>ML681982.1:34422930-34589346 GCA_007922195.1 Podocnemis expansa
TGAAGTGTACGAAGGTTTTGCTATAGGAAGCAGTGCATGACTGGGCTGGAGAAAATTAATCATAACACACACTGAAATTTCAACGAGTGGATTTATTTATGTATTTATTTTGCATGTTTTGGTGAAGGGTTATTTTGAAAATGTGATTGCAACTGGCATTTGCATAATACATATCCTCCTTTCTGGCATCTCTGCCTTTTTTCCAGGCTACTCCAAACACTGCAGAAAAAATTATCTTCTCCACCATTCTGACTGTGTTACTTCAAGCATCTTCATTGCTTGCTTAATTTTTTTCTGCATCACAGTTCTCAAGATCTTCCCTTTCTTTGTCTGCATAGCTGCATTTACAGTGCCACAATATGTACTGGAAAACATGACTGATCTTTTGGGTAAAGAGAATCATGGAAGACATTTTCCCTTCTGCCTCAGGTTTCAGAGTTACATTTCTTCCCTCTCACAACCCAGCCCTCATTTTGAGGAGAAGGTATGAGGCAGCAAAGGGAGCAGAAAGAAGCCATCTAAGCCCTGTCTACACTAGAGCTTGGAAGTAAGATGGAGGGGTAAGTGTAGCTACACATCACAGTAAAAAGCAGGCTTTATCTACATGCAAGACTATCTCTGGGTTGGGGGGGACAGGGCCCAGAGTCAATCAGCCTGTGGGGGGGACCCACCCCCATGCTGGGTGGGGTGTGGGGCAGGCCAGCCCTGAGGCCAAGCCTCACATTCGTGTCCCTCCCCTGCTTGCCACAGAGGGCAGCTGGGCAGGTGGGGTGCAGGATGGCAGTGGGGGCTCTATCTATGTGACGGTGCATAGCTACACATGTCAGTGAAAGACACTAGCAGAAGGGAGGTGGTGGAAATGTTCTGGCATACATTCGCTGCTGCCTTTCACTGCCAGAGCCTTTTCCTACTGCTGGAGTCTTTATTTGCAGTGGGGGAAAGTACCAGTATCAGGAAGATAGTGAGACACTACACTGCTAAAACCAGCAATGTAGACGGGTGATACACTGCTTGGCCATGGAGAGGGCTACATAGAGTGCATGCTCTAAATTTAAGGCATTTCTTCACTCTACTTGCCTAAGCAGTACTTCGTGGTCTACACTGATATTTATGGCCATGCTAGCTAGGGGAGAGTATAGTGTGTGTACTTTACACAGCACCATAAAAGTAAACATAGCCTGAGGCTGTTACTTAGTTCAGCTCAGTATTTCCTCCATTCCCTGATCAATGATTGGCTGATCATTGGGGCAGAGGAAAACTGTTGATCTAGCTCATGGCTCAATAGGCAGCTTGCTGCCTATGTCCACCTGCCCACAGGCTCTGTCCACAGTGCAGAGGAGGTCAAATAAACCACACAGAGGGAGAATTAGCTTCAAGGAACAGACAAGGGCTCACATGCCCCCTACCCAGCTTCCTCTCCAATTCCTGCCCAATCTAAGCGGTTTATGTAGGAGGAGGGAACTAATGGAGACAGATTAAGGTTGAGGGCCTTGAGAAGGATGCAAGGTTAGAGCACAGTTGCGGGGGCTGGAACTATACTGATGAGGACATTAAGATGGAGGGCACAGTATAAGAGATAGAGCTTGGATGATGGGAACAAGCTAAAAAGAGCCTTTGGGAGATGTGGTGGGAGCACAGGCATGGAGAGGAGGTGGTGAATTTGGGCATAAGGAATTGAGGAAAGAGAGGGAGGGAAAACTGACAGAATAGTTGGTAGGAGAAACTGGAAATTTGGAAAGAGGAGTGAGGGAGGGAAGAGTTGAAGACACTAGAATATTTAGAGTAATGTTCGTGCTGGGCTTCTAGTGGATAGAAACTGATACTTCCAGGGGACCTTGGGTTTATAAATTTATGAGGGTCTATGTGTCTCCTAGCGCCATTCCTGACACATACATGCAAACTTTGCTGGAGGAGTCACGACTTTAACATGGTATGTACCGTTCTCAACATACATTAACAGAAGTGTTAGCTATGATATAAATGTAGATTTTTGTCATGACAAGTTTAAGAAAAGATATTGATTTGTCATGACAAAAAAGGACAAATCTCATGGAGATATAGTTCAATATATCAAAAGTCACAAATATTGTTTTGTACCTGAAATAATGTTTCCCCACTGTTTATGTTAAGAAGAGCCAGTGTGTCCACTTGAATAATAGGGGATAATTTTAAATATGATCTCTGTAAACCCAAGTTACTTCTCCAAGATCTTATCAAAAGCCTGCTGGTCTTATCTAGTCCTTCATGTTGAGACACAGTGAGCTCCTGCTGCTCATTAGTCTGTCTTCGGTGCTCCCAGAATAACTATGCATCATTAAGACACTTGTTTAAGTGTTCAATATTCACCAATCAATTCTCTTGTACTCAGATCCTAAAATATCAAATCTCATAGCCAGTAAAAAACAAACCAAGAACAGTAACATATATAAATGGTGCACTAATAAAAGTCCAGCTTTAGGTACTTATACTATATACCCTACATGTGTAATAAAATTTTAAAATAAACCTATATAAAAAACTAAACTTGACCAGTAAAGGCATAAAGTTAACAGTCACTAAAGAGAATGAGAGTTTGGCCATTGATTTTGATAAATGCAGGAGATGATTAACAATGCATTGGTCTAAGAGACACCAAGATTTGTTTTCTTTACATTTTTTTAATCTATTTTCCATTCAGATTTAAAATTTAAAAAAATGTGTTGTCCTTTTTTAAATGCTATTGCTGCTAAATTCACCCGGGGATGCCTACTAATATTTCAGCGCGTGATATTCTAGTGGGTATGCCCTCTAGCATTAATGTCAGACCCTGCACAACACTTACAAAACAAAGAGAGATTTAAGGATAGCGTATCACCATTTTTCTGTAAATTTCTTCCCTTGACTGATTGAAGCAGAAATCTTAACATTGTTTTTGTTTCATTTTGCTTTTTGAATTTATAGGTATAATTGCATTTAGCAGCAGTAGCTCTAATTGAAGCAATTAGCAATGTCACATTTTTCTTTAAAATATCCAGCTGATAGTGTGGAAGAAAGTTTGAAAGAGATAATAAGATTAGAAGTACTGTATGCTTCTCAGGATAACATACTCTTCATTTATTCTTCCAGTAAACAAATAGACAGCAGGAGAGATTCTGTTTTTATGCTTATTATGTGAATCTGAAGGAAACCAAAACATAAGGAAGGTTAAAACCAGCTAAGGCCTTAGCAGCACAACAAATCTGACGGTTGTTGACTGAACATAAACTTACCTTCTTGTTTGGTAACTGCCAATTTCATAAGCCCATCCTTTCCCAGAGAAATACTTGGGTAATTTAGTGATGAGAAATCTAGAGTGAGCAACAAAAATAAAGGAAGAAATAAAACAAAATAGCCCTTGGACTCATTAATACAACTTGCTTCACTGATTTCTCCATTTTCTGGAATTCTGAAGATATCCTGCCACTGAAGCCCAAAAGAAAACACACATGCTACCTAATGTTTTGACTGTTCATTTGCTATGTGGTAGAATCAAATCCATAAAATATACTTCCATCCATTCCCTATACATCATGAAAATGACAGTGCCCAATGATGAAGATAAGCAGTTTGAAATGTCATATTAGAGTCTACATAATTAAAAAACAAATTGGGCAGGGATAATACCCTAGTACAATGGTTCCCAACCTGTGGTCCGTGGAGCCCTCCCTGCTGGGGCTGGAATCTAGCTACAGCCCCAGTGTTCCCCACCAGGGCTGCCTTTCCCCTCCCATGGCTGGATCCTGTCAGGCGAATGGGGCTGTGGCAGCTCCCCGGCAGGGGCAAGGGCAGGGAGCCATAGATGCTGCAGCTCGGCTTCCTAATGATGCGGGCCATGGTGGCGGCAGCGCTGCTCGCCAGTTGTTCCAGTGACACTGCCGAGTGATGTGGGCCAGATTCTGCCCATGCGGGCCAGGTTACATAATCAGCCAGGGGCCACAAAAGGTTTTTTTTGTTAAAAAGGGGTCCCCGGCCTGATAAAGGTTGGGAACCACTGCTCTAGTACTTAGTACTGCTCCATCACTTCCTTTTTACTCAGCATCCTTCTTCCTGCAAGAGGATATTTCAGGTTCTACATAATTACAGCCTTTGTTTCTCAACCCCAACTCAGAATTCTTTCCAGCAATTACACTAGTGCTTTAAATAGACCCTGGGGCTATGTCCACACCTACCTGGTTAAATTGATTTAAGTTAAATCGATATAAGCTAAAGCGATTTAAGCTAAATCGATTTAACAGGTTCACACCAAGAAACCCCAAATTGAACTAGCATGTCCAGACACAGGACTTGATAGTTTAATTCTGAGAAGAGGCACCCTGGGAGGAGGAAGGGAACTAGTGCTGGAATTGATTTAAACAGTTATTTCGAATAACACATCTGAACAGTGTTATTTCAAAACAACTGTTTCGATTTAAGCAATGTTTCGATTTAAAACCAGGTTTTAAGGAATCGCTCCTACTTTCCCTGAATCAAAATAAAGGAGCTCCT
Source organism: Podocnemis expansa (assembly GCA_007922195.1). NCBI lineage: Eukaryota > Metazoa > Chordata > Testudines > Podocnemididae > Podocnemis > Podocnemis expansa. The sequence continues at coordinate 34,427,434 of ML681982.1, forward strand.
TATTTCAATTCAAGGAAAATGTCATGCAGACATAAACTCTTTTAAATCAAAATAACCACCGTTATTTTGATCTAAAAGCTGCGTGTGGACATATCCTGGGAGTCTAACTGAAATTAAGATTTGTCAGCTGGTCATGCTGGAACTAAGTTTCTTGCAGACATTACAGAAGAAAAACTTCCTTTGGAACCAAGTTTTGATTGATTAAGGACTACAGGTTCAGGCTGTACATTGGTTAGCTGAATGTGTTCTTAAGCATCTGTTCTGAATTAATGTTAGATTAAGAGTTTCTTCTGCCTTGTGTCATATCAGTCAATCATTTCCCCACCTCTGTTTATGCAGAATAAGATATTTGACTCTCTTGTAAATTATTTTCATGATGACACCATCTTTTTGATCATTTTTTGACCGCCGGGTCTTCTCTTCTTTCCTGCTGGAATCAAAGACTTCAAGGTACAGAAACCACCAGCAAATGACCAAGACCCCACACTACAAGGGAAGGTGAAAAATCCTCAAGGCCCCTGCCAATCTGATATTCACTATGACTATATCATCTGTAAAATCTACATTTTGCAATTTTCTCTTGCTGAGACAATACCAGTGTCCTCAGCAACAGTCACTGCTCTTCTTGTCACATTGTCTCCGATCAGGCAGAAGAAAAATGAGGAGAGTACAGCACCTTGCCTTACTCAACCATGACTCTCTCTCTGGTTTCTTGCTCTGGTCTATAGAGCACCCTAGCCAGATCACCAGCTGTTCCTCCTCACCCTCATTAAGTCAGGCTCTGACTCAGCCTAATCATCCAGGTACATGCTCCAGCCCCTCAGGACAGGGCTGACAGACCCACAGAGGGGTTTATCCCCTCTGCTCTGTCACAGTCATCCTTTCTTCCAGAATACAAAACCATCACAATTTCTGACAATAACTAGCCTCATCAGCTATGTCTACGCTAGCAAACTAGTTTGAACTAAGGAGCCTTAATTCAAACTAATTTGCCCCCTGTTTATAGTAGGCTTTGCCTAGTTCAAACAGAAAGCTTAGTTCAAACTAGTTAGTTTGAATGGAAAGGTCAAACTAACTATTTAGTTCAAACTTATTTTAAGCTTTAGTTCGAACCAGCACGACGTAGTCATGCTAGTTCAAACTAAATAAGTTCGAACTAGCAGTTAGTTCACACTAACTGCTTTTTAAAGTTTGAACTAACTTTTAGTTTGAACTAGCACACTTTTTTAGTTTGAATGAAAAAAGGTTTGAACTACAAAAACACAGTTAGTTCAAACTAACTTTGAACTGCTTAGTCTAGCCTAAGCAAGTCTGAACTAAGCATTTAGATGTAGACATAGCCATCCAGTCCACATCATTTGATTCAGTCCAATTACACTTTGGTCAAATATTTTTCTTTCTTATAACTTGTGACAGTCTATCTATGTCACAAAGTGTGCTAACATTCTAACACTGGAGGTCAGATAAGGTGATCATATTGGTCGCTTCTGACCTTAGAGTCTATGAATCTATTCCAGCACCAACTTCTTGTCTTAAGCTTAATTTTGAAGATCCTCTGTTTTGGATGAAGGATTTCCTTGTGGCTTTGATTCTGCATCCTCAAAGTGTTGGCTGGATTTGCTGTTTGCCCACTATAATCTTGTTTTACATCCAATAGATCATGGTTCCCGGAGTTGATGTGTATTGGCAAATCTATGACAGACTTGGCTCTGGGTTGTTGATGCAACAGAAAACATTTTTGCATAGACACACTGTTAGCATGACTCAAAACCCCTACCAGGAGGGTTGATGGATTGCCTTTAGTCTCGCTTATACCCTTTCACGTCTCTGGCTTAGATGACTATACAAGGAGTTCTGTTCTTATCAGCATAGTTCTTAGAGTCATTGGAATATGCAAGTCATCCCACCATCTCAAGGTACAGTCTTTCAGAAAGAATTAATATTAGAGCTCTGTACTGGCTTCCTGTAGTGACTCTGATGCCTTAAACAATTGCACTTTAAGAAGTCTGCCAGACGAAGAAATAGGTGGGGGATGGCTATTCTCAGCATGAGTCATTGTCAAAGGCATTGCCATGGGTAGAAACAGAAGGAGCATCTGATCATGTCCCTTCTTCTTAAAGTACATGCCAAAAAATATTACTGGAGTACCAGGGTTACAAAAGAAAAGAAAGACAGATTGTTTTCATCTTATGAACTCACTATACATGTTCACCAAAAGGACAAATCACAGAAAAACACATTTTACCAGATATTTAGAAATGAATTTTTACTGTTGTTGAAACAGGGAAGCCTATCTAGTGTCTATGTGCAAGTATTCAATTTAGGAGTCTTTGAAGGGAAAAACAAGAATCTTCTTTGAAGTTCTGCTCAGTGAAGGGGGATCCAACTGTACTGGCCAGCCATTAAACTTGTTTTTCTCTAAATAGCATTTGAGAGCAATTCCACTGCTAATACATGTGATCTGCAGAGCTGGTCTCTCAAGTTCTGTTATTACCACCATTGCATAAAAGAGGAGGTAAGTACATCCTGAAATAAGATGTGCAAACATAAACATTGATTTTATTACAGCAGATAAAGGTTGAGTGGCAAGATACCTCACCTTAATACATTCGTACTATTGAAATATAAGGATAAATTTCATTATTCACTAATAATTCCGCAAAGCATATTTAGCTTGTGTAAGGTGTGACTTGACCCCAAGTTAAAAAGGATCCACTGCCATACCCATGATCTTTTTCCAGTCAGTTTTATTTTCCAGATATAGGAAAATACAACAAAAACAATTCCACAGTTCACCCTTGGTGACAGCTCCAATGGGTTTTCCACTTTGCTTTTCTCATTCCATCCTGCTTAATAGCCCACTGCAAAATTTTTTGGGCTCTTTGGCTATGTCTACATCTGAAATTTTGGTTTGGGCTTGCTAGTTCGAACTAAAGAAGTCCAAGATTAGTCCAAACTAACCTCGGGCTAGTTTGAACCAACCACGGCTTTTTAGTTTGAACTAGCTGTGCATTCTAGTTCGAACTATAGTTTTAGCTCAGACTAGAACACGTGTCTAGTTTGAACTTATGGCTTAGTCTGAACTTAAAGTTCAAACTAACCATTACTTTGCATATTGCACTAAGCAAGAAAGTCTGGATGAGTTCTAGGTCTTACAAGTTCAAACTACGGTTTGCCTATTTTGAACTAAGAAATTTCTTAGTTCAGACTAGGCAAAGCCTAGTGTAGCAATGGGCTAAATTAGTCTGAACTAAGCTTCCTTAGTCCAAACTAATTTTCCAGAGTAGAGATAGCCTTTGAACTGAACATTGTCTCACAACTTTCTTCCTAGAGGGTCTTTTCCCTCAGCAGGTTCCCATTGCCACTCCCAGGAGACTCTAGCTGCTTTTCCCAGAGATCTCCCTGCTCTTCTTTATTAACAATCTGGCTCTTTATAGCCCAAGGTGCTGCCCGCTCTCCTAATTAGTCAGACTGGAAGCCACTGTTCAAATACAGGGGGAACTGGACTTGCTTAATTTGACAACTTGTCAGAGGTCAAGCATTTGTTTCTAAGTTTAATGTTCCTGGAAAAGATCCTTCAGTAGTCCTAAATACAGTACAATAGGCTTCAATATTCTTGCTCTGACTTAGATGTTAGCTTCTTAGTTACATGTACAGAAAAGAACTGTGATGGAGAAAATCTTCTTGTTAAAACTCTATGGTATTTTTTTTTTTAATCTGTGTAACCCTTTTGCCAGGGCGAGACGGCAGAACAAGGGCCGGGTTCTATATCTAGGGGTTTCCAAATAATGTTACACCACCAACTGGCTCAAGCCCCCACCCAGATTTCTCGGAAACCATGTACTATTCCCTGGGCACCACAAAGAGGTAATGCTTCCCCGCTCGCAAGCACGAGTCTCAGTGTAGTATACAGAACTTTTAATAGTAATAAAAACTGAATGTAAAAGGCCCAATAACAAAAATCAGCACTGATCTGAAAAATCAGTGCAGAACAGGTTCCCAGTATGATCCCACACAGCATAACAGCACACATGAACTCAATAGCAAAACCAGCACTGATCTGGAGAATCAGTGCAGAACAGGTTCCCAAGAAACCCAGGGCATATAAGGAATATCTTTCATGCCAGCTGTCCACTGGTGCCACCCGCTGGTCACTCACGCTCCCCGGCCCTCTGCTGGCCACTCGTGCCATCTGTTGGCTCTGCCCATTGTCTGCTGGCTCCTCCTGCTCGTCACTCACACTTTGCTCTCAACTTCCGCTGGCTCCACCCTCTGTCCACCAGCTCTGCCCACTGGTCACTCATTCTCCGCTCTCACCAGCCACCAGCTCCACCCACTGGTCACTCATGCTCCACTCTCACTGTCCGCTGGCTCTGCCCACTGTCCACCAGCTCAGCCTGCTGGTCACTCACTCCATCTGCTGCTCCTCTTCAGTGATTCAGCTCAGGGTTTTCCTCTCTTAGTGATTTCAGCTCAGAGAGAGGGTTTGCCTTTCTCAGTGATTTCAGCTCTTAAACCTCAAGTAGCTGCAAACAGCTTCATCCATTAAAATAACAAAGAAAAGCCTGACAAGAAGCCTAGCCAGATCTACCATTTGACAGAGGGGCCAGCGGCTGAAGTAATGCCTCAGGCATAGCTCCAGACTGAGCTACATAACCCTCAGCCCTATCTTCACTTCACCAGGCTGGAAGGAGGAGGTGACCCCTCTTTTAATATTCTTTTTGCTAATGGTAGCTTTTATCCTTTAACTCACCTAAACAGAGTTTGATCAAGCAAAAGAGTAGCATATTACCGAAGATAGTATTTCATATTTCTCTTCAGTAGAATTACAGATATTGACAGATTTGTGATCAGATCAACCCAAATACCATTACCCATATTGCCCTGCATCCATAGTGTTATCTACGTGAATATGTTCTTTGTGGTCATGCAAATACTAAACCCATACAGATTAGTTGCCCCCCTCAGAAGCTGTTAGGCACAGCTTCTAAGCCTTCCTTACACCTGCAATATTAATGAATGATGTCAATATCTAACCTCCTAGAAGCTCTCAGTAATAACTTCAACACAGATTCTCAATGGAAAAAGCAAGAAGAAAAACATGTCTATACGGGAAAGGGGGAGGGGGAAGAAGAATGAAAAAAGGAGGGTGCATAGAAGCTCTGGTATAGTACAGAATCCTTTCATAGTTCAGCATTTCAATGGCCTTTATACTGTTATGCTCTAGAAATGTGAAAGTTTGTGAAGTATGTACCCTGGTTGTGTATGATATGGTGAAGGTAGGAGAGATGGAGCAGCTAAAGCAGCCCTGCTATTGACATAGCATTTCTTCTAGAGCATGTACAGCATGTGGCATGGATATTTTAAATATTTAATGAATATCTCACATAACTTGTTTCTCAGTTCTCATCCCTTTCCAACTTTCCCTTATGCTGGGTGTTCCTTTGTAAACCTTTTCCACTTAATAAAACACAGACTACTTCCCATGTTATTTTTCCTTGCCTGGAAACACTGTACCTCTTCTAATCTGGATGACTCTTTTTTTGTTTTTTTCCCCTTTCCTTCATAGGATTAGGAGTGAATGTGGGTGACCAGAAACCATTTAAAAATCAGATTTTTTAAATTTAAGTAAATTTTTAAAGTAATCTTTTTCAAATTAAATATTATATCATGGAAACCTATTTTATGGCCCATATTACTATAATCCATTAAAATACTTTAAACTACCAAATATTAAGCAGCATTCATTTGCTGCCAAAGTTTTAAAGAAAGTCAATCTCTGAACTGGTAAAAGTTGCTGACTAGGTTACTAGATTTATTTTTCGCATGAGCTTTCATGAGAGAAAAATCCCACTTCATCAGATGCTTCGAAGATGGGTGAACTTACAGAATGGAATGAAAATAAATGGAAGGGGGTGTAAAAAATAGGATCAGGTCATACAGTAACAGCAAATCAGAGCAGTTGTTAGGTTCAAACTCTGGGAAGCCTGCAGTCAAATTACCTTTTGTAATGCGAAAAGAACCCATTGTCTCAATTCAATCCTGCTTTCAGAGAATTTAATTTGCATATTAATTTGAGTTCAGCTGCTTCTCTTTGAAGGCTTGATGTCCCAGTCATATCTCTGGCAACGGTCGTTAACAAATCATTTATCGAGTGATTAGAAAGATGGAAGTGCTCAGCAACTGATTTCTTTGTTTTGTGATTTCTGATATCAGCTTTATGTTCATTTATTCTTTTGTGCAGGGATCATCCTGTTTGTCCAATGTATAAGGTGTTGGGTAATTTCTGGCACATGATGGCATAGATCACATTAGTAGATGAGCAGGTAAATGAGCCTTTGATGGAGTAGAAGACTTGATTAGGACCTATGATGGTATCTGTTGTGCAGATATGTGGGTAGGCTTGGCAGCATGGTTTGTTGTAGGGTATGTGTGCCTGCTTTAATGTTTCTGTTGTTAGATCTGTTGTTGCTGGTGAGTATCTGCTTAAGATTGGGTGGCTGTCTGCAGGCGAGGAGAGGTCTGTCTCCCAAGGTTTGAGAGAGTGAGGGATCATCATTTAGAATGGGCTGTAGGTCCTTAATGATTTGTTGTAGAGGTCTGACTTGAGGGTTGTATGTGGTGACCAGTGGCGTTCTGTTGTTTTCTTTCTTGGGCCTCTCCTGTAGTAAATGACTTCGGGGTACCTGTCTAGCTCTGTCAATTTGTTTTCTTACTTCTCCAGGTGGGTACTGTAGTTTCAAGAATGCTTGATAGAGATCCTCAAGATGTCTGTCTCTGTCTGAGGGATCAAAGCAATTCCATTCTGTAAGGTCACCCATCTTCAAAGCATCTGACGAAGTGTGATTTTGTCTCATGAAAGCTCATGCGAAAAATAAATCTGTTAGTCTTTAAGTGACACATGACTCCTTGGTGTTTTTTTTGTTTTTGTTTTTGTTTTTTTGTTTTTTTTGCTGGACTAGACTAGCACAGCTATTCCTTTGGAAATAGGTTACTAGAACCAAAGTTTGATGAGAAACTAACATAGCTGTCTAGCACACTTATTTCTTCTGTGGTTGCAGAGATATTATTTTCTTTATTATAGTTTACTCAACTAGTTTCAGTTCAGTGAGTAGTATCTGCAAAGTGGAAAACTAACTGAGAATAGAAATGGCAGAAAAGCCTGTTTTCCTCTTTCAATCTATAAATAAAAATTATGTGTAAGAGGATCAGCTCTATTAGTTCTCAAATCTTGAGGGACGTGGTGACTAGAAATAATCAGACCAATTTACTAAATACAGATAATGCTTTCTCTGTTTAATGAATCAATTTTAAGTGTAAGACGTGTTAAATTTACTTTTTATTTTCTTAAGTATTCAGCACATTTTAAGTTTTGTTATACTAATAATAAACCATTTTAAATTTTTTATTGAAGTCATCCTGGAAAAAACATTATTTTTCTATCAAGAGAAGACAAGTCTCATGCATACCAATATATACTTACTCCTCAAGTGCCAGCACTCAGTGCAGCCATGTGGAGCATGTGTTTGGACTTTTCTCTACTCCCATGACATGTAGCATAGATAAAAAATACACTCCTAGTGGCAATAGCTTTCCCAAAAGCACATTACAGATTTTTTATATTTTTTCAGTATTCTATCCATAGTCATGGCTGACTTTTCTTATTTGCCATGTATAGGGTGCACAGAGGAGGTTGGTATTAAAATTTGCATTTTGTGCTTTCTTACAGTGACTGTGTACAATACAGAAAGGGTAGAGTTTGAGGCCAATGATCCTCCTTTGTTCCGTCCAAGAATTTTCTTTATGGACTTATGAGTGCTGCTCACCAGCATCTTGTTCTCTTTGTACTTCACATATCCTATAGGCAATTATGGGTGCATCTTGTGGAATGGTGCTAGGAAAAAAGAGAAACAGCACCCTCTCTCTAAGTATAGTAACATATCTATTCAGGACCACTCACAACTTGGCCCTACATTTGCTGCTGTGAATCCTGAGCAAAATAGTCTGTTATTAATGTGGGATCTGAAATAGAGTCTGCCTCTTCCTCTCTAAATCTGTACAATTCAACAAGATTTGAACAAGTATTTTTTTAACTCTACTTCATAGAGATAGATGTTGTATGATTATTTTTGTGATTCAGAGCTGCACAAGTTGTCAGACCTAGTAGTTGGGGCAGCAAGTGGGCCTAGTGGCTAGAGTCCCAATGCCAGAGCCACAGGTCAAGAGAGGGCCAGAACCAGGAAGCAAGGCTAGAGGCCAGAACTGGAGTCAAAGTCCAAATGGCAGAGTCAAGACAGAGTGGGCCGCAGGAATCAGGGCCAAGGGTCAAAACAAAAGTCTGAGCCAAAGACTGCAATCAGATTACTAGAAGTCAAGAAAGGCAGGAGCAAGGCTGGGAACAAGGCTGGGTTCAGGGCAGCATGCTGTCTAGAGCCGTGGTGGAACAGAGCAGGAGCATAGCTTGCTGAAAGCAATGAACCCAGGGAAGTAGAGTTTCCATAGGCATGCACATTGAGCAGCCAGTGAGCTGTCGCTGCTACTTTGTTTAAGAACCAGATGGCTTGTTTCCTCAACCAGTCTAGCTGGGTGGACCATCATGCAGAATAGCTGGCTGGTTAGGGTGTCAGGAGTATTGGGTAGGTGCAGATGCAGGGCCTGGCTCCTGACAGTTATAGCCATGTCCTCGGGCTTGCTGATTCCAATCCTGGCCAGGTTTGAAGTGATGATATTTTCTCTTCTTTTAGCATTTGTGAAAAAGGGTGGTGATCATTTAAGACCAATTCCTGGTGACTGACATGAAATCTGGCTGCACGTCAATCAATGGGAGTTTTGCCCTTGTCTTCAGTGGATCCAGGATTTCACCCAAGGTTTCCATAGCACAAAAAGTATTATAAATGGAATCCTTGCTGTTGCTGGAAGTCTCAAGAGTGAAAGGCCAAGGTCTGAAGGAATGTAAAGAATGAAGTATTTCTTCCCCCTAGAGACAGTCTCTTGAGATACGATTTGAACTTTATTGGCTACATATTATTTGAGGGAGAGATGTGCAGCCATAATTTACCTGTTCTGTATTTCTATAGGAAGAAATGCATCTGCCAATCTGGCATCTTTCAGGGAATGCCAAATTTAGACCCTAAAATTAAAATAAACAAACAAACAAACAAATAAATAAATAAATAAAAGCAGGAGAAATGTTTGTGTGAGAGGGATCATTACTGCAGAAGTCCCACCAAGTGATTTTCTTTAGATGCATTTCAATGAAAAAGAAGCCTGTTAAAAATACCTGAAGTGATACAGTAATGGTTTAAATGTATTGTAGGTTTGCAGATGGTTAACAGGGAAGTATAATCAAATACTTGTAAAAGTTCCAGGCATTCATTTCTTAACACATTGGCAGTACTAGCAAATGTATGTATGCTATTTTTGGACTGCTTTAAGTACATCCTTTTCTTCATATACTATAGAACAAACAAGCTGTAATTGTCCAATGCTCTTAAAAGCATTTTAGACATACAGTATGAGGCCTCTGAGCATACCCTATTATTATTTTTCGCCTGCTGTGTTTATTTCAAATGTCACACTTAGTGATGGATTCTTAAGGCAAAGTATTGACAGCTTGCGTTCAGAAGGGGTTAGCAGTTGCCAACATACTGACAGATATTTTTCCCTCTAAAATGCCTTTAAAAAAAAACAATCAAACAAAAAACCTTTTTTTTTTTGTAATATTCTTTTAGTACAAAAGGTTAGGATGAATGGGTGACATCTCCTTCGTTTGAACTGCAATGAATGGGTTTTATTAGTATTTACATAGCAGCTCAAAGATGTTTATTACTCTCACATGTAGTTAAAACAGAAATGGCTTCCTTTTAATTTTTTTACAGAAGATTTTAAGAACATTTCCTGGCATTTTGAAAATATAAAGCATTCTCAGGCATGTTTGCAGTTTTGACAAATGTTATTTATAAAACTACATGCAATTTTAATCACAGGAGGAGATGTAATCACCTACGACCCAAATTATCTGTGAATGGCAAAATTAATTACAAAAATAAATTCTATTTGTGATGATCTTTTTCTTTAACATTTTGTTAAATGTAAACAAGCAGTCAGTTACTAAGGAAGATCTCCACCTATTTGCATGTAAAATTTAAAGTCTTCAAGTCTAATTTTCTATATCTGAACATATTATACTCATTTACATCATTCTTCTTTGGAAGAGTTTTACAGTAGTATCACACTGCTATAAATAATGGAGGCCAGAGGAAAACTGGGTTTTAAAGGTATTTCAAGAGCTATATTATTTTAAGTGGCTCATTTGCTGCTTGTCTTTGTTTAGTTATAATTTATTCATTTTTAGAAAAGGTGGCTTTAAAACAGTTTGTTTATAACACAGTATGTCCTCCAACTCTAAAATGAAATTGTCCATTACTCAACAGTCTGTAATTACTACAAAGAAAATGCACTGCAAGTATCACTCTAGGTAAATACAACCAGTACAATGGAAACTTTCACTAGCAAACACTTTCTCCTCGGTTCCCATTTGCACTTTGTTTAATTCTATATTCTCTTTACTGTGCATGAGAAACTGTACTCACAGAAAATATCCAGATGACCCATCTGTTCCACATCTTACGGAGAAATATTTAAGTAAGAAGACCTCGCAGGCAGCACATTTCTAGGCAGTTATAACAACTCTCTGGTGGTGGTGTAAGCCATGAGAGTAAAATCTAAATAGTCCAGAAATGTGCTACCTGGAATGTCTTATTGCTCTTATAAAATTGACTTTATACATAAAAATAAGGGAGGCACTCAGATCTAGCTGTGTATTTAGGGGATATTACATACACAAACATGACATCAGCATCAGATAATCATCACTAACAGTGAAGAGCTATAAAGGCATTTAATACTGTTCTGAATGTCCTTAAATGAAAAGTCATATACAGGTAATATAAAGCTCTGAAAACATGTGAGACATGCAAAAAATCAAATAAAAATTTTATGAAGTGTACTCTGGAGTGTCATAGCAAGAGGCAGAACAAGCAAGTAGACAAAATTTCCATTAATTTACATTAAAAATAGGGGTGGTCATGGTTACTGCAAAACTAAAGCCAGGGAGATTGGTGTTCTAAGACCCATTTTATCTGAAGTGGGGGGCTTATGTAGCATTGGTGGAGATTGAATCTAGGATCTTCAGCTTTACAAACACAGTCATTTACCACCTGAACTAAAGACGTTATATTTGAGCAGATTTTTCTGATTTCACGCCAGCTCTAATTTCCATATATACAGAAGAAATTAATCCATCTGAGCCACATTTTGTGAAGGAACAGTTTTAGTAGTGCCCTGGGTTGAGTCAGTATTAAACAGAATACCTTATTTTATGCCTTACATACAAATTAGCAACGAGTTACCTTAGAGTCTTTCATCATTTCAGTTCAAGATAACTGATGCAATATTGCAACTTAAGGTCCCATAGACTCATCTAATAGAAAGAGGATTAACATACATAACCTATTAACACACTGTGACCCAACAATCCCACAACTAGCAAAGCTCAATTGGCTAAAGGGTTACAAGAATATCCTGATCCTAGTATGTCCATTCTGTTTCACCAAAGAATGTTATCTGAGATCTTTAAGAAAGCCAGGATCACAATGGTCATTAATATTTTTGTGAAATGAAGACCTCAACGAATCTCATGTGCCAGGTCTCCATGGCACCCTGGATTTTGCCCCTGATGCCTTGCTGTGTTGGGTTAATCAGGAGGTGAATACTCCCTGGTGCCTAAAAAGGAGTTGGTGGCACTGACACTTTCAGCACTGTCTCCTCCTCCCACCACCAAAAGCACCAAAGGCTGGGGCTGTTTTCAGAGGTTGAAGCCTTTTTTGTACCACACCAGTGCCATAAGTGTCAGTGCCTGCAGTGGTTTCTGGGTGGTAGGAGCCTCTCTTCACTCCACACTGCTGCTGAAAGTGCTGGCAGTAGCAGTCTTTCAATGGTGAGAGTCCCTTTAGTCCCACACACTTAGGTGCCTCAGTTTTGGGGCTGGCCCCTAGCTGTGCAGAGCATTTATTGAGACCTGAGGCCTGTGTTTCAAAGTCTGTATGAAGGCAAAGTTGACAAAGAAGGTTTCTGTTTCACAAGAGATGTTCATTCACTTAACTGTTGGTATATAAATTAATCATTATAAATCAACACAGTGACTGCACATCTATACAAAAAAGTCAAAAGGGTATGTGAAATCAACAGGAAATAATCAGGAAATAGGTAAACCAAGTGACAGGGCAGTTTAGTGTCTCCAAGGATAGACAATGAATTTTGGGACAGGAAGGCAGCAAACAAACAATCATTTATCTTGCACTTAGAAAGTAATTGGGAAATGCAGTTACATTAGTGAAAATGGGATCTCAATCAGGTTTGGTTGAAATGTTGCAAAGGACATTTGGTATGGGATAAACTTTAGCCCCCATCTTCAAGTGTCTGAAAAATTGGGTTTTCTCCCATGAAAGCTCATTTAATAAATACATTTGTTAGTTTTATAAAGTCCTACAGGACACCTTGTTTGTTTACACAGGCAGTTAGTTTGTTAATTTTAGTCTGTAGAAATTGTTATGATTTTGTTTTATATGCAACTCTTTTGTTTTTAGTATCCTTTCTGACTATCAGTTGAATCCTGAACCCTTGACAATAAACTTACTCTTGTTTTCACTATAAATATATCTCAGCCCTAGTCTACATTTGAGAGCTTTTTGGCAGCAGTCGAATGCTGTTACGCAAGGAATGTAAAATTCACATCAGGAAAAAGCCAACTGCAAATCTCTTGTGGTCAACTTTCACCTACGCCTCCTGACTTCCCAGGATTTGCGGGGTCAAGTTCCAGGAGCAGCACAGCAAGTTCATAGTCACTGTGATCCACTCCAGGAAGGGCAAACCGATGGTGGCAATATAGACATAGCCTCAGAGTCATGGTATTATACAAGGAGTCTATCCTTTGTTGAATCATTCAAACTGGTGCGTAAACTCTGCCCTTGGGGATATCAGGCCTGGTATTACTCTGAGTGTTCAGAGGATAAGGGGTTGGAGAACAGGGCAATGCTTCAAAGGGGTTCAGGGACTGCAGTGCACCAATTGTTAACCTGCAAGAGAAGTAAGGGCTGGAAAAACCCAGAAAAAATGGCTAACAATCTGACAATGTCAGCTCCCTGACACCCAGCTTGGCACAAACAACTTTCTCTCTCAAAAAACAAACAAGGAATCCTGAGGCACTTACAGACTAACAAATGTATTTATTGCATGAGCTTTCATGAAAAAGTGGGATTTTCTCCCATGAAAGCTCATGCAATAAATAAATTTATTAGTCTTTAAGTGCCACAGGACTCCTTGTTTGTTTTACTGAACTATCCTAACACGGCTGCCCTTTTGGAACTTCCCTTTCGAAATCGGCTTGCATCCCTTCTGCTTGAGGCAAGTGGGATAACAAGGTACCCCCAGAAATGTTACATGCTGATAAGAGAACGTTTGTGTTTATCTGCTTTATCTATGTATTGTGAATCAATACTAAAAGTGTAAGTAATGTCAGGAGATACAAAATGCTAAGATTGTCTCTTCTTGCACTTTGGTTTGTTAGCAGGGTGTTTGTATAGTGTCTACTGCACAGATATTTTAGAATATGGTCAGTTTAGTGCTGTATGGTATCTCAGGTATTATTTCTGTTTTTACAGCTCTAAGATGAGCTCTGTAGATCAATTTTCTGTTCTATGATACAGGATAAGTCCACAATTTATACTAGCATAGGTATGAACAGAATTTAGTCTTATATTTCTAATTTTGTTAATTAAATCAGATTTCAAGAAATTTTAATTAGTGATGAGTGAATCAGTTTAGCTGAAATTTGAATTAATCTGAATCTTGACTCAAACTAGAACAAACTTCTTAGTGGAGGTTCAAGTTGGTTTAATTAACTTTTCCTGAATTCTATTCACTTTCATATACTTGCTTTCAGGTGCAATAAGTGAAGATACATAAATATAGAAAGAAGGGATGAGCTCATAGTATATACAGCTGAAATGCAGCCCAGAAGTGATAAGTCTCTCAAGAGAAAGTCTGTTCATGTGAGATTTCCAGAATAATTTACAGACCAAATAGTGTGGCTGAGCATCTGAACTTTTAGGTGCTTATCTAAACTACACTAAGTCATTTGAGGTCTTTCCTGTCCTAATCCTAATTTGCAATATTCAGCACTACTAGACAGCACTATGAAAGGGAACTAGGTGCCTCAAGGTACTAAATGAAGTAGGACAAGAGGACAGTTTGCGAAATCACAGTGATTTTAATAAGGAATGACACGCCACTTAAATATCTCACCAAATTAAAGGGTAAACTATGTAGTGCATAAGCATAGAGAAACTGAAGCTGTCTAATTATTTCTCAATAATTAGATTATCAGCCTGTGAGATTTTTGATGTTGCTCCTCCTCTGAATTACAGTGTGACCTTGATAAGTGACTTTATTCCTCTGTACCAGTGGTTTTCAAACTACACATCAGGACCCAGTCCCGGGTAACAGACCCACAGGTACTGGGTCGCAGCACCCCCTGCTGCCACTGCCAGAAGACTGGAATGCTCTGCTCAAAGATGTAATTGTTGGGTCATGGGCATAATTGATTCTTTTTTCAATGGGGGTCCAGAGGAAAAAAAGCTTGAAAACCTGTGTTCTGTACCTTTGCTTCCCCATCAGTAAAATAGGGCCAGCGATACTTACCTACCTTTGTAAAGTATTTTGCGATCCGTGGATGGCAAGTACTATATAAATAGTAGGGTTGCTATTTTATTCTACATTCTTTTTTCTTTCTTAAAAAAAAAAACAACGGAATTTTTAATTTTGGGTTTTACTGCTTTGCAGAGTATCCTGATCTCAGAGGCAAGAACACATGCACTCCCAAGAATCATGGATCTGTACTGCTGTTAGTTGAAGGAGAGCCAAACTTTCTCAGTATTTGGGGTGTTTTGATCCAGGTTTCTCTAGTAAGTTACAGTCAGAGGAAAGCGATTGTTTTATGAGCATTGTAAGGTAAGATTTTTTTAACAAAAGGAAGATGGAAACAAAGAGTGTCACTAAAACAGCCAGTAGAAAGATATGCAGTATAATTCCATCAGCTTTCTCCATTGAGGGAGTATGAAGTTACTTCTGATGATCAGATGGCTGATGTTTGTATTAGGATCAAATAACATTATGTACATGTACTCTCAGAATATCATTGTCCTCTCTTCCTTGTGAGGCATCAATTTATTTTTAAATAACAGAAATGAAGCCTCTCTCGCAAACACTGCTTTTTGACTCTGGAAAATTTAAATGGAAGAGAAGGTTACTCACCTTGTGCAGTAACTGAGATTTTTCGAGATGTATGTTCCTGTTGATGCTCCACTTCAGGTGAATGTGTGTCCCTGCAACTTCAATGATAGAATTTCTGCAGCAGTGCTCATCTGGGTCACACATGCAGCCTCCCTTTCTAGCATCATTGTGAGTGCCTATCTAGCATAACACAACTACATACCTCATAGTTCCTTCTCATTTGTTCCTGGCCTGAGATGGAGCTCCCGGCAGCCTTACAATCAGTGTTAGAATAACCTTTGTAATAAACTAATTAGATTTAGAAGCAAGGAGTCCTGTGGCACTTAAAGACTAACAAATTTATCACATGAGCTATTGTGGGAGAAAATCCCACTTCATCAGATATTTTGAAGATAGGGAACTTACAGAATGGGAGAAAAATAAATGCAGGAGAGTGTAAGACATGGGATCAGGTCATACTGTAACAGCAAATCATAGCAGTTGTTAAGATTCAAACACTGGGAAACAGCACATAGAGGAAGGTGAAGTCAAATCACTTGTTGTAATGGGAAAAGAATCCATGGTCATGATTTAATCCTGCTTTCACACAATTAAATGTGCATATCAGTTCTTGTTCAGCTGTTTCTCTTGGAAGTCTTGATGTCCCATTGACTTACTTGAGCACAGATGTTAACAAATCATTCACAGAGTGATTAGAAAGATGGAAAGTGCTCAGCAATTGGTTTTTGAACATTGTGATTTCTGATGTCAGTTTTGTGCCCAATTTATTCTTTTGTGCAAAGATTGTCCTGTTTGTCCAATGTATAAGGTGCAGGGACATTTCTGGCACATGATGGCATAAATCATATTAGTGAATGAGCAGGTGAATGAGCCCTTAATGGAGTAGCTGGCTTGATTATGTCCTATGACGATGTCTTTGTTCAGATATGTGGGCAAAGTTGACAACATAGTATGTTGCAGGGGTGTGTACCTGCTTTCATGTTTTTGTTTTTAGGTCTGTAGTTGCTGGTGAGTATCTTGTTAAGTTTGGGGGATGTCTGTAGGCGAGGAGAGGTCTGTCTCCCAAGGCTCAAGAGAGTGAAGGATCATCTTTTAGAATAGGTGCAAGTAAGAAAACAGATTGACAGAGCCAGATGGGTACCCCAAAGACAACTACTGCAGAAGAGTCTCAAGAATGAAAACAATAGAAAGCCATGGGTCACCGCATACAACCCCCAAGTTAGACTTCTACAAGAGGTCATTAAGAACTGTGATAAGGTCAGCTCAGAGGCCTACAGAAGGGTGTGCCTATTTGGTTGCCAGGGAGGTGGGTGGGCGTAAGCCCACCCACCGCTAACACCCCTCCCCCAGCTCAAGGGGAGGTGGTCCTAGGCCCGGGGCCAACTAATTTCGGGGGACAAATAATGACAAAACGGGAGCGGGTGTGGGGGTCAGAGGTTCAGAATTAGGGAACCGGAGGGGGACACCAAGCAGAGAACACCGGACAGCGCCCACTGCTCCCGGAACGTGTCGAGGGAGCCAGCGGACGCCGTCCAGAGGTACTCTGCCCGGAGACGTGAACGGACCAGGGACCGGAAGTAGGCCCCACAGTCGCAGGCCCCTCCCTCAGCCAGCCTCCTCTCCCTGGTCTTATAGATGGCCTGTTTTGCGTAGGCCAGGAGGAGGCTGGCGAGGAGGTCCCGCGACTTCGTGGGGCCGCGAATCGGGAGTGAGTAAAGGAACGTGTGTGGGGAGAAGTGCAACCAGAACCTCAGGAAGAGGTTCTGGAGGAGCCGGAAGAGGGGCTGCAACCTGGCGCATTCAAGATAGGCGTGCGCCAGGGTCTCCCTCTCGCCGCAGAAGAGGCACGTGTCTGGAATGGGGGTGAACCGCGCCAAGTACACGCCCGTGCTCACGGCTCCGTGCAGGAGCCGCCAACTAATGTCCCCGGTGGGCCGTGGGGTCAAGGTGGCATAGAGGCTGGCCCACCGGGGGTCCTCGCCCTCCGCAGGTGGAAGGAGGTCCCGCCACTTGGTGTCGGGGCGGGACACGAGGGCGAGGAAGTGGAGAGTGTGGAGCACGAGCGTGTACAGGTGTTTGCGGGGCGCGGTTCGGAAGGGGACCGGCTGCAGCTCTAGCAGCCGGCTCGGAGCATGGGGCGGGGGTGGCCGGGGGGGCTCGCGGGGCCGGGGCCCGATCGCAAGCTCCGGAGGGCCGGGACTGAGAGGAGGGCGGGGGGTACCCTCTCGCAGGACCCGTTCTAGGTAAGCCCGAGCAGTGGGGGGCAGGGCCGCCTTCACCTCCTGGAGTAGGCGCCGGGGGGTCCGGAGGGTGGAGAGCCCCATGCGCTGAGCAAGCACTAGGGGATCCACCCAGTCCCCCCTGGGTATAGTCCAGGAGGTCTCCGACCCTGGTGACGCCTGCCAGGACCAACCTCCGCCTCACGGAGGGGGCCTCCGCCGCCTGCACACTCAGATGGGGATTGTGTAGCAGGGGCTCCGCGAGGAGGTCCTCCCCCTCGGTGGGCACAAGGGACCTGGAGGCCGAAACCAGCCTCCAGGTCCGGAGGAGGTCCTGGTAGAAGGCCGGCAGCTCGGAGAGGTCTCGCGGACCACCTCTCAGCTGGATATAAAGGAGCTGCCGGTCGTATCGGAGCCCTCGGTAGCGGCGGAGGAAGGTGTGCGCCAGGTGGCTCCATGCCGGACTACCTGCACCATAAAGGAGTCTCTGCAGGGCCTGGAGGCGGAAGGCGTGGACCTGGCTGTGGACACAGCACAGGCCCTGCCCTCCCTCCTCCAGGGGAAGACTCAGGATCCCTGCAGAGACCCAGTGCAGTCCTAGCCAAAAGAACTCCAGAACTGTCTTCTGGAGGTGGGCCAGGAACCTCGGGGGCGGGACCAGGGTGTTGAGCCGGTGCCAGAGCATGGACAGGACAAGCTGGTTGACCACCAGTGCCCTCCCACGAAGGGAGAGGCACCGCAGCAGTCCCGTCCATCTCCGCAGCCACCCAACAACCCTGTCCTCCAAATCGTGCCAGTTCTCATCCGGGGAGGGATGGGTGGCAGAAAGGTAAACGCCGAGATAGAGCAGCGGACCCGCGCTCCACCAGATGGCTTGAAGCGCGGGTGGGAGGGGGCCCGCCGACCACCCGGCCCCTACTGTCAGGCCAGAGCTCTTGACCCAGTTGATCCGCGCGGAGGAGGCCGCCGAGTAGATGGTCTGGCAAGCCTCCAGCCGCCACAGGTCGCCTGGGTCCTGGACCGCGAGGAGCACGTCGTCGGCGTACGCTGACAGGACCAGCCGCAGCTCCGGCTCACGGAGCACCAACCCCGTCAACCTCCGACGGAGGAGACAGAGGAAGGGCTCGATGGCCAGAGCATACAGCTGGCCCGACAGCGGGCAGCCTTGATGCACTCCTCGCCCGAAGCTGACCGGCTCGGTCAGGGTCCAGTTGAGCTTGACCAGGCACTCCGCGGAGGCGTACAGCACCCGGAGGAAACCCACAAAACGTGGCCCGAAGCCGAAGGCCTGCAGGGTGCCCAGGAGGTACCCATGGTCCACCCGATCGAACGCTTTCTCCTGGTCCAGGGCCAGGAGGGCGAACGACAGACCGTCCCTACACCCGAGCTCCAAGAGATCCCGGACCAGGTACAAATTGCTAAAGATGGACCGGCCCGGGACGGTGTAGGTCTGGTCAGGGTGGACCACGTCCTGCAGCACGGACCCAAGCCGCAGCGAGATGGCCTTGGCCACAATCTTGTAGTCCGTGCAGAGGAGCGAGACGGGACGCCAGTTCCGAAGGTCGCGGAGGTCCCCCTTCTTGGGCAGCAGGGCCAGCACGGCCCGCCGGCAAGAGAGGGGAAGCTCTCCGCTTCCCTCGGACTCGGCCCAGACGACGGCCAGGTCCGGGCCGAGGACGTCCCAGAACACGCGGTAGAACTCCACGGTCAGCCCGTCCATGCCCGGGGACTTGTTATTGGGCATGCGACGGAGGGCGTCCGTGAACTCGTCCAGAGTGAGAGGAAGCTCCAGCCGGTCCCGGGCGCCCGTGCTGAGCGCAGGGAGTTCGTTCCAGAGCACCCTGCAGGCGTCAGCTTCGGTCGGGTCAGGGGAGAAAAGGCTGGCGTAGAAGGCCCTGGCCCTTCCACGCATCTCCTCCGGATCCGTGAGGGGGGTGCCGTCCTCAGCGAGGAGGCAGGTGACATGCTTCTCAGCCCCCCTCCGTTTCTCCTCAATTGCTTCTCCTTTTACTTATGTTACATCGATGACATTTGCATCATCTGGACCCAAAGGAAGGAGTCACCTGAAGAATTCCACCAGGACTTCAACAATTTCAATTCCACCATCAATCTCAGCCTGAACCAGTCCACACAAGAAATCCACTTCTTGGACACTACCGTATGAATAAGGGATGGACTCATTAACACCACCCTATACTATGATCCAGCTGACCACAGTGCATACCTACATATCTCCAGCTTCAACTTGGGCACATGAAATGATCCATTGTCTACAGCCAAGCCTTAAGGTACAACCAGATCTGCTCTGATCCCTCAGACAGAGACAAACACCTACAAGATCTCAGTCAAGCACAGTACCTAACTTGGGAAGTGAAAAAACAGATGTGACAGAGCCAGATGGGTACCCAGGAGCTACCTACTACAAGATAGACCCAACAAAGAAAATAACAGAACACCACTGGACATTACCTTTAGCCCCCAGCTAAAATCTCTCCAATATATCATAGATGTACAACCTATCCTAGAAAATGATCCCACACTTTGTCAAGCCATGGGAAGCAAGCTTATCCTTGCTTACAGACAAACCACCCCCCCCAGCCTGAAGCAAATACTCACCAGCAACCGAACAGCACACAAGACACTAACCCAGGAACTTATCCTTTCAACAAACCCCGTTGCCAACTCTCCCTGCACATCAACTCCAGTGATACCATTGCAGGTCCCAACCACGTCAGTCACAGCATCAGGCGCTCATTCACCTGCACATCCACTAATGTGGTGTGTGCCAGCAATGACCCTCTGCCATGTACAGTGGCCAAACAGGATTGTCCCTGCATAAAAGGATAAATGGACACAAATCAGACATCAAAAATGGCAACATCCACAAACCTGTAGGAGAATACTTCAAGCTCCCTCATTCATTCATTCGTCTGTCGGTAATGACGAAGACCATCTAGTCATCCAGGGGTTGGGATGGAGGTCCGTGGGTGCACAAATGACTGATCAGACCAATCCATGCCCGGAAAGTTCTCTGACAAAGTGGACAGGGAATGGTGGCGGCTGATGGAAGTTTCTTGGCATTGTCTTTCTTGGCTCGTCTGCGTTGCTCAGCTGCATCAATCCAGTTGGCTTCACATGTTTCCATGCCCCAACGGACAGCTGAACGCCACTCTCCTCTGTCCTGGGATATCAGTTCCCATGTAAAGTAGCTGATACTGAAGGCTTTTAGTGATGCTTTTAAAGTATCCTTGAAGCGCTTTTTCTGGCCCCCTTGGGAACGTTTGCCTTGTTGGAGTTCACCATATAAGAGTTTCTTTGGTAGCCGATGATCTGGCATGCGAGCCACATGACCAGCCCAGTGAAGTTGTGCTTGCATCAAGATGGTATAGATGCTGGGCAGGCCAACACGAACAAGGATCTCTGTATCTGGGATCCTGTCTTGCCACTTAATGCCAAGAATTTTTCTAAGACAGGTGATATGGAAATGGTTTAGTTTTCTTGCATGATGTTGGTAGACTGTCCACGTCTCACAGCCATAGAGCAATGTGGAAAGAACTATGGCACAGTACACTTTGATCTTTGTCCCTGGGGTGATGCCTCTCCTATTCCACACATTCTTGTGGAGTCTGCCAAAAGCAGCACTAGCTTTGGCGAGTCCGGCATTCACCTCGTCATCGATGACAACGTTTCTGGATAGTGTGCTTCCAAGGTAGGTGAACTTGTCCACCGTGTTCAGACGCTGTCCGTTGATAGTGATGTTGGGTTCAGTGTAATGATTTCCTGGGGTGGGCTGATACATTACTTCGGTCTTTTTTGTATTGATAGTAAAGCCGAAGTTTGTGCAGGCCGCAGAAAACGTGTCAGCGACGAACTGCATGTCAGCTTCAGAGGCAGTGTTAAGGGCACAGTCATTGGCAAATAAGAAGTCAACAACTGTGTCTGTCATGATCTTAGTTTTAGACTGAAGCCTCCTGAGGGTGAAGAGTAAGCCATCAGTACGATAACTGATGCTGATGCCTATTTTCACGTCTCTGAAGGCATCTGTCAGCACGGCGGAAAACATAAGACTGAATAGAGTGGGAGCAAGAACACAGCCCTGCTTCACTCCGTTTGAGACAGAGAATGGTTCGGATGTCTCTCCGTTGTCATATACTCTGGCCAACATGCCATTGTGTAGCTGTCGTACAATGGCAATAAATTTTCTAGGACATCCGTATTTTGCCATGATCCCCCATAGGCCATCCCTGCTGACTGTGTCAAACGTCTTGGTCAAATTGATATAGAGTATAGGTCAACATTTTGTTCCTGACACTTCTCTTGAAGCTGCCTGGCAGCAAACACCATGTCGATAGTCCCACAACCTTCACGGAAGCCACACTGACTCTCTGGCAGGAGACCTTGCTCAAGGTGTGCAGTGAGGCGGTTGAGAAGAACTCTGGCCAAAATCTTGCCAGCAATGGATAGCAGAGAAATTCCATGATGGTTGTCACAGACCTGACGATTTCCTTTACGCTTGTAGAGATGTATTATGGAAGCATCTTTGAAATTTTGTGGGACTGTCTCATGCTGCCAGATATACTGGAACAGCTGATGGAATTTCTCTGCTAGGGCAGTGCCACCTTCTTTGTAGACTTCAGCTGGAATGGAATCTGAGCCAGGTGCTTTGCCATTGGATAACATACGAGTTGCTTCCTGTATCTCCTCCAAAGTGGGTGTAGTGCCCAGTGTCTTGTTAATCGGAACTTGAGGCAGTCGATCAATGGCATCATCATTGACGGTAGAAGGGAAATTCAGTACGCTGTCAAAATGTTCAGCCCATCTTTCAAGAATTTTCTCTTTATCGGTAATCAATGTAGCCCCATCGGCACTAAGGATAGGAAATAAGCCTGAGGTGGTAGGCCCGTAAATTTCTTTCAGCCCTTTGTAGAAGTTCCTCATATCGTTCCTATCTGCAAAGCCCTGTATCTTATCAGCTTTGTGGCTCAACCAGGAATCCTGCATCTGACGCAGTTTATGTTGAATAGTGCTGTGTACATTCCTGAGCGCATCTTTTTCGCTGTTGACTTTGGGTCATCCAGATGAGCTTTGTAGGCACAGCGTTTGTCCTCTAGTAGCTGTTTTATCTCTGTGCTATTCTTGTCAAACCAGTCTTTATGCTTCCTAGTAGAGGGTCCAAGGCACTCCATGGCCATGTTATACACTGTCTCATGTAGTGCGGCCCATGCTGCCTCCACGTCCTGATTGACCAACACTGTGGACTGCAAGCGTTTGTCTAGAGTATCGACAAAATGCTGCTTGATATCGCTAACCATCAGCTTGTTGACGTTCAGACATTTTGATACTTTCACACCCTGTGGACGTCGCTTGGGCTGAACATGAAGCTTAAGCTTGGAGACAATAAGGCGATGGTCAGTCCAGCACTCGGCACTACACATGGCCTTTGTGATTCGTACATCCTGCCTGTCCCTCCTCCTGATGATGACAAAGTCAATGATGTGTCAATGCTTAGAGCGAGGATGCATCCACGATGTCCTATTACAAGTGGGAAGTCGGAAGACAGTATTCGTAATCAAAAGACCATGCTCTGCACTGGTCAGAAGGAGCAGCAGACCATTACTGTTGCAGTTACCAATACCGCGCTTTCCAATCACTCCTTCCCAAAAGGTGCTATCACAACCAACTCTTGCATTAAAATCACCAAGAATGATGAGTTTATCGGCATTGGGAACAGTGGTGATGACATCATTCAAGTCTTCATAAAACTTGTTTTTAACCACATCTGAATTGGTCATGGTGGGAGCATAGGTGCTAAAATTGGAGGCAAACTTCTGCCCTTCTAAGAGGGGGAGTCTCAACAACATTAGGTGATCGTTCACACCTCTAGGGGGGCCAACCAACCTGCCAATAAGTGTTTTCTTTATTACAAAGCCGACTCCGGCTTCTCGTTGCTCTGCAGGTCCTCATCCACTCCAGAAGAAGGTGTAACCTGCACTTTCTTCACAAAGTTCACCCACTCCCGCCAGCCTGGTCTCACTTAAGGCAGCGATATCCATATTGTATCTGGCAAGCTCACTTGCAATAAGTGCTGTACGTCTCTGAGGACTATCTGAACCATCTCTGTGAAGAAGCGTGTGAACGTTCCATGTAGCAAGGTTCAGAATTGTAGTCTTTGCTTTTTTCCTTGATAATTTGTTTTGACTGCATATGTAGGGTTCCCGCCAGCCGCGATAAACTGGCTAGGATAATATGGAGCAAGCAATTTTTAGGGCACCTTTTCTAGCCCCTTCCTCAATACCAAGGAGGTGAGCAGTGCAGTCCTAAACAGGGCTGCTCAGTCGCTCAGACGGCTGCCAAACTCCACCATTGCTCCATTCAGTGGAGAACGACCCTATAGTCTGAGCTGCCTGTGTGCAGGTTTGTGGCTACGACTACCAGTGTATCCACACCTGTTGCTACGTCACGCGCCCATTGCCACAGAACTTGGGGACAATAGAATGGGTAAAGGATGACCGATGACTTGCGCGAAACTTTGATTAAAGTGAGGAAGAGTTGCTCAGCATCGACCTCACTCTCTTGTCCGAGACCATCAATTTCCAGTGGCAAGAACAAGTTGAGACGACTGGTGATGGGGACGGATGCAGTGGATGACCAAGATAACCTACATGCCTCATCTTGCTCTCTGCACTCCACAGTGCACTGCTGTATCTGCCTTTCTCTCCATTGAACCTGATAGAGGTTACATCCGCAGAGTCAGCCAGAGTCCAGTCTTCGCATGCAAGGTAGGCAAGCCCGAGAATATTGAGGGTATAAGACCCGTCAGCTACCCTCACCTGGTTTAGCCCACCAGTCGAAGCGGTTTGCTGGGGTGTGGCCGCTGTTGCATGCGAACAGCGACTTGGAGCCACAGGTGAGAGTTGGGTGCCAGGTGGGGACCAAGGCGGATGAACCACCCCGAAGGGTGCGACTAGACCATCCGACAGAGGTACTACCCCTGACGCTGGCACCTCATACACCCCTTCAAGCTCCCTAGACACTCAGTAACAGACTTGAAAGTTGCTGTACTTCAACCAAATAAACTTCAAAGACAGATTTCAGCATGAAACTGCAAAGCTGGAGCCTATTTGCAAGCTTGACACAATCAGATTGGGTCTGAATAGGGACTTGGAATGGTTAGCACATTACAAGAAGTAATTGTCCCTGTTCATACATGCTCTCCCTTTAATCAACTGGTGTGAACAGGCACCATCTGCCCTCTGAATTGACTTTGTTAACACTTGCTCTCCTCCAAACTGGCATGTGTATATGAAGTGGGTTGGAGCCCACAAAATTTTATCCCTGAAGAAATTTGTTAGTCTTTAGGGTGCCACAGGTCTCTCCTTGTTCTTACTGTACAACAGACTACCCTGGGTATCCCTCTGGCCATTTTCATCATGCATACTGTGGAAGTCATTGCCTCCATATGGACAGGCTTGGAATTGAAAGGCAAATGAGAAGCCTGGCACTTACAAAACTGCCTAAGGATATGGCACTGATGTGTTCTTCCCAGGCTATGACACCACTTTCAGTCCCCATAGTGTAGTTGTTGGCACAAATAGCTGGAATTACAACAGCACTGTTGGTACTGAGCACCTCAGTACTAAAATCATCAGCACTACACTAATCTCTTCAACACAAAGACTTACTTGCCCTGTTGACACTGGAATCATCACTCTTTAGTATCAATGTCTCTCCAGTCCACACCATCTGCTTCACCTATGGCCCCTCCATTCTCCAGTAAGGCAAAAGACAATGAAGAGGAGGATGATTACTTTTCACACCACTCCTCACCCATTCCAGCTGCTTTGTCATTAGGCTCTCCTGTATTGTCTTAGTGTTACCACAAGGATGACACTTGGTATGGCCACCAATCAATGCCACCACCTATGTCATTCCACATGTAGAGGTCCTATCAGGAGCTCAGAGGACAATACCTCAGGCTCCCTAGGTCCTACAGAGAGAGGTTTAGATCCCCTCCTTTGCACTCACTGCCTGCACCATCAGAGCTCACTGACAAAAGCTTTAAGGAACAGGAAGAGGCTGTGGGACAGGGAACCACACCACCAACCAATATTTCCTCTTTTTTTCCCAGATGAGTCCAGAATGCTTCCACCACTCACAACCACTGACAATCTCAAACATTTCGAAGAGCTCTTCAAAAGAATCACTGATTCTTCAGTAACTGATTGAGGAGGTCCTAGAGTCCCAACATAAATTACTGGACATTCTGCACACATCATCTTCCTCAAAGATTGTACTTCCAGTAAACAAAACACAAATGGAACCAACAAAAAGTATATGACAGAGCTCAGCAATTAATACTGCCCACTTGCATGAGAAGGGGCTAAAAAACATTATGCCCCCTCAAGGGGTATGAACTTTTTATTTTCTCACCCAGTACCCATTTCCTCAGTGGCCAATGCCATCGATCAATGAGACAGACAGCATCAATCCAGCAATGTGCCCTCTAAGGTGATGATGCAGCTGAGCAAGATATGGCTGCAGATGAGCAAGTTATGGATGCAGCTGAGCAAATTCCTCAACTTATATCAGGCCCCTTCCCTGCTACCCACTGCCCTCCCTCCCCAAACATATCCATAATTTGCTCAGCTGCATCATCAGCTTAGATGGAACATTGCTGTCATTACAATATTATGTCATGGAAAATGGTAATAATGATGAATGCAGCATTAAAACAGCGCAGTCTGGTGTTTTTTAAATTATAATAAAATTAAAATAAAAAAAATTACCAAAAGGTTTTCTTGTACTGAAAATTCATTTTTTCAGTAAATGAAAGGTTTTTCATGACCCTTACATTAATGTTTGTGAAAGTTAATAAAACTAAATTTGCAAATATAAATTTGAAAAGCACCTAAAAAGTTACAGAAAAGGTTGACTTGCTGCTTTTTCTTTTTCCATAGCAGCCCATTTTACAATTAAAAAAAACAAAGGTCCTATATTGTTTCTAACCAATTCAAAAGTGCCCATTTATTTGCTTTACTTAATTTGTCCCTGTTACTAATTTTATTCACAGTATACATTATTTTCCTTCATTTTATTAGGGTTTGCTATATTTTTTCCCAGTTTAGCCCTTTTGTAAGGAGCAAGAGTCCCAAAAAAGGGGGGGAGGGAGCAGCACAGGGCTCAAACCCACACCACAAAGACTGAAATTCAGCTGCTCAGCCAACTGAATCACAGAGACTGTTGTTGCAGCATCCTCTAAGAATAGGGGAAATGGTATGTTCCACCCCTCCCCCCCCGATTTTGCTGCAGGTTCTTTTGTTCCTCATGTGTACAGCAGACTCTAGGGTTTACGGATTCAAGCTCTGTGTTGGGTGTTTTGTGTTTTTTTAACCTTCTACTCATAAAATGTAAGAAGGAAAAAAAAATCACCCATTTTTAGAATGCCTGCAGCATGGAGAACTTGAAGGTAAAAAGGAAGACGTCCTCCTTTTGCCAGACGTCTGGAACCCCTAGTCCTGGGGAATCTGCTTGATCCCCCCGCAGCACTTTTCCTGTGGCCAGGTGGGGGAGCTTCCCCAAGTTACAGAGCTGGGCGCTTTCTCCACGCGCCCTCCAGCCGACTTCCCCAAGACTCCATGGCGCTCCTTCCCCAGCTGTCAGAATGTTCCTAGGAGGAGGATGCCCCTCGCTGCTGCCATTCTTCTGGGAGGCAGGACGCTGTGCCAGGAAGTTTAAAATCTCCCGCCCTAGGCAAGTTCATGGGAGATTTTAAACTCAGTGGAACAGCTCCCTGCCAGCCGGAAGAATGAGTGCTTGGGGCCGGCAAGGCGCTGCAGCTACAGGCCCTGCGCCGCTGGCAGTGAGGAGTGTGCCAGGAAGTCAGGTCTTCTGCATGCACGTGCACGCACATTGCCCAGAGGGAACACTGCAATCCAGATCCATCCCAGATGACATAGAGCGGAAGTGGTTAGGTCTCTTCAGAAACAAGACATATGCTTCTTTAATTTGGATTGCCAATTACACCACACTGATGGTGAAATATGAGCATACAAATCATTCCAAACTGATAGACTTTATTGACGTCATACCACAAGATGAAACAGACCAACTTAAAAATATCATTGTGAAGGGCCATCTACTAAGCAGAACTGCCTTGCAGGCTTCATTAGATGTAGCAGAAATGGTGTCATGCCTAGCTCCATGGTCAAAGAAGAATTAAAATATTTTAAGGTTATCTCCTGTTTTATGAGCAGTTGCCATGACAAAGTTCAATGATTTAATTTTGTATATAAATTTTTGCTACAGGAGCTACATTTATTTCCTCCTAAAACATTCACTTTCTCTGGAATAAGAAAATATGTTGAAAACACTGAAATGTGCTGAACACCCCCTTGTTCATTTGCCTGACTGGGCAGTTTGTGTGAAGATTTTTTTTACCTGGTGTCAGCCTTTCATTGCACATAAATATTGAGATCATAACACTCATTTATCTCCCTGAGGAGATTCTGTTTACTGTTCCTGCTAGAGGGCCTTAAACCAAGGTTACTAGAATTAAAAGGATTATTCTGAGAACTGAGTTGGCCTATTCAGCTCTTTTCAGAGCCTAAAAATAACTCTGACTTCATTTAGAAATGTGACGACCACCTGCCTCACTAAGTCATTGTATTGCTGATAGAACTGCTCAAATGTCCTCCTTGTTAAATTTCCTCTACAGGAAATATAACTTTCCAGCAGTGTAATATAAATAATAAAAATGAAAGCTGTGCCGTGACTGATATTCCAGTCATAAAATAAAATATGCTGCAATGTAATTAAAAGAAAGTGCTTGGAGGGCCACTTTTGACAGCCTTCCCTGTATTAAAATGAAAGAGGCTGAAACATCTATAGTAGTGAAGTCAACTTATGTAGTATGTATTCCTGTAATCCTTTGGCCTTCCCATTCTGGGTTACATGCCTATCAAACCTTTACTTCAAGATGCTGTTATTTCTACTGGACACTATAGATCTGCTGAAAGCTAAACATATTCTTTTCATCTGTGCTTGACAGATTTTTTTTACAGCATAGGGCATACATTCCATGCAATAACAAATATATAAGGCTCTTTGCAATATTTCTATCAAAATATACAAGAATATAGATATATAAATCTAAAATGAAAATTAAAATTCATATCACAATTTCTTTCCACTGCTATCAACTAGACATTTAGAGATGCAGTGTTTTTGTCTACATAAAACATTTAATTTCCACAACAGGAAAAGGCTTATCGCAAATTTCTCTAACTGCCAGTGTTCATCAATGATATTCTGAATATACAAAAACAATCTTCAGCTAAATTAAAGAGCAGAGGTCAAATTGTATTCTACATTGAACTTGAGGTATGAGCAGAGTTAGGAAAAAGTTATTCCTATAGGCAACTTTCTGTTATGGAGAGCTCTGCAACTTCCTTTGATGTAACTAGTATTGCCTACTGTTGGAGGCTAAAAGGATTCTAGACTAGAAGGGGTCTGAACCTGAATGGCAATTCCAATTATTCAGTGTAAGCAAAGTAACTGAAAGACAAATGTGGCCTCAGACCTATATTAATATATGTCTCGTATATGAACCCACAAAATGTAAAGAAATTCTGAATTAGTTATAAAGTAGTCCTATACAAGAAAGCATCTGGAACATAGCAATGTCGCTCTATATCTGCCTGATTCTTTTGTACCTACATATTAAAACACATACATGTCTCTATCAAAGGGGCCTCAAACCAATTGATGGGGTTTACTGTAAAACAGTAATCCGTTGACATTGGCGCATCATATTTTCCCAGTGTCAGGTTTAAAGGCAATAGATGAATATGCAGAATAGTAGCATCAATTAGTAAGAACTTTGATAACTCCCTGACATCTTTTGATGTTAAAATTAAATTTATGTTACGTTTGAGAGAAGAGCACACACACACACACATACACACACACGGCTACACATAAATTGAAATGTTTTTTCTTGCATATATAATTATTTATTTATAATTTTATATAGAGAGAATGTTGATATTCAGAAAAAAACATTTCAACTTATTTGTGGACTTTTCCATAGAAAACTTTTAGTTCAGTTTGAAAATGTATGTTTATTTACAACCCACACCAATATGGACCAGCTGGAATTTACTGGGAATCATACATGTGCAATAAAAATATTCTACAGAAATATTTTATAGGTAGACAGTATGCATACAATGTAGAAATCAGACTGTGCTCATGCTTAGCAGTTATTTTTCCTTTAAGTAGCTGAAGTTAAAACCGTTCTGTTTTCAAAGTAGCAAGATGGCAACACTCCTTGTTAAGAGCAAAAAAACCCCACAAAATGTTATGTTCTCAACTAGAAAGAGAAATAACTTAGATGTATTTAAAGCCAGAGAAAGTGTTCTTGGATGCTTTAGAATTAAAAATTAATAAAAAGATTTATAGTGAAAAGAAAAATCAGTTTAAGTCACAAGTATGCTCAGCTGTATTCTGGCCTTGAGGTCAAGGTTTTAATCTGAGTTGCCTGGATGTGAATTAAAACATCTGCGTTATTATCCTACCAAAAAGAAAAGGTTACAAATGAAATTACTGGTAAGACTTTAATCGCTTCACTGCTTGATTCTTTTGCATTGCTCTGTGCTGCTGTTTTAAATGGATGGCCAATTAAAATCAAAAAAGTGTCAGGACATGCTGAGTAGATCAGACAGCACCGAAGTACCACTACTGCCATACATGACAAGAACTGTGAAGCAATTAGTAGGAAAGGACCCAAACCTGCCCCCATTGATGTCAATATAAAACTCCTAGTAACTTCAATGGGAACGTGTTCTGGCTTACAGGAACTGGGGGGACTGAGCCATGCTCTGATACTACAAAGCACTCAAACATTTGCTTAGCTTTCAGGCCTATTCTTGCATATGTTCGAGCAGCTCAGAGTGTTGTCTGAAGCATCCCCCTCCTCATTGACATATTACCTTACTGTAAGGAAATACTGGGGATCAGGAGGTGGAAGGCACTTGCTGTCAGGATTCATTCAAGACAAGGAGATGGATGACTGACAGACACTTGAGCTGGGTATAAAGGCCATCCCACAGCTTTATTAATGATACTTGAGGAGGGGCACTACATTGCCCACCCCAGCTCTCATGTACTGGGTTTTTAACTGGTTACAGTTCAGATAGCATGGCTTTTATTGCAAATCAAACAACTCAGAGTAGACACTCCCTGGTCTAGCCCACTGACTCATTTTGTTGTGAAATCTTTTACCCCCTTGTGTGAAGGGGAGAGGGTGAAAGTGCAGAGAGGGAGGAAACCTCAGGCTGCAGACTTCAAACTCCTCCCACCCCTCGCCCCTGACGCTCCTGTCCAAGTACAATGTCAGGTTGTGCAATGCCAGCTCTCATTTACAGCTGACCTTGTGCCAGATAAGTAACCATGATAGCACTTTAGGAACTTCCAATCCTGTCAGTTCTAACCCAACTGTGGGGAAGCTGTGAAAAAAACCCCACCAGGCTACACATGCTGGTTCTGCCCAGTGGGAAGAATTCTTTCCAGCCCCCCAAAACTGGCAGACACACAGCACCATAAGCAGCAGAACTTGTAGCTAATGGATGGTAGGTCAGGATAGCGAACAGGGAGAATAAGAGGCTTTTGCAAAGCCTGGGTTTCATGTAAATAGGCAGGGAGGGGCAGCAGCAAATCAACTGGCGACAGCCCCATGCCGTGGCCGAGCAGCCCCTCTTTCTGCCACACGTGTGACTTTTCCTTATCCCTGCTGTCCAGTCAAAGTTCCACCCCCAATAAAGGCAATTAGAGGTTAAATAGATTGAAATGGGAATAAGGGCTCTCCCCAGTGGGGGAAGCTTTTTCTATGCTGTCAGCAACACCAGTCAAGGAGAAGCTTTGAGCAGCGCAGTGGGGCCCTATGACAGGGGAAATGCTGATGCGTCTATCTAGCAAGGCACTGTTAGACAATGATTTAAGCTCAGTAGTGGTATAAGTGGAGAATCTTAATCCTCAGTTATCCTTTAATTAACTGGCAACCAAGGCAACTGCAGTTTTAAAGGACTGATGAACTACTACAAGGGCTCTGAGAAAGGCATTGGATAATGAAAATAAAAGGAGTCTGACTACACTTGTTCATCAATCCTCATAATTTTAAAATATCAAATTTACAGTTGCTTATTGTGGCCCAGGACTACTGCAATCCCAACCTATAGTCCACCTTTAATGTGATTTTTTTAGTCCACTACACATGAAAAATGTGTGGGAGAACAGGCAAAAGATAAGGCTCTTGACAGAGCAGCGAGCTGTTCTCATTAACAGGTCTCCT
Organism: Podocnemis expansa; assembly: GCA_007922195.1. Taxonomy (NCBI): domain Eukaryota; kingdom Metazoa; phylum Chordata; order Testudines; family Podocnemididae; genus Podocnemis; species Podocnemis expansa. The sequence continues at coordinate 34,459,351 of ML681982.1, forward strand.
GCTCCCCCACGTGCCTTGTCATAGTTGTCAAATCATCTAAAATTATGGAGATACTTTCAATCTGCTGTTTTCTACTAGGATGCCTCTAGCTTTCCTCTTCTTCTTTCATCAATGTCTCTTAATTACTATAATTTTAATTCTGCAGTGGTTTTGCTAAACTCCTGCAGTATCTCTCCTTAATATTTTTATTTCACTGAATTGAATGCGATGGTGACAACATGGTATGAAGTGATGCTAATCCAAGGGGAAAGATTAAAAGCAACAGCGAACAGCTAGATACCCATTAGGATACTGCCAGCTTTCATTACAGTGTTTGCTGGCAACAGGTCTTCAGGCAATAGTAAAGGTGAACTGATGTCCAACATCTGAGAGTGTGAAGGAATGCACAGATAATTTTTCACTGTGCATTTGTATTTGCATTTGACTTAGCTGTGTGTTTCACTGTGCTCACTAAATGGCTCTCCAGTCAACATTCTGGCATATAGCTAAAATTTTGTATAATGAATTTAGCATCAGTAATTTAAGCACCTTCCAAGGGTGGGACTCAATTTCTGCTCTTAAGCATGGAGGATTGAGAGGAAAAAAGGGTTATTGATGATTGACTACAACTGGAAATAAAGTTACACCTGTTCCAGCCACTTCCATACGTAGCTCTCATTCTGAAATGAAAATCCAAAGTTCATTTAGTTTGACCTTTACCTAAAGACTACCTATACTAGCAATTTCCAAAGGGATAGCCGTGTTAGTCTAGTCCAGCAAAAAAAACCCAAAGAGTCGTATGGCACTTTAAGACTAACAGATTTATTTTTCTGTTAGTCTTAAAGTGCCATACAACTCCTTGGGTTTTTTTTTGTTGTTGTTGTTTTTTTTTTTTAACTTATACTAGCACCTGACTGGTTAAGGCAACTGATTTTTGCCAGTCCATTAAGACCAATTTCATTTTGTTGAAACTTGCTCTCATTCTCTTTTCATGCAGGAGACTCCATCAAAGACAAAAGAGGGGGTTGGAAAGTTTTTTTTTATATATATATAAAACAATTAATTTCTTTAAAGTCAGTGGAAATGCACTTATGGTCGACGATCAATACAGCAGTAGGGGTAAATCTCTTTTAGGCAGACACAAAGAACAGTTTTCTGGGACATGCCCATTTAACCTTTCAGTAGCTCTAATATAAGCTTCTAAACTCAGAAACATTCAATTAAACTTTGAGTTGTAAGGGGTTCAGCTGCAGAGCTTATTTACTATAATGGGAACTGCATGGCTAAAAATCCATGCATTTCCTTGAAAATATATGGGTATGTGTTCAGTTAATTCTTCTCTTCCTCTTGTGATTTAAGATCCCTACAAAGTGAGGTATTTCAATGTGCTAAGAGAGATTGTGTTACAAATAGCAAAATAACCGAAATTGCTTTTATATGACTTTCCAATATTTTTACAGGTAAAATCTTCAGAAACTCATCCATAGGTATGTCCAGATTTTAAGAATTAACAATAGTCTTTCCCAAATTGGTCATATTATAGTTTTAAATGAGTATGAATTTTTAGATATCGTAAATTTTTCACTGTAGAGCTTTAGTACACTATCTGATAAAAGAATAATACAGGATTATCAAAAGGATTTGTAATATGAAATGAAAACAGATTTTTTTTTCAACAGCTCTATAACAGTAGCCAAACATTTTTCCATAGGCATCTTGCTGAATGGGCCATATCAAGTACCCTTATAACTAGATTAATCAGATATTCTGCAGTCCATACTTTGCAAATTGCTGTCCGTGTCTGTCAGCATGGGCATACAGATCTCCATTGCTGATTTGGATTTTCTTTGGGTTTGTTTGGATTTTGCTTTGGATTTTCTTCTGAGCTTTGACCTCCACAGTATTTACTGACCATGCCAAACAAGTTCCCAATAAAGACATCTTCTCAAGGTAAGGGTTAGTTTTGTTTTTAATAAATATAACTTCCATTGTCAAAAATGAGCACTGACTACAAGTTACAGTCTTTTAATAAAATTTAAGGAAGCTGCCTTACTTGAAATACTGTGTGTATTATTAAGTAGCTGAAGGTTATTCAGTTCATACAGATCTTCTCAGCAAGCCATTATTGCTAATTTAAATTGATAACACTGAAACTTGGGAAGGTTTTTTTCAGGGACGATGATGATGATGATGATGATGATGTTTAATGGAATCTCATTTCTATGAAAAGCATCTTGATCTCATAGGTTTTTAGCAAGCTGTCAAGTTACATTGCTTTGATTAAACTTTGAGCTGCAAACTTACTGTTCGCACTATCAGCAATGTGTTAGCTGACACAGCTAGTCACATTTGATTCCTTCTGGCTTCCGTTCAAGTACCTATCCTTTGACAGTACACAGTGGTGAAAAATTTACATTGAAGAGGAAGCCATCATTCATTATCAGCTGTGATGCTAGAGAAATTAAAGTTTATTAGTTTGATATGTTATAGCTAGGTTAACTCCCAAAGCTCAGGGGTTTTTAAATCTGAGGGTTTTGTTAGAACCCAGATCTACTATTCTCTTAAAAACATATCATAGTCAGGTAATACCTCATTTGTTTTTCCAGGATAAGCACTGAACTGCTCATTGCATGTGTTTATATTTCTCTAGTAATTTCTCATTTTTATGCCCAAATTTATTTTCCATCTTGTCCAATTTTGTTCCATTTTCCATTTTTTTCTGCAGCCCACTTGTTTCACTGACATAACAGGGGCCTGACTGCTGAGACACCTTCCAACCAGCATTGTGCCAGTCATCCACAGTAAAATGGCCCTAAAATTGGCATGTAGAGTAACTGAAGGGTCTGCTCCAGGAAGGAGGGATTTTTGGGTAGCATAGAACCTCCTCTAGTGGCATCTATGACATGCTTTCCCTGAAGATTTATATAGCAGTGCATGCAGTTGATCCCAGTAATCCCAGCAATGCATGGCTGCCATAATTGTCATGTGGTAGGGGAGGGGAGAAGAGCTGACTGATAATGCAGGTAATAGCAACCTGTAGGCAGCTCTGATTTCAACCAGGGGACCAGAACACAAATGATGGCCTTCAGATCAGGAGAATAAATAAAGTGACCTTGTGCCCCCTGCCCTTCAACAGCACTAAGTGGTTTGTTTTGGTTTTTTTTGCAGCTGAGGATGTAACCGTTAACCAACTGTGCTAGAGAATGATAGTGGTTTTTGGCTTAAGCAGAATGTAGAACACAGCTTTGGTGTTAACTCCTAGTAATGAGATTTTTAGACAAGGATATATGGATTAATAATAGGGCTAATTCTCCATTCTGTCCCAGCTATGCTTAGCTCAGGAACACATGTAATTTACACCATCTATTTGTCTTCCAATATTGTGGAAGTGTCTGTGGCCTTGTCCAGCTCACAGCATAAATTAGAGCAGTTTTAAAGGTGTTCTAATTTATGCTCATCTGACTAAATTTCCTTTGGGGTTCTTGGATGAAGTGAGGATGGCCAGAGTACAACAAAGCTCTAGTCACATGAACATGCATTCCTATAGAATGGCTTCAAGGGCCATGTGTAAAACAAGCCATGCTGATGTTACACCTCTCAAAGAAAAACCAAACTAGGGATATTATCCCGGATGCAAACCCATAGCTTTTAATGGCCCATTTGCATGGCTAAAACAGCATAAAGTACCTTTTAGGGCAAAGAAGAATTGGACTTGATGATTGTAAAAAACTGCATATCGACATGACATATGCTAGATGATTTTTTCCCCCCATAAAAACAAATTCATTCTGATGCAGCAGGAGTTTTTTTGCCTCATTATACCTGTCAGGCTTTCACATCCTTTTGTCCAGTATTCCTAGTTCTTTGCATTGGTTGGTCACCTTGTTGCTCTTCCACAGTTGTTCTTTGTCAGATCTAATGTTCTTTTCCAACTGAAGGTCTTCCATGTGTCAGAATAACACAGATGCTGCAGAGGCTTTAGGACATTTTAGGAGTGTATTCCTGTTTCATATCATCTAGTGTAACTTTAATCTGCCAGCTAATGTCATCCAAATGATATTCATCCTTTACTCCATTCCTCTTTCTTCCCAGCGGAATTAGGTTTTAATGAAAAACTCCCTGCAGAAATCTTAAAAATCCGACATCAAAGCCTTCTTGTCTGCGAATGGCCATGAAATAACAACAGCAATCCTTCTGTCTTACGCTTGAAATAGGACAGATAAAGAGACAAGTATGATTCACTTGTACAGCTGAATGTAAGTTTTACCAGTTTCAAAAATATCCTTTCTAGCAGTTAAGTTACTAAAATTCTGGATATATTACATCATAAAACAATATCCTTCCTAGAGACCAAATGCAAACTGTCTACAGTTAGTCTGATTTATTGAAGCTTTATGACAGCAAAAAGCAGTAAATGATGCCTAATAGCTTGATGATGTAAATAAACAGAGTAAATACACTCAGTTTATAAAGACTGTGCTTCACTTTCTCAGATAGACATCAGAAACAGCTGATCTGTGGGCTCAAAAGGCCAGAAGAGAGAACTGTGATCTTTTCCAAGTAAGCTGGAGGAGGTGTATGGAACAGAGCTTTGTTGGACTCAGAAACGACCTGACATGCTGCCAACAAAATGGCAAAGAATAGCTTTTTTCCCCCTCCCTTCTTTCACAGAAAAAAAGGGCACAAATGAAATATGAATTTTAAAAAAGTTTATTAAAATATGAATTTTTAAAAAGGTTTAAACAATGTGTATGGAATGAGGGTATAAGGCAGAAAAGCCAAGGATAATTTGTAAATAGCATTTGAAGCAGGTGGTAATTGCTCAATGGAACAAATTTTCTTTCGTTAAAGGTTTTGTTTGAGAGAATCTCTCAAGTAGAAAAGGAAAAGAAATTGAAGTCCACATTCTGAGCTCAGATGAAGGTGGTTCTCGACTGGTAAATGTAGGATAAAGCGCACAAGGATAAACAGAAGACTAAGGGGGTTTGTAACAGGAAACACTGGCCTTCTTTGGTGACTGGGCCCAAAGAAGGTCCTGAATGCCCTCTCTAGCCAGATCTAGACATTACAGGACTGAAGTCCTGGAAGCAGAAGGGCAGCATTAAGACAGGAAAGGAAGGTATAAAAAGCCAGCTTAGCAGCTCATGTGGGGCTGAGCTATCCCAGAGGAGAGAGGCTCCCTCTCTGCAGCCACTAATCCTGCAAGACTGGGGTTCCACAACAAGGCTGATCCCATCCTACCTGGTGAGGAGGCCTGAGGGCCTACCCAGCTTGTCTGGCCCTAAGGACTGGGGGGAATCCCAGGAACAGTTTACTGGGGCAAACACCCAGTAAACACCTATAGCCCTGAGGGGCTGCCCTCCCCAGGGAACCCAGAGAGTTAGAGGGTGCTAACAATAATGAGGACCCAATGGAGCCCTGTGACTTGGAGGGGCTTCTCTCTGCTGAGGGCCCCAATGCCCAAGAGGAGCAGCAGGCTGCGGAGGGACCCTGTGACATGGAGGAGCTGCCTTCGGCCAATGGACCTGAGGCCTTCCCTGACCTGCCACCCATGGATGGTGAAAGGCTCGTTGGAATTCCCCAGGCGATCTACCCTCCAGACCCAGAAGAACCCCTGGAAGACAGGCAATGTTCCCTCAGCAAGTTATGGATGTAGCTTCTCAAGTTCCCTGCCGGTTCCCCAATCTGTACCAGGGATCCCTTCCCTGTTGCCTGCCAGCTCCCTGAGCACATCTATAACTTGCTCAGCTGCATCATCACGTTAGAGGGAACATTGGACCTGATCCTATGACTTACACTTCCCTGCATTTATTTTCCTCCCATCCTGTAGGTTCCTCCATCTTCAAAACATCTGACTAAGTGAGATATTCTCCCACAAAAGCTCATGAAATAAATTTGTTAGTTTTTAGCAGTGCCACAGAACTCCTTGTTTGTTTTGCTGAACTAGACTACCATAGCTATCCTTTAGAAGATCACAATATTCCATGTACTCATGATCCACCATCATCACCTAAAAGAAATCATCATCCAGGAAAAATCACAGGATTTTTATACATTTCATAATAAGCCAAAGAAATGGCTCTAGTACCTTTTCAAGCAAACAGAATTGTTTTATAGATGCAGCTCTACCAATCAATTTTAAAAAAAAACAAACGTAAAGCAACATTTTATTCTCACTAAAAAGAAAGAAACTAAAATTAGAGGCAGAGATAAAATCTGTGGTATGTTTGCAATGCTTGGGTTCCCAACATTAGTAAGGAAAATACTTTAATGCTTTAACCAGATTTTGTTAATTGCCCCACGAGCTCAGCCCCCACCACCTGCCCAGCGGTGGGGAAGAGGGGGCGCCCTGATTTCTGCCCTGCCGCCTGACCAGTGGTGGGGATGCTGGATGCCCTGATCATTTCCCCACCGTTTGGCCAGTGGCAGGGAAGAGGGGCACCCCAATCATTTCCTCACTGCTCAGAATGCGGCAGGGAGGAGGGGCACCCTGATCCGTTCCCTGCCATTGGAAAGCACCAGATCCCTCCCCTGCCTCCCTGCACCCTCCTGCCCTGGCCAGGTTGCTGATCCCCTCCCTGGCCAGGGTGCTGACCGGGCAGGCCTTCCTTCCAGGGTGCCATGCACCCTGGGAGCAAGGTCAAGCCATTGAATCGAAACATTGTTGTTTCAAAACAACACATCCCAACAGGGTTATTTTGAAACAACCATTTCGCTACAACGGCTTTTTCATTACTTACCAGGTTTTAGTGTTTCGATTTAAGTTTTGTTGTGGCGATATGACAGAGCTTGTCATATTGAAACAACAAAATGCTGTGTGGACCTAATTTTTTTAAAGCAAAACAACCATGGTTGTTTTGCTTTAAAATCTACATGTGGACGTATCCTTAAGGACTAACTAATTTACTTGATGCATGAGCTTTTGTGGCAGAAAATCCCACTTTGTTAGATGCTTTGAAGAGGGGGAAGTGGGATTTTTCCTCCCATGAAAGCTCATGTAATAAATACATTGCTTAGTCTTAGAAGTGCCACAGGACTCCTTGTTTGCTTTGGATTAAGTAGGCTAAGTCCCCTGAGTCACCCATTACCCCGTCCTGTCACTGGTCCCCCCAGGTCCCCTAAGCCCTTCCTTAACCCCATCCGTAACCACCCATCTCACCACTGGTCCCCCCATCCCCTGAACCCTTCCCCAACCTTCTGCCTTGCTGTGCCATCTTCCCCCATTCCCCCAGGCCTACCACCTCCCCTGCACCCTTTCCCTACCAGCCCAGCTCATGTGTCCCCAAACACCCTCCCTGCAGGGCCCCCTTACCTGGCCTGCATGTGGAGTGACCCAGGCACAGGCTGAGGCTCCCACCCTGAGTCTGCTCTAACTGAGCATGCCCAGAGACTTGGAGCATGCTCAGTCAGAGCAGGCTCAGGGCAGGAGTTTTAAAAGCTCCCAGGCCCTACTGCCCAGAAGACTCTGTCTTCCAACTGGGTAGAGGCCATGGCTGCCAGCTGTGTGCAGCTGGCAGTGCTCCCTGCATGGGGGACTGACATGGGCTGCACCCTCACACTCCCACTTAGCTTAGAGAGAACACTGAAGGTACCTAGGCCCAGGGTGGAAGAAAGTGGCCGAGGGTAGCTGAGCCTGCTGCAATTAGAGCCCAGCTCAAAACACATCAGCATGGTGTGGTAGGAGCCCTGCTGACCCAATGACTGACCACAGTCACTGGTAGAAGCCCTGGGCTGGATTGCAGTGGAATTGGGTGGGCCTGCATCCCCCCCCACCCTTTTGGGTTTTCCCAACTGCCTGGAGGCCAAAATCCCTATTGTGCTTGCCCCGCCCCACCTGTGGCTGGTGGCTACTGACTCTTTATACCTGTGGAGCAGCCCAGCTGATGGACAGTAGGTAAGCTGAGCCATGGAGCTCACTGTATTTCAACTAAGATGTCTGGTTCTTCCCAGGCTGGAGCTTTCTGAATGCTGGCCTGGTGCCTGAATGCCTGGGTGATCCATCACTGTCCTACAGGGTTAGTCTCAACTTGGCCTTGGCCTTTGGTGGTTTTCTTTTTCATTCGTTGAAACACCTAGTTCCAGATGCTGTCAATAAGATACAAAATAAGTATGTTTGCTGCACTGTGGCTTTAGCAGTGAATTTTGCACATTCTCCAACAATCTGCAGTTTACAGCTTGCAATTCCAGCATTGTCAGTTGCCTTTTATTATAGAGTACATAAAGAAACTTTTATACTGACTTCTAACAGCTGCTACATGATTAGAAGTAACCTTAAGGGTTTCACAAAACTGTCATTTCTCTCCCATTCCAACTGTAAAAATGCCACAAGGAATAATCTTCTAATTCGTTAGATGGCAAGAATTCTTGCTATCCCTGTTCTGTGGGTGAGTTTATTTTGATTGCCTTATGAGGATTCATTTTGGCATCCATTTGTCATGAAATGATCACCAAGTTTAGCATGCCTAAGATAAAAAGCATAACAAAATAAATATATTAATTAAAAATTGAAAAAAATCTGTTGAGCAATAATTGAAGAAGTTCTAAAGCGCCTTCCATTCACTTTCTTAAGAAGAAATATCAATGCCTAAAATTAGATTATGAATCTATTGCTGGCAGAAAACCAAATTCTGTTATATACTAAAGTATGTTTGTTTGTGTAGCACATCTACTAGTGTGAATAGCACATTCCTGTGTAAATTTCTATTCAGTCAATATAAGACCAGGGGGCTATGTTCCATGCACTGTAGGAACTTCGTACAGCTAGTCAAAAGCAACACAAGCTTCATTCCACAAACATTTGACAATATTTTGAAAGATTAAGGCTCTTAAGCAATCATGTAAGGGACCAGCAAAAATTGATATCTAATAGTGGAGAACCGTAATTAAAACTAAACCATTAACTGTACAAAGCTATAATGGAAATTTTTGATCACTGCAGACAGGAGTTTGCTTAGTATATAGTTACAATTAGTTTATTTCAGCAGATGCTTTCACATGTAATGGAAGTGCACAGGAAAAAGGTGTACTTCTATTCAATGGTTCTTTGGCAGTTTGCAGTCAACGAGTTGATAGCCACAGTTTGGTTCTTAGTAGACAGATGCCCATTTCATAAAATTACCACTACCAATGGTTACCTTATCAGTATAAACATAAAGGCTTGGGATTAAATGGATATATGGCGCAGAACTCATTGAGCTCCCCCTTCCTGGACATGCATCAGGCTGCATGGGCCATCTCCTGCAGATCCCATAATATACCATCTCACCCAAGGCTCAACCTGACACTTAAGAACATACTCCACAGAACTAAATTTTTGTGAGTTATCTAGTTTACAGATAACCCTTCAAGGACATATGATAAGTGAAGCAAATACCACACAGATTTGCAAAGAAATTTCTAAACATAAATGTGTTTTACAAGTAGACAACATGGAATATGCAGCTCTAGGCAAAACAGTAAAACATCTGTATACCATTCCCTGCCTCACTTGCCTCACCAGTCTTGAGCATTCTTTGGGATTTTGTCAGAGTTTTTTAGGTCCCCCTCTGCTGGACCTTATTCTCCAAGTCAGGCTTCTTGTCCAGAGCAGTGGAGTCTCCTTTCATGCTTACCCAAGCTCCATTTCTCCCTGGTAATGCTTCAGCAGCAAAACTTTCAGGAGATCTAGCAGCTGTGTCTTTGTTCTCCTTCACACTGCAGAAATATCATTGCTTTAACTTCTCTCACTGCAGACCAGGTGAAGAAAACTAGCTTTGCTTAGGTTGCCTGGTAAGTCAGGCAGGGCTGGCACTGGGGATTGTGGTGCTCCCCCGCCCCTCCCCCCGCAGCAGAGCGACGCCGGCCCAGATGAGTGACGTCAGCAGGGGAGCGCCATGGCGCTGTCCCCTTTTGAAGCCCCCTCAAAATGCCAGCAACCCCCTGCAATGCAGGGGCTGATTACCGCGTAGCGCCGGCCCTGAAGCCAGGCTATTCGGCTGCTGATGATCCTTAACTGGTTCAATTAGTGGCACACACTCAGTGCTCCAAGCACAAAGGCTATGTCTACACTACAAAATTTAGTTTGAATTAACAAAGTCTAACTAATAAATTTGACCTTAATTCAAACTAAATCTGACCTTAGTAAGTCAAATTAATAAAGTGCACTAATTCGATTTAAACCTTAAGTCGAATTAGTGCACTTTGTAATTCAAACTTATTTAGTTTGAATTAAGGCTTAATCCTGGTCCAGACTGCTCTTAGTTTGAACTAAGAATCAAACTAAGTGCTTAGTTCTAATTAAATGCAGGTGTTACTAATTCAAACTAAACTTTCATTAGTTCAAATTAAGGAATTCCTTAATTCAAACTAGTGAAAGTCTATGGTGGATGGGGACTAAGGTAGTTTGAATTAAGGGTTCTTGATGCAATAGACAGCTATAAGGAAACAAACATAAAGTTTACAGTATTATACAGAACTTCATATACTGACCAATTCCCCATACCATCACATCATGTAACCTGAACAACTCTCTATGCCATTCAACGTGTTCAGTGTTAGCACAATACTGCTCCCACTGAAGTCAATTTACCACTGAAAATTCCATGCTGTATCCACCTGACTCTCAATTCCTGACTGGGGACTCTGATTTTAACCAGTAGGTATGGCTGTCCACAACTCAGCCTTCACAATACCTGATGGGCTAAGTAGAGGTCTTTAAGGTTAACAGCTCAACAGCTTTTGTGAGCACTAAATTCACTAAAAATGTGTTTGAAAATACCTTTGTATGTGAGTGTGCATACATTGTGAGTGAAAACCTGATTTTCTGTAAAATGAGAGGGAAACACACAGAACTATATTTCAGTATTATAAAAAAAAAGTTGTAGTTTTCTCTAATACAGAAATTTATCAATAGGTTAATCAATAGGATTAATAGGATCAGTCAGTAGGATTATACTTTGGAGGTCTATGTATTTAATATATGTGCACCTACTAAATCATATAATCGCATTGAAATAAAAATGGCTATGTAGTCTCCTTTCAAGAAAGAAGAGACTCTACATGTGGAACTACATATGCTGTGGAGTACCTAAAATCTGTTTGTTAGCAATACCATGTGATGCTTCAGTACAGTCAGTGAAAGTGCATGGTAGAGATACAAGTTGCTTTGAATTATCAGACAAGAAAGTTGTCCTGTTAGAAATGGAAAACACAAGTTATACAGGTTGTAGACTTGTAACAACTTCAGGGTCACATTATTTTACAGCCGTTTTCTTTAAAAGTATCCAGTTCACATGAAAACAAAACAAAACAAATTAAGTATTGTTGTAGTAGACACTAGACAAATTCTGAATGGCATCTTCTTAAACACAACCTTATTCAGCTAAGCATTTAAATACTAGGTTAAGTCCTGCTGATGTCCATTTTTTAAATTGAGCACCCTGCTGAATCAGGGTATGTGCAAATACAATAAAAATGCAGTATACATTTCCTAACACTTTTTCCTTCCCTATAAGCAGTTGTGGCATACTACGGTTTCAATTATTTACAATATTTCATAATATTAAGCAGCATATTTTGCTGAGATATTGGAGAACTCAGCAACGTGTGTACATATGCTGAAGTCTTTGGATTGGCAAAATGTGGATTTAGTATGTATGGTATATTTTTATTGTCGTATATTTGATTGTTGGCATTGTCAAATTCAGTAGATGGGCACCTATCTTTGTTAACCTTCTCTGATAATCCCATAATCTTTACATTTTTTTACATGCTTCATGTTCTGTAGTACTTAACTTCAGCTGACTTCACTGGGAGTGTTCAACATCCTACAGGTCTTAGAGATACATTTTAAAGTCTTGTGATGGAGTCTGATAGGAACAGTGCTACGGAGCTATGTGGGTGAAGCTACTCAGGACTTTACTGCTCAGAGTCTGCCGCCTGGGTTTCCAAACACCAATGCAATCACCTCCTGAATGTGGCCTTGGAGCATTCAGCACTGCTGCTTCACCCCAGCTTCGTTGGTAAGGCTCCCTGGACAGGACTTTGGGAAGCAACCACACACAACCAAAGGGCCATCTGCCCAACTATGCAATTAGAAGTGATTCACAGTCAGTGTGGAAATCAGAAGGGGTTATTAGTTCTCTGGATCACAGCAGAGAAAGACTTTCTTAGCAGATTAATAAGAAGGTACTGCAGTAACCAACCAGGGAGCCTCAGAACTCATTCTCAGGCCCAGCTCCTGAACTCTGTTAAGGGAAGGATCAAGACTGCCTTTCCAACCAGCCAATTCCTCAGAGCCATCCGCTTGCCCCCTACCAGTCCTTTGTCTTCCTTCCTAGACAAGAAGTCAACCCCCCCTTATCTCCATCTGCCGTGCCCTTTTACAACCTGTTGCAGCTGGTTGACCCAGGGCAGGGAATCCTGGCCATTGTTTGGTACATGTGGCTGGGGAAGGTCCATCCAACTTCTAGTGGCCTCTGCAATGATCACACACCCATGTCCCATCACCAAAACAGATCAGTAACAGATGGGGGAAACTGAGGCCTGCAGAGCATTCAGGAAAGAAAACCCAAAGAACATCTCCACACTGTCACAGTTTTGGAAAAATTTGTGCTCCTTTCTCTAGCTGGGAACACTGCTGTCAGGAGAGCAAGGGAAGAAGTACTAACATTCAGCACAGTTTAAAGCAAAGTGAATGGAAATTGGTAAATGGAGCTGGGAACTTGTTCAGCAGAGTGCTCCAGTTCAGCTCTTTTACAAAGCAGTGACATCATAAAAGCATCCATTGTATCATACTTTTTCAAGCTACCAGCATGTCAACAAATAATTTTATTTGGAAAATATAATACTGTATTAAATAGGCACACTTACCAATGTTCCCTCTAAGAGCCTCAGGCAGCTGAGCAACTCATGTTGCTCGCTGCGCGGCCCCCGCACAGGCCCGATCCTGCCATGCCCCCTCCTGTGAGCCTGCTCCCCTGGTAACCCTCTAGCCTGCCCAGCCCCTCACCACAAGCCTACCCTGCCGCTGGGGTGGCATGGCCCAGCCACACCTCCTGGGGCCAGAGAAGCACTAACGGAGCATGCTCAGACATTCTGGGCATGCTCCATTAGAGCTTCTCTGGGCGGGAGTTTTAATAACTCCCAGCTCCAGAGGAGCTCTGAGCCAGGACTCTGGCTGCGGGCCCTGCGCGGCCTGCGCAGGGGGGCTGCGTTAGGCTGCACAGCTGTGCGCCCGTATAGCTTAAAGGGAACGTTGACACTTACCCCCAAGAGCTAAACCAAAATCTGATTCCTTCTGACAATAATACTAAAAAGAGACAAGGCGGGTGAAGGACTCTCTTTTATTGGACCAACTTTTGTTAGTGAGAAGCAAGCTTTTACACTTAGACAGAGTTCTTAAATAAAACAAGCATAAACTCAAAAGCTTGTCTCTCTCACCCACTTTGAGAAAGATATTACCTCACCCACCTTCTCTCTCTAATATTCTTAGCTCAATACGGCTACAACACTACTGCATACAATGAAAGAGAGAGACATTTCATTTCACTGTCTTAATAAATTTCTCAACCCCACCCTTATTTTGAAATAACACTTTTGCCCTTCTCCTTCCCAGGGTGCTTTCCTTTTAGCCTCTATTGGATGGGGGCATGGCCCAGGAAGGGGACCATGTTGCCACAACTCCCATGGTGCCCCTCTCCTAAAGCGAAATATCAAGTTCTGTGTTTCGACATGCTATTTCGCTTTGAGCTTTTCCCTTAATTCGAATTAATTTATTTCAAAATAAGGACTTTATTTTGAAATAACTCATTTCGAAATAACTTATTTCAAAATAATGATGTATGTGTGGACATAGTCAGTGTTGCATGTGTCTCTCTCACACACACATCTCTGGCCCTCAGTTCATACGTAGAGCTGTCCCTGTGTACAGACAGAGGCTGTTCCCTCCTCACTAACACTTGAAGATAACCTACAAAACCAGAGCTGGATCATTTGATGCATCCCATCCCCTACACACCCATTCTGTTCCCCTGCCTCCCGACTCATACACACATTGCTGCCCTCCTCCCTGCCAGAAGAGTCGTTAGCACACACACACATGCACAGTGATCCCATCCCCCCTTCATCCTCTCCTCCTCCCCGTATATGCATTTCTAGTGCTGAGATAAACGCATATACTTAAGATTTTTAGAGGGCAGTGTAGAGTTGTGGGAAAAGAGAGAGAGACTGAATGACTGGCAATTCTATCATAAGCAGTAGCTGCCTTGCTGAGTTTGCTGCACACCTGCCATTTTGTTTACCTCTTCCTGTTTGAATATAGCATTTTCCAATACAATCTCAGATTATATTCCCATGGTGACACACTGAACTGAAATATTAGGAGGTAAAAAACTTCAGAACCAGTAGTCAGCCTACAGTGGTTGGCAAGCTCTTGTACCTAAGACCTTCCTCTTTGTTGTCCCATGTTTCTCATGCAATGGGCCTCCTTCCAGTATATGATGACACAAAATTTGGTGGCTATGGGGACCATTAATCTATTACTTACTGTGTAGAGGAATTCTCAGTAAGTGGGGGCCACAAACTTAGTGAGGAGTGGAGCTTTAGTCTACACAGCTGTGGGCCTAAGAGCAAGTACCCAAGAGCCCTGAGAACAGTGTACATTATTCTTATATAGTGACGTATTACATCATATTACAAAGCATAAACTATTGCTGTATAGCCAATTAAGTTCTGGGTCCATCCTTTTTGCACCAAAATTCCCCCAGTTATGACCCCTTCTTTTGACCCGCCTTGGCCCCACATAACCTCCAATCCTAATTCATCTGTGCCATAGGCCTCTGGCCTTGCCATAGAGCTGGCCCAAATGGGTTTTCTTTCATCGGGGGTAGACTGGCCTTTTAGAATTCTGAAGGCAAATCCAAACACCTTCTCTGTCTCCAAATTTCAGTACACAGCTTGTCCTTGAAGCACAGACACAGACACAGTGAAGCTCTTTACAGCGTACCTTATCTACTGGCCCTCTTCCAGGCATGCTAGTGGAACAGAGAACCTGCAGCTTCTCCTCCCCCCACCCCAGGCCTACTGTGTGCTTTGTGTCTCAATGCTGTTAGGCCTCAGCACACTGTTAGGCTTCAGCCACGGAATTCTTCCACAACTGTATATGTCCCATAAACATCAGTATTTAAAGTGGAAATGCTGACATTAACCATAGGAACAGAAGTTCTAACAAATCAGTACTGATAACAGCCCATTATGAATCCACTTCTACTAATGAACCTTTTAACATTTCTATAACTTGTCTCATCAAAGGCACCTGTATTTGCATGAATCCCTTAACCTCCAGGTACAGGCGTGGTACATGGCTCATTGATATGCTGCCTCTTTTCCATTTGGTACCAATTAGTTGTAAAAGGCTCAATTTTAATAATGGAAAACTTTCTCAGTCATAACTCATCTATACACTGGATTTCTCATCAAGCTAAGTAATTGAATCAATGTGCGGAATAAGAAAACATTGGCAAGCAACTCCATTTTGACCACGTAGCTATGCTTGCTAAATTACTGCAGCAATACACTGCTACTCTCAGAAGACTCTTTGTTAAAACAATTTCTCATTTTGAGTAGTAGCTGGCCACCTAACATTACAAAATATAAAATTCTGGACACCAATGGAACATGCTGTCAAAGACATCGTGCCTATTTCAATATCAACAAATAAACTATGCCATTAAAAACAGGACACAAAGTCATAACTGTCTATTAAAGTTTCACTTTATTTCACTGAAATACAGTGCTCTGCTTAAACCACACCAGTAAAGCAAAGGGGATAACGCTAAAATTTTGATATTGTTCCAAGTAGTTCCATAATTTATATCATCATTGAACCTTTAAATGGGAAGCAATAACCCAAAAAGACAAGATAAACTTGCAGAAAAGAGTTAAAACTAGGCTATACTTTAAAGACGGGGTCTCATATATTCAGTTGTCTGCTAAACAATGTCATCACCACCAGTCGTTATCCCCTTCCCTCAGGCCCACAACATGGACTCCTCTCCCCCTCACTCAGTCCTGTTTTTATTCACTCAGACCCAAATACTTGTCCTTTTCTTTTACTTCTTGCTCTGAAATATTTCTATAATCATCTCTGCTCCAGCCCTTCTGGTCCCTTATTTTTGCTATATCCTTGCTGACATTAGTCCATGCCCTAGTTAACTTCCATCTTGATGACTATAACCACGTGCCTGCTGACCTGCATTTTGCCATTTATTTTGTTCTTGATGTCCAAGGAGCTGCAGTATAAATTGCTTTCCATCATTCCTTCCTCTACATTTGGAGCTAAAAAATAAACATAAACATTAGTACCAGAAAACCATTAGATTTTTCCATACTATAAAATAGCAGAATATTACAAACATACAGCATTAAATCAGGCATCTCCCTGTACATCTATCCAAGGCAGTTAAAGTTGGGAGGATTGTCCTTGCTCTCCATGCTGAGGTTCCATGCGAACTGGGCAAGGTCATTGTTCTGCACCATCATCCTATTGGAACCCTCTCCCTGGCGATATCTGTCAGAGTTCACCTACGACAGCCTTCAGAATATTCAAGTCAGTTCACATTGTCTCTAGGTATAGAAACAAGAAGTCTAGTAACACTTTTAATCTTTAAAAGTGCCACTAGCCCCCTTGTTTGTTTTGCTGAACTAGACTAACATGGCTACCCCTGTGGAACTTGTCATCATTCTAGGTATAGAGGCAGTATATGAATGAATGTGTGAAAAATATCCAGTTGTTATGGTATGGGATGTTACCGTACAAAATTTGTATTGCCATGGGTTTGGCAGGAGTGGAGTCACAAATAAGTCATGGAAGGCTTCCTAAATAACTAGAAATAAAACTTTTGTACCCTACCATATGCCAGCCATATTTTGAGTATGGCAATACAAATTGGGCCAGATTCTAGAGGAATCCAGTGATCTTCCCACCAGGTTATTCTCACTGCTGATTTCTGGCAATGAATTCTGCAGGGTGTTTGTAACAGAAGCCCCTCATCTCTGGAACCTACTTCCACTGGCATTGCAACAGAACCAAAATCTGGCAAGCTGCCCAATACAGTGCAGACACCACTTGTTTGGTCAGGATTTTGACTGAAGTTTGACCAAGCACTGAACCAGCACTGAGTCTTTATATAAACAGTCAAGTAATGAGGCATTAGGTACCTATATAAATGATTGTACCACCAGGTACAAATATAATATATATTACCTTGACAATGTATGTGCTCTGTTACATGTCTAATGATGATTTTATTAACATACTATAGAGCTAACAACATAAGAGGAATCATACTCAGTTAGACCAATGGTCCATCTAGCCCTGGATCCTGTCTCTGACAGTGACCAGACACCTCCAAAAGAACAAACAGAACAGTGCACTTTTGAATGATCCTCTGGCATCAGAAGTTATGGACATCTGGAGCATGGGACTGCTACCTGACCATGTCACCTAATAGTCACTGGTAGGCCTAACCTCCATGAATTTATCTAATTCTTTTTTGAACGGTTATGCTTTTGGCCTTCATGACATCGCCTGACAATGAATTCCACAGATTAACAATGTATTTTTAAGTACTTTATTTATTTTAAACCTTCTGGTTATTAATTTCATCAGATGGCCCAAGTTCTTGTGTTATGTAAAGGAGTAGATCACACTTCCTTATCTACCTTCTATATATCATTCACACTTCTATAGACTCCTCTTACATCCGCCCTTAGTCATCTTTTTTCTAAAATAAACAGACCCAGTTTTTAATCTTTCCTTATATGGAAACTGTTCTATAAGCCCTTATCATTTTTGTTGGGCTTCTCTGTACTTTTTCAATTCTAATTTTTTTCTTTTCTGTGTTGGAGTGAGCAGAACTGCCTGCAGTAGTCAAGGTGGGGGTTTACAATGGATTTGTACAATAGCATTGTGGTATTTTTTGCTTTATAATTTATCCCTTTCTTAATGGTTCCTAACATTGTTAACTTTTTTGATCACTGAATGGATATTTTCATACAACTAGTCATAATGACAAGATCTTTTCTCTTGAATGGTGACAGTAAATTTAGATCCCATAACTGTGTATGTTTAGTTAGGGTTATGTTTTCTAATATACATTAATTTACATTCATCACCACTGAATTTCATCTGCCATTTTGTCACCCCATCTTCTGAAATCCCTTTTGTAACTAATTACAATCATCTTTGCACTTGAGTAATTTTGTCTTGTCTGCATATTTTGCCACCTCATTGTTCATGCCCTTTTTCCCAGATCAGTTATGAATATGCTGAGCAGTACTAGTTCCAGTACTGATTCTTGCAGGACTCAAACTATTTACCCTTCTCTGTTGTGAAACCTGATCACTTCTATTCTTTGTTTTCTATCTTTTAACTAGTTACTGATCTGTGAGAGGACCTCCTCTTATTCCATGAATGCTTACTTTGCTTAGGAGCCTTTGATATGGGACCTTTTCAACAGCTTTCTGAAAGTCTAGGTACCAGCTGAAAGTCCAGGTATCAACTGTATCTCCCTTGTCCAGATCTTTCTTGATGCTCAAAGAATTCTAGTAGATCAGTGAAGCATGATTTCCCTTTATGAAAGCTGTGTTGACTCTTCACTAATAAATCATGTTCATCTATGTGGCTGATAATTCTGATTTTTACTATTGTTTCCACCACTTTGCCTGGTATGTAAATTAAACTTTCCAGCCTATAACGGTAATGATTGCTACCCTGAAGTCTTCTACTGCAGAGACTGATTTAATTGACTAGTTATATACTTGGCAATTCTGCAATTCCATATATGGATTCTTTTAGAACTCCTTAATGACTATCATGTGGTCTCTGTGACTTATTGGCTATATCTACACTGGCAAGCTTAGTCCGGACTTATTTAGACCAGGGCTACACTAGGCTTTGCCAAATTCAAATTAAGCAATCGTTTTGTTCAACCTAGGCAAAGCTCAGTTCAAACTAGTTTGAACAGTAAGTTCAAACTAAGTGCTTAGTTTGAACTTTAGTTCAAACTAGCCATGCTGACTAGTTCAAACTAATTTTTTAGTTCAAACTAAGCCATGTGGCTAGTTCGAACTATGAAGCAGTGGGTAGCCTGAACTACCCCGTTGCTCGTTCGAACTAAACTTGGACTTATTTAGTTCGGACTTGGAAGTCCAAATTAAATAAGTAGATGTAGACGTAGCTATTCATATTTAATTCATCCATTTGCTCCAAAACCTCCTATATTGATGCATCAGCCTGTAAGAGTTCTTCAGATCTATCTCCTAAAAAGAATGGTTCAGCTGTAGATATCTTCCATGCATCCTCTGCAGTAAAGAATTTAGAATTCATTTAGTTTCTCCACAGTGGCTTTGGCTTCCTTGAATACTCCTTTAGCAACTCAATCATCCATTGGTTCCACTGTTTGGTAGGCTTCTTGCTTCTGAAGTGCTTAAGCATTTTTTGCTATTATTTTTGTGTCTTTATCTGGGGTTGCTCTTCCAATTCCCTCATAGCCTGCCTTATTATAGTTTTTCAATTGACTTGCCGGAGTTTACATTCCTTTTTGATATTTCTCACCGGGATTGGTTTTCCAATTTCTAAGGGAAGACTCTAATGATCTCTTTTACTCTCTTGTTTAGCCATGGTGAGATTTTTTGTGGTAATTGTTTTTCTTCTTTTTAATTTGGGGAGTATATTACTTTGAGTATCTGTCATAGTGTTTGTAAATAATCTATGCAATTTGCAGGCTTTTCACTCTTCCTTTTAATTTCCATGTAACTGTCAACCTAATCTTTCTTTTAAAGGTCAAATGCCACTGTGATTCTTTCTCTTGCATTTTCCCTCTATGAGGATGTTAAATTTAATTATGGTATGGGCACTATTACCAAGTGGTTCAGTTACATTCCTCTTGGGCCAGATCATGTACTCCACTAGGGACTAAATAAAGAATTGCTTCTCCCCTGGTGTGATCCAACACAGGTTGCTCCAAGCAGCAGTCATTTAATGTATCTATAAATTTTATTTCTGCATGCTTTCCTGAGGAATGATGAAATCACCCATTATTATTGTTTTTTCTGCCATTGTAGTCTAATCTCCCTGAGCATTACAGTAATGGTCAACATCCTGGTCAGGTGGTCAGTGGTATACACCTACTGTTACACTTTCACAAAATTTCTATCAATAAAGATTCTATGGTACAGTTTGGTTCATTTAAGATTTTTCTTTATTTGACTCTGTGCTTTTCTTCACAGATAGTGCTAATCCTCCACCAGCACAATATACTCTGTCACTCCTATCTGTTTTGTACCTGGTATTATCATGTCTCATTGATTATCCTCATTCTGTCAACTTTCCATGATGCCTATATTATCAATACCCACATTTATCCTGTAGTTCAACCAACTTAGTAGACTTAGGGATGATAAATTCAGTTCTTTTAGTGTAAAAATGACATCCAAGAAACTCCTCAAACATTATTTATTTTCCTAGTTTAAGGACTGGAAAGGTTTTGTTTCCTCAGCTTAGTGAGATACTAGACTGAAGGAAAAGAGGGAAAGGCATGAAGTAATAAAATGCTGGCTACTTTTAAAGTAAAGGGACAAGCAAATGGAAACTGTAACAGAGCTGGGAACTCATTCAGCAAAGTGCTCTGGCTCAACATTGTACTAAGCAGTGACATCATAAAACCATACTGTAACCATTATATGGCTTTACAACTTTTCAAGTTCTGTAGCCACACGTTCTGAAAAAGAAAGAATGAGAGAAAAAGTAAAGTGGGAAGGAGAGGGTGAAGCATGAAAGTCTAGATCATTTGTCAAGTGAATAAATGCAGATGGAGAAAATGAAAAAAAGCACAAAATTAGGAAGGAACAGAATACAAATATACCATTATTTAACTGTTGGTTTTACTTAAAGAAGCTCTTTTTTGTTGGTCAATAGTAGTATTTTCCCTTATGTTAAGCACTTCCTCATGTTTTGATTTGAAGCATCCTAATTTAGTGCTACCATTACCACAGCTGACCTGTGTATATTTCCAATAAAACCTCTTTTGTTTGCTTGTTTGTTTTGTAGGCTTTGGAAATGGGTGGGAATATTTATTTCTTCCTTTTAAAAAACAGAGCTCAGACATAAACATTTCACCAGACAGAAACTCACTAATCCTCAGCCCATGACTTTTTAATCATTTCAACTGATCTCACATTACAGGAAAGCAACAGACTGCAGCTGCCTTCTTGCTATATTTTGAAGATGTCTTTGTCATTTAAAGTGAAATTCTCCATGTGACTAATCCTCATGGTAACTAATCACTTTTATTATTTTTGAAGAAAACCCCAAATGTTAAAATGACCCAGTTACTTCATTGTGGAAAAATGATCATAAGATGCTCTGCAGAGATTTTCTTGCTCAATATAAAAAAAAATTTTTTAGTGCATTCACATCATCTATATTACACTCATTACAGACATTGGCTGCTCTGCATAAAATTTTAAGTGAAGCACCCTAATCTTCCCCTGTATGTGGGCTCTTTAAGGACTCTTTTGAAAAGGTCTCTCACACTCTGCTCATGAGTAATCAGTGAACAGTTCCTGATCAGTTGTTCAGTAAAGTATAGGTATTTTCTGTCATGTATGATTGCTCCTCAAGAGCATCCTACTGAAATGTGTACTATGCAGTTTTGGGGACAACAGAGAAGTTTGGATCCTTCTTCTAGAGCAGTGGTTCTCAACCAAGGGCACAGGTACTCCTGGGGGAGGCAGAAGTCTTCCAGAGGTCTTCAATTCATCTAGATATTTGCCTAGTTTTACAACAGGCTACATAAAAAAGCACTAGGAAAGTCAGTACAAACTAAATTTCATGCAATGACTTGTTTATATTTCTCTGTATTCTACATAGTACAATATTTTATATTCAAATTATTTTTATAATTTCTATGATAAAAATAAGAAAGTAAGTAATTTTTCACTATAAGGTACTATGTCACTTTTGTATTTTTATATCTGGTTTGATAAGCAAGTAGTTTCTAAGTTAGGTGAAACTTGGTGGTACACAAGACAAATCAGACTCCTGAAAGGGGTACACAAGTCTTGGAAGGTTGAGAACCACTGATCTAAAAGATGTAAATATTGTACCAACTTAAGTTCTGTGAATGGCATTCTGTATCAAGCAAAAGGCAATTAAGTTACTTATTTTTAATCTTCTGAGTTGTCTGAGAGGATCAGTTCCCAAATGTAGAAGTACCAGTAGGCACAACTAACCCATTAATAATTAGAAAATTAAAGTACCTCCACTATTTCCATCTGCCAAGAGATTGAGGCATTGCAGTCTATTTTATTATTAATCCATTGAGCACAAGTATGCAAAAAAACAGCTTGCTTACACACACACACACACACACACACACACACACACACACGCACACACCCCCACCCCCACACACACCATTTCATTTTAGAATTATAATATTATTAAAATATAAGAAGCAAAAAAGCAGTGGACACTCCAGACTTAATGTATACATCCATAACACTATTCTGACATTTTTGTGGGTTTTTTATTATCTCATTAAAAGGAATATTATATGTTAAACAAACTAATGCAAGTTCTCATATGATCTCAGGACAGTTATTCCAAAGACAATGCAGTATTTTATAATAAACATTTATAATCAGATTCGTAACATAGTAATTCATTGTGTAAACAAATGAATCAGTCACACTCAAAATAAATACCTGAAATAAAAAGTACCGACATTTTGTTCATATCACTCACAACTCAATCCAGCAAGCCCTCTTGTAACTCTGCCACTAAAATGAATGTTTTGGTCTCTGTTTTTAATTTGAGCTGAACAAATACTTCATGGACAATAAGCTATCCAATATCATTAGAACTGGAAGATACATAAGCAGATAAAAAATGTGGGTCTCTTTCAGGTCTATAGCCTGATCATAGACATTTTACCAGTGAATATTCATTTTCTGACATTTGCTGTTTTATCTCCTTTGGTGAGTTGTATTTGGGTAGATAAATCACACATTGTCTGTTCTTGGTTCCCTAAATGAAAGCATGCAGAGACATTAGGCATGAATACTCAAGCAAATTTAAATTTGGGGTTTCATAAACATTTTTATCTTTGAAATTTACTCTCCCCAATCATTTGTGTCAGCAGCATTGGACTGCCCTCCAGCCAAAGAAGAGGAGATGAGTCCTCCCAAAGTAGTCTGGGCAATTGCAACTCATGCTTTATTTGCCCAACTCTACCAGCACAACCTCCTTCTTCTCAAAGGCCCACGACAATAGTCTTCTCTTACTTCAAATAAACGGAGTTGGAAATACCATTGCCATTACCTTCTGTTGAGACTTTTTTTAAATGAACTTACCTGGCTCAATGCTTAGCCCATTGCTTGTGTCGCCCTTTGCCTGTTGCTATTTCTGGTGTTTGAATTAAACATGATACTGTGCCATGAATTCTGAGATATCTCAAATACCATGCCTCCTAATGCTTACCATGGTAGCATGTTAAATTGAAACGCAAGAGATGTCAGAGGACAACAGCCACTCTTGCCTCCAAATTTTGCTTGTCCCCACTCTTGTTTACTGATGTCTTCTCCTTACAAGATTAAGTTCTCAATCTAAATTTTATTGAGTCTTCAGCCAACAAGAAGGGATGTGTGGGATCTGTACTTAAATCGGTCACTACTGCAGGAGTCTTAGGTAACCAACAGTTCTTCAGGTCTCTAGGAAATTTCCTTGTATGTTTGTAAACCAGCCTTAGCCTACACTCTAGTAAATGTCAATCACTTGGAGGTCCATGGAAAGAGAATACAAAAGGGGGCTGACTGTAGCCAAAACAAGTTTGCATAACTATATGAACAAATACTTGAGGAATTTTTATTTGCATCATTCCCTCCGCAATACTTGCAATATAGTTTGAAGTCAACTACATTAGTTATTACATACATCCAATATATTAACTCAATCGTGGCTAAAATCTGATGTTTTCTTGCTTATGCTTTGTGAATTGTCACTAAAGACTCATAGTAAAAATATTCAAAAAGATGATAAAAAAAACTTGTGCAAGAAAGCACCACCTGAAGGAAAAACATGAACAGTGTTTAAAATGATTATACATTTTCCCTGTACAAAATACCCCTCTCCCTCTCTAAATATAAAAATGGATTTTATATTTATTTTCCTTATGTTGGTTCTATTTAAATACTCCACAAATCCATAATATGACAATTTCAGGCTGTCCAGAGAGATAAATCTTAATACAATCCTATAACCTCTGCTTTTATAAATATTCTGGCAAGGAACTTTGACCAGCAGTAGTCAATTTTCATACTTAAATAATTACTTTTTACATTTTTCTGAAATTTGACAACGATTGGTTTCAGAATACCAGTATTAATGCACAAATGTGAAAAAAGGCAATTTTAACTACCTTTTATCGCCCTTTGTATCAAGTGCAGCTTTATGGAAGAAATTTGAAAGAAAATCATTTATATATTAAAGGCTCATTTTAAAAAGAGAGACAACAACTTATTCTATGTTTTTGAAAAAAGAATACTATGTGTCTATACTTTATTATAAATAATCATGTTGGGTCATAGTTTCTTCTTGCCAGCAAATGAAGGACATTGTTTCACAAAGCTCCTAAAATGTACACGACTATTTGATTAAATCATGTTCCCTTGAGAAAATAAAGTTCATTCACACAGAGCAGACAATAATGAGGAGTTCATTGTTATAATAAGACTTTAAGGACCTTGGTAGCCAGTACCAGTTACATTTGGAAAGATACCCCTCAGTTTTTCTTTTTCTTTTTTTTTAAAAATAAAGATACAATCATAGTTATTCATTTACTTTAAAAATTCTAAAGATGAAGAAAAGTAGTGTTTATATATATAAGTCCTCATATAAATTATAAAACTCAAGTTTATATTACAGAGTTCCTTCCCCAAAGGAAGCATAAAGCACTTTTGTGGTACCTTCACCAGTAATTCTTTGTATCACATTAAGTTTGACAAATACAACGAAGACTGATATTGCATTCTAAAGCCCAAAGAGAACATTCCTCTGATGCAGTCTCTCATGATAGATGTGCTCCATGGGATCATTTGATTGCCATGAATTCATTCAATTTTGAATAAAGGAAACAGGAATGTAACACATCTAACCAGGTCAGTAGGAATTGGAAATATTAGTGAACAGCATTCTCATCTTGTTTGAGGTCAACACACACCCCTTGGAAGACAGAGAGGAGTTTAAGAGTATGACAATAAAAATAAAAAACAACAACAAGGTAAACTTCTCACAAAGGCAGAATGAGGTGGAATGTCAGGAAAGAGTTCGATTGTATCTGACGCCTAAATGTTTTTCTAGCCAGAGTTCAGCTAGCTGCATGGTAGAGGCAAATGTACTTGCCTTGGACCCTAAGCACATTTTATATTGTTTAGGGTCTAAATTGGGGTCACACTGAACTGGATGAAAAATATGTACAACTCCTACTTCTTGACTTCTAAAAGCCTTCAAGCCAGAAGTTACTACTTTTGTAAAGAGATCTACATCCTCAAGTCCCCAGCCTTGAATTGAGGTATCAAATCCACCAACACTCAGCAGATCACTTTTGTAAATACAAGTGATTCCAAAGCCATAGTCTCGCCAAAATCCAGTTTTCTTTGTAAAAACAAAGTTACTGTCAGTTGGAGGGTTGCCTCCGTATATCACTTTTGGATCATATTGACTAAAGATGATGGGATAATAAACTTGCTGTCCTTGAATTGTATTATCTCTACATCGTTGGAGAAAGTCTGAGGTGAACAGCAGGTCAACGTCACAGAATAACAGCAAAGTGTCATTGTCAAATTGAGATGAGGCCATTTCAAGACCCAAACCTCTGGAAAACACTCCTGTCATAGGAATAAGTGTTATATCTGCCTTTGGATATTTATTATGATATTCTTTAATTAATTCTCTGTGTTTGCTGGAATCTTGGCCAGAATCAGAGCTGAACAGAATTACTGCCAACTTTACATTCTGTCTAGGAATAAAACAGGTCTTTTCAAAGTTCTCCATAAATCTTAAGAAAATGTCATATCTTCCTGTGAGAGGGACAAGAACATGTATTTTCTTGTCACTACGTCCTCCCATTTCTTTGGTGCCTTGGAAAGATGAAAATATCTTTAAAGAATTTGAAAGAAAAGAGAAAGACTGAGTATCACTATTAATATTCCCCACAAGGCTTCTTACATCCAGCTCCTCTGCTTCTTTGAAAAAAGGCTTACTAAACAATTGCTGAAGGTAAGCATGACGTCTCACTGGAACAGTAAGCTTTCTTCCTTTGTGTCTTTTGTACAAAAGCAATAAATCCAGGATGTACTCCACTCCATGCATAGGATCAACCCTACGGTAGCCATATTGTATTTCCTTGAAATCAATAAGCCTTCCTCTAGATCTAGAGTTCTCATTTATCATTTCCATTACCTGCATCACTGTGTCATCCAGTGCTGCCCGCAGAATGCTATTAATGCTTTGCCTGGGTGCTTGGTTCTCAGCCATGGAGTAAAGAAGCTTCCCTGTCAGGAACTCCCATTCAATGACTTCATTCCTTTCACGCGGTTGGAAGCGATTGAAAGATGGCATCATTCCCAGCTGCTGATCCTCCTTATTTATTTCATTGCTACTGAGCTTGCTCATTAGGGCACTTTCTCTATGGAGCTGGATGGTGCGATAGCGGAGTTCTGAAATTTTGCAGCTCAGTATATAATTGTGGAGTCTGTATTGGTAGGCTGGCCTTTTATTTGGATGAAGTGTTATGGCTGTGTGTATTTTACTGTTGTGAAGATCCTGGATGTAACCCTTCCGGTTGTGTTCATAGTTTTCATGGAACAACTGCTGCATCTGGAAATGGAAGAAAATTATTATAGTTAAGAAGGGAAAATGTTAAAAAAAAAAGGCAAAGAAATGAACACTTGTTAACTTATTGTCATTTAATTTTCATATCACAGTTTTAAAGCCAAATATTGAATACTGCTTAGTGACATTTTATTATTCATTAGGTATTTGAAGTCCAGTAGTGCCCACAATGGGCAAATAATGCCTCATAAATAAGACGGCTGATGTATTCTGCATATCTTTATTTATTCTACCTGGAAAAGAGAGTGGATATAATTTTTAAGTTCATGCACACAATAGTAACACATGCCAGCAATTCTTGGTAGAATGTCAAAACTCACATTGTCTTCAATGGGGACAAGACTGGGCTACAGATGGAGTATAGATTGAATTATACAAAGCATTCAATTCCTCTCCCAAGCCTCTATCAATATATAAATTTTCATTTGTATAGATCCTTATTACAAAGTTATTGCAGAGGCTGAGTAACTGACGCTTCTTTATGGAAAGTTGGATTTCAGTCAAGATACACCTGAGGAGCTTCAAGTAGCTTATCTTTCCTATGGCAATAAGCAAATAGATAGTGCTTCTTAACACTGATTAAGCAAATTAACCTCAGTTTAACGTAATTGTTGGCTTTCTTCAACAGAATATGATTAAGTGACTACATTATAAACACTGGGATAAAGAGTGCTGGCAGTGATGCATATAATAGCCTGCCTAATCAAACAAAACTTGTCATGCTAGTATCATTAAGTATAACAGTATTTATTTCTGAGATAAGGACATTCTACTACTGTCAGATTACTAATGGTAATTATATCTAGTGATTAAAGCACAGGACTAGGCATTAGAAAATCCTGGTCACATACCTGCCTATGCTATTGACCCTCTCTTGAGGAAGTTACTCACATTTTCTGTTCCTCAGTTTCCCTTACTCTTAAACTCTTCTGATTATTCATTACTGTTTGTAAAATGTTTTGGTGCTCTCTTAGATGGGAAAAACAAACAAGGAGTACTGTTGCAGTTTTAAAGACTAGTAATTTTTTTTATTGCATGGGCTTTCATGAGAGCAAATCCCACTTTGTCAGATGCTTTGAAGATGGGGAACTTACAAAATGGGAAGAAAATAAATGCAGGGAAGTAATA
This sequence comes from Podocnemis expansa, assembly GCA_007922195.1. Taxonomy (NCBI): domain Eukaryota; kingdom Metazoa; phylum Chordata; order Testudines; family Podocnemididae; genus Podocnemis; species Podocnemis expansa. The sequence goes on from ML681982.1 coordinate 34,487,390, forward strand.
GGATCTGGTCAGATTTTGACTGAAAATCAAAGCCGTTGTTTAGTTTCAAACAGTGGGGAACAGCATACAGAAGAAAGTGAGGTCAAATCACATGTTGTGATGAGAAAAAAAACCCACAGTACCTCTTTAGCCCTAAGGCAAAAGTGCCAAATCTGCATAAACATTCTAGTTCTGCAGTTTCTCTTTGAAGCTTCGATTTGTTATCCAATGGTTTGAGCACAGCTATTAACAAATCATCAATGAAATGAGAGTTAAGGAGTCTTAATTCGAACTAATTTGCTCCGTGTCTGTACTAGGCTTTGCCTAGTTTGAACTAAAAGCTTAGTTCATACTAGTTAGTTCAAATAGTAAGTTTGAACTAACTGCTTAGTTTGAACTTATTTCAAGCTTTAGTTCGAACTTGCACAATGCAGTCATGCTAGTTTGAGCTAAATAAATTCAAACTAGCGGTTAGTTTGAACTAACTGCTTTTTTTGGTTCAAACTAACTTTTAGTTCAAACTAGCCATGCTTTTTTTAGTTCAAACTAAAAAATGTGTGGCTAGTTCGAACAAAAAAGTTAGTCTGAACGAACTTTGAACTGATTAGTTTGGGTTAAGCAAGTCTGAACTAAGGGTTTTAGATGTAGACATAGCCAAAAAATGGCAGAGGATTCCCCCTTTGTTTTGCTGAACTAGACTAACACAGCTACCTCTTTGGATCTTAGATGGGAAGCAGTAGAGAAGAATTAAATATTAACCCTTCTTAAATATATTTAAGTCACACCATCCTTTGCTGAGATAGCAAATACTCACTTTAATTGGTAGCATGTTCCCAACAACATAACAGGAAAGAAAAAAACAGGCTGTTTTCCTTCATCTGATTAATGGGAAACAGCCTGATCTGTAATTACATTATATAGAAAAGGAAAAAGTACTCATTAGATGGGAAATGCTGTTCAGAGCCTTACTGGTGAATTGAAGCACTAATTAGATCTTGAGATTTGTATTGAAATCTGTCTTCTGTGCACTGCACAGATCAACAAAGATGACATTTGATAACAGAACAAACAATATCCCAGCTTCAAAATGTTTAACTAATTTACTAATTTCACTCTTTAGAATGGGAAGCCTCCTTAAATATTTTGCTACTTATAGATAGCATTAACCTATTAAGCTAAGAATCAAGAGGGTGAAAATGTAAGATCTATTATCAAAAGAACCTAAAACATAAAATAGAAATCACAATAGTTGGAAAAGTTATTAATTATATAAGTAATTTCAACATATTGCTATTTTCTTCTTTTGTCAGTGACTTTGATTGTGTAAATACAACAATTATTGTTAGTCACTTCTGTATTCGAGACCCCCTTTGCAGGGTCCTAGAGCCTGGGCTTCTACCTGAGACTGTACATCTACATCACTATTAAACAGCACCTTAGCTCGAGTCTGAATCAGCTGGCATGGGCCAACTGTAGGTTTTCAGTTGCATTGTAGAAACACCCTTAGAGTACATGGTGCAATCACCCTTAGTTTTTAACTCATCCTTCACTGTTATCCCGCTAAATCTGTGTAAAAATATACTTTTGGTGATGTTAACGGAAAAGGACCTAGCACAACATCTATTCCTAGCCATGATCAGTACAACAACTCTTTCTGTGTATTCTTGAAGAACTCAGAATCCTGAAAAGATACAGGCAGTAGTGATAATTAAGAATTATGTAAAATGTTTATTACAGCAATGCCTAGGGGCCAACTGAGAGTGCACACCCATTTGTGTTAAGCACTGTAGAAATATAGAAAACTAGATGGTCCAAGTCTTGAAGAACTTACAGTCTAAATGGCGAAAATACACACAGGATGGCCGAAGAAGATATACCACTTAAGCAGAGTGAACAATGTCATGACTGCAAACATTAGTTCCATTATTATTATCTAGGTGGGTTCACTTAAGAGGGGAGATGTTAAATATGAAGGAAAGATACGAGGTAAGAGGACAGGATAGATGTAAAGAGGGTAAAAGGGACTGATATGAAAAAACTGAAGAAAGGGCAGGCGAGGTAGGTAGGGAAGTAGGAGCTGGACTGCAGAAGTTTTGGAACAAAACAGGCAGTCAGCACAGGGGAGAGGAAATCAAGTCAACATTATAGAAATTTCTCTGAATATGCAAAGGACATTCTGCTTTGGCTGTTTCTGCCCTTGCTGGCTGAAGCTGCTGACTGATTACCCTGTGTAGTTTTCTTTCAAGCCCACATGGTGAGGATGAGGAGAGACACCACTTGAGTCATGAGTGTTTTTATGCAGTGATAGACTTGCACAAGTCATTAGTACATTGCAGCAAAGATTCATGTGCTTTGCAGAACAGGATTAGAATGCATCATGATCTTGATAAATTGTTGAATTGGCCTAAAATCAATAAGATGGATTTCAATAAAGACAAGTGCACAGCACTGCACATAGGAAACAAAAATCAAAAGCAGAGCTACAAAATGAGGAATAACTGGCTAGGCAGCTATGCTACAGAAAGAATTTGGGGGCAATAGTGGATCATTAGTTGAATATTAGTCAACAGTGGGGTCTACCAAAAAAGTCAAATGCCATTCTAGGGTTCATTAACAGGATTGTCATATATAGAGCATGGGAGCTAGTTGTACACATCTATTTGGTACCGGTGAGGCCTTTCCTGTATTAAGATCAATTCTGAGGACCACACTTTAAGCATGATATGGACAAATTGAAGAGCCCCAGAGAATAGCAACAAAAATGATAAGAGGTTTATAAAACATGACATACGAGGAAGGGTAGAAAGAACTGGATATCTGTAGTCAAGAGGAGAACAGATTTGAGAAGAACACAATAATAGTCTTCAAATCTATAAAAAGTTGTTATAAAAATGATGGCAATCAAATGTTTTCCATGTCCATCAGGGGTAGGATGATCAGTAATCAGCTTAGTTTGTAGCAAGAGAAAATTAGAGTAAATAGTAGGGAAAAGAATATTTAAGCATTGACATAGGTTACCTAGTGTAGTTGTGGAATCCCTGCCACTGGAGAATTTAAAAACAGGTTAAACAAACAGTTGTCAGGGATGGTCTAGTTAAACAAACAGTTGTCAGGGATGGTCTAGATATACTTGTCCTACCATAGCCTGAGGGGAAGGAATAGATGACTTCTTTAGGTCTCTTCAGCTATGTCTACATCTGCTTTTTTAGTTCAGATTTGCTAATCTGAACTAAAAAAGTCCAAGGTTAGTCCGAACTAGCAGCAGGCTAGTTTGGACTAACAGCAGCTTTTTAGTTTGAACTAGCTGCACGTCCGAGTTCGAACTAACTTTGTAGTTCAAACTAGTAAGCATGGCTAGTTCAAACTAATGGCTTAGACTGAACTAAGCCATTAGTCCAGGTCTACAATGCGCTAGTTCAAACTTAAAGTTCAAATGAAGCATTTAGTCTGGACTAACCATTCGAACTTTTAGTTCAGACTAAGCTTTGCTTAGTTCAAACTAAGAAATTTCTGAATTTGAACTAGCCAAAGCCTAGTGCAGACCTGGACTAAATTAGTCCAGACTAAGCTTGCTTAGTCTGGACTAATTGGCTAGTATAGACAGAGCCTTCCAGCTCTACGATTCAGTGAAACACTGGCATCTTAGTACACAGTGGATCAGATCCTCTGCTGATCTTAACTGACACTGATTTGTGACATGAAGTAAATGAACCATGCTAAATTATACTATCTGAGGTTTGAGCCTAGAGTGTTCAGATCCTGATCCCATTCAAGTCAGTGAGTGGTGAGAATTCTGCTGAATCCAGCAGGATCAAGTACAATATATGTATATTTTAAATATGACAATTTTTTCTGAAGAGATTGCTGTCTTTTGAATGATTCTCACAGCACAAATTGCAATATAGCTGGCAAGAATTTCTGATTGCATCTCTTCAAGCCAGCTGAAACTAGAAGCTAACTAATCTAATTGTGCTCTAAGGAACTCAGAACTACAAGCAGTAGAAAAAACATGAGGAGCTGACTAACCATAAGGACAATGCTTCCCTGTATGCTTCAATACAATAGTCAATATATAAGCATAATGTAATTTGCATTGCAAATCTTCAAACTCATTATAATCTTTGTGATTTACTGATCTAACAACAAATGAAAGGTCTCATTATATACACTGCAAATGCACAAACCATCCCTCTTTTATTATTATTATAAGACTAGCTTGTATTAAAAGCTTGTATTATTATAAGACTAGCTAGTATTAAAAGACTGAATGCAAATGGTGCTTTTTAAATTAACATAATTTTTTCTCTGAACAGAGTTTTATAAACAATTTCCCTCATTTAAAAATCCAGGAATGAAACTTAATCCTCTACATAAGCCTACTTATTTTTAAAAAAGAATTATATTTTTATTATAACAACAAAAGCATTTTATCTGCCTTATGGGAAAAATCAGCTTTTCTTAGAACAAGTGGTATTTTTTCGGTCCAGTTTCCCCTCACCTCTGTCTGGATAGTTAAAAACTAGATCTCATCCTGCCTTCCTGAACACCCAAAACTTCCAGTGATTTCAAAAGGAATTTCAAGTATACAATGAACACAGAACTGGGCTTGTAGTGAACAAAAACCAATCACACATAGCAGGAAAAAGTTTCTTTAAAAAAAAAAATCATGCTGAAACATATAATGCCCTCAAAGACCTTCTACTCACAAAAGTGTTTCAAATTCAGAAAATCATGCCTCTTTATGTTTTCACTAAATATACCCTCCTCTCGGGCACAGTCTGATCTATAGTGTAAAATGATTTTGCACCTGTAAAAATAATGGCTTTTCTATTTGTATTATATTTGTTTTTAACTTATCTGAATTATGAACTGCAACAGTGGCATACAGATGCAGGGGAGAGGCAGGCCACCAGGTGTTGGCCTTATGCAAACTGTGCACCTAACTGAAATGTTTACAAATTTACTTTGGGACTGTATGCTGCAGATCAAAAACTTGGATTTACTGTAGCTCTTTGTAGGTCTACCAAGTTCCTTTAAGGAACTGGCTGAAGTTAGAATACAATCAAAGTATATACTATTTCTTATGTTCTCCAGGTCAAAATACTTCTGTAGATGGAAGTATCTGGCTTATGAGGAAAGGCAAAATTGAAGCCTTGGGGATGCTTTGGGCATATAGGACCTGGTAAAACACTTCATCTACATTCTTGTCACGACGTCATGGTTGCTGAAGCTGACAGTGGTGTTTCTTTGGAAAAGCCCTCTGATTCCTCCTTGGAAGAGACACATGCCTTGGCTAAATCTTTTCCTTGAATGCACAGTCATCATCGTTTTCACTAGCCAGAACCTTGCAATGGATGTTAGTTGGAATTCAATTTGAATTTTCAAGAGAATCATCTTACTGCACTTATCTTTCATTGGTTTTTTTGATTAAATGACAGAACACATCTATTTTGGGATGAAGGCTAAAATTTTCTCCATTTGTCCGCATGCTTTTCTGAAGAATCTGATACGTCAGAAAACTAAAGCTGTGACTTTAATTAACTGCCTTTCTTTTCTTTGTCTAAACTTGTTGGCAGGTGACATTATTTACAAACAAAACTAGCATATCAGGAGTCTGTTTCCTTGAAATTTTATTTTAATATCTTCAATGTAATTTCATAAAAGTTCAAGCTGCATCAAGTCCTATCTTTCTCTCTCTCTCTGTTAGTTGGTTGCTGCAATAAAAGTTTAAAAACAATTTTCAAATTTCCTAAAGTTTATCAAGGCTTATTGAAGGTCATATTCTGATATCCTTAGTCAGGTTGGTGATACTTTCCTCCTTATGCAAGAATAGCAAAATATAGCCCTTAAACACTATGATATGTCCAGGTTTCCACAAAATCAATTTATTTCTAAATTTTAAGAACAGTGTTTTAACAACTTCACTTTTAGAATCATAAAATGAAGCACTCATTTTTAACACCCAATGTATATGTTTTATTATTCAGTATCTGAATGCATTATCAGTCAACTTTTTTAAAGGTTTCAAAATCTATTAAAAGAATTCTCAAATACTACTTAGTAATGTTTTAATCACTGTTTTAAATCTTAGATATAATATAAAGATAATATAAGATAAACTTTAAAAGAATAAAACTTTGAAGCAAAAACATCTCCCTGTTCTTAATTATTTTAAAAAACACAAAAATTATAATTTATATAAAACCTAACCAGAACATTTTTAAAAAAAGGTAATCTTACATATCAGTTTGAAAAAGGAAAAACTACAGCTGTCTTCTAGCACACAACATATATTTGAGAAAAATAACTTCTGAAATATAAGGAGGAGATAGAAGACAATCTATTCTGCGAGTACTTTACAGCTATATCTGTCTTGCATATATGCACAAGTGTCACCAAATCACAAATAAATATTTACATGTCTGCAAATAAATAAATTAACACATCATATCATACCAGTGCATGACAATTACAATTATTTAGATTATTTTATATGAATATATCAAATTATTTAAGCATTTTATATCCCTTTGCCTTAAACTGGGCCTTTTCATTTGCATTACAATACATAATCAAAACGTGTCAGTACTCAAAGTACAACCGGTTTCATTATGAGGGCTTTACTTTTACCTTTGGAGCTGTATACTCCTTCATGCCCCTAACTCTATCCATTTTTAAGCCCATAAATAATTCTTAAAAAGGGACCTTCTGATGCCAATAAGCCAAGAACATAACAGATGCTTATATTGCATTTTGGGTTTATATATTTCTGTTGTGGTGTGCAGGTAGTAAACTGAAACTTATAAGATGGTTGATAGGAAGTGTGGAGGGAGTTAGATTTGTAGGACTGTCAGTGCTGGCTGCATTCAAGACTGCAGTAAACAGAAATGAAAAATATAAACTAGCTTGTCATTTTTTAATTTTATATTTTAAAAAAATTGAATAAATGGTCTCTATAACCCTTGTGAAATCATTTTTGAAGATATCAAAACAATTGGGGGAGGTTAATGAAACTTTTATCTGAGCCTAGGTTGGAGCAGAGGTACTATATTTGAACTTTCCAAAAAGAGGATGCTCCAGAGAGAGGGGGTGCATCTATATCAGTATCTACCAACCAGAAGCAGCCTTAGGCTATCTGGGGCCCTTGGCAAAGCCCATTGCAGTGCCCCCTATAAGAACTAAACACATAATAAAAAGCAAAACATTTTTAAACCAATCTTAAAGCATTTATTTTTAAAAATTTTAATAGATTTTTAACAATCTAAAAGCATAAATTATTTTATTTCAATTTTTTTAAAAATCAAATTTATTCTATTTTTTAAAATAACTTTTTAAAAAGCTAAAAGTTCACCTGCCTATTCTTTCTATTGCTAAAATCAGAAATAACACATCCTTGACATCTGTCATGACACTCATTATTTCATTTGCAGGATTGTATTGTGAAGTTCAACAGAAAAGGGATTATTAATAATAAAGAATAACAGTGGATGGATGGTAGCTTCAAGGAGAGATGACTCAGTTAATAAAAGGAAGGTGCTGAAAAAGGAAAAAAGTTAGGCCATTCAATGGGCAGTACAAAAGCAGTCCGGTTCACCTTCTAAAATCTTAAAGTGAATAGAAGATATTTCACCTAGAAAGGAAACAAAAACTTCAGGTCAAGAGTATGGACCACATGCCAGCAGAACAGATGGAGTCATCTTGAAAAGCAACACTATGCTATCTGTTGACTTCCAAGACAGAGATGACCACATTTCCAGTGTATAAAACTTCATGGAGCAACCAAAAAACAAAATCGAATTTCATAAAATATCAATTCATTTTCATAAAAAGAATCCTTCTAAGTTAGCAGAAAGCATCCCGGAATGCAATATGCTACAATATCACAAATACTGAGCAAGGGCTGACAATGTCACAGAATGAGCTAGGAAATAAATAATAACATTACCCTAGAGTGGAAGGAAAAGAACAATTTCAGATCACCTCTTGCTGAACTAGGTTAACACAGCTACCTCTTTAGAACACTTCAGTACTTATTTGTGTTCTGACTCACCAAGTTGGATGTGTGTTTCTGTTCATTACTCTTAACTTAGCTGGGGCAACTGACCGCACTTCACCTTTGACTGGATACTCAACACCTCATGTTTCCAGACATTACAAGCATTCAGCATCATGAAGTATCACCACTTTTAAAATGCCTGCTGTAGCAAATTTGTGAATCTCTGCAACCATCAGCATTTGACCTGCTTGTAAGAAGCACTGATTGAGAGTTGCTGAGTGTTTATCATTTACATTCTAGGTAAGTCTGCCCCGCCCCCACATCCTCCCCTGCAGTCCCAGCTCCCCACTGCCAGTCCTATCCGGGAAGCCCCAACCCTCGCCTCCTGCAGTCCCAGCTCCCTGCTACTGCCCCTCCCGCTGCAGCCCCAGCTCTCTGGTCTTACCCCTTCAACAAGCTACCTCTAAGCCTAGCTGGAGGCAGCTTTTAAACTTCCTTCCCTTATTCTGCAGGCAGAAGATTTAAAGGGCCAGCTGGTGGCCATAGCTGAGCTCCTCCCCCACAGGCTGTCTGCACCTGCTGGCTTGGAGCACTCATGATGCTGATCCAGCCAGATGTGTCATGGCTTTTGTGTCCAGAAAAAACCAGGCATATGGTAACCTTAGGTTGGAGCCCTATAAATACGTTCAGATGTCAATTAATTACATGAAACCCGATGTCGCATTTCCAGTACTGGGCATATATCTGAAACTTAATATATCAGTGTTACATGAATAACATTCCAATTTGGGTAACGATGCATCACCTTTTGTAGCTCAGGTTATTTCATCATATCCAGGACATGGACAGCTTATTTTAGACCTCACTGCCCTAAAATAATATCTGAGATTTGACTGCAAACCCCATAACAAAACCCCTTAATGGTACTCTCTACAATATAAATGTTTCATTTTTAATGTAAAAGTGTTATTAGCTTGATCCCAAGATAAAAATGCTCCAATTCATCTTGAGGGCATCTTGTATAGTCACATGACAAAGCATTGCACAAACCTTGACTGGGATTGCTAGGCATTACCTAATGTAAACCAGCAGCACCAAGAAATAACTTCTTTCCTTTTTTTTTTTTTAAAATATGTTTGGCTATTACTATTGTGGTGGAGTGAGGCCTTGTCTGCCTCCTAGAGGTCCAGCGCATTTAAATTGTGGGCTGGCAAAGTCCAGTTGGTCCCTCTCACTGGGGCCTCTTTCTTGTTCCGCAACCCCTTAGTGGGACTGCACCACTGGGAAAAGGGGGTGGGGGGACAGTCCCGCCCTCTACCCTGGGCCCTGACCCAGGGATCCTATGAGCAACAGTCTTCAAACTGAGTCCAGGAGGCGACTGTCTTCCCTGGTTCGCCAAAGTGTGGCCCCACCCTCTAGGGCTGAGAAGTCTCACAGCCTCCTGATTTGAAGCCTCAGTCTCTGTGGTCCTCTCCTTGTTTGGGTTGGGGTTTCCCCACTTCCACTCCCTTGCTCAGTTCTTGCAGCAAATAAAGTCCTCTTTCAAGCTGCAGGGCCTAACAGCCTTGCTTGTAAGAGTTCTCCCACTCCCTCTGCACCTTTTCGGATGTTGGGGCAAAACTGCAAACAAAAACTCCAACCATTCCTCCAGGAGCTCTACTCCCCTCTGATCTCCCTTCAGCTGCTCCACCCTGCCTGAGAAAGAGGCTTTTAAGCAGCACAGTGGGTTTGTTAATTGAGACACCTGGAACCAATTATCTTGGCGTAGTCCTTGCTAACCTAGCCCAGGAAACAAGGCTTTACTAAGCCTGGGGCTAATATGTACCCCCTTCCACTACTCTCCTATACCAATCTAGTTTGCCCCTGTCACACTATGTAATAAAAGCAAGCCAATTCTTTTTCTGCAGACTCTAATACTCTAATAGGAAATCTTTGTACAACAGAGAAAACAATATTTAATACAGGGATAGAGGGAAGCATCAACTTCTAGAATTTACAATAGTGGCTAAAAGAATTATAATGATCTAGCCTCAAGAAAAGCTCTTCTAAAATTTTATTTTAGAAAGCCCAATATTCCATTTACATCACTGGGAGTTTTGTCATTGCATACAACAGTAGTACTATTTTTAGGGTTATAAACACTTCTTCCTTCATGTTGAAAATAAAATTTAATCAAAGTTACTGTGTCGTAAATAACTTGCTAACTGGCACACACATTTTCTATCTTCCAGAACCTGTAGTGACCCTACAAGTACAACAGGTTTCATCTTTCACTGACTTCAGTCATAAATTAGGTTTATAGTAATTGATGCGGTGGTAATTCAAGTGTGGGAGGAAAAGACTGACCTTCCATTATTACTGATTCATACCACTGGAACATGAAATCACTTGACTGTAGGACTCTGAAACAGTCCTAAATAGAGGTAGATTATTTCACATTAGTAACCCTTCCCTGCCCAATTAGTTGGATATCTACCTTAAAAGAAAGAAAAAAAAGATGAGGATCTAAATGAAAGCATTTCTTTTCATATAATATCAACCAGCTATTAATCACTACACTATGTATAAAGAAAATGATGAGGCATTGTACATCAATGCAATTAATTATCAGAATACAAAATTATTTAGCTTGCACTTGTTTGGTGGTATATTAAAATCTGTTCAGTAACTATAACTGATGATAAAAAGACACCATGAAACTGCAAATGTCATTTTTAAAGCCATTTGGTGCTCAGTGTTACCTAGGAGGCATAATTCCTCCTGATATTAATAAAAGAAATAAAACGAATACAAGGGGCATTATAATATCTTCCAGAAGCTCTACAACTCTTTGAAACCCTTATATATTCAACTACATGTAGGAAAGAAATTTCTCCTGTGAGACTATGAAGTATTGCATTCATTCATTCATTCATTCAAATAAAAAGATGCTTATGCAAGGTTGTGGGCACTTCACTATATCATTAATAATACAGGAATTCTGACAGCATCAATCACTTGGTACAAGAATTCAACCGCCTAAATATTTCCTTCTGCCCATTCGTCATCTGGGAAGCATACCATAATCAAAAAATCCGTCAAATATATCTCTTCAAGCTTACTCAGGAGATCACCAAATCTGGGATAGTTTGGACAAAAGGAGGTCTATATACAAGGTAGAGTACCCTTAACAGGTTCTTGACACACTGTATGTCTGAGAAAAGGAATAAGTACTTCAGACATCTAACAGAGCATATTTTTCCTGAGCAAACCAAACAACTGGAAAAAGATTCTACTTACACCATCTCATTTACTTTTCCCCTCCCTCCCCCCACCCAAAACCAAGGGAAGTTAAATGTTTGTAGGGTGGTGGCCTCTCCCCCAACCTTATCTTTATACTGTCCAGAATTTGGCAAAAACCATAGGACCTCAATAGATACAGCGATATTCTCTTATATAGGCTATCAAAACTAATGCCACACCTTCATTTTCAATTAACCAAACATCCTGGCGCTATAACACTTTTTGTTGAATATCATCAGGCCTAAAATGATATCATGACATTTTTCATTCCCCATGAAATTATCCAACATGTACCATTTGAAGAAAAAAATGTACTCTTCCCAAGCATGAAATCACACCATCTCATTAACTTCATAACCAATAGGGGCTACTAAACAATGAATAGCTTGGTAGGAAGGAAATCTAATATATTAGAGGTCAGCACTTTGCCTTTTGCCTCTCATTGTCTGCTGATTTCTATGGAGACTTTCCCTTCTCAGTTATATGAATAAATGAAAATAAAAGAAATATAGAGTGATTTCATATCTGAAATTATTCACAGAATCATAGAATCAGAGTGTTGGAAGGGACCTCATGAGGTCATCTAGTCCAACCCCCTGCCAAAAAAACAGGAACACTCCCACTAAATTATCCCAGCCAGGGTTTTGTCCACCTGAGCCTTAAACACCTCCCAAGGTAGCCCATTCCAATGCTTCACCACTCATCTAGTAAGAAAGGTTTTCCTAATACCCAGCCTCGATCTTTCCAGCTGTAACTTGAAACCACTGCTCCTTGTTCTATCCTCTGTTACTACTGAAAACAGCCGAGCTCCATCCTCCTCGGAGCATTCCTTCAGGTAGTTGAAAGCTGCTATCAAATTCCCCCTCAGTCTTCTCTTCTGCAGGCTAAATAAGCCTAGTTCCTTCAGTCTCTCTTCATAGATCTTGTGCTCCAGCCCCTTGATCATTTTTGTTGCCCTCCGCTGGACTCATTCTAATTTGTCCGTGTCCTTTTTGCAGTGGGGAGCCCAAAACTGGACACAATATTCAAGATGCAGCCTCACCAGTGCAGAAAAGAGGGGAGCAATCACATCCCTCGATTTGCTGGCAACACTTCTTCTGATGTAGCCCAGTATCCCATTGGCCTTTTCGGCAGCAAGAGAATACTGCTGACTCATGTCCAGCTTCCTATCCACCAGGACCCCCAGGTCCTTTTCTACAGTGCTGCTACTTAGTTGATCACTCCCTAGCCTGTAGCAGTGCATGGGGTTTTTCCGTCCCAAGTGCAGGACTTCGCACTTGTCCTTGTTGAACCTCATGAGATCTCTATTGGCCCACTGCTCCAATTTGTCAAGGTCTCCCTGAAATCCTGTCCCTGCCCTCCAGCGTGTCTACTGTTTCCCACAGCTTGGTGTCATCTGCAAACTAACTGAGTGTGCAATCTATCCCATCATCCAGATAATTAATGAAAATGTTGAACAGAACTGGCCCCAGGACCGACCTCTGAGGCACACCACTTGTTACTGGTTGCCAGCTAGACATGGAACCATTGATTCCTACGTGCTGAAACCGTTGATCTGACCAGTTCTCTATCCACCTTACAGTCCACACATCCAACCCATACTTCCTTAACTTGCCAACAAAACTCATTCATAACACAAATCAGATTAACAATAAAAATAACTAACACACTGAAACAAGGGTCTGTTTCTAAAATTGTTGATGATTCTGGGAAATTTGGAAATGGTTGCAGCATCCCTCAAAATCTATCAGCATTCTATATAGTCCATAAATTATAATGTATCCAAAATTTGATTTCTTTGAAGGCACACAGAGTCATGCAATTTAATTCTCCTTTACTGCTCATAAGTGGTCATTTTTTTTAAACCAGAAAGTTTTAGTATATAGGTATACATATAAGCTTTGACAAACTCTGCCCTGCCCTTTAAAAATAGATAGATTGTCTGATTAGGTGAAAAAATAACTATAAGATTTCATAATCAGCTAAAAGACAAAGAATCTCTACACTACCACTGAACTCTAGGGCAGTGAGCCCTAACCTTTACAGTAACATGGCACACTTCAATATGACAGATAATTCTATGGCACATCCACTTTTTTCAGATGAATTGATTGCCTATAAACATCACACTTACCTACATTTAGTATGGTTACAGTTTTACTGGAAAGGTTTGCAACATAGTACGTACAACAGGCTAAAGAAGGATCAAATGCATTAATGATTCAATTCCACCAGGAAAAAAGAAAAACAAACCAAAAACATCATCTCAACTTTGCCCTTCAGCCACCTGTGTTTAGAATTTTCATGTTTTAGAATCAAAAGACTGATACTGTGCTTTAAATTTGATGATTAATTTTCATGAGTTTTATGAGTTCTAATTTTGGTTGGATGGAATATCATTTAAGATGAAACAATGTTTTATACTGATTTTCATTACCGTTGTACAACATTTCACAGTATACTTGGAGAGTTCTCATGGCACACCAGTGTGTCACGGCAAACCACTGCTCTAGGGAACATTACTCAAGTTAGTTATAAGTGGGGTATTATAGCTTCTGAGGAGGACCAGCACTATGAATTTTTTAGTTTAGAAGAATAAGACCAATTAAAAAGTTCACAAAGTCTGAATTATTTTGCCTGCTTGTTTCAAGTTAATGCCTTAGCCACTTATACCAAAGATATTTGAAACAAAATGATCTGTAACTCAAAAGCTTATCTTCTTCACCAACAGAAGACAATCTAATAAAAGATATTACCTCACCCACCTAGTTTGTTAAATACAAAATAATGCACACAGGAAGGAACTATTTGAATTACTCATATACTTTGCTAAGTTTGTAAAAACTCAAGACAACAAGTTGGTCACTTAAAATTTCTGTGCAATGACAGTCAAAAAAGCAACAAAAGTATCAGACTACATAAAGAATAGTATGAAAAAGTACTGCGAACGTCCAATGCCCTTGTATAAATCACTGGTTTTGCTCTCACTTGTAATATTGTGTTCATTTCTAGTCAATTTTCTGAAAAATATAACAAAGATAAAAAAAGATTAAGAGACAAGAAAATAAAATGATCAGAAACATGGAAAGATGTCCATAAAAAGAGAGATTGAAAAGACTGGAACTACAGCTAGTTAAAAATTGGAATTCCCACCTTATGGGAAAATCCAAAATTTTAACACTTGTTTTCAATAAAAAGTGGCCTGAAAAGTCAAAAGCTTTAATGGAAAGGAAAACTCTGAAATATTTGGATTTGATATATTTTAAATGAAAAGAAACTGTTTCATCATTTCAAGATGGAATTCTTTTGGTTCCAAAGAGGCAGCCATGTTAGTCTAGTTAAGCAAAACAAACAAGGAGTCCTGTGGCAGTTTTAAAGACTAACAAAATTATTTATTGCATGAGCTTTCATGAGAGAAAATCCCACTTCATCAGACACTTTGATCCCATGAAAGCTCATGCGATAAATAAATTTGTTAGTTTTTTAAACTGCCACAGGACTCCTTAACTTCCATAAGGTATCACAGTAGGTCCTGTGGACTCAGATTCATGCAGAACTGACCTGAAATTAACTGCTCTGATCCTAATCAGAATATTTTGTTTTAGTTTTCCTAATGGAGAATTTTCAAATTTGAGACAAATGCCCATTTTTCAGAAACTGGATTTTCCATTGAAAAAGCATTTTGACAGAACTTTTCCTGACAATTCTCATTAGGACTGTTGAGTAGGGAGGAGACATATATTCAAAATAATTAATTATGCAGATAAATGAATCAGGCATACCTCTTTTTAACCACATGACATAAGAGGAAATGATATTAAATTACAGTTAAAAGTCAGAAAATTTAGACTTAGAAAAGGAAATATTTAAAATTCTATAAAAGGTAATTGACCTATGGTACTAAAGGCCACGATCACGATTGAGGCAAAGAGCTTAGCAGGATTCTAAAAAGGATTAATCATTTATACAGCTAACATATACATCCAAAAAGACATTTGAAGGGACATAAACCCTACTTACTTCAGGGCAGAAGCAATTTAAAGCTAATGAGGATTAAACAGAAATGTCCTCTTTCGGCGGGTAATTCAACAGTGGCCCATTGCAAGGACCTCTGCAAGAGCTAGGTGTAGGCAAAACATCAAGTGCACCATGTTTAACGGTAATAACTTTTTTCAGAAAAGTATAAAAGAAACTAAGGAAAATAGACTTTCACATTCTAAAATTAAATGTTGTTGCAAAACGACACCATTTTCATTAACACTCTGAAAATAGGCTTCTCAATACTCACTGGGAATAAGACTATTAGATGAACTTTGGGGTTTAGAACAGTAAACTACTGTTAATTTGATGAGCCTTCAACATAAACAAATCTTAATATACTGTAAGGCTCTGATTTTACTACTTTGTTGGGGAGAATGGATTATATGCAAACAATATGTTGTTCATATTCACACTACTCTGACTCTGCTGATCAAGTAGTCCTCCTCTGAAATCAGCTCATATTTAATTAATTAATGTATTTATATCCATTAGTAGGATCTTACAAACCATGGGAGTCAGACATATGTGGTACTAGTGTAAGAAATAAACTCCCTCATTTACATGGAGACTTCTTACACAGAGGGAATTAGCTTTAATTAGAGCAGAACCATTCCATAAGTTGGCACTCTACCACATGAGCTGAAGAAAATCAGTTCAGCAAGAAGAATTCTATGTTATTCTTCCCCACCAACATGACATGCACTGGTGGTCTGCATAATTTGGCAGATTTTATCTTATTTCAGATTTAATTTTCTTACACTCACACTGTATCCAACTTTGTTCAGCTGAAGAACTGAACAGCATAGTAATCTTGTCAACCTAACTCTCTTCTCTTTCATTGTCAGCGCAAGAAAAGATGATGATCAAATTAAGATCTTAGTCCTTATGGTGTAATCAAGGAGATTAAGTGGAGCTTCATTCCAGCTGATTTTATTAACATTAAAGTTTTATGATAAATTATGAACATCCCTAGAGCTAAGCAGCCAATTAAAATAACATAAGCATGGCAGGATGTCTGTTATAATGTTTTTCTTAGAAGAAATTCTAATTATATCCCCATTATATTTTTCCAGGCATAGTTATGTTTTGTTATAGAATGGGATGAAAATACAGAATTAATTAACATGAATGTACTCTTACCACATAATGGAAAGTTAGTCTTATACTAAAAATAAACTAAATCCAAGCTTACTAAATGACATGCGTCATGGGAACTGAAAATATTGTATCAAACAGCACCTCTTCATCTTCCCAACAATTCTAATATATCCTTAATGGGATATCAGGAATTGTTCATCAGTTATCTACTGCTGGTGATTAGTGGACAGTGGAAATCTTCCAGGTACAGTAGATTAAAACACATTTTCAATATTGCCTCAGGCACTTTACATCAAAAAAGTTAACAAAATGCACATTTATTAAGTTATTAAACACAGAAAGTGTTGTTACTATCCCTCTGGTGCTCCCTAAGCCTTATCCTTGCCCTCAGATACATTTTTCCAGAAAGAAGAAAACCTGGGTATTAATTGAGTCCTCTGTTATAATTACTCACAATAGTGTACAGAGACAAAAAGAGATTGAAATGCTGCTAGTCATTAATGTGTTGAAGCAGAAATAGTTTACATGTTCAGTATTCTGTATAACATTAGTTATCTCATTAACCTTTATTATGCCAACTTGGTGTCACTGTGGTCAAATAGAAAGAAAGTGACATAGTAAATCCTAAATATATGAATTATAGAATGCAGAAAATGAAGGCAAAGGGAGAAATGTAGTGGAATAATAAAGATGGCTAGGGTAATGCCGTGATCCAGATGGGGATATTCAAGAGTAATTGGACCCATTAGTTAAAAAAAAAAAAGATGGAAAAAATATTCTGAAAAAAGTAATAGGTAAAATTTATTACATTAGGGCTTGAGATGAGCTAACTAGTTAGGAACTGACCAGATGTATCACCCATAACTATCCTGAGCCCAGCTTTTTCAGAGATTCAAAAGAATTTGATCAGTTTGTTTTAATTTTCCTTTTCTCAGCATATAAAAATATATTACAATATTATACCAAAATGATGAAAAACACTATAGCTTGCAGTAGAGACGCCACAGAGTTTCATTATTTCAGGGATCTTTTATGGCCTCTGGTATTCAAGAGTTTAGACCAGGTGTGTCCAAACTGTGGCTCAGGAGCCATATGTGGCTCTTGAATGAAAAAGTGTGGCTCATGGAAGAAAGCAAGAGAAAGCAGCCCCAGGCTAGGAGTTTTAAATCTCCTGCTCTGAGCATGCTCAGGGGGGAGCCCGAGCCTGTGCCTAGCCACCAGAGTGGCCAGATAAAGGGACCCTAGGGAGGGGAGGATTGGCCTGAGGGAGCCAGTGTCAGGGCCTGGGGGTTAGGGAGGGGGTCAGAGAGGATGGGGAGAAGTGGCAGCACGATCTGAGAGGGCTGGGAGAAAGTAAGTTTTTACTGTATAGGTAGGCCTAGTCTTCATGGTAACCTTAAGTAATTATTAGAATCTGACAATAGTAGGATCAATAATTTGCCCTCTATTTATGATAAAATTAAAGTGTGCAATGAATTTTAAACTTAGTAATTTGGGGGTAGGTAAAATATGGCTGTATGCCTCAGTGCGGCTCTCAGAGCTTTAATAATCAACTTATGTGGCTCTTGAGTTCCGTAAGTTTGGCCACCGCTTGCTTAGACTAAATGATCACAGTGATCTCTTCTCACATTGAAAAAATTGAGCATGGCCTCATTGTTCAGATAAAATTGTTGAGAGATCTGGCTTTTCCTGACAACCAAGGCTATAATCACAGCAGAAAGAAGTAGAGAGTTTTCCTCACATCTCCAGCCTTTGTTGTTTTGGATCAAGCCAAGAGTATCCACCAAAATTCGGTCCACAAGAAATCTATGTAATAGAACATCAGAATGATTGCCTAAACCCATTTTATCCCAATTTAGAGATGATGACGACGATGATGATGATGATTATTATAGTAGTAGTAGTAGTAGTGCTCAAAGGTTCCTATGAAGAGTGAAGCCTCATTTGTGCTACCTGCTGCACAATCACACAGGAAAACATGTTCTATGGCTCTGAAATTTAAGATGCAATATATATGTAACTAACAACAGGGAGGAGTCAGGGAGAGAAAATTAGAATAACAACAATTAGATCATACAATAACATAGGGTAGATTTGCACAAAACTGGCTGGCTACAAACAATTTTAATTATACATATCAGCAATCTCTACTGACCAGCTCTACGAAAAAAATGCAAATTAATTTTTACCCTTCATTGTGATACACAACTTTTGGATTCACTTTTCAATAACTCAATGGGGGAAAAGAAAATCCTGGTGACAGAACTGGAATAGGAATATTTGTGCATTTACTTCTTATTGAAGGTGCCCAGATACTAAGATGATGACTTCAGCTGTCAGCTATTTGTTCTTGTTATGCCTTTCTCTTTTAGAAAAGCCCAAGGCTATTTATCCCAAAGTTTGGAATTTTTTTTGGTCTGTTGTCCCTGTAGTCAATTGATTTTTTCAAGTATTATAACATCTAGCAACATATTTTGCCAATAACCACCACCAGAGGTAGTTTCTTTTGAAAAACATTTGAGGTTTAAGTGCATGGTACTCTTGGGAAAGACAACACTTTGCACAAGGCCAATCTTTTATACTACTAACAGTCACAAATATTTCCCTTGAACACCTAGCTCCAAAGCAAAGCCTCTTATATCTGACACTGTACCTCTCACATCTGTAGCAAGCAGTGATGTTGGGTTTTATCAATTTGTAAAAGGAAAAATAATTTTGCACTTAATGGGGATTTACACTGATTATATTCTTGTGTCTGATGTGGGTACTGACTTGGAGCTGTATGTTAATGGCTTTCAATCACTATCAACTGGAATTATAGTCACATTGGTGACCTAGAAGTCTGGGTTATAAATTATTAACAATCAACAGAGCAAGCCAATCCCGCACAAATGAGCAAAATTTCCATAAGTGAAGAAAACTTAAAATGAAGTATGTGAATTATACCATTTCATTTCTATATCTATTGTAAACTGATAAAATTATTATTTACTTGATAGAGGATTTTATTGTTTTCTCACTCAAAAAATACACGTTTGTCCTTGTATTTGTCCTCATTTTTCTTTTAGACGTGGGATGCGTGCTTGTGTATAAAAATGAATTCTTGATCATTCATTGATTTTAAAATCTCACATTAAAACTCTTGCCTTATACTTACATGAAATGTATTTCAAAAGCTTTTAATACATTTCAAAAACAAATTCAGGAAGTGTCCAGATTTCCTCTCCTGCAGAAGATGAATATTTCACTTCTAAATCCCAGGTAAATAAACACAGTTATGTTTAAATGTCAATGTAATCACAGAAAGCCAGCACGATGTAGTGGATGACACATGCACAGTGTACAGAAGAATTCTCAGCAGTTGACAGTGGAGTCAATCTTTGTGTTTCCATAAATCTTAATTAAACCAATCTAATTTAAAACTATTTAACAGATATTTTGAAACTGACATACAGCAATATCCATAGTCATTTGCTTTTCTCACTGAAATCAGTGAGATTTCTTCATCTCAGTTCATCAAATCTGTACTCTCTTCACAAGGACATTGTTATTTTCCTCAAGCTGAGCTATTTTAAAAATAGAGTGCTCACTGAAAAATATCATTTTTGTGATAAAATTATATAACTCTGAAATGAAAAAAAACCCCACCAACTTTTTTCTTCCAATTCTTCCCTTTGAAGATTCTGAATTACTATTAGGATTTAACAACACTGTGGATACACAATGAAGAATACTCAGGGATTTATTAGGATTAATTGATATAACTGCTTTAACACTACACTTTGTGGTATAAAAGATTGGTTTTAAATTACAGTTCTAGCCATTCATTTGCTACAATCAGGCTAAATTAGTAGTATGAAAAAAGACTCAAAAAGGGCAAACTAACCAAGGGTTGTCTATCATATCCTTTTATTAAAGGTCTGCCAAAGCAGTTGCTTTCCAGTACCTTTGAATGCATGCAAAGGCCTTCGTCCAACTCGGTGTAGCTGTCTTAACAGAGTTCCTGTTAAGAAGTTGCTTAATATTCTCCAGAAAGCTGCCATAGAATGACTTTTGCTAACTTGCAGAGCTGCAAGCCCCTGGCTTTTTAGGCCTCAAGAATATAATACCAAAACCATCTGGAAAGAATCCTGCCATAGCAGAAAAGCATCTGTTAGTATTATCATTTGGAAAACCCTTCAGTTTTAGAAAGATAAAAGTATAACAGCTTAGTGAATACTCAGAGAAGTAAGGTTATTTCTCAAGAAATTTTAGTATTCAAAGAAAGGGAAGCTGAACATTTCTTCATTCAACTAAAAGACTAACTTTATCTTGGGAATCAATCATTTTCAGTCAAAACTGTGAAGAAGGCAAGGTTCTGAACAATGCCTATTGTCTACAAACAAGCTGAGAACAGATGTTGAAGTGCAGTTTAAAATATAAAGTTATAAAATGTGCTGATTTCACACTTAGTTCTTGTCTTCCCTCAAAACTACTGTAATTATTTTTACAACTTGGGAACAGTTTCCTTTCTACTAATTGAGTTTTTTCCTGTCAATGAATTTAAATTGCTCATTTATCCTCTGCTCTGATATTTTCCTTTTCTTTAAAAGATGCTGATAACAATATTAGCATGGTAGATACAGTCCACTGAATGACGACTAGCTAGGTTTATCCTTAAATTCAAAATCAAAGAATCAACCATAAAATAGAGAGGTTTATAATGTAATGTCTTCATAAAGAAACCTGAAAGATGCTTTTCGCATAGCTACTTGTCCATTTTGAACAGGAAATCTGATGAACCAAAAGCCACTTAATTGTTTTTTATATTATTTAATTGTAAAAAGAGATGCATGTTTATTTAAAATTTTCAAGTAGAAACACTGCAACCCCCCCCCCCATTCTTCCAAACTATAAAGGAAATTCTTTATAAGCATGAATGACTTTCCACCTTAGGATCTGAAGAAACAGCTCCATTGTTCAAGAGTTCAAAATGTGTGGTAAAGATTGCCTACATTTATGAAAACAAATAGATTTCAGAGTAGATCATTCGGTTTTTTTTTTTTATGATAATGACAGTTTTTCTAAGATGACTGTAAAATATGAGCTACAGTACTGTCTCCTGTCAAAAGTTCAAAGTCCCCTCTGCCACATAAGCGTTTACCTTCCTGATATAGATAATTTTAAATCAGCCATATCTTTAAAAAAACCCTAAAGACATCTCTAAAATATATGCTCATTATCCCCAAGTGAAAGAAACTTCTTAAAGTCGTAGAAAAGAATAAAACCATGTCTATAAACAAGACATTAGAAAGGAATTTAGCTAAAATATACATTTCCTCAAAAATGGAAATGTAGCTTAAGTACTAATTTACATCCTACAAAAAACTATGCTAAATTAACATTAAGAGTGCAAAGTCAAGGACTCAAAAGGTGGGAAATTCCAAAATAAAGGGAGCCCTGCAACCTTGTTTTGGCTCCCTCGTGTTTGTATTATGACACAGTCCTTAATTAACTGATCACATTTTCTTCCACACAATCCCTGCCTCATTCAGTGAACGGAAAGTTTTACAACAATTCTTTTTATCCTCCTCATTCAATGTGTAATATTGTGCCTTATTTACCACACACCGTCTGAACCCTGCACTGACTGCAAAATGATTAATTTCCTCCTGTTGTTTCTATGGTATTCATCACTACTATAGCATCTGAATGCTTCCATAAACATTAATGAATTTATTTTCTCAACATCCTATGAGAATAGGTGATTTACTATCCCCACTTAACAAATGAGGAACGGAAGAATAAAAAGATTAAGGCTAAAATTGTCCCACTGATTTTTGGTATCCAACTCCAAACACCTAGGAGTAAATTTTTCAGAGTACTTAGCTTTTTATAGTACTATGTATGTTCAAAGTACAAATTCAGATGACTATGGTAGTTATGGTTATAAGTGTTCAGCTACAAGGCCCCAGCTGTCTCATTTTGGACACCGAGAAAACAAGGATTAAACAGTCACGAAGTGTGAAAATACTTGTGTATGCAACTTGCTCAACATTACATAGGAACTCCGTGGCAGAGACAGGGATAGAAACCAATTCTCCAGAGTGGCATCCACTTCTTTAACATAAAAAGCCACCCTTCTCTTCCTGAAAACCCATCCCTTTCATCAGAGACATACTGCAAGGACCTTGCAGACATAAGCCTCCTCTACACAGACCGAGTCATTCACTGAGCAATGTCTATCCTATGCACTAAGGCAAGGATCCTATGGGAAAAATAGCATGTGGTCCTGTAACTCATGACTGTGCCATAATGTATATGCAAAAAGAGTGAAAGTCGCCTGTTAAATTGAAGTTACACAGGCAACCTTAAGTCTGGTATTTCCTAACATTGATGTGCTTGACCTTGCAAAAGTAACATTTAAAAATTTTTTCTGTATGTGTTTTTCTCACATTTTTGTTATTCTTTTTATTTAAAATTAAAAAGTAAAACTGTAAAATCAGAAACGTCATCATGTGGAACCTTATTCCATCATATGGACTGCAACTTGGGGACTCAGTAAGGTTCTGATATTAAGGCCAAAGCACAGACCTCTATCACTCGATCTAATGAAAGTACACAGTCGGTAGTTCTCAGTTTTTTTCAGATCATGACACACTTGGCAGTGGCATGCTACCCTATGAGACACACCAGCCATCTCCCTGGCTCTCCATGACACACCTACCACTGTGCAGAAACACAGTGATGTGTCCTGACACAGTGGTTGAGAATCACTGCTGTAGACATAACCAATCATTTGAAGGGAGAATGGGACACACAATTTGTCAGTGGGTTTTCACAGCCATTTGTGCAGTTCCAGGTTCTGCAGGGGAGTGTTCTCCAGTGACTGGACAACTGCAGTGTAATGCCTGCTAAGCCTCCACAGGCCAGAGATGGCACACATTTGATTGTTTGTATGGCTGGCGAATATGGAATCAGGTTGGCATTCAAGAGTTGAGAAGAGATATAGCATGCTAAGTGCAGACTGAATCATCAGAGAATTGACCTGTTGAATTCTAACAAAAGTCTCCATGGAGGATGAGTAGATTATGATTCTTTGGATATTTATGGCTTGGCCAAATTTCCATAAGGGTGACAAAAAGTACATCTCCAACACAAAGTGCAAATCCCTGCCAAACTTGAACTACCTGTCCCAAGGTCCAAGGGTGAGAGAGCTTTCCAGGAATATTTGATATTTTATTAAGATATATTTTACCCTAAACTTGATATCAGAAAACAATTCAACTTTTTCTGAATCTTCACAAAAAAATTCACCTTTTGGCAGATATGTGACATTGAAAATTTCAGATCAAACAGCTGAAGTTTGGCAGAGTAATCAACTGTTTTATAATGGGAAGGGTTGGGCAACTCTACCCAGATCCAGATTTAGGACCTGGAAATGACTCGGGTGTTGGGCTTTGGGGACACTGAGCAATGGATGTTGTTAGATTATAAAAGCTTCAGGGAACTGCAACTGTCATGAAA
Source organism: Podocnemis expansa (assembly GCA_007922195.1). NCBI lineage: Eukaryota > Metazoa > Chordata > Testudines > Podocnemididae > Podocnemis > Podocnemis expansa. Next base: position 34,511,292 of record ML681982.1, read on the forward strand.
AGATTATAAAGACAAACATCCTAGGATGGAAAGATCTTCCTGGTGGCATTTTCCCTCTACACCAGCTAGATTCTCCCTATCTTGACTGAAATATTCACATTCTAGAAAGTCTTCCTGAAAAAAGAATAGATAGGTGCAATTAAAGGGACACATCTTAAATTTTGTTTAAAGGAAAACAGAACCTTTCCATAAATTAATGTCTTCCTAATGTCAACAGAAATCTCTTTGCAGTTTTTTCAAAAAGAAATAAATGAAAGCAACTGATTTTAAACAAACGCACACACACACCGCTGTAGTGTTTGCAACCCTACCACCGTCAGTCACTAAGAACCCTGAAAGTGAAAGTGATAGCCTAGATTTTCATAACCCATGCTTTTATCAAGAATGTACATTAAAAATGGTTTGCCATGTATGATTTTTAAATTCTCAGTTTTCCTTTAAGACATAAAATCTTTGGATTAAAGCAAGTCACTGGGGAGAGCAAAGTGTTGTTTGTACAGTAGTACACTGTTCCTTTTTAAAGAAATTAATTACCTAATGAGAGATTGCAAAATAAAAATTTTCCATTTTACTGGCATTTACCATTTGCTGGATCAACAGGGAACATTTTAAACAAAGATTTATCATACCAAAGGGCCACAACAAGGCTGAAAGGACTGATGTTTCAAGGTCTGAATACCTGACTACAAACACCCATGTTCTTGCCATCCCACAAAGTGCAGTGCACAAAGGCTCTATCAAAATTACATTACAGTCAATTAAAGCCAAATGAAAAATGAAGAGGCAAATATCTCCAAGAGCAAACCTTTGCAGGTACTGCCTCTCAGCTGCAAGAAATGGAACAGAGACTGGAAGAAAAGTTCAGGAGATATGAGAAAACAATCACTGAGAAAATGCAAATACTTGAGAGAAAAGTTAATAATGTGACATCAGATTTAGAACTTTCACTAAGTGTAACGTAATTGGAGGTTGGGTATCTAAAAACCAAATCTGGACTAAAAATATAGAGGGGTTTTGTCTTTTCCTGGAGGATGAAGAGACACTTGACAGTACTTATAAGGAAACCCTCATTTCTTCACTGGTGAACCTGGACCTTAAAATTAGACAGTATACTACATATGAATAAAGACTATTGAATCCAGAAATAAGGAGAATCAAACTTGCTGATACCTGACAGAAAGCAGATTCTTTGAGCCTCATAGACTCCAATTCTTTACAAATAATCCAAAATTTCTGACCTAAGCATAGCGATGCAGCCTAGGAAGAAGGAGCTGTTTCTAGTTCCGCAGGCAGTCACTATGAGAGGAATTGACACCCCATGCTTGTTTGAACTAAACTTAAAGTCATTCACAATAAGTTACATGCTTTGGGATGCCAAATCTGCTAGTCTTTGACGCTGTGGACTGCAAAACAGCAGACATTGCTTTTGGATATGAAGCTGTAAGAAAATACATTTCTTTGTATTTTTTTCCTCTATTTGACGTTAACACTCTCACAGTGATCACAAAGTTTAGGAAATTAAAATATAATTCTCTTATCCTGAAAGATCATTATTGCCATATGATATGGCATGTGATGTGCAAAAGAGGATGGTAGTAGTCACTGTACCTTGTGCTGTGACCTCATCAGATGTGACAAGCTAAAGAGTGTCAGGCTGGGTCAATATTTTAATTGGATAGCCAAAAGAAAAAGGTATAAGCTACACAGGAAGTTGTATTAGCTATTCAGTAGTTATTTACTCCAAACCGTGACAAAATCAGTGCCATAGCATGCTATTTCATGTGCAGACTTCCAGATGAGGTGTTGTACCCCTTCAGAATTTTGGGCCAACCACATTTTAGGGGAGGAAGGGAAGACTGATGAGGGAGCTCCTCCTCATGCTTTCCCTGCTTGACCTGCACATTCACCACAGAGCTTATAAGGATTCTCCTGAAGAATGGGAATCTTTGGGTGGTGTAAAACCGGCACAAGCTGCTATATGCCATCCAACTCCACACATGGAAAAAAAAGGGGGGCCAAAAGTGGGAGACAGTAGAGCTCGTACACATGGCAGTCATTAGCCATGCAGACTATGGAGTTTCTGCAGCGTTTAATAATAAATAAAATAATAGCAGTACATACCTTTTACATAGCACAAAGAGGGTAAGTATCAACCCACCTATTTGACATATGTGGAAACTGTGGAGAAGTGAACTTGTCCAAGGCCAACCAGCAAGCCAATGGTAAAGTCCTAGTCCTCTGTGCTATAGAGGAGCCATTTTGGTGGTCCAAGTTCAAGGTGATCAGAAAGCTGGCACAGACCAACTTTCTTCCTAGCTAACCCAGGCATGATTATGGTGCATATGGAGCTTGAGTCCAAGATGTTTGAGGGCCTGGGCTCATTTTTAAGGCATCTTTTGGCAAGCTGATTACTTCCAAGTGTAAGTTTTGAATCATATTTTTTAAAAAATCCCACATTGCCTCATTTGCAGGCTCTGACAAAGAGAGAACATGTCATTGACAGACTCTGAATGGGCAGTAGGCTTTCTAAAAAGGTATAGCAACTGAATTCAAAGATCAATTTCAACAGATAGCCTCATGAAAACAAAACAATAATTCCCTGAAATTTATTTGCTTGTAAAAATGTTTTGCATCCTGTTTTATTTTTGCTAACTGCTCCTTAGTGGGGCTTGGTCACAGAAATGATTGACAAACAAAGCTCTGTGGGAGATAAGGTAATTTCTGGTTTTATGATGACAATTACCAAACAATATCTTCCTCCTATAAATTAGGCAAAGAAATATTTATTTAGGACGCCCAACACTGCACCAGGAATATATATATGAACAATTATTTGTGGGTAAACTCATTCAATTGCAGGCACAAACAGGTATTTGTATCTGTGCACAGATAAATCTGATAATTTGGGGACACTTAATGGAGGCCATTTAAAAATGTATCCACTGAGTATACATTATCATAGCCTACCTCATTGTTGCTGAAATGAAAATACCTAATAAATATTAAATAGGATTTTCAACAGCAGAAACAGTTGCAAAGAAGGATGATACCTTAGATTAACATATGAAAAACAGATACTGCACAGAACCACCAGGTGGAATGCCTTTAGCTTGCAATGCATATACAATTTCTTGAATTCCCATAAATGAAATGCTGCAAAATTTTACATGTTGGCTGTTTTGTTCCAGTTGGAAGCTTGTTTAGCTGAACCAGGCCAGAATGCAGGAAGCTGCAAGAAGTTTGGAGAAGCACCACTTCACCTGTTTTTCTTAATACCAACAAACAATGCAATGCTTCATGTTTTGAAACTACTCGAAAATCCCTGTTCGCAGCAACAGTGCTGGGCAATAAAAGAGAAGTCCTTGAGGAGATCTAGAATGTACTGAAGTGTGACATATGAGAATGCTAACTTGTCACTGTCCAAAACTGCATTGTTGTGTCGACAAACAATGGAATAAAATGTAGCACAAATAATTTTATGCAATTTATTTTCCCTCAACGGTTTATTTATTATGATTCTGAACTTGCTAGAGGAACCACTAGTATGCATCTGTTAGATTATCCAATGGGTGTTCACATGGAGAGACAGGAATATATACTGATGGACCTCAAAGGCAGAATTGATACTTTAATGTGGACACACTCACTGACTCCCTAAGATTAGAAGTGATTGTGAACCTACACTTACCTATTAGATATACAGAATGTTTGCATTGAATTAAGAGCCTTTTATTGTTATTAATGCTCTGGTAAATGCTAAAGTAGCTTCACTTACAATAACTTTGCAGTTTTTGCTTTCAATCAGTGAAACACTGTTAACAAAGGGCTTAGCACAGATGTTCAAGGGCCATGAAAAACTGCAAATTATGCTGATTTGACATTTCATTATATTTCATTCTAAACATCTGGGGTTCTTTCTATAACTTATAAAACAATTATATATATTAATTGCTCTATTCTGGCTGGGCATTTTAAGTACTGATATATTTCCTTGTTTGGTAAGATTTTCATCTACATGTATTTAACTACAACCCTTGGTATGCAATTTAGATAACTTCATTTTCCCCAGGCAAGTGATTAAATGTTTTTAAAGACTATGCAAGGAGAAATGTGCTATCATAAATACAATTAAACAAGCTGTGGAGAATAAAAATGGGATTGCAAATGTAGTTTTCCTCACAACTTTATGTGTTTCATCTTCTAATTACATGAAAATAGTTTTGCTGATGAAGCAAAACTCAATATAAAGTAGTATAAGACTTGTTTCACATAATTCACCATAGTCTTTGCCTAGAATCATATTACAGTGGGCTTTGCAATTCCATACAGTCTATCTAGGCATTTTTAGCATCTACATACTACAGTTCATATTCTAAAACTGGATCTATATATTTAGAATCCTGTGAATTTGATGGGATTCTGACCTCAGAAAGAATTGTCTGCTAGCAGTACCCTCCTGCATATAAATAATTTCACGTAATGAAGTATGGTCAAGTTGTGAACATCTTATAAAGATTATAAAGCATGTTAGAAATGTCATGGCATTTAAATAGCCACGATTAACAAGCAAACAAAATAATGCTAATTTTGTTCACTGTCCTCAAGTTAGAGCTCCAATATGTGGGAATACGAGGAAGGAGACAAAAGTTAGCTACTCAAGTCACTTCTAATTTGACTACTTATACCCCTATCTGTTTTCTAACATGGTTCCTTTAATAGCTGTCACATTTTCTTTGGATTAAAAAAAATTTTTTTCTAACCTGGCTTCATGTACGTGTGGGAAATTTTCAATAAAATGGAAAGTATAATCTAATAACTATTTAGCACTATATCTCATGAACCAGATCTCTCAATAGAGTAGAGCATAACATCTCAGTACTGACATTTCAGTAGATGTTCAAAATATACAAAGGTCATAGTAAGGCAATAATATTTCTTGCAGGAGCTGATATGTGTACCTTTCCACACTCAAGAAATCTTTATGAATATATTCAATTTCTCATCTTTCTAATACAAAATGGGATCAAATTATACAAATAAACATAAGTTTCACATCTACTCTGGCAGTGTCTATACTAACATGTAATAAATAACAAGCAGAAAACACAGAAAGTACACATGACAATTCTTCCCAGAAAATTGCAGATGTCTCCTACGAAATATGGTAGTATTAAATGCCTCAGAGGCACTTGGTACTGTTCAAGAAAGAGAAATCCAGAACTTAAAAAGACTTGAGAACTTTTACAAACAAAACAGAATGCAACAGGAAACAAAGAGAAAGGAGATTTTTCTATCTGTTTATAATTTAATGATTAATTCACTCTGTGTAGCCATCGTGGGGGGAGTCTTTAAGGATTGAATTTTTGTTCTTAATATTGTTTGGCCTTGCTTTTTGATTTTCATAGTACTTATTATTGAAAGGCATGAAGAGGGTCACTCAAAACTAAGTACTAGTCTAGTAAAGTCATCTGCTTTGCACTTGCTAGATTAAATTTTACACAGCAGCCTGGTAACTCACATGAGCCGCAAACAGCATGAGGAGTCTACCACTATTTAGTTAAACACACTAGCTGCAATTAACATCACTTCTACCCAAATTTTTCAAGACTATAGTAACTTAGTATTTAACTCAAAATAAAAGTCACTATTCTTTGACTATTTGCATAGTCAAAACTTGCAGACATATTCCTAGGGACTATTCTTTCTGATTCATAAGAAATGTTTATCAGACATAATGAGCAAGTGACTTGTCTGATTTTTCTGGTATCGGAATCAGCAATGAAATGTTTATTAATGTTATCATGTGAGATTATGGCTACTTAAAAATCCCATTGAGTTTGAAAATGGATATCCAACACATTTCTCCCTCATTCTTCACCTGCACCTGTGGAACAACTGATTGATGAAGGTAGAGCTCACACACCACAATGATGGGCAGTGACATGGGAGACAGACACAATATTAGGTTAAAATCTCTTATACTAGTTCAGCTAACACAGGATAATCGCCACTGAGGACAAGGACTAACATCTATCTGACTGTAGACAGACAGGCAGAATAGCATTGATTATTGCCTACAGTCAGAATGGGTAGATCCTAAAGATGTAAAATTCAGGCTGTTGATACTGGACTTGCTCTTTGCACGTGTAGCTTCTCTGTTGACGTTAGTGCCTGAAACATAATGCTATGAAATATAATGGAATGGAATTTTCCATTAGATTTTTACTTTAAATTAGTGGGGCTCTTGGGTCAGACTTCATTTTCAAAAGGAATCCTAAAAAAAGAGGAATAAACAAGAATATGTCCCCAGGGGTTAAAATATGCCGGAACACCCCAGAACGCTGTTCAGGGGCCAACTATTTTAGGGGTGCAGTGTTCCAGGGCCCCTAATAATAGAAAAAGGAGCCAGAATGCTGCGTTCTGGGCCCACCATTTAAAAATAGCAGGCTCCGAAATGCAGTGTTCCAGTTCCATGTTATATTTTTAGGCTCCTGAACACTAGGCCACTATAAATAGTGGGTCCCGGAGCAACACTGCATTCTGGCAGGCAGAAGCAGGGGTCAGGGCCAGGAACATTCCTGGGTAGGGCTCAAGCCTTGCCCCAAAGCTATCCCCTTCCAGGCTCACCCAAACTTGGGGCCTGCTGCCTCCTCCGCAGCCACATTGCCGCCCCGACCTGGGGCTCACCTCCCAGCCACACCGCCGCTGGTAAGTACAGGGGCAGCCCGGCTCACACTGGGGGGTATTGGGAGCAGGGGGTGGGGCACTGGCATGTGGGAGGCAGGATTTGTGGTCAGGGGGACCTGTGCCAGAGGGGGGCCCACCTTTACAGGGGGGCCCACCTTTACAGGGGGGTCCACCCATGTGGGAGTGTTCCAGGGCCCCCCAAATTATATTTCAACCCCTGCCTCTGCCCAAAGCAGCCGCCAACAGACCTCTTATTCAAGGTTTAGTTTTCATAATAGAAAGTAAAGTAACCTTATAACTGGACAAGACAAAGACTCCTGAAACTAGATGTCCCTGCACTCTGTGTCTTCATGGTGTGAAGCTTTGTGTTTCAGAAGCAACCCTTCTTCCAATGATTTGTACAATGAATGGGAGCAACTGAGTGGGTGTTAGTTCCTTAGCCACCTTGGACCAGGTGTTATTTCTCTGTACCTTGTCAGATTTCATTAAATTGCAGTTTAGTAGTTAGGCTAGTTAGGTTGTACTTTTAGCTCCTAGAAAATTCTGCTAGAAGCTCCGAGATAACAATAAACCCTCAGAATTAACAGATACACAGAGTTCTATTGTCTCATAAAATAAGCATAGACTTTAGTGTAATATATTATTTTAAATGAAATGGAATATCAAATAATAGTAATTGGGCAAAAATCTTTAGTTAAAACCTGGAACAGAATTAATAAAGCAAAAAGCACAATTAAAAAAAAAGGATAAGGAATTTGATTATATTTTATTTTTGCTACTGGAAATGCGGCACTCCCCCCCCCCCCCGCTGCAACTGAGAATACACCTGAAGGAAAAATCAAAGTTTGGCTCATGTGACATTAAGGCTAACACCTGGGTTCAAATCTGAATCAGAGCAGGGGCTCAGGTCTGACTGACAATCTTGTGATTTTGGCTATACGGGGTGGAAATCTCATGAGACTGATGAACATAAAGACATTTCAGTTAACCTGAGTGGTGAAAATCTCATAACACAAACTGTCCTTGAAAGATTTCAATACCATCAAGCAGAAAATAGAAAAAAAAAGGCACCCTATATGTTTGGATCCAACATGAAGTCAGACACAGTAGAGGTAGTTTTGGATCCTGTGTTTTAAATTTGAACTTCCACACTCCCAAAAGTAGAGGTTTTGAATTAGACTCATCTCTGGTTTAGACACTGTTTCCTAAAAGTTATCTATAAAACTGGAAACATTCATGAAGTACACAAAAAATTACCTAAGTACACATGGATCTGAATTTTTCTTTTAGTTAGTGGTTAAATATTGCATAAGAAATATATGCTAAAAATAAAATTGCAGTTAAAAGAAAGAACTTGGTATTGACTTGAGAACAAGAAATCTTGCTATCGTGAAGTTTTGTTCTGAACAAGTGTGCCGTCCACCACAAACTGTCGAAAAGTAAGAAGAGGTTACCTACCTGTAACTGGTGTTCTTCAAGATGTGTTGCTCCTGGACATTCCATTGTAGGTGTACGTGCACATGTGTGTGGATAGCCGGAGACCTTTTCCTATAGAGCACCCATAGGGTCGGCTGTGGTATCCCCTGGAGTGGAGCCATCACGGTTCTCTATATGAGGGACAGCCGACCCACCCCCTCCTCAGGTCCTTCTTAATGTCTATTCCACAGAGGGGAGGAGGGAGTGATGTGGAATGCCCAGGAGAAACACATCTCAAAGAACACTAGTTACAGGTAGGTAACCTCTTCTTCTTTGGTTGATTGCTCCTGGCCATTCCATTGTAGGTAATTCACTAGTCTTACCTATGGTGGTGGGTTGGAATCACAGGCACACCGACTGCAGAACTGCTCTAGCCACTGCAGCGTCGCCTTGAGCTTGCTGATCAATCACATAATGCTGCATGAACATCTGTGCAGACAACCACGTCAGTGCTTTACAAATGTCCACAATTGGTACCCAGCTCAAGAATGCAGCAGAGGAGGCTTGAGCTCTTGTATAATGGGCCTTGATTGCTGGTGGGTCAATCTTAGTAAACGCATAACATTCACGAATACATGAAACTATCCGGGAAGAAAGGCGCTGAGCCAAGACTGGGTCCCCTTTCATTCTATCTGCCACTGCTACAAACAGCTGGGACATCTTTCTAAAGGGTTTCATCCTCTCTATGTAAAAGACCAAAGCACAGCGAACATCCAGAGTGTGGAGCCTTCTTTCTTTATCTGAGGCATGCGGCTTTGGATAAAAGACTCGCAAGGCTATTTCCTGATTGCAGTGAAACTGCAAAACCACTGTAAGATGGAATGCTGGGTGAGGACGCAGTTGAACTTTGTCTTTGAAGAAGACCATATAGAGCAGAGAGGCCAAAAATGACCAAATCTCTGAAACTATCCTGGCTGATGTTATCACCACTAGGAAAGCTGCCTTCCATGAAAGAAGAAGTGAGCAGGAGGCAAGTGGCTTGAACAGGGGCCCTGTGAGCCTCGAGAAGATCAGACTGAAGTCCCACTGTGCGATGGGAGAATGCACCACGAGGAAGAGCCTCTCTAAGCCTTTAAGGAAGTGCTTCATCAATGGGCTGACGAAAAGGGAAGCTTCACCTGCCCTCTCGTGGAACGCCGAAATTGCTGCAAGGTAGACTCTGATGGAAGGCATGGACAGGCCGTGGGCTTTCAGACCCCAGAGAAAGTCTAGGATGGTTTGAACTGGAGCCCAATAGGGCATGAGATTCCTGCTAAGTGTCCAGTCCACAAACTTGCCCCACTTGCCCTTATATGACACCCTCGTTGAGAGCTTCTTATTGTTGAATAAGGCCTTCTGGACCTGCGCTGAACACTACAACTCCCTGCCCCTCAGCCACGGAGGTTCCATGCACAGAGGGGTAGTGACTTCAGATCTGGGTGGCGCAGATGCCCTTTGGTCCTGGGAGAGCAGGTCCAGCGGTGTTGGCAACTCTATCGGGTCGCTGCCCGAGAGACGCAGCAGAGTCGTAAAACCAAAGTTGCCTCAGCCATGCTGGGGCTACCAACATGATTGAGGCCCGGTCCTGTTTGACTTTCAAGAAGACTGTCAGAATCAACGGGGTCATCAGGAATGCATAGGAGGCCATCCCCGGCCAAGATATCTCAAAAGAGTCTGCAACTGACCCCAGGTTCTGCCCCCTGAATGAACAAAACTCTGCGCACTTGTTGTTCTGATCAGATGCAAAAAGGTCCAGTTGGAGATAACCCCACAGATGGAAGATGGGCCTCAACACCTCCCACCTGAGAGACCACTTGTGAGTTGTGAATTTCCTGATCAACGAATCTGCTAGGAGATTGTGTTGGCCGGGGAGGTATGAAGCCAGCAGGTGAATCAAGTGGTGAATGCAGAAGTCCCAGAGATGGAAGGCTTTGTCACAAAGCAGGCCGGAGCAGGTCCCCCCCGCCTGTTGATGTAATACAGTATGGCAGTGTTGTCCGTAAGCACTGATGCCACTCTGCCTTTTAGCCCGTGGAGAAACGCCTGGCAGGCCAGGCGGACCACTTGAAGCTCCTTCACGTTGATATGCAGGCTCAACTCGCATTTCCCCCAAAGGCCTTGGGTTGCGAGGGGACCCAGATGAGCCTCCCACCCCAAGTGCCCCTGCTGCTGCAACTATGGTGGACGGTCCTGGGGGCTGAGACCAAGACGGCACCACTGATGGTACCCAAGGGTCCTTTGCCTGAAAGTGCAAGGGTGACCGGGATCTCGGTGCTGGAGAGCACAGTGAAGCTGGACACACCAGCAGAGGCTTCCCTCTCAACGGCCCTGACACAGGTGCTGGAGATGGAGCCAGGCCCAAGGCAGACAGCGCCATCTGTTCAATGAGGTCACATGCTGCCTCAAATGTTTTGGGGGTTGAAGTCAGCAGCATATCTTCCTCTAAAATCTTCTGTGCCGGGGATGGCACAGGCACCGGAGCCAATCGCTCCACCTGCACTGGTGCCAACGGTGCTGATGGCTGCTGTGCCTTAGTGTAAGGCCCTTTAGGAGTGCTCAATCCCACTGATCTCCTCTTCTTTTGCTTCACCGGAAACAGGGAGCAGTGCTGCCAATGATCCAAAGATCTGGAGGTGGAAGGGGCTGTTGATGGTGCCATGGACCCTGCTGCCAGTGCTGCAGGCTGCTAGACGATTCTCTGTGCCCCAGTGCCACTGGAGCACTACTGACTGACAGCACCGTGCTGGAACTCGCTCCGGAAGCTGATCTAAGGGCTTCCTCCATCAAAAGATGCTTTAGCCTTTGCTCTCTATCCTTCTGAGTGCACGGCTTGAAGGTCTTACAGATTTTGCATTTATCTTTGAGGTGTGCCTCTCCCAAACACCTCAAGCAGGAGCGGTGCTGGACGTCAAGTGGCATCAGCTTGTGACATTTTTCACAAGTTTGAAAACCTAGCATGCCCCAACCTGGAGGCCGGCAGCAAATCTAACACTGGAACAGGTACTCTTCTAATAATAGCAGTGAAGGACTGCGTGAAGGCAGCCAAGCAGCACTCCAGCTATCGCCATGGTGGTGAGAAGGAACTGAGGTAAGAGCAGGTCGGCTGTGCCTCATATAGAGAACTGTGATGGTGCCACTCCAGGGGGCGCCACAGCCGACTCCATGGGTGCTCTATAGGAAAAAGTCTGTGCTATCCATGCACACACGCGCATACACCTACAACAGAATGGCCAGGAGCAATGAACTCGAAGAAGATCCAACAATTTGTTGATTATCTGTATTTTTGTAAAATTAAATCACATATAGGATTATGATAATATTTTCCAAGAAACCTACCTTTAGTGCATGCTAGCAAAATGTTATTACAGTACATGTAATGTTTTGATACAAAATTTGTCCAAAATCAGAAGCATGGGCTCTATTAATATTTATAATTCTAAACCCAAATTTCTCTTAGACAGAACATGTGCATCTGAACCCTTTAAATCAGGTCTGAAGGCAAATTTTTCTGTTAATCCTAGTTTCTGACTTTCATTACTAAGAAGTGAAATATGAATTTTGTGGTAGAGTTCTATTAATAATTAAAAGACAGTGAAGAAAAATAATTTTACAATAGCACATTCATGGGATGCTCCTTGGGCTGGGTTTAAAATTGTTTTAGCATAAGTGCACTTTGTATTACTTTGCATCAAAGCAACAAACCAAAAAATCCTAGCATCTAAAATAAAACAAGTTCTTTTGCAAAGCCATGCTAATCATAGAATCATAGGGTTGGAAGGGACCCCACAAGGTCATCTAGTCCAACCCCCTGCCAAAAAAAGCAGGACCACTCCCATTAGATCATCCCAGTCAGTGTTTTGTCCAGCTGGGACTTGAACACCTCCAGAGATGGAGATTCCACCACCTCACTAGGCAACTTATTCCAATGCTTCACCACTCGCCTAGTAAGGAAGTTTTTCCTAATATCCAGCCTGGACCGCCCCAGCTGTAACTTGAAACCATTGCTTCTCGTTCTGCCCTCTGTTACTACCGAGAACAGTCGAGCTCCCTCCTCCTTGGAGCAACCCTTCAAGTAGTTGAAGGTTGCTATCAAATCCCCCCTCAGTCTTCTCTTCTGCAGGCTAAATAAGCCTAGTTCCTTCAGTCTTTCTTCATAGGGCTTGTGCTCCAGCCCTTTGATCATTTTGGTTGCCCTCCTCTGGACTCTCTCTAATTTGTCCATGTCCTTTTTGTAGTGGGGAGCCCAAAACTGGACACGGTATTCCAGATGTGGCCTCACTAGTGCAGAATAGAGGGGAATGATCACATCCCTTGATCTGCTGGTAACACTTCTTCTGATGCAGCCCAGTATGCCATTGGCCTTTTTGGCAGCAAGAGCACACTGCTGACTCATATCCAGCTTCCCATCCACCATGACTCCCAGGTCCTTTTCTCCAGTGCTGCTATTTAGCTGATCACTCCCCAGCCTGTAGCAGTACATGGGGTTTTTTCGTCCCAAGTGCAGGATTTTACACTTATCCTTGTTGAACCTCATGAGATTCCTCTTGGCCCACTGCTCCAGTTTGTCTAGGTCTCCCTGAATCCTGTCTCTGCCCTCCAGGGTGTCTACCGTTCCCCCCAGTTTGGTATCATCTGCAAACTTACTAAGTGTGCAATCTATCCCATCATCCAGATCATTAATGAAAACATTGAACAGAACTGGCCCGAGGACCGACCCCTGGGGCACACCACTTGTTACTGCCTGCCAACTTGACATGGAGCCATTGATTCCTACACGCTGAAACCGTTGTTCTAGCCAGTTTTCTATCCACCTTACAGTCCATGCATCTAACCCATACTTCCTTAATTTGCCAATGAGAATGCTGTGGGAAACCGTATCAAAAGCCTTGCTAAAGTCAAGGTATATGACATCAACGGCTCTTCCCGCATCCACAAATCCAGTCATCTCATCATAGAAGGCGATGAGGTTGGTCAGGCATGATTTACCCTTGGTGAATCCATGCTGACTGTTCCTGATCACTCTATTTTCTAATCTTAGATAGCTGGCTGAGTATCTAAAATAGTGGCTCCTAACCTGTGGCCTGTGGGCTTTCCAAGGCTATGTCTACACTAGAAAGCTTAGTTTGGACTTGCTTAGTCTGAACTAAGCTGTTCCGGGTTAGTTCAAACCAGGTTAGCTAGAACTAACTGTGGCTTTTTAGTTTGAACTAGCTGCATTTTTTAGTTCAAAGTAACTTACTAGTTCAAACTAAAAAAGCACAGCTAGTTTGAACTAAAAGTTAGTTTGAACTGAAAAACATGGCTAGTTTGAACTAACCACTTATTTAGTTTAAACTAGCACAGCTACATTGTGCTATTTTGAAGTGAAGTCCGAACTAAGTTTGAACTAAGCACTTAGTTAGAACTTACCGTCTGAACTAACTTGGTTGAACTAAGATTTGCTTAGTTCAAACTAAAAAATTTTTTAGTTTGAACTAGGCAAAGCCTAGTGTAGACAAGGACCAAATTCATCCAGATTAAGCTTCCTCAATCTGGAATAATTGGCTAGCGTAGACACAAACTAGCTAAAGTGACCCTCAGCTCCCCTTTTGCTGGTTGCTGAAGGGAAATGCTGCCTAAGGACAGAGGCAGTGTCTTTTTCTGTGGAGCTAAAAGACTAGCGCAGGGTCCTTGCTGCAGCTAATGGGATGGAAGATCAATGCTTTTCTCTCCCTGGATGTAGCAGGGAGCATGGGAAGGCGCTCTGTCAAGGTCCATAGGTGCTGGGGTCTTTGCTGGAGCCAGAGGGAGAAAACTCATCTTCCATCCCCATGGCTGCAAAAGGGAGCCACTGCTTACGGATCCAGGGGGAGCACACAGCTCTACAGGATGTGTGTGGTTTCCTTGCTGCAGCCAGGAAGAAGGGAGATCAGTGAATGGGCAGCCTCCTCTCTGAATCCCTTCTGTTTGGCTGCAGTGGAGGGAGGGGCTGCTGGCAGAATCTGCTGGCCTTCGGAGTTGTAAAAACGATTTTTGTGGCTCTTGAGCCAAAAAGCGTGGGAACTACTGATCTAGAATGATCCTTTAGATTCAGGCATTATACTAGTAAAATTGTTATGTCTGAGACTTATGCAGAGTCTCTCAATTTTCATTACAAATGAGACTATCAAGTATGTTACTGAGGATTTTAAAGTTGTGCCTTGTCCTACATAGATTGTTGAGATACTTGCATAAGGAAAATAAAATGACAATACAATAGATGCAGCAGTGGAAAGTTAAGTTCTCACCTTCAAACACATTTTAGTATCAAAACATCATTGCAGTGCAAAGGAAACATCTCCTTCCGCACTCCCTTCTACCTGTGTGTACTTAGCTTTCTCTTCTATTCCCAATAGATCATCACGGTTAAGAGGTACATCTCCTTCTAATGCTGCAACCATCAAATTTCCTCTCTACCTGCACAGCCATTTCCATGAAATCTGCAAGGACAGACCTGTAGTGTTTTCTTTCCGCTCTGCTCAGCTTGCTGGTTCTTCTATGGGAGGAGACAATATCTAGCATTGAGAAATCAGGTCATCCCATCTCTAGGCATCAAAGCAATAAAGTAGGGAAGCAGTATGCTCCAATGTAATGAGAATCATCTAGAAAATCTGTGTTTTATTTCCATATTTGTAACAGACTCACTGTATGACCTTAAACAAGTCATATGTGCCTTAGTTTCTCTCTAATAATATTTATTACAACTAGCCATACAATGGCTCTTTTCCTGTGGAAAATGCTGACTGTCAGCTGATAACTGAAAATGTTTCAGTTTTCAGATTTCTGACAGAAATAAAAACATTTCAAACAAGGAGATATTTTCTGCCCCCCCCCCCCAAGTCATTCTGCTGTAAACCCATTTTCCTTAAAAAATAGTCCAATATTTTTGACCATCCCCAGAATACTCACGCATCTTTATGAAGCGCTTTCAGATCTACAGGGAAAAAGCATTCTATAAATGCTAACCGTATTATCATCAGTGCAATTACTAGAAGCTAACAGCCTATCACTGAAAAACATAATTGCTTTGGGACACTTGTTCCCTTTGTAATGTCTGAGAGCAGGGAGGATTTTGCATTTCTGCTAATGAAAGACTTTCTCTTCTACAGATGTGGTGGTTTTTTTTTTTTTTTTTTTTTTTTTTTTGGGTACCTTAGGATAACCAAGGTTTCTGACTTTAACACATTCAGAAAAAGTGGTCTTGATAAAATTTCACCATCTATCAAAAGTCACCTTCAAATGGCACCATCATTGTCTTAAAAAGGTCCAGAGTGCCTGCAGACAAAGTTACTCATTGGTGTGTCTGCAAGTGTAAGATTCTGTGAACCAGTGCACTCCAAAACAAACAAACAATAACAACCCCCCAACAAACATTTGTTTTCATGCTACCATAAAAACAAGAATTTGCTTTTGTTTTTACTCTAAATTCGCCATCAATATTAATATGAAACTGTAGTGTAAATGCTTCCCTACTGCTGTTACTGATAGTATGGCCCCAACAGAACAGAAATTCCACTGTCATAGTGAAAAAAATGTGAAAATTCTTCAGAAATCTACAGCTAATCATTATAGTTTCAGTAGTACACAGGGGAACTCAAGCCATTGCCCTGCCTAGTCTAAAGAGTAGAGTGAGTCAGAAAAACTGCAAATTCTCAGTTATGCTCTGGTGCATAGTAAATGTTCTTAGGCCAGAAAGGTTGAGTGCCAAGTATTTAGTACCATTATTTTGCACAAATCTTTAGATAAATCTTATATTTAACAATATAATATATTATTAATTTAACAATATAATATAGTATTTAGTACCACTATTTTGCACAAATCTTACAGACTAATCTTATATTTAACAATATAATATATTATTAATTTAACAATACAATATAATATAGTATTTAGTACCAGTATTTTGCACAAATCTTACAGACAAATCTTATATTTAACAATTGCACATACTGTTCAAAGATGAACTAGAAAATATCATGGTTTACTAAATGGCATGGTAGGAAAGATATCTAACCAGATCAGTGCTGATTTTTTGCATGTGCCTTTTAAAAGCATGCAAATATGGCACAGTGGTTTTGAAAGCCATATCAGGACGTGTGTAGATGGCTGAAGAACTTTTCATCTGCAGGAAGGAAGCCATTTGAAAGCGCCTCAGTTTTATATTTTGCAAAGATGAATGCTGTACTTGTTCCTACAGTGCCAAAAGCTGGATCCCTATCTAGTAAATAGGCCTTGTGCAGCAGATCCCCATGAAGAACAGAAGCATTAGTGATGAAATCTTACCCCCACCAATGGCAGGGAGTAGTAGCACTGCTACTCCAAAGCTCCTAGTTCTGCCAATGTGCTGTCATAGTGGCCAAAGCTATCTCACCCTCCCTGCAGAACAGGGGATTTATCTATAGAGGCTATATGGCCATAGACCTGCTGATATCCCTTCCACAATGCTGTGCATAGGAAGTCTCATTGTGCATAAGAAAGACCATGTCCCTTTGTCTCACCTCTTCACAGCAGGCCTTTATTTATTTGCAGATGAGGAAATCCTTCTTTAAACAGGACACTCTAGATTTGTGGAGTGGGAAGTGCCCCTTCTGTTTTCAATTTATTTGGATTGTTGTAATATCATCATACAACATTTGATCCAAACAGCCTAGTCAACAGCTTTATGGAATTAAAATCATCTATCTCTAATTTACTGTAAAGATAGAAATAACTTCCTACTAGTGTTACCACCATAGGTGCTAAGACAGAATTGGAGGAAATCACAGAAATCAGGAAAACAAATATTCTTGATCCTTTCCTTAATCATTAAAAATCAAAATTCTACAGGATGTTCAGCATTTTTGTTTCTGAACCATACCACAAATTCAGAAAAGTGTGGAGGAAATACAATGAAAATTAGGGTGGCCATTTTACAACTGTTGTTTAAAATCAAGATAAAGCACTAAAATACCTAACAGTGGGCAAACACTTTGTCAGTACAATTGGAAATACAAGTTGCAGTTCTCATGGTGTAGAAATGTAAAAATTCTAAGCATAATTTGTCAATTCCTGATAACATTCTATTAGCTTCTCAAGGTATCAAATAAACTGCTCACTCCCAATATTCCATACTTGTCTATATATTTTACATAAATGTGAAGGAAAGGACAGTGGATTTTCTTCTCAGCTGCTGGACTGGAGAAAACATCCTCAGAATCAAAAAATCAGAACACGAAAAGCTAAAACCAAAAACATGATACATGTGTTAACCTTCATATAAAATTCTTACAGAAATTAATTGGTATGAAACTAATAGTATTACACAAAATATAACAGAGGATGGTAACTCTTCTATTGGATTTCTCAAATATCCTATAAAATTTCAAAGAAAATTATATTATTATAGAATTTTATGGGCCGGTTTACTAATTTGATACAATGATTTCTATTTTTATTAATACAATTTTTATTAATTCTATCAGACTTTGCCATAAGGAAAATCCATCACAGGAATTTTATTTAAAACAGCCCAACATTGTAATTGTCTATCATTTGAAGTCTGAACACTTGGGATTGGCAACACCATGAATGATAGAAAATAAAGATGTCATTTTAAATAAAGTCTGAAGAATCATAGAATCATAGGGTTGGAAGGGACCCCACGAGGTCATCTAGTTCAACCCCCTGCCAAAAAAACCAGGACCACTCCCATTAGATCATCCCAGTCAGGGTTTTGTCCAGCTGGGCCTTGAACACCTCCAGAGATGGAGATTCCACCACCTCCCTAGGCAGCTTATTCCAATGCTTCACCACTCGCCTAGTAAGGAAGTTTCTCCAAATATCCAGCCTGGACCGCCCCAGCTGTAACTTGAAGCCATTGCTTCTCGTTCTGCCCTCTGTTACTACCGAGAACAGTCGAGCTCCATCCTCCTTGGAGCAACCCTTCAAGTAGTTGAAAGTTGCTATCAAATCCCCCCTCAGTCTTCTCTTCTGCAGGCTAAATAAGCCTAGTTCCTTCAGTCTTTCTTCATAGGGCTTGTGCTCCAGCCCTTTGATCATTTTGGTTGCCCTCCTCTGGACTCCCTCTAATTTGTCCATGTCCTTTTTGTAGTGGGGAGCCCAAAACTGGACACAGTATTCCAGATGTGGCCTCACTAGTGCAGAATAGAGGGGAATGATCACTGAATTGTGCAATGAAATTTCCTGCTTTGACATGTGAGACATGCACGCTTCAAACATGTAGTGAGGATGAAGTTTGAGGATTTAAAATAAGGAATTTCTCATTTGAAGCAGAATATTTGAGCTTCTTCATGCCAACTTTCTACCACAAGATTGTTGCCTGCAGTTAGTTCAACTGCCGTTCTCTCAGATACCTGCTTTGTGTGCCAGAGTTGCTTAAGAAATGCTAAGCTGAAATTTTCATTAGGGAATACCTTGCAGCTATAGACTTCTTGGTGCAAACACAGCAAAATGAAGACAGAAACATGCATGCAATTAAGCAGTGGATGGCAACTTTTATTAAACTTGGCACAGGTGAAGTGTGTTACCTGCCCATCACCCCTACTCTCCTAAATCTGGCATTTAATAGGTTCCAGCAAAGGCATTACATAACCCATAACTTGGGGTTGGCTCTCCTTCACCTACTGCAGGAGTCCGTCTCTCTCTGGGCCCTAGCCACTTGCCCTTGCCCACCATCTGCACAGAGAGGGTGAAGAAGAGTGGAGACTTTGGCCTGTGAAGACCACAAGTCTCACCCCATTCCATGAGCCCAAGGCCTATCACCAATTCCTAAGGTCTTTTATCTTTAGGAATTGTTCATTTTATCCTTTAAATCACCTTGGAAACTGGCTGCAAGTTGTGACAAATTAACAACTCAAACCAAATACCTCAGTTAGGTATCCAAGTATACTCCTACTTAACACCCTGTGGCTTGAACGTGCTGCAGGATAAGTGAAAAAACTCCCTTGTCCTCTGCCAATTGGCTTGTGGGAGAAAAAATCCATCTTGATCCAAAATATGTGATTGGTTAGACTCACAGAATCTTTCAGGACAGGTTCCCATTCTTAGTTTAGGGTGGGCATGGTAGGGGATGTTGGAATGGCGCCAACATTTCACATGGCTCCAACTTCATGGTTAAATTCTGGCCATTTAGCACTTTTCTCCCTCTGCTGACCAAGAGGTGCCAGAGACTCCTGAGGGGGTGCAGCTACCCTGCATGCCTCAGCAAAAGTAGTCCTTCTCCTGCTGCTGGGAACTGGAACTGTCCTTTAATGCCAGCCCCACCAAGATACTCCCCACCCTTGCACTAAAGCAAGTGACGGACATTAGCCAGGAATGACTGTAGTTGTATGTTAACACAGTGTATCATACTCACTGTTCGTCCCTTGCTTCTCTCAAAACGTAATAAGATTAGTTAAGAGTTTCATTAGCTTTTATTCATAGAAACATGATTTAACAGATCTGATGCTAAACCCTCCATTCTGTTCAGAGAGATATAGTACTGCAAAACAGAGTGATGTGGATTAGCTAAATTAACCATACACACAGGGCATTTTGGTGCACACAATTTTTCTTTGTCATTGTATCAATTAGAA
Source organism: Podocnemis expansa (assembly GCA_007922195.1). Taxonomy (NCBI): domain Eukaryota; kingdom Metazoa; phylum Chordata; order Testudines; family Podocnemididae; genus Podocnemis; species Podocnemis expansa. The sequence goes on from ML681982.1 coordinate 34,531,028, forward strand.
ACAGCCCTGTATTCAGTGGTTGAAGCATAATTTGATGGGCACCAGGAACCCACCTTATCTCTGGGCTCCCCATTGACTCCCTGACCCCCTCTTTGTCCCTCCCTTACCTGGCCAGAACTGCTCCCTGACCAGATCCCTCCTGCCCTGAGCAGGCATCTGAGCACGCTCAGGGTAGGAGATGTGAAAACTCCCCCAGCCCGGCCGCAGCTCCCAGGTCAGGGCAAGGCAGAACATGTGTTCTGCTTGATTTTTCTATTTTCCGGGGCCCCGGAACTCTGGCCCCTCAAATTTGTGGGCCCTGGAACTGCATTTGAGGGTGTTCAGGCTTACTTTAACACCTGCCTACACTAGTGACTGACAGGGGAATAGCTGACCCTTTGAAATTTGTATACATAATAACCCTCCTATTGCTTCTTGTCTCAATTTCAAACAGGGAGGAAAATGTACGCCTGCAAAAAATGACACACACAGCCTCATCTGAGCATTTGTATCTACAGCTTTGGTATGTACCTGTGTCATTATGTCTGCAAGCACAATTCTCCAATAACATAGAAATATGGGATTTTATGTTTATTACACCCGCTATGTCCACTAAACAATGAATATAAGAGAGATCTGTGGAAATGAAAGAACTAGATTCAGTTCCCTATTCCACTACAGATAACCAGGGTAACTTTCTCATTTTATACAAGGTATAATTTTAAATGTCAGAAGCTCCTAAGTCACAGTTTCAAGAGTGACATAGAATTCCAAGTCTCACTGAAAGTTAATGGGAGTTCACTTCCAGGTGCCTAAGTTATTTCTGAATTATGAGCCTTCGGTGTTTTTGATAAAATTCTTTTAGCTTCTCTGTCCATTAGTTCCCCATAAAAAGTACTTCCCTACCTCACAGTGGTGTTGTGAAGATAAATACATTAAAAGATATGGGGTGGTCAGATATGGGGGCCTTTTAAGTACCTAAAATAGACAGACAATTGGAAATAATTTTGCAAATTAATAACAAAAGACTTGGTAAAAAAATCACAGAAAACCTGCCAATTATCTGAAGAAAATTAAAAATTCTTATGGCACAGAAGCAATTACAGCACGTACTGCAAGACTTTTCCATGGTTTCAACTGGGTTTTCCTTTGGTTGTTTTCTCCAATACTTTCAACCCCCCTCTCTGTCTGGTTAGCTTACCTTCACTCCGTATCTGTCCTTCCCATCCTCTCCTCTCCTTCCCAGTCCTGTCCCATCAGTCATTTCCTTTTTCTTTCCATTGTGTTGATCATCTTCTAATTAAATCCTGTTCACCCCTGGAACAGCTGTGAAACTAATGCTGCAATCACAGGCTATGTCTACACTACAAGGCTCAGTTAAGTCAAGTTAAGGTCTACTTAAAGCTGACTTTGAGTAGACCTTATTAAGTCAACTTCGTGAGGCCACATTGCATTAAGTCGACTTTATAACTTTATATCACTCGATATCCAACCTATCCGTCTTCATCCTCAAAGGAAATGTGCACAACACTTTCAAAAGACAAGCCTGGGAGCTTGAATTCATAACTGTGCTAGACACGGAAAATCATGAACTGAACAGACACACCGGATTAGTGGCACATTACATCAAGCTGTAGCCCCCCCCCCCTCCACTCTAACCACACATTACTTTCCCTCATTTCTTCATTTTCTCCCTCTGAATAAGAGTGTTAATGGACCGCTTCACATTGCATGGCCCTGTGTTAACTACTGATGCTAAAAAACTGGTCCATCTTTTATTTAGCAGTGACAGTCTCAGTTAGTTGCCCAGACCTGAAGAAGAGCTCTGTGTAGGCAATAAAGTTTGACGGGGGCCATGACTGTATCTGAAGCACTGCAGGTGTACTACTGCAGCCCATTTGCTGAAGGCACTCAAAGCTGACAGGCAAGAGCTCTCCCACTGACATTTAAAAAACAAAACAAAACAAAAAACCCAAAACAAACAAACCCCGCCCCAAAACCCCCCACCTCCACGAGCAGCAAAAACTATGTGGGAGAAAATCTCCTGGTGGCATAGCACTGTGTGTCAGAGGTCTCACCTCCTGCAGTTCTTGTTTGTTAACAGAGATGGAAGTCCAGAGTCCAGTAGCAGGCAATAGGTTTATTGGGGTTAACAAGCCTTTTTGAACCTTTACACCAGTGATTCCCCTTTTCCTTTTTCTCTCTACTTTCTGCTGGACCTCAGATTTTATAGTGTACTTTCTAACCAATTATTTTTTTACAAATATTACCAGACAATTTTATAACCAAGCATATCATATTGTAACATAACCCACCCAATCATATGCCACCATCTTAACTGATTAGACTAATTACAAGACAGACAGAAACAATTAAGGATGCAGGTGGAAGTTATCACAGCAATAGATACCAGGATGACCAAACAATACAAAACGTGAATTTTGTCACAAGTATGATCCTCTTGAGGCATTGGCTCCTTCTGACATGATGTGTTACGAATGTGTGGAAGTGACTCCATTCTTTCCAGCTTATGGCTGCCCCTGGTGCTTTTTGCCTTTGCTTAGCCAAAGTGCAAGACCCAGCCAGTCAAGTTTATTCTTTGATCTGTGGCCCCTGTAGGTAGCTAGTGCTACATCATGTCTAAAGAAGATCATCGGTCTTACAGGCAGGCCTAAATACCTAAAAGTCTAACACTGTGCACAAGAGTACTTATGTTGGTGTAACTTCTGTCACTCTGGGGGTGGTTTATTCGTAGGGTGTAGTAAGGACATAACCTTTCACTAACAGAAGTTGATCCATTAAGATATTTTGACTCACCTTCCTTGTCTCTCTAATATCTAGCTTCAACACTATAGAATTAAATATAATCCCCACCCCTGACTTTATTTACAATGTTTTTAAAATAGGTAAATGCAACTACAAATGATCACTATCAACTCCTCAAGGCATGATTAGCTGTCTGATATCTTATTAGCAGTTCAAGAGAGGAGGACTCTGACAAGATTTGAAGAACAGAGTAAGTGTCAGTGAACAATTCACAAAAGACATTCAATGCAGAAAGACACCACAGAAGTGTTAGGGATGTTGGTGTGAGAAACTGACCAATGGGTGGACAATAAGCAAGAGGTGAAGCTGAGATGGGCCTTGAAAGTGAGGACAAAAACTTGATACAGTGAAATATGATAAGAATGAGAACTGAGGCATACATACCTGAAGTAAATACATAAGCAAATACAATTTAAAACAACATTAAGATATATGGCACTCTAGTGCTGCAGACAAAATTACAAGAGCTGTGTGTAGAACATGCTCATTTATATTCCACTGGTTCTTTTCTATCTTCCCTTTCTGTCTTTCACGACAGAATTATAAGAGACAAAATTACTTATTTTTATTAATTAAATCTCTCAGTACCTAAACAGCCGTTGACCATTGCAGAAATCGATGTAACAATCAGATCAATATAATCCCTGTGCAAGACAGTATACTTCAGCTGCTCCCAGAGCTTCTTTTTGAATAGGGTTTTAGATAGATGGCTCCAAGACATTGCTGTTATAAACACAGCCCATCTAATATCCTGTTCCTTAGGAAAATAAATACTGTGTAATTAGTTTTTCTTCTACCCTCTTGGAAGCTTAAACCGTGTAGTAGGTCATTTTATAAACAGTACTGGGGAGTCGCAAAGACCAGTGAATCTACTGTATCTTAGTTTGCATGCGACACTTATGAAGAAATTATTGGATTCATGGATAATGTTAGACTACTTTCAGTTTTTTCCACTGTAATAGGTATCTTGCCAAGACAGTAATTGATGGATTATAATAATCTAAGATGTTTTAGCTGACTGAAGTTTATATTTTATAAGGTATTTTATTAAGATTGGTACTAATATATATATTAGTACCAATCTTAGACAAATTGATCTTTACAAAATAAATATGTTTCTTTACCATTAATATCTGACAGTAGTGCATCACATTTTATTGCATTTTACATCAAGCACTTTCAGGGATTGAATCTCTCCATATACATCTTCACATCAGGAGAGGGATTTCAAAACTTACATTATTACTGTTTCCAGAGGCCTGGTTATCACAGGTAAGAAATAAAGAGGATATTTGCCCTCTTTTCTCACTTAATTTCATATAAAGATTTGAAAAAATATTTTTATGTTCTGCTTTTTTAAGTTATTCTCCTTATATATCCATTTTTATAACATATAAATATGAGGAACATAAAGCCTTCTCTTCCTGGTTTTTGCTGAAGGACAATGAGAAGGTATTAAGCTGGTTTTGTAAGCTTTCTCTGCCATTTAAGACCTTTGAGATAGTCTACCTTTAGCAAATAAAACAGATCTTACATCTATTTATATAGCAATTGAGTTGAACAAAACATGCTCAACAGTCTAAATAAAAAGTGGTACTTCCCTCTATCAGATGTCTCTTGCTTGATATCTGCAGTCCCAAAATCCCACTAGTTCTTCCATAAAGTCTTCCAGAAGAAAGGCCTACCAACCTACATTTTTAATTTGATGCCGCCTCCCTGCCCAAATAAAAATCTTTCACACTGCTTTTAAGCATGATGGAGAAACAAAAAGAGGACAAACTCAATTCTGAAATATTCTTTATACACAAACACACCTACATTATTTTGTAATATTATGTGACATTCTTTCCATTTTTGACACACAAAAATCCAGCATGAGCACAGAAAGAGTGCCAGGACAGTACCTCATCAGGAGCTGAGCTCACCCGTTTTCAAAGCTCTGACAAAACACTTACCCTGCCATTTGATACATAACTTTTTAAATGATCATGAAGCTGAATAAGCAAAATATAAATACATGTCTCCCAATTTGCATATGTTACCTATAACTGCCATTTGCACACATAAATCAATAGACTGTAATTTATATGCATTTGTATTTGAAAAACACTGCTCAAACTTAAGAACAGTTTCTCCTGGGTTTGCCAATGAGCTGCTTCACAGAATAATAGTAGTGCTGAACCCTGTAGTCACACTAGCTGTTGCTTATAGTCCCATCCTGGCACACCCCTACACCGAAGGCTTTATACAGGGTGGAATACACAAGCACACCATAGTTTCTATACCAGGGCAATTCACCATCATTCTAATACAGCACTTTTATGCCACCAGAGTGGCATGTAGGGACTGGAGGTTAGACTCTGGCCTTGTTTTCCTCCTATATGCTCCTGATCATTTGAGTTGTGTCTTGTCTGTCTGTCCCTCTGATACTATTTCCCTCTATTATTTGTTTTATTCTGATCATACAATTAAGACCTTCACATTTCCTTTGCAAATTTGTTTGCCCATTGTCTCCTTTGTGCTTATACCTTTCAACTTTTGTTAGTTTTTAATTATCTATAGTTGCAGTCTTGAAAGTCATCTTTCCTCAGTTTTACCACCACCCACCCCAGAACAACCTCCAATTTTTTTCAGCGTGGTTTTCACACTGATTGGTTTTAGACTGTACTGAAACAGCTTTTCAGCATCTGACCAGTTCATTTAATTCCAGCTTTCTCTCTCTATTACTTCATCTGTATGTCAGCACTGTCCTGCTTCATGACAATAATGCCATAATATCCTTCTCACTCCTCTGGAACAGTTTTCTAGGACATTAGCCACTTTGCCTGCTTTTGCAGACATCACAGGAACACAGCAGATTGTGGTTTAATTAGGTCAAAAATGTATTAAACAGATTGGAGAATGATCTGGCAATAACTTCTCCAGGGCACGTCAACCATCCTTTGTCATCTACACTATTTGAAGGAGGATTGCAGTCAACTCTCTACCCTTCTTCTGTTCTACTTGGTAGAGGGCTACTATTCCTCCACCCCCAAATCTTTAAGCTAGTTTCTGAACTGTTGTTGAGACCCCACTGTGCTCTCCCCAACAGGAGAGTTTAAGGGGTTGGGGAAGAGGAGTTGTTTCCTTGCTATGCCAGACATTAGGAGTCCCAAGCTCATTCCCCACCATTTAGGAGATACTTTCTCCTAACTCATTTTCTGTTTTCTTTTACTAATGCACCAGCAGTGATGTAGGAAGGGTGTCCGGCGCCAAGGGGTCAAGCCCACATTTGCACTCCCCAGGTGCTCCACGTGGCCCCACACCTTGCAGACCCCCCACAAAGGGCAGGAGGGGGGTCTCAACCCCACCCCCAAGTGCCTCAGGGAGAGGAAATCTGTAAAGGCCAGGATCCCAAGGCTCTACTGAGGAGCTATAAGGAGGCACTGGGCTGGCCCTGCAGCAGGGCTGGATTAGAGGAGTCCTGGCCTGGCCTGCCCAGTTTCGTGTCAGCTAGGGGTGCCCCCTCAACACTGAACAGGTTCCCCCTTCAGCATCAGGGGCCATGGGTGCCAGGCTGCCATTCTGGCTCATGTGTTGGCGGGCCAAGGGAACCACAAGGCACCCTGAAACTGGGCAGCTCAGGCCGTGGCCCCTCTAATCCAGCCTTGGTGGGGGGCTGGCCTGGCACTCCCTACAGCTCAGTGACTGGGGCTTGCCCCCCCAGCCCTCCACACCCTCCCACTCCCAAGCCACATGGTACCAGACCCCTTATTAAATACCTTCATGGGCATCTGCCAAAATGAACTGAATTTTAAAGCTTAACCTATTCATCAGGTCCCAGAAATATTGAGGAAAGGCGAATGCACTCTTTTGTCCAACCATTCAGTCACAGAGCCCCACTCCTCAAACCCATGAGGAAGCTGAGTGTCCACGAGAAGTGGACAGGGGCAGTTTTCAAAGGGAGCAATGGATTTCTTTCTCCTTCTGGCCCAAGTCTCTCCATATCTGAGGCTGGGGGATGTGTACATTTCTACTCATTCGACCCCTATTTTAGTAACAAATACTAGTCTACAACCAGGATCATCCCTGAGGAGGGAGGTGGGGCCCAGGGCCAATTGGCCTGTGGGGGCCCCTAGCCCCCTCCACTGGGGGGGCAGCATGGGCTGGCCCACATGCCAGGCCCCCTACTTTCCCCTACCTTGAGTTGGCTGCTCTGCCTGCAGGGGTGGGGTGGGTCTGCCCAGAGGCCGGAGTCCATCTCCCCACTCTGCCCCTGAACCAGCTGCTCCACCTTGGGGTGGGGGAGGGCAGGCCAGCCCAGGGGCTGGGCTCTGCTCTCCCACCCAACCTCTGGGCCAGCTGTTCCACCCTGGGGGTGGGGAGGGCCATCCCAGAGGCTGGGCTCTGCACTCCTGCCTCACCCCTTGCCTTTGGGGAAGGAATGAGGGGCAGCAGCAGAGGACCCAGAGGGCTCAGGATGGTATCTCCACTCGCTCCCCACCAAGGACGAGCAACTCCTCTATTACGTCACTCAAGCTTTCCAGTTTAACCTCTTCTATCAACTCTTCCATGTATAACAGCTTTCCACGCTATTTTTGCCTTAATTGTACACTGGGTATGATTTTGATGCAGATGATATCCAAAATTGTCATAATTTTTAACTTATTCCAACCATAACATCTCCTTCATCTCATTCATTTTTTGGATCTGTTGTAATGACCTTCCATTCAACATAGCAAAAATCAAGCCAAAACAAAATTATATAATATTCAGTGCACATTACCCAAAACTACCACCTTGAATCGCCTACCTTTTCCCAATTCTCACATTCATACCCACTGCTGGGAGCTCAGAATTTTTGATTTACCTTTACAATTTCTGTTGCCTTCAACATCTTCTAGGGTCTGTATATTTGATAACTACTTCTTTCTGAACAAAATTTAACTTTACACTACCCTGGGTTCTCTTCTGCTGATACCCTTGTGTCTTTTCTATCTTTCACATTCAATACTATATTTTTCCCCTCTCTTTAAGACTCATCTCTGCCACTTTTGATTTGTCTATTAGATGGAATTGCATCTTCTTGGTTGCTGCCGGTTTGTTGCTGATTTCAAAAATCATTATAAAGTCTCACTCTTTGTATTCTAGATTTGTTATAGACTTGATCTTCCCACTTCTCTTTTTTTTCAACATCTCCTCTACCTTTACTAAGATACCACAGACAAAAGAGTTTTAGAAATGTTTAGCAGTAAGATACAAAGCTTTTAATCTTTTTCTATAGTTTAGTCAGTATAATGCCAGCCTTTTCTTTTATCTTCCTTGTCACAGCAATGGGTGGATAAGCTTCTCAGCTAAATACTCTTTTTTCACCTAAATAATTTCCTTACTCTTCTCAAATACTCTCTCAAGTTTCTTCTGTTTTCCTGCATAGTTACAAAAATATATATATAAAAACCAAAACCATGATTGTACTCCTTTGCCATCCCTTTGCTCATTTTTTATCCCTGAAACTTTACCTTTGCTCTTCATTTCCCTGTCTTACTAAATCAATAGATGCTACCTGTTTAACAATTGACATGTAAATATATGCATAAGCAAATCTATTGTTCATATTAAAAGGATCACAGAACATAACATTTAAAATAAACTGTTGTATTTCATAACATGCATCTGCATTAGGCAAACTATACAACATTATTGTAAAAATTCTTAAGTGGACAAATGAAGTGGTTGAACAATTCCTCTGTATGTTCTGATTTCTTGTGATACAGAACAAAGCCATAGGTTTGAGCCCAGTAAGAATGAGGTAATCTTTTTCTCATGCCCTCCTCTACTTTTGGTATAGTAAATGCTGTCTCTTCACTAGCAAACTGACCTACAACAGTCTGATGCAACTTGTAATGCCTCCCAGAAAGGCAAATCTGTTGTTTCAGTGTTTATATATTGCAGATAAGAAAAATCACCACCACTCTTACAATGTGGAGAGATGGAAAAGTGCAGAAGCAATTGGCAAACATAATAATGTTTCAAAACAATGAATGAAGACCGAGAAAAATCAATTATTCCACTATGACAGATACAGATTATGTGGATTTTGACAGAAGCAAAATATTTTTAAAAAATAATCTTATTAAAATAAACAATACTATGAGTAAAGCTTTTCAACACACTATTTCAATCCTATGCCTGAAAGCACAGCACATTTTTTTTAACAACAAAAACATCTAAAAAAGAACCCCACAGTTACAGTTTCCTACATCTCAGACAGAAGCTTCAGAAGAAAAGACCAGTTAGAAGGGTATCAAAAATGTACTGTCTACACATAGACTGATTCAAAGCATGGCATGCTTCTCTCTTTTTAATGAAAAATTCCATTACAAGATCTGGCGGTCTGGCAGTCATAGAGGAAAATAGCAGTTAGGATGGATGGCCATGAACTGGGACAAGGCAATACACACTTTGCTGACTGCAGCTGTAAGTAAGACCTCCAATCTGAACAAAGATTCTTCTGTCTGAATATAACCTGTTGAGGCCAGAAGCCAAGAAAGCAAACACTCTAATTCTGCTTTTACATCAATTATGTAATTTCACGGTTATGGATTCCTCTTAGCAAATGACATCATAGCTTTGAAGCAGAGCTTGAAAAAGTTGGCTGAAATCTACTGCTATAAGCTTAATGTCATGAGGCTTTAGCTAAAGGTATGTGATAGAATGTCACAGTTTCTGCTACAGTTTATGATTTAATGAGCAAATAGTGGCATAAGAGCTCCATTTTCCCTCTGAAGTCAAGAGATACTAGTGTAAGACATAAATTGTCTGGAAACTAACAAAAATACTATCTAAAATATAAGCTGTGTTTAAATACAGCTATTACTTGCTTCACACATGACTAGGAGAAGAATGTGAAACCAAATGGAAGCAATTAAATACATTAAAATCCATGCAGCTTCACACAGGATCAGAAGTAAGCCTAAATCTTAATTTATTTGTTATAAATTAACCTTTCCAGTGTTGACCTTGCAAAGTCCTGCTCACATGCGTAACTTTCTGTACCTGAATAGTTCCTCCTCTGGGTCACTGGAATTACTCATGGGAGTAAATTTAAGCATCAAAGCAAATGTTTGTGGGATTGGAGTCTTGGTATGTTCATGCAATTCAAGTAGCACAGAAAGTTGTATTTTTATTAAAAAGGTATCTGACTGATGAATATGTCCTACATTTTCTTCAGTAACTAGTGATTTTGGATGTTCACTGATTTTTAGTGGTAGATTATAACCACTTTCTAAAAATCCAGCCCCTATAAACTGTTTCACATTGGTCAGCTGAACTGACTAGTAATTTTGAAAATTCAGGCCTATATATTTTTGTTTGGACTAGTAATAGCAACAAACATCTCATTCTGCAATTTAAGGGCTGCTTGGCTTTTTATTTATTTATCTATTTTAATTTTCAACTGGGCACATGATAAATGGGGAAGGATGCTTAGAATTTTGGGAAATAACGAAGGGAAGAAATGTAGGAGGATCCTAGCTGAATAAATGGGAAAATTAAGGAAAAGAGAGCAGGATAGCGAAAAAGCAGTGATAGCAAAAAAGCAGTGACTGGGAAAGAATGTAAGACTAGTTAAGACACACAGTAAATACATCCATTTTAAATTGTTTAACGCACAAACAGAAGTAATAGTTAAGAAGATATTAAATTTCTATTTTTGTAGCATTGCCCTTGCACTACAGAAGGGACTTTCAAAAGATTACATCTGTAAGATGTGAGCCAAGAAAATACCACTGTATATTTCAGTTTATCTCTGTAGACTTCAATGTTTTGGATTAAAGACTAATATCACCAGAATTTATTTCTCTATTGTCAAGTATGAACTACTTGGTATAGGTGGTAGCAAAAGAATTTTGCATGTATTATTATTGTGACGTAAAAGAATAGAACATCCTCCCATTCTGAAATCACGCTATGTATCTTTGCTACTAGTTAAATAAATCTGCCAACTATATGTCACTAAATTGGCACTACTTAGTTACACTGCTCTAATCCTGCTACCACACTACTTTAAGTATGTGCTGCTCTCAATTCTCTTCCTTCAAATTCTTACACAAAGAACTTGGCAGGCAACTCCACACAAATGATCAACAGATGCTACGTACAATAATCTTGGAACTGCAAGCACTACCTAGCTCATTCTCCTCTTTAGATACAGCCCCAGGACATGAAACTAGTCAGATTATAGCAATTCCAATCAGGAAAAAGAGAGTGAACTTCTCCATGATGGAAACTATGATGCTGTCAGGATTTAGAAGACCATTTATGATATTCGTTCATATTAATATTTTATAATTGCAATAATCCATAAAAGTGATGTCATGTTTGGTACCAATAGAAAGGTTGTGACTTCCTAGAAATGATTATATAGTTTATATATAGATGCTATATCTGTAGTAGAAGTTAGGAATATGTTTGTTATATCTGCAGTTCAACTTAGGTGATTCTGGGAAAATCCCCAGACTAGATGCCTGCAGTCATTGTTTCCTTAATGGCCTATTAAGGGAACCATGGGTACAATGGGCCTAGGGAAAAACCTCCTCATCACCATGTGACTCAACTCCACTTTGATTTGTAAAAACTCCACATAGCATGAGGAAAGCCAGAGATGATAAAAGGCAGCAGCACCAACCCCATTTAGTCTTCAGCTAACACAGATCTCTGGATCTATTTATCTGTGACTGCACAAAGGACTGAAGCCCACCTAGGTGTTCTGTGTCTACCAGAGGAACTGAACAAGCCTGCAAACTTCCAAGGACTTGCTTTACATGGACTTTAATTTGTATGTTTGTGATTCACTTTGACCCTTTAACATCTGTCATATTTTGTTTTTCTCTTTTTATATTAAGCCATTAGTTTTAGTTTCTAAAGGACTGGCTCACAGCGTGGTATTTCAGATAAGATCCAAGCCTATATTGTTCTGTGTAATGTAGGCAGCCCTTTGAGACCATGTGGCTAGATGGGAACCACAGGAGCTCATGTGTAATAAAGGAGGCTTATTCTTTTTTATGTTTATTGATAGCCAGTGTGAGGAATCAGAAGCATGTTTTGTAACTGATCAGGAATCTGGCTTAAACACCACCCAAAGGGGCTTAGGGAGTTTGGCTCTCAGTTTTGCAGCTTGCCTTGAGTTTTGCACATTCAGGTGGTTATCCCAGGAGGCCTTAACCACAGAGACTAAGGCATTTCAGTGAAAAATATAGGTTTGATGTCTTTAAAACACATTTCCTCAGTAATTTCAAGTATGGATAGAGATCAAAAAGAATGGTTAAAGCTTTTCCTTTACAAACAGAGCTACTGAAGGCAATGGAAAAACAGTGACATATCAAGCTAGGGAAATTCTAACATGGATGTCAGCTATGATACAATGGAGGACCAATCTACATATTGATGATAGTGGTAGCTTTCTCCACAATCGTTAGGACAGCATCAAAAAGATGTTGGTGGCAGAACAATATGACAAAGAATGCCAACTCCACAGTTGGCTAGTAGTCTCAGAAAAACAAGTATTTCATTTGTGTGTTTATTTTTAAAAGCAACTGAAAGCAAAATGAATAGTATCTCTTCATATGCTGGAAAGGGTTTTTATCCCACCAAAAACTATTTTTGCTATAAAGATACTGCAAACTAAGCTTGCCACAAAATTAAATTCAAATTAAATTTCATGAGTTTTCATCCAGTGTGCAAATTTGACCCTGAAACAAATCCATAAACACTTGTGAAAATATCAGTTTATGAAACTGATTACTACCAAAGAAAAATTGTTAATTAGTGAGCTATGTTTCTAGTGTGAAATCCCTGAATGGAAAACAGCTTATTTTTACTCTGTGCGTACAATTTAAATTTGCAGTGTAGTAACAGAGAAATTAGGTACATTGGGTCCACAGAATCTACACTTTAAATTTTACGTGTGCAAGATTTTACATTATTCATAGGAGTGTAAATTTAGTGGGTCGCATTTTCAAAGTGTGGAGATTGAGAGTTAAAACTGTTCCTTAGTTCATCTGGAGAACTTCAAATGACACTTTTTCTTTGAAAGTGCTTTTACTGCATTGGTATCTTGCCACTTCCAGAAGAAGGCAAAAGGAAATACATTTCTTTCTGGGGTCAAGTTTCTTCCCAGAAGTCTAAAACTAGTGTTGTCCAATGCAAACAGATGATAGATACCTTGCATAAAGAATGGCTGCAGTAATCTGCCCTGCTCTTCATCTGTCTCCAAGTATTTGCATGTACAAAGGTCTCTTCTAAATATGTGCAGACAACAAAGAAGAAAGGCATATAGTGTTATCAGGCATGCTTTGCTTTGGCATAATATTGTAAACTGCCAAGTGTGAACACAATTTTCATTTGTCTTTGAAAAAAGGTATGCAATTATACCTTTATAATAGGTGTAAACCAGGCAGGAAGCACTCGCATAGCAACTTACACCATAAGCAACAGAGCCACAACAGGGTCCTTCCTGTGTCTATTGAAAAATGACAATAGAAAAGTATGAGGAAAAGAGGACGCCAATGAACAAAGAGGAGAAACAGAAACAAAGAAAGGGATACCTAAGCAGGGCAGTAATGGAAAAACCAAAATCCAGTTAGCCAAAGATACATTTATACAGTTTCTGATCTAGTTTCACAAGGTTCACTAAGAAACCAGACATTTGTCCCTCTCCATTGCCATAAACTTGTTCCAGGTCTTTCCACAGAAAAGGAAGGATGGAAGAGAGCAATGAACAAGAGATGCAAGAATTTGTTGCCCTTCTCTACAATATAGCTTGAGACAGAGGCCTTTAATCATGGAAAGCAGTCTAAATGGGTATGTCTACACCTAAAATCTTAGTTCGGACTTGGTTAGTGTGAAATACGTAGTTCAAAAGCTAGTTCAAACTAAGCATGTTTTTAATTCAAACTAACTTTTTGTTTGAACTAACTGCACTGTTTTTAGTTCAAACTAACTTTTTAGTTTGAACTAAAAAAGCGTGGTTAGTTTGAGCTAAAAGTTAGTTTGAACTAAAAAACTGTGCTTAGTTCAAACTAATCTCTAGTCTGAACCATTTTAGTTTGAAGGAGCGTGTCCACACTGTGCTAGTTCAAACTAAAATATTCAAATAAGTTTGAACTAAGCAGTTAGTTCTGACTAACCAGCCAAACTAACTAGTTGGAACTATGCTTTGCTTAGTTTGAACTAAAAAATTCTATTTGTGGGAAATAGTATGGTTATTTGTCATTGGCTATATCTATACTAGTAAATTAGTTCAAATTAAGGAGCCTTAATTTGAGTTAATTTGAACCCTGTCTACACTTGGCTTTGCCTAGTTTGAACTAAACTTTTTAGTTCGAACTAAGCAAAGCCTAGCATAGACAGGGTTCAAATTAAGTCTCCTTAATTCGAACTAATTTGCTAGTGTGGACATAGCCAATGAAAAATAACCACAGCATTTTCCACAAATAGAATTTTTCACAAAGAAAAATTGCATGGCATGATCCTCAGTATTCTCTGTCTCCTCTTAGTTCATTTCTAATTCAGATAAAAAAAAAATGAGGCCAGTAATGGCATCTCTGTTTCTTGCCTCGAGTCCTCCGAACTTCTACAGAACAAGCCCAAGAAAACAACAGAATGCCACTAGCCATCACCTACAGCCCCCAACTCGAATTTCTGCAACACATCACCAAGGATCTATATAGTCTATCCTACAAGATGATCCCTCACTCTCCCAAGCCTTGGAAGGCAGGCCTCTCCTCGCTTACAGACAGCACTCCAATGTTAAATGGATACTCACCAGCAACTACGGACCAAACAACAGAAATGTTAAGGCAGGCACATATCCCTACAACAAACCCGACTGCCAGCTATCCCCCCACAACACTAATGACACCATCGTAGGACCTGATCAAACCAGCTACTCCATCAGGGGCTCATTCACCTGCTCACCCACCATTGCGATATATGCCCTCATGTGCCAACAATGTCCCTCCACCTTATTACAGTGGACAGACTGGACTGTCTCTGCATCAAAGAATAAATGGACACAAATCTGACATCAGAAATGGCAACATTCAAAAACCAATAGGGGATTACTTCAATTTCCCATCACTCCATGAAAGCTAATTCTAAAGTGGCTAATTCTAAATCAAAGCTTGAGAAAGAAACCACACAGTTAGAATTCATATGTAAATTTCAAATCATCGACTTGGATTTGAATAGAGACATGAACTGGCTTTCTCATTGCAAATATTAGTTTTTAAAAGTGCAACAGGACCCTTTTGTTTTTCATTACAAACAATGATTCTCACCTCTTGCAACCTCACCACTTTCTGATATGTTGTTCCACACTGTTTGAATCTATACAACTTGTTTGATTTGCTGAAGCAATCTGACCTGATGCAGTGAAGTATAATCACAGGATTTATTTTTCTCTCCCAGGCTCTAAGTTTTTCATTTCATATTGTTTCATACAGATTAAACTTGCTCTGTTTTGAAGTCTCCAAGATATCCCGGTACCTGCTTTGTTTACAAATAATCATAGCTGCAACAAAAGGGGTCTGAACCTGTGTATCTTAAGACATTTTGGGTTCTCTTACCTAGGCAGCATAGGTTCATAGATTTCAAGGCCAGAAAGGACCACTTTCATCATCTGCTTTGCTCTCCTATATAACACAAACCAATTCTTTTTGAACTAAAGCCTGTCTTTTAAAAATAGACTCATAGACTCTAAGGTCAGAAGGGACCAATATGATCATCTAGTCTGACCTCCTGCACAGCGCAGGCCACAAAACCCCACCAACCCACTCCTACAATGAACCTCAAACCCAGGGGCGCCGCTGCCCTGGGGAGGGATCTGGGGCACAGACCTATGCCCCGCCCCCAGCACACAGACCCCGCCCTCTGACCACAGGGCACGCCCCCTGGCCAGGGACAGGGCCGGAAGCTGCCGCACATGGCTGTGGGTGGCTGGGCCCGCATCCCCAGCCAGGGATGGGACCGGAAGCGGCCATGGGTGGCTGGGTCCTGCATCCCCAGTCGGGGATGGGGCCAGAGCAGCCGCTGCTGCTGCGGGCAGCTGAGCCCTGGATACCTTGGTGGGGACGGGGCTGCCGCGGCTACGGGTGGCTGGGCTCTGGATCCCCCACTGGGGACGGGGCTGCCGTGGCCGTGGGAAGCTGGGTCCTGGACCTCCGGCCACTGGGAGGGGGGAGCCAGATCCAGGGTATCAATGCTGGCATTCAGGGCATGTGCCCCGGCTGCCCAGCACCAGCGATGCCCCTGCTCAAACCCATAACTGAGCTATTAAAGTCCTCAAATCAGGATTTAAAGACTTTAATACAGAGACTCAACCAGCAAGTGAGCCATGCCCAATGCTACAGAGGAAGGCAAAAAACCCCAGCGCCCAAGCCAATCTGCCGTGGGGGAAAATTCCTTCCTGACCCCAAATATGGTCATCAGTTAAACCCTGAGCATGAGGGCAAGTCCACAATGGCCAGTCAAGAAGAACTTCTCTGTAATAACTCAGAACCCACTCCATCTAATGCCCCTTCCCAGGTCACTATCATACCCATCACCAGTAGTAAAAGACAGACAATGGCCAAGCTACACTGTCCATCATATCATTCCCTCCATAAACTTATCAAGCTCGGGTTTGAAGGCACCTAAGGTTTTTGCCCCCACCACATCCCTTGGTAGACTATTCCAGAACTTTACTCCTCTGATGGTTAGGAATCTGTGTCTAATTTCAAGCCTAAATTTTCTAAAGGACAGTTCGTATCCATTTGTTCGTGTGTCCACACTGGTGCTGTATTCAAATAATTCCTCTCCCTCCCTTGTATTTATCCCTCTAATGTATTTATAAAGAGTAATCATATTTTCTCTTAGCCTTCTTTTGAGATGGCTTAACAAACCAAGCTCTAGGGAAGATTTTCCATTCCATGAGTCATCCTTGTAGCCCTTCTTTGCACCGTTCCAGTTTGACTTCATCTTTCTTAAACATGGGTGACCAGAACTGTACACAATACTCCAGGTGAGGTCGCACCAGTGCCTTATATAATGGTACTAACACCTCCCTATCTCTACTGGAAATACCTCTTCTGATGCACCCCAGGACTGTATTAACTTTTTTCACTGCCACATCGCATTGGCTACGCATTGTCATTCTGTGATCAACCAGTACGCCCAGGTCCTTCTCCTCCCCCATCACTTCCAGCTGATGCATTCCCAACTTATAAGAAAAATTCCTGTTATTTGTCCCTAATTGCATGACCTTGCACTTCCCATTGTTGAATTTCATCCTATTTCTAATGCTCCACTTTACAAGGTCATCCATTCTGTATGCTATCCTGATCCTCCTCCGTATTGGCAATACCTCCCAGCTTGGTGTCGTCTCCAAACTTAATTAGCACATTCCCACTTTATGTTCCAAGGTCAGTAATGAAAAGGTTGAATGAGATGGGTCCCAGGACTGATCCTTGGGGAACTCCACTAGTAACCTCCTTCCAGCTAGACAGTTCACCTTTCATTATGACTCTCTGTAGTCTCCTCTGTAACCAGTTCTTTAACCACCTTTCTATTTTTCATATTAATCCCCATCTTCCCCAATTTAACTAATAACTCCCTGTGTGGAACTGTATCAAATGCCTTGCTGAAATCTAAGTAAATTAGGTCCACTGCATTCCCTTTATCCAAAAAAATCTGTTATCTTCTCAAAAAAGGAGATCAGGTTGGACAGGCATGATCTAACTTTTGTAAAGCCATGTTGTATTTTATCACAGTTACCATTTTCCTCAATATCCTTAAGTACTTTCTCCTTCAAAATTTTCTCCAAGACCTTACATACTGCTGAGATCAAACTAACAGGCCTGTAGTTACCTTGATCACTTTTACTCCCTTTCTTGAAAATAGGGACCACATTAGCAATTCTCCAGTCATAAGGTGCAACCCCTGTGTTCACCGATACTTTAAAAATCCTTGCTAAAGAGCTGGCAATTTCATGTGCAAGTTCCTTCAATATTCTTGGATGAAGATTATCTGGATCCCCTGATTTAGTTCCATTAAGCAGCTGAAGCTTGGCTTCCACCTCAGATATGGTAATTTCCACTTCTACATTTTCATTCCCATTAGCTGCCCTACCTCTGTCCCCAATCTCACCATCACCCTCATTAAAGACAGAGGCGAAGTACTTATTTAGATAGTCAGCCATGCCTAGATCATCCTTGATCTCTATTCCATCCTCAGTGTATAGTGGTCCAACTTCTTCTTTCTGTGTTTTCTTTCTATTTATATGGCTGAAGAACCTTTTACTATTGGTTTTGATTCCCTTTGCAAGGTCTAACTCTGCTTGGCTTTTGGCTTTCCTCGCTTGATCCATACGTGCTCTGACCTCCAAAATGTAGCCCTCCTTTCCTATCCCTCCGAACTTCCACTCTTTGTAGGCCTTGTGTTTCCTCCTAATCATCTGTTTAAGATGTACATTCATCCAGCTTGATTTAGAACCCACAGCTGAAAATTTTTTCCTCTTCTTTGGAATGCAGGCTTCAGATAGTTCCTGCAGCTTTGTCTTGAAGGAGTTCCAAGCATCCTTAATGTTCATATCAATGAATTCTTTGGTCCAGTCCACTTCCCTAGCTAATTCCCTTAATTTTTTGAAGTTAGTCCTTTTGAAGTCAAAGATTCTGGTCACAGATTTATTTTTGTTTACCCTTCCATTCAGTTTAAATTGGATTAGCTCATGATCACTAGAATATAGGTTGTCCCCTACAACTAATTCCTCTATGAGGTCCTCACTACTGACTAATACTAAATCTAAAATCGCATCTCCTCTCATTGGTTTGGAAACCGCTTGATGGAGAAAGGCATCTGCTATCACCTCCAAGAAAATCTGGGCCCTTTTACTGCTGCTAGTGAATATCCTCCAGTCTATATCTGGGAAGTTAAAATCTCCCATAATGACACAGTTCCCAGTAGTGTTTACTTCCTTAAAGGCCTTAAAGAGTTCTCTATCCATGTCCAAATCAGATCCCAGTGGTCTGTAACACACCTCAAGCACTAATCCAGGAGAAACTCTAGTAGCTTTCTTCTCCAATGTGATTTTGAGCCAGATAGACTCTGTCTTGCTAATTTCATCACTCTGAATTTCTTTGCATTCTATTGCATCATTGATATACAATGTCACACCGCCACCTTTGCCATTACATCTGTCTTTCCTAAAGAGCACATAGCCTTTAATGCCCATACACAAGTCGTGACTACTATTTCACCATGTTTCTGTTATCCCTATAATATCTGGTTTCAATTCCTCTACCAGTAGTTCCAATTCCTCCATTTTATTACCTAGGCTTCTCGCATTGGTATATAAACATTTTAGCTTTTGCTGCTCGGCTTTGCTCACATTCTGTACCCGACATGGCCTTTTTTTTTAACTACTGCCAACATCGCCCATCAGACCAGTATTTGTGCTTCCCTCCTTTCTAGCATCTATACTGCCTCCCACATCTTCATCTTTTCTGAATTCAGTTTCCTGCCTCTAAATGGTAGTATCAGGCATACAGATTGTCTGAGCATTTCCCAACCATCTCCCCACACTCCTTAGTTTAAAGCTCTCTTAATCAGTTGAGCTAAAATATATGAATATCCAATCTTGATTCAATGATGGAGAATCTACCAATGATCCTGAATTAATTGTTCCATGGGTTAACTATTCTCATTTAAAAATAAATAGGGTCTCACTATTGTGCCTTATTTTCAGTCTAAATTTGTCCAGCTTCAACCTCCATCCAGTGGCTCTTGTTATTCCTTTGTCTGGTAGACTGAAGAGCCCATTATCAAATATTAATTCCTGATGGACACAGATGCGAGTTCTCAATGTTGAGCATTGGCAAGATAGGGTCACAAACGTAATACTATGTGAACAATCATTTCCCCATCAGGGCACTGTCCTTTTTGTTTCCTTGGTTACCTTTTCTCACTTTCATAGAGGCATCTAAAGACATTAAAAAGTTGTCTAAAAAACCATAATTATTGGACATGGAATTTCACCATTAAACATAGTGTTTAACTCAGCCTCTAATACTGGCTACAACAATTCATAATATGTACAAGCAAGTCAGTAGCATAGTAAAATAATACTTGTGTCTACGCTGTGCTAAGTGATAGTTTATGAATAATATTACAGGGACAACCATGCATAGCTTGACAGAAAATATAGCATTTTAACAGACTTGATCACAACTGACATACAAATAAGCATAGAAAACTAGAGAACAGGGCAATAACCATCTTATATAAGGACACTGCAAGAGTTTTGGGACAGTTCACAGCAAATAAATATTGCTGGGCTGGCATATTATTTTATCATTAAAACGTGTATTGCAGCAGCATCCAATATGTGCACTTTTCAAATGCAGAAGACACTCCCTGCCCCCACAGATCTTACAGAAAGGCTGAGTCAAGAGACGTAATATACAGCTAAAGTGAACTGGGGGATGACTGGCTAACACACAGTTTTCTAGTCACAAATTGTTATTAACTCATTAAATTTTTGTCCCTACACCTTTCTTCCCCCATGTTAAACCCCATTGTCTGCCTCTCCATAACAATCTCCAGCTTCAGATCCACACTAGAGTTTCTGCAGGCCATAATTTAACTCCTTCCCTTTGAATAAACGTGCAGCTCACTTTCAAGGTAAATATGTACACAGCTTAGTCAGCTGGTTTCTTATAGGTATCCTAGAAAAAGTATACCCTGGTCTACAGTACAAACTTCTGTTGGTACAACTGTGTTGCTTAAGTGTGTGGACTGAACTCCTTCTATGCTTACTGGCGAGCTTCTTTCATCAGCATAGCTACCATCTCATATGAAGGTACTGTCTTAGCCAAGAGCTATAAGAGGTATTTAAAAGCTGAGAGAAGAGATCCAGCAGCTGGGTAAATCAGCTTAGGAAGGCCATTCCACATCCCGTAGATGGTGTGGCAAATAGCATGGTGATGGCTGGTTTTAGGAATCTACAGTGTTTTGCTTGGCGGAAAATAAGAGAAAATAGCAGTGCACCCATGTACAAAATAACATCTGTAACTACAGGGATTAAATATACTTCAAATTGCTGAGATTCTTTATACACTTCCACTTTGCAAAGCTAATAAAACCTGTCAGAAATGTTATTCTTTCTATGGATCTCAACAAATGATTGATAATAGAAGAGTATCTGCTCCAGGGCTCTCTCAAAAATCAGAAAATTTATTATGGGAGTATTTTTCTATGAAAATATGTTTTAAAAATATCTGACTCCAGCACATTGTACTAATGGAAGGTGGGGGGGAGAGACTCTGTGTTCATTACACTTATTTTTTTTTTAAGTCAAACAGAATTCCTCTAAGCAATAGTAGCCTCTTTGCACTGTAGATCCTTTGTTTTTTTAATTTGCAAGCTATTATAAAAAATATTTAAGAATCTAATAACAAACCTGCTTTAACTTCAATGACTATTATAGAATGCCAGCCACACACATGACAAAGATGTAGGTTTTTACCTGGGGCAGTTTAGTTAAGATGCATAGTATCCTGCTGTCTTAGAATCATTAGGAATGATTTGCTGATTCAGTTTTTACAGGAATGAATCCTAACTGAATTTTCAGACAGACAGTATATTGAGAGATAATATATCTTCTGGTCATGAGTTGTCAGCGTTGCTTTCATTCACTTTTTACTGAAAACAGCAGACAGAGCAGTGTTGCTTGACCTTTGTGTAAAGGGAGCAGGTCCTGATTTCCACAGTTAGGATGAAACAGTTAGAATGAAATCAATGACAATCTTCCTTCCGGCAGCACTATCTGACTTACACACAGGGATGGAATGATGTACTAACAGTTCCAATTACTGTTAATGGAGAAAGAGAGCCATGTGTATATCAAATTATACTGGCAATGTTCAGACCATGTAAAGTTCATTTTTAAGGATCTGTGATTTTAGCCACACAAATCTGGTGTACTGAAATTTGGAATGCCTTATGCCATTTGCATATTTTGAAGCAAAATATTATTAAATATGTTAACTTGATTATGCATACTAATTAAAAATGGGTTGTTGTGGGTGAACACTGGACTTTCCCCCTGGAAATGTCATCAATATCACCATTTTCAGAGTCACAGCAGAGGAAGAACTCTCCCCTGCATGAAATTGGCCAACATGTTCTTAGTCCAGGCCAGTGGTTTCCAACCTTTTCAGTAACATGGTACACTTCAATAAGACAATTCCATTCCCACTTTCTTTGGCTGAACTGATTGCTTGTAAACATCACATTTACTTACTGATACATTTACTATGACTGTCTTAACAAGAGTGGCTTGCAACATAATGCATACAACAAGCTAAAGAAGGATCAAATATATTAATGTTCCAAATCGTGTGGAAAAAAAAGTGTGTCATCTCCATTTTGCCCTTTGGCCACCTGCATTTAGAATGTTGACATTTTAGAATAGAAAGACTGATATCTTGCTTTTAATTTGATAATTAATTTTTACAAGTTTTCTGAGTTGTAATTTTGGTTGGATAGAATATTGTCGAAGATGAATCAATGTTTGTTTCACATTGATTTTCATTACCTTTGCACAAAATTTCAGAGCACAGTTGGACAGTTCTCATAGCACTCCAATTGAAAACCACTGGTCCAGGCCTTGACAAATCAAAGTTTCTGGTCACCACGATGACCAATTTAGTAGCCTGTTGCCTAGCTCGACTGCAGAAATGTAATGGAGGAACATCCTCTGGCGACCAAAAGTAAAATTTCTGGTGCCTCCTGTGAGCCAATTTTGTCCACCCTTTCATTAATTCAGCTTGCCTCTGACAGATGTCAATATCAGACCCTTCAGAAGAAGAGTGTCTCCAGGTCATAATGCATCTAACTTCCTTAGGCTACATCTGCACATGCAAGGCTGTATTGGGGCTTGGATAAGAATGGATAATGGATTGTTCTGATGTCTCAGTTTTATGTAATTTTTTTCTATGAATCTAAGTTTGTTTTTCTAAAAGCTATGAACCCGCCTTCTTTATATTATTATCTCAGCAGCTGGAAATGCGACAGAGCAGCTAGAGAAGAGGACAAAGCAGATAAATCTATGAGTTTAGCCATTCCATAGGTGAAAACAACAGGTGTAATGCTTTGCAGACCATTGGGGGGAATGACATTCATACCAGTGCCACCCTCATTGCAGCACAAACCTCAGCAATCGCTACCCATAGGTACTTTATTTCATTTCCTTCTACCGAGAAAACAGATTCAAACCAAGAAAACCTATATAACACTGAGAAATCATAACTATTGATTAGTTTAGCTTCTCTCTGATAGCTGTCAATAGCAGCCCCCTGAGCTAGAACCTACAGAATATTATTTCTATTTGAAGAAAATAATTATGTAAAACTAAAAATGGTTTCTAATCTTTTATTCATTAAGGAGAGCAAAACACTCTTTTTTAAATAAATCAATCCATTGCTTTATTTAAAAAATAAAATAAAATAATAATAAAACAGCCCTCCTGTGATGCCAAGACACACAATCTCAATGATAGATCAAGTATAAATACAGTAGAAGCATTGCATGTAGAGCTGATTCGAAGGAATGAATTATGTTTTCTCATATGAAAAAAGCCCTTCCCTTAACTAGAAAGTATAGAAAACATTGACATTAAAAATGCCAATTTGTAGGAAGCTTTATATTGCTGGGCACCCACCAGAAAAATTCACATTTCACAGCAGGAAGTGTCACAGAAGTTCACCCCATTGTGCTTCTTCCCTCTCCAAACTCATTAGAAAGGTCTCTGCAGAGGTCTTCAGCATCAGAAATCACAAAGGGTTGTGTGTGTCTACAGTTCTGTAAATTTATGTGAGATTGGCAAAATCCTGCAATAACTGGTATTTGTTTTCCATTCACTCATAATCAAACAGGTTAGCTGTGAAGATAAGGCATGCAGACACAGGCCATTGCCAGGGCATGGGGTATATGTACTGACACATGCAGAACGGTATACATGGAATAATTCTTAGTGCACAAGAGAAGATACACACAGCTTTTCTTCTTAAAGGGTGCTTCTGCATAACAAAGGTGTCTTTTGTTTCTGCACAGTGGTCAATAACATTGTTAGTTCTCTGGGCTCCTCTTCCCAGAAGCCTGGGAAGGTGTGTGTGTGTGTGGGGGGGGGGGCTGTGGAGAATCTGTTTTAGCTTCTACATCTGTACCCACTTGGCTATGGCCCAGGTTTGAAATGCACAGAAGTAGCTCTAACTTACGCCACTTTAGCACCTTACGGGCACAGGACTGGGTATTAAAATATTTTGATCTACCATGTCCACAGAATACTTCCTACTTACCCTTAAACCGGGAGGATGAGTGGATGCTATCAGGGCCATCCTTTGGTGGGGGGGGGCTGGGGGGGCAGTGGGGTGACTGCCCTGGGCCCTGTGGTTCAGTGGGTCCACACCACCCCCAATGCCTCCAGGGTCCATTCATGCTGGGGGGGCAGAGCCGGAGACTGCTCTCCCTGTGCGGCTCCAAAAAGCGTTTTGGCCCACCTTGCCCCCAGTCATCTTGTCTGCCCCCAGGCCCTGCAGAGCCTTGGCGACATGCCAGCCCACCCTGTATTCCCCCTCAGGGATGAATGGACCCCCCTGTAGCATGGGGGACCACGGCCATCCCACCACCATCCAGGCCCTTTCTTTTGGAGGACGGCACACTAGCTGGAACCCTTCTGATCCAGCTCTGGTGTGGGCCATCCCAGCAACCCCCCTGTAGGCCTTCAGCAGGGCCCATAGGCCTGGCCTCTACAGGTCCTCCCTCCTTGGGTTTCATGGGGGTTGGGTATGAGACCTCCTCCAGTCCTCTTTGGGGGAGAGGGAGCTGCAAGGCTTGGGGCATGGGAGGAGCACAAATGTGGGCTTGCCACCAGCTCGCCACGGCCCTCCTCCAGTGCCGGGGGCTTAGTGAGGCTCTCCCCCCCAGGGATGGTCCGAGGTTTTACTGCTGGCCTAGCAGGTAGGCTAAGCTAGTGGAGAAATCTGATAGGCAGAGGAAAATCTCTATTGACCATCACTAATCACTTTAAGGTCACTTTGTGCTGCTTACAGAAATGTCAAGCCAGAAAATTTGGTTCAAAGAACTGATGAATTTAAGAAACATAAGAACAGCAATGCTGGGTCAAACCAATAGTCCATCTAGCTCAGTGCCTGTCTTCTGACAGTGGCCAATGCAGGCTGCTTCAGAGACAATAAATAGCACAGGTAATCATCAAGTGATGCATCCTATCAAGCCTCTGGCAAACAGCAATGCCTGCCTATCCTGGCCAATAGCCATTGATGCACCTATCCTTCATGAACTCATCTGGTTCTTTTTTTTGAACCCCCTTACAGTCTTGGCCTTCACAATATCCTCTGGCAAGGAGTTCCACAGAATGTGGACTGAAATTAAATACCCAATAGGTTTTGCTCTCTTTTGTGCTTTGTGTGAAGAAATACTTCCTTGTGTTCACTTTAAATCTCCTGCCTACTAATTTCATTCAGTGACCCATAGTTTTTGTTTGATGAGAAGGAATGAATAACATTTCCTTGATTTTACACACTTCAATCATATCCTCCAAGCTCAAATGTCCCAGTTTTATGAATCACTCCTCACATGGAAGAGGTTCTATACCACAAATAATTTTTCTTGCTTTTTCTGTACCTTTTTCAATTCCAATGTATCTCTTTTGAGATGGGGCAAAGAGATCTGTACAATGGACAAAGAGTATTCACTATGTTGGCATACTATGGATTTATAAAGAGGCAATAGAGTATTTTCTTTCATATTATCTATTCCTTTTCTAATGATTCCCAACATTCTGCTAGCTTTTTTGATTGTCACTGAGCACTGAGTGTTTTCACAGAACAATCCACAATGACTCCAAAATCTCTTTCTTGAGTGGTAACAGCTAATTTAGGTACCATCATTTTATACATGCAATTTCTAATATGTTTATCAACAATTAAATTTCATCTAACATTTTGTTGGCTAATCACCCAGTTTTGTGAGATCCCTTTATAATCCTTTAAAATCTGCTTTAGATTTAGCAATTTTAAGTTTTGTATCATCTGCAAATTTTGCCACCTCACTGTATACCCTTTTTTCCAAATCACTTATGAATATGTTCAATTATATTGATCTCATTATAAACCTCCAGGGGGCACCTCTCCCCATTCTGAAAACTAATAATTTATTCCCCGTTTCCTATTTTTTAACCAAAACAAACAAGGAGTCTTGTTGTATGTTGTTTAAAGACTAAAAAAATTATTTATTGCATGATCTTTCATGGTAGCAAATCATACTTTGTCAGATGCTTGAAGCTGGGGAATTTACCGAATGCGAGGAAAATAAATGCAGGGAAATATAAGTCATAGGGTCAGGTCAGACTGTTCTAGTAGACTGGTTCAGCTGATTTCCCTTTACAAAAATCATGTCGACTCTTTCCCAACAAATCGTATTCATATATATCTGATTTTTTTTTGTTATGTTTTGTTTTTGTCTTTTTTTGTTCTTTTTTTAACTACGGTTTAAACCAATTTGCCTGGTACAGAAGCTAGGCTTACCAGCCTTTAATTGCCAGGACTGCCACTGGAGCCTTTTCTAAAAATGGATGTAATATTAGCTATCCTTCAATCATCTGGTACAGAAACTAATTTAAATGATTACATACTTCAGTTAGTAGGTCTGCAAGTTCACATCTGAGTTTCTTCAGAACTCTTGGGTGGATACAGTCTGGTCATGATGACTTATTAATGTTCAATTTATGAATATGTTCCAAAATCTCCTCTACTGACACCTCAATCTGGGACAGTTCTTCAGACTTCTCACTTAAAAAGAATGACTCAGGTTTGGGAATCTCCCAAACTGGGACTGGGACCAAACAGAGGGAGAGATTTGGACTCTCTGGGCAAGGTGACTGGTGGGTAGACTGGGATGAGAAGCCTTAGCTGAGTAGAAGACTGGGACTTGGACGGGAACTCAGTGCATTAGAGTAAAACTGAAACAAGAAGGTGGTGATGGGGAACTGAGATAAGATGCTGTAGGGCACTTCCCTCCACAACCTAGAACAGAACCCCAGATTTCTGAGTCTCACTATTATTCTACAGTTTGCAAATACCTGTGAAACTCACAGGCAGTGTGAGAGATTCATCTGCCTTTGTTGCTGTTCTATACAGATAACAACCTACTACTGCTATATAAGTAACTACATTATCTCAAGTGGCAGATAGCTGTGAAGTAGATGTGACATCATAGGGCTAGATATGCAAAAGTAAATGCATGACCATGCTATACATTCAAAAATACGATGTCTGACGCTTGCCTATGTGCTCAGGGTTTAACTGATTGCCATATTTGAGGTCAGGAAGGAATCTTCCCCAGGCTGATTTGCTTGGGTTCTGAGGGTTTTTTTTTTGGTGTCTTCCTCTGTAACATGGGGCATGGCTCACCTGCAGGAAGATTCTCTGAATCTTAAAGTGTTGAAATCAGTCATAGGTTAGAGGCTTATTGCTAGAGTGGGTGGGTAGGGTCTGTGACTTCATCTAGTCTGACCTCCTGCACAATGATCATATTGGTCCTTCTGACCTTAGAATTTATGAATCTATGTACACCTAGTAAAATTCAGCACGTGTGCATGTGCACGCATGCACACACACAAGAAAATTTTGATAAAACTGCTAAGACTTCTATTTACAAAATGTTTTCAAATCTTTTATTCTTCACACAAAGTAATTTACTTTTTCTTGTTAGTAAGCTAATGTATTTATTTCTATGTGCAAAATGTCAGTGACAACAAATATACAGATCTATAAATCAGGGTGCTCAAGCACAAACATTTGCTTACATTTTCTATTTAAGAGGCAAGTAGTGTGGGTAAGGCAATGTATTGGGGATATAAGGCTATAAGACAAAAGGGATGGGATGTGACAACAGCCTATAAATATATGAGCAGGGATGGAAAAGAATTACAATGGTATGCAATGTTCCCCCTCAGCTGCGTGGCCAGACAGCTGCACAGCTCCCCCTTGCTGCCCCACGCAGGGGACGCTGTCTTCCAGCAGGTGAAGAGCTACTTCAAAGCTTGGGAACACCTGAGCATGCTCCATCAGTGCTTCTCTGGCTCCAGGAGCCATGGCGGGGACCTGCGCAGCTGGGTAAGAGTGAGGGGGAGGGTCAAGCTGGCACTTACTGAGAGAGATGGGGGAGGGGAGCATTGGGCCTGTGCGTGTGTGTGCACACGTGTGTGCGCGTGCAATCCGGCCCACTGGTGTGGGGGGGTGGCCTGTGCAGTGAGCAACTTGCGTTGCACAGCTGCCTCAGGGCCTTAGAGGGAACATTGATTGGTACGGTATAAGCAGTCTGAGTGGGTAATGCGTAAACAGGAAACAGCCTGATTATTACAAAATCTAACATTGAGGTATATTAAGCAGTGGAAAACCTTCCCAGTGGATGTAGTGGGAGAACCATTACTTGAGACTTCAAAAATTAGTTTAGACAGAACACCAGAAAATATAATGAAGTGAACAAATCTTGCATCGGAAAAGAAATTAACTGGATAATTTAATAGGATTTTTCCTCCTCTGATTTCTCTAATTCTATGAAAAAATTCATAACTCATAATATTTCTAATAGTACTAATACAATTTCTAATATAGTGAATTCAACATGTGGTAGGCTGAGAATGAAGAAGTTCTGCCTCCTTGGCCATTTATGTTCGGACAGCAAACACAGATACAGTGATTGGACTGCAGCTGTGTTGTCTGTCAAGCAGAAAGCAGGCAAAACCAAATAAGGGCTATTAGCACGGCCCTGACGGGAAGTTAAGACAGAGTCTCTTTGGGCAGACTGCAGGCTTGAAACATAAGCTGGGAATAGTTAGAAAGGAGACTACCTCTAGTTTGTCCCTACTGTGTGTTCAGTAAAACAAGACTGTGTGCACATTCTTTGTACATAAACAGAACTGCACCAAAATAACACCTGACTCATATAATTAATTTTTCCTCATAAAAGAAACACCGGCCAACTGCTCATGCTAAAAGGGGAAACATTTTCTATTCTCTTCCTGTTCTTCCTTTTGAGAGGGAGAAGAGAGAGTAATAATTACAATATTCAATGTTATTTTATCTTACATTAAAGGGCCAGCAAAAAAGTAATCCATGTAAGGTTTCCTAGTAAATAGGACACCCTGAATCTGATGTCTTCTATAAATATATATTTAAAAACAAACAATGTTGATATTGTCTAATGACATCATGGTTACCACAATCTGTCAGATTTCCAAAGAGCAGTTTCATATTGGCCATCCAAAATGCTATATAAACAAATTTCTCCTTATACATACTGTTATAGCATGCAGTGAAATGCTGAGAGTGGTATATCAACTTGGATAAATGTGTGAATCAAATTCACAAAATCACACCAACTTATTCCTAAAGATTGATTAGGCTATAGTATATATAATAAAATCATAAATTTAC
The DNA here is from genome assembly GCA_007922195.1 of Podocnemis expansa. Taxonomy (NCBI): domain Eukaryota; kingdom Metazoa; phylum Chordata; order Testudines; family Podocnemididae; genus Podocnemis; species Podocnemis expansa. Next base: position 34,560,364 of record ML681982.1, read on the forward strand.
ATCTGGGGTACAAGGAAAAGAAACCAAAATGTTTCATCAATTATATAAATTGCATGGTGGATATGATGATAAATCAGTGTAGAGACCATAAGCACTCTATTTATCATCTGGTGATATGCAAGCAGTAATTCATGATCTGCACAAAATTAAATTTTCAGGAACATTATGGTTTTATTATTAATCAAGGAACATCATTTTTTTAACAACAAATTCTGCAAGCTAGGCAAGATTTTTACTTAAACTATATGGCTGAACACAAGTCTTCCAAATGTAATTCCTGTCTACATTGTTAAAATTCCTCAAGTTTCTTAGTGAATCATAAAAAATAAAACTTTTTCTAGTATTTAATAATGCTGTATTGAAGGTTAGTGGATATTGTTATGTATTATTTAATGCTGTGAACAAGACCATTCTCTTAAGAGTATAAATAGGAAAATGCTTTATTATTCTATATTGAAATGTAAATCATAAGAGGAGAATATATTAACTCAGTCAAATCAAACACCTTATAACTTCAAACTCTATCTATAAATTGCAGTTGTAAAGCCAAATAATATAGATGTGTTTGTGGAAAGCAAGTCCCCTTGTATTAATTAGAAAATACACTATTTATTCATTTATTCCAGCAATTTTAATAAATGTAATAACTTCTAAATTATGAAGCTAAGGGCTTGTCTACACAGCAGGGACGCTGTGCTCTAAAGGGATGTGATGTCTAAAGAGCACAAAGATGTTGCTTGTTAATTAGCCTATGTTGACCCTGCTGGTACACTTTAACGTACTTGCTGCAAGTGAAAAAGGGATTACATTAAAGCAAAACCTACAGAGCACACCAACAGGGTTTACATAGACTACTTTGTCAGAAATACATTAGTGCTCTTTAGAAATATCCCTCTCATTCTCTCCTTCACCTAGTACAGAGTATTGTCCCACCGTGTAGACTAGCCTAAAAGTTCAACTTGTTAATTTCTTTAAAAGGGTAATATATTCTTTTGTGTCGGTTTGTAAAAAAAATTTGAATATTAAAAATCAGTCTTATTCTGGGATGCAGAATAAAACCATGCACTCAAGAAAATTACTATCCACATGGCCCTCTGTGTAGGAAGAAGAGGCCTCAACTTGGATGGGAATTTGAATTGAGTAAGGATGGTTGGATCTCAGTCATTAATTTGTAGTAATGAAAAGTACAAGCTCTTTTCTCTAGATTTATTTTGTCAGCAGAGCTTCCCAGTGGAATTAGACCATTTTGTTCAGCTGGGGTACATAATTGCTAATAATATAGGTTCAGTATGGGCTGTTATTGTGAATATTCATGCACTGCAGCCAGTGGGGATCCACTTGGAAAGAACTCACTGCAGGACTGGGGACTGAATTTGTTTCTTTTGATATTTACTATTTTGCAATTTATAAAGGTTGTATCTGATGCTCTATATAACTCTTAACAATCTTATAAAATTCTTTAATATACCCATCAATTATCTTTGAAGAAATCAAATAAAATAAATCAGTAACATAAATATAAAATAATCCATCTCTTCCTCCCACCCTCCTTCTCCATAACCTTAATCAATACAATTTTCATACAGACCAAGGAACAAACAGTGGGATGTATAACACATGCTGAATATTAAAAAATCTGGGCAGTTATGTGCCAGTGAGGTGACACAAGTTCCAAAATTAGAACTGTGAAATTTAGCCTATATTTTTAAAAATTAAATCCAAACCCCAAATTTCTTAAATATATGATATTGTATCTAATATTTTTATATCAATCAAGCAGTCCAAGCATTCTTAAGTCTCTAAGTTTATTCATTGCATTCCTAAAAGCACCAGAATTTTCTCTAAAATAATTTTTCCAATACTCAATCTTTGCTTTCTCTCCAATTAATTTTTTTGTTATGTATTATAAGAGCATTTCAGTCTTCTATACAGTCTACTATGAAAAAGTAAAACAAACAAGGATAGCTCCCTCTCTGGAATATGGAAAAGAAGTATACAAACAGCCAGTCTTCCATAATCAGCTCATTACAAACTTTCATGTAAAAGAGAATGATCATCTTGGGCTCACTGAGACATTATTGTTTAAAGGTCATTTAGGCACTTTTTTTCTGGGAAGCCTCAGAGACTTACCTCCTCCTGCTAAAAACATCTTTTTCTAAAACATCTGAAAGGTTTTAACAATAAATTGTGAAGTCCATAGCCAAGTGGGCCTAAAATGCACTACAATTTTCTGGTCAATTGCTCACGGGTAGTGCTAGAACTGTAAGCATTTGGTATAAATAAAGAAAAATAAAAACTTTTCAGTAAGCCATCAGAAAAGATGACTTTTCAATTCTAGCTTTAACTGATTTAATTTAAAAGATGTGTTTCATTACCTTTAGAAAATGAAGATTTAATTGTTTTCTTTGGAGCAATGCTCTGCTAGAAAGCTTGATAAGGTTGTTTACAATTATAATGATCAGGAAGACTCTTCCATGTCCAGTGTGAGAGAGCTCTAAAACCTCTCCAGATAAAACTAAGGGGACAAGTGATATGATTGCAAGATTATTTTATTTTGGATATGTAATCCACAATAAATATGGATGCATTTATTAGACCGCCATATTTCTGTTGACCTGGGTACAGCCATCATCACCATGCCATTAGAGTGCTTCACAATCATTTAATATATTTATCCTTGCAACACCAGCGTGAAGCAGGGAAGTATTTTCATCTCAGCTTTACAGGTGGGTACTGAGAGACTAGGACTGGGGCAAAGCAGAGAAGCGAATCTCAGTCTCTTAAATTGTGTTTTATGGAACAAAGAGCATGGACCCTACTTATAGGATGGGGACTCTATTCTGGGACGCACAGACTTCAAAAAAAGATGATTTAAGTGCCATGGTGGATAATCAGATGAATATGAGCTCCTACTGCAATGCTGAGGACAAAAAAGCTATTGAGATCCTGGAATGAGTCAACAAGAGAATTTTGACTTAGAGTAGAGAGGTTCTTTCACCTCGGTTTGGTGCTGATGTGATAACTGCTGGAGTTCATGAAGGATGTTGATAAGCTGAAGAAGGTTCAAAGACAAGCCACAAAAATGATTAAAGGACTAGAAACATACCTTATATTGATAGACTCAAAGACCTCAGTCTTCTTAGTTTAACAAAGAGAAAGTTAAGGGGAGATTTGACTACAGTTTACCAGTATCTAAATGGGAAACAACTATTTAACAATGGGCTCTTTAACCTAGCAGAAAAAGGTATAACATGAGCCAATGGCTGGATGCTGCGGCTAGACAAATTCACCAGGAGAGAAAGAACAACATTTTAATGATGGGAGCAATTAACCATTGACACAATTTACCAAGTGTTGTAGTAGATTATCACTGATTATTTTAAAATGAAGACTGGATGTTTGTCTAAAAGATGTGCTCTAGGAATTATTTTAGGGAAGCTCTATGGACCGTGTTATACAGGAGGTCAGATTAAATGATCACAATCATCTCTTCTGGCCTTGGAATCTATGATTCTATTAATTTATATTTCAGGCAAGCACCTTAACTATCTTTGCTGAACTTAAAAGTGTATTCATGGCTTCAGTAGTGTAGTACAGTGTGTTTGCATAATGATGTAGTCACTCCTTGCCCTCCAAATTGCCCAACACTGTGAGAGCAATGGTCACTGATGAGCACAGTAAACGGGAACTAAAGAACAGTGCATATGTCAGTCCAAGAGGCAAAACTGGACTTACTGTTAAAGAGAAAAATCTTCAGCAGAGCTATTTATGCTGACAGGCAGACTGCTAGCAGTAGACAACCATATCACTGGAGGGTCACGCATGGAAAACTACATCTTTCATCATAACAAGTCCTATTTAAACATGTCCAAAGAGAATTGATTTCAATCATTTGTTTAACTGCACTCTTCTGTTGTGCTAGTTTTTACATTCATTGGATTCTCTCTCTTTTTAAGTAGTTTCCTCATTTCCTTTATGCTGTTATTCCTGCCCCATACTGCTCTTTTTTTTTCCATTTCTATTTTAGAAAATTTCTTTATTACCCTCCCTCTATTTTTATCCTCCCTACAGTTCTGTCTGCATGGACTATTTTTCACAGCCTCAGTTAACAATTTTATTTCCTTGAAGTCAGTATCTCTTAATTCATTTATGAATACTAACTTTCTACTTGTTTTCTTTATTGTAATGCTAAGACACTGCAGTCCTCCTTTGAAGTCAAAATCTTTCTAGTATTTTTATTTATTTATTTATTGGCAATCCACTCAGCAATCCAAAAGTTAAGAGGAACACCAAATAGGGCAAGAAAAAGACAGGGTGATAAATGGGACTAATTTTTAATTAATCCTCTCATCATCACTTGAGCCAGCAAATACATGTCGGTCATCAACCCGTGCATCTAAATAATCAGGTAAGTGTATTTTTCTCAGCTATGTCACTCTGAAAGAACAAACACTTCAAGATAGCTAGCAGAATAAAGAAATCCCACTTTTGATAGCACAGACAAATGACAGCAGGGAATAAGACATCAAGAAAACACAGTCATTTGCCCAATAGTGTGAACACAAACGTTTTTCATGATGTATTGCTATGTAATTTCATGTATGATACTTTCTGAATATTTCTAGTTTTGTTTCTATGTGCTCTTAACCGTTTTTGTAATAACCATGCAAGGATTTATTCCAACTAAATGCCTTTGGTGTTAGTATGACTGCTGTAAAGGGAGAAGTTAGAAAAGCCACTGAGCTGCCTGGCGTGACTCGCAACTGTGAATTCCAACCTCAGAGCAGGCTGTTCAGAAACAGGGAACAAAGTCCAAACAAACTGAACATTCTAGACTTAGATTTCACCAATTTAGCATGAAGTGTAAACTCTTTAAAACACTGTAACAGCCTTACCATAGAGTCCCAACCATTCCCCTTGGGTACTCTGGTCTATATTCTCACCCAGGTAAACTTGTTTGTGTGACAGATGGTCTCATACCAAAAATCATAATAATATTCAGATTATGCCCAGTCCCAAAGTGCCAGTCACTCATCCAAGTCTCTTGCACCTTAGAATTCTCATCAAAGACAATGATTCTAGTCAATCATCTGTTAAACTAACTAAAGGTTTATTAAAGAAATGAGCGAGTTATTTGTAAGGTTAAAACAGGTCAACATACATACACAAATGAGTTACATTTTTAGGTTTCAAAAGGTAATGGACACTGCTGCGGTAGACTAGGGATCCCTGGCTTATGCACAGAAATATTGCCCTGTCCAAATTCCGAGCATCAAAGTGATATAGGTCCTTCTAGTGAGACATTTTATTCCCTTTTCCAGGAGTTCAAACTGATGCAACAACGGAAACATCTGCCTTCTCTTCATGGGTGTGGGGCAGGGCAAGGCAATCAAATAAGTACTTTCCTTGGATGTTTCACAATGGCTCAGTGGGTTTGAATGGACTTTCTTGTGTGCAAGACCATCATTTTACACTAATTAATATTTCTTTCCTGCTTGGTGAGTTACACAATCACAGAGGTTTATAATGCAAACATTCACTATAACTTTAATACCATGAACAACAGATTTGATAAGTGAGAACAACACATGTAGCATAACTTCAAGCATTTCATAAAGTCTAACTAGAAAACATGCTTACGACTTTAATATCTATTTTAACAATACTAGCACAGAGATGAGGCAGCCTGGATTCCAGCTAAGCATCTGCCAGTGTTCAGTGAAGCCAAGGGTCTTGCAAAATATATTTCACTGTGACTTGTATTAAATCAAACTCAAGTTGAATGTCTGAAATGCAATTTAACTGCAATAATACTTATGATACTAAATCAGTGATTATGTATTTTTCTGTACTATTTAAAATACTGAAACTATTATAACCTGAAAATGTAAAAAACTTCAATCAGTAGAATTTTGTCTTTTAATTATCATTTAGGTCAATGAAACTCTATATTCCTCAAAGAAGTAGTTGTAGAAAATTAATGCAACTTATTTGCAGTGTCTCTTTGCATACAAACCTTGTTTGATTCACAAGGCAGTTATTTAATAGTGAATTTTTAAAGTGGTGTGAGGGTAATAATGCATAGAGATCCCATTATTGATAATGTGATTTTGATATACAACTTTCACATCCCAATCTAAAAATCCACTGATAGGTTTTTACTTCATTTGCACATTGTGAGCTTCATAAGGTTGTACAAACACTTAATTTATTGTGGCTTACAGAGAAAGTTGTATTTTCTATTCTGATGCACTTTAAAAATACATATTAAAATACAAATACATTCCTGTACTGCCCACATATAAATGAAATATAGTTTTAAATATATTTATTATGCCTCTGTGGCAGATAAATCTGAAAGTGAATCCATAAGAAGCCATACAATATGTGGTATTATATGAAGGGGATGGGCGCAGACTCAGAAAAGCATAATATCTGCTTAAGTTTAAGCAAATGTTTAAGCAAATGTTTAAATTCTATTCACTTAAAGTTAAGGGTATGATTGAGTTCTTACCCTAAGTTAGAACAATTATTATCTGATATTGCAAAAGTAAATATCCTCTCAGTTTATGAAAGAAATCTGTTTAACTTTTCCATTTTCTCTAAGTGTTGTAATTCACTTTATGTAGGAGTAACAAAGTCAATTAAAAGAGAACCCAGGTACAATGGCCTTCTTTTTGTTTGCTTGCTTTTCTTTTTTCTCTTTTGCAACAGCTAATGGATACCAAGGTCACCACTTCTTCCTTTTGTAACTTAAATAACATTTTTGTTATTTTTTAAACCAATACATTTTGAGTGGAAGATATGGTTATGAGCATGAGCTGTGTTAAATTCTGTAATGATACATGTCCTAAAAGTCGATTCAACTTAAATGTACATGGGTACATATATTGGTTATGCAGCACCAGTAACATTTATTCTGAGAAAGGTTTGGTTTGATCACTGAGTGATACTAAAAGAGAAATTTTAAAAGGGATATTAAAAGGGAGAAAAGACATGGTATCGTAGAGAACTTACACAAATAACCTGCCTTGTTCACTGTCATCACATTCCATCATGGCTAAAAAGAAAGAGAGGGCTTTGTTAACTGTATAAAGTCAAAATTGGCATTACTTGAGTGAAGAGGGGAGGAAGGTAGGACAAAAGAAAATCTGTAGTTTTTTTCCTGGTCACTTGTTGGCACCTGTGCAGACCAATAGTTAGAGAATAGGGACTTTAGGTGCATGAATGAGGTGCAGATCCTCTGTGTAGCAGCCCCTTCCGAGAGCTGGGACCTTGCACCCAGGGACTAGCAATGGCTTCTCAGAGTTCCCTGTAACTTAATCACACCCCTTCCCAGAACTCAGTCCATGTGGGCATTCTGGTTACAGTTTAACCATTCAGACACACATGACAGTGAAAACTAATGAAACACAGGCAGTGCATGGGATTCTCAAACACCACTGCTCTTTGTCAGCATGAACTATACACAGATCTGGAAAAAATATTAAGTACACCGATATGCAGAGGTGGCCTTAGGAATTCCAGGGCCTGGGCCAAAGTCCATGATGTGGGCCCCCCACACTATGTGCAAGATCCCATCCTTGACTTTTGCCCCCGCGTCCTCACTAGGGCCCCCAAGTTGCCCCCTGGCCACTGCTTTCACCCATGGCCTCTCCTCACCCCCCTACCGCCCACCCAGGGCCCAGTAGGCTCCCCACTACAGACTCCCCTCTTCTCCTCCAGGCCCATGTAAACTCCCCACCACTCTTCACTGAGCCCCCTTCCCCCTTTGTGGCCTCTCTGCCACATCCTCTGGCCCCTGCAGCCTCCTTCCCCAGCTCCCTTAAACACTCCTGCCCCATCTACCACCTGGCTGCTGCCCACTCTGGCTCTCCGCTGCTCCCCTGGCTGGTGCACATGTGGAATGGGCACACAGCTGGGATACTTAAAGCGGTGATACTTAAAGCGGCAGCAGTGTGGTGCTCCTGGACAACTGCCTACACTGCCCACCCACTAAGACTGCTGATTCCTATAGGAATGTCCTTGCCTCAATACCCTTACTACTCTGGAGAGTTCTTTTGGTTTGAGTACAATCCTTTGGAATATCTAGGATCCTTCTACAGTTCATGGCTTCTCTTTAAAACCACGGCATCTCTCACTATCTGACTTCTGCAGCCTGGACCCTTCCACTCTCCTGCCCAAAATTCCTATCCCCTGAAAAGCCCTTCCCTTTTTAATTCCCAGAAGACCTTTTGAAACCACTGCTGTATTACCTTTTTCCATTTGTCATGTTTGGAAACTTTTCACTCTCCATTTTCCATGTTCTCAAAATTAACTGGAGAAATTAGTTTCTCCCAGTTTCAGCCAACTTCTTTAACACTGTTTGGTCAGAGCATACTTAATTAAAGTTACTGGCTCTCCACTGTCTGTGGTCTGGTAGATAAAAGTATTACAGCTCCTGCTGGACAACTGTGGATTTAACAGACATTGGCTCTAAAAAGTACAATGTCATACTAACTTTAAAACAGCAGCCAAAAGTCATAAATTATACACAGACGGATTCCCCAAATCATCACAATATATAATGATTTTTCCATGAATAGTATCTAAAAGATCTGGCTTAGAAATGAAGTCAGAAATAATTTCATTAATTTGTTTGCAATTCACTACAGATATACAGATAAAACAAATTTTTCTTTTGCGCTGGAAGCTTTAATGTCTGGTTTCATTTAACAAGTTTCTAAGCTTAAAAGACAATGTTATTCCTTCTGCAAGAGAATAGTGCTGTTTCAACTAAATATATGACTTGTTTTTGGGGGAAATATATATTTCATATTTTATAACATCAAGTTCTATAATCTGTTTTTATATCTTACTCATGTTTCAGTGACAGAATTTATATGCTGCTCATTTATTTACATATGAACTCAGGACTTTGTTAAATATGAAATTGAATATGTTGGGACATTACTAGCTATCTGAAATCTGTTATTACTGAAAAAGTTGCCCCAAGGTAGCTCTTTTATACATGGTTTCCTTTTAAAATGCAAAAGTGCATACATTTAATAGTTTTGTTTTAATTTATCTACATCACCTACTCTGTATTCTTCTGTGTTGACACTAATTCTACGATTCAGACATACATATTCTGATAATTACAGAAGTTGCAGTAGTAGTCTTTTCAAAAAACAGTCTACACAAATGATTTTTTGGAATGCTGGAATCGTTGTTCAGCACTACATTTCAGCTTTCTCTTCAGAGACAATCAAACTATGTGTATTGGTCAAAGGTCAAGATTGTCCTATTTTATGTAGCTGAGGCATATGTTCTACAAAATTAGGATACGACAATGTGTTTTTGTACATATTTGTTTTTCCTTTAACTTTAAGAGTGAGTCTATAGTCCCTCTGGCCTGTGCGTACTTTTTTATGTATTTTCCTGCAACAAGTAATGCTATGATGAAACATTATTTGTGACCTGTTACCAATGATGTAAGCTGTCTAACTTTTATGGCGAGACCACAATAATGATTATTATCTACTATGTCAGCACATAATAAGAAAACTATACAAAACAAAAACTATATTCTTGCTATATACTGACAACATACACTATAACAGTTGTTAAGCAGTCTACATAGTACAATGTGAAGTTAATTAAACATGAAATAGTCACATGTACTTGATGCAGGGAAATTTTTATTTTAGTTTCCATTACCTACTCTTTACATGAATTAATATGGTTTTGGTGGTCAATCACTCTATAATTTTGGCTTTTCTCCATTCTATTCCCATTATTAACCTTCTCCATACTGAAATGTCTATAGATGCCAATTATATTATCATGTGTCTGACTTTTATTTTATATAATTGATTTGTATCTACCTTTTCCATTTAGGTACCTACGAGAACATACTGATTAACTGGTTTTGCCCACATAGTTGTTATTTGAAGTGTTTAAGACACAGGATGATATATTCCACAGCTTGTGATAGGCTTGTATAGGACCAATGGATGTTGAAAGGTGTGCTGAGGGGGGTTTGATCATTGTACTAGTAGAGATATGACGACATGCTTTGTATCTATTGTTCTGGTGCAACTTTAAGTTAGTTGGTCCTCATCTGTGAGGGGCTTTTTTCTGATGACCAGCTGACCAACTAGGCAAGGACAGGTGTTGTTTGAATGCCCAAAGAGGAAGACACATGTCTGCAGTTTTGTAATATTTGAAGCTACCTGCAATGCAAAATGAGGCTATGAAGCTTAGTTTTTGGTAACATTTCTGAAATCCTTGAGTATCATGAATCTTCAACATGTCCAAAGCCACATAATATAGTAGAGTCCCATTGTGTTAAGTACATAGCCATACATATTTATTCACATTCTACAGACAAAACAGGGCTGCTTCAATAAGACCCTGATGTTAGAGTATGTCTAATGTATGAATGCTATTAAAATAATAAAGGTTTACCAAATCATTTTCAGAACAAAGTTGCATACAAGGATGTGATTGCTCTATCTCCTTAATGAATTTGGGGAAACTGCTACATAGATAATGCTATATTTAGTAAGCATCCTGAAAACCTTGGTAATAAGGTACATGTGGTATATTATGGGTCACTAATCTTGTTAAAACTACTATCTGGAATAGTTAAAACTGACAAATAAAACAAACATGTAATTGTTAAGATTTTGTGGCAGTCTCAAATACTGGTGTAACAATGCAATTAGATCCAACGTAAGATCTGTGGGGATCACCAGATTTTCTGTGAAACAGCAGGTGTCTGACAACAGCTAGTAACCTTTGTCTTCAATTAAACAGCATACTGGAATTAAAGCATAGTTTCAGTTTGAAGATGAAGTGGCAACTTGAATACATAGGACAACAAAGAGCATCTGCTAACAGCATATTTACAAATGCAAGTTGGACGTGTAGCAACAGTGTTCCTCACTAACTTTGCACATGCTCTACTGAAATTAACTCTCAGAAAAACTATTTTATACTGCCTTGTTATTGTAAATAAAACTGAAAAATGAACTGTATTGATCATTATGCAGATTCCTCAGTTTTTCTATTAACCACTCCAGGCTGTGATCTAGTTCAGTGATTCTCAAAGTGAGGGCCATACCATAAGATAGATCATGAGGAGAGGGGGGCACCAAAGGCTTTTGGACTGAGAGTAGGATCAGTCAATGGAGGACTCACCAGCAGCTCCATGGTCCCTGGAGAAGGAAGCAGCTGTTGCTACCACCCACATCTTGCGGCAGCAGCAGCAGCTCCCTGCCACTGCCGAGTACTCTCCCCACACTGCTTCTGCTCCTGCTCTCCACCTCCTGCCCTGCTGGTGGGTGCTTGCTGCTCCCTGCTTCTGTGCTCTCTGCTTCCTACATTGCAGGCCCGGTCTTCTTTCTGAAAGGGGCAATGGTTCAGGGGAAGTGAGGATGCAATTGTTAGGGAGCATTTTCTGTGCTGTAGAACCATTTTTTTTCCTGAAAGCCCCACACTCCTTTCAGAAGGGGGAAAGAGATGCACGATTAGGTGGGAGAGGGACCATTATTACACAAAAGTCCATGGCAGTTTCCATTTAGAAAGTCTGAGCACCACTGATCTACTTGATAGAAACAATGCAGAATGTTTTGTCTTATATGTTCATAACCTGTCAGCTGAGAGAGAAAACTCAAGGAATCATCAAGGCTCAATCAACAATTTGACCAACAGAAATTACATTGTTTACAATCTCACCATCTTATTTTTCAAACTGAAATCCTTTGGACTCCTCCAACTGCTCAGATCAAGACTCTTCCCAAGCTCGTCTCTTTTTTTCCCCGCTGCAGTGTTCCTAAAGTGAGTTTGTTCCTATCCACTTCCTTTGCAAGAACACTTATTGTTCCATAATTCTTTTCTCACATAGAGTCCTGTCTCTCAGGCCCATCATATTCCTTGGAGATGCTAGAACGAACCTAACATGATGAGGAAGTACCAAGTCTTCAAGGGTGGAATATAATAGGGAAGAACATAATGAGAAGAGAGACAGATATAGCAAAGGAAGCAGTTGAGTGAGGGAAAAGATTCTTTGTGGGAGGCAAAGACATAGCTCAGGAGAAAGTGGAGAAGAGATATGAGAAATGAGAAGGTGGGACAGTGTGAGGGACGGAATCCAGAGGATAAAGTAAGTGCAGGGAGAAATAAAAGAAATAGGATAGCCGTAAGCAGAGTTTTAGGGCCTGTCATTACTACAGGAATTGAATGCTAATACTTTCTACCCCGTCATCCATTTCCACTGGGGCTATTTTTAACTTTTATACATCTCAGTTGCTTCAGATATCATTAAAAAAACACCCACAGCCTTTTGGAGAAATATTGTCTTCTTCCTCCCAATAAAGGAATTTTTTTTTTCTTTTCCCTATGTTTCCCCAACACAAGTGACCATGCTCTGAGGCACAGGACAAGTAATATAGCTGTTGACTTGTGAATGATTTCACATCTGATACCATATAACCCATGAGGACCAGAAAATGGGAGCTTTATTCTTTACCATTAGAAATGGGAACTTCATTGTTTCCAGTGAGAAAAACCTCACTTGCTTCTTACCCTAACAAATGCATATCATAGGATACTAGGTTTTAAAACTACAGTAACCTTATTCAAAGAAAATGCTATTTGGGGCAATGATTAACAGGTTTCTAAAATTTACAAGTTACATTTTCCCTCTCTTTCTGATTTCTGTATTATTGAAGTAACTGAGCCTGATAGTCAAAGTCTTGAATGGCAAAAGATAGAATTGATAAAATATTTTAAACCTTTCAAAAACTGGGGGGGGGGAGGTTTGCTTGCTTGTTTGTTTTTTCCCCCTATAAAATGAAAAATAAACAGAGCACATGATGGCATGGTGTGGTGTCAGTGGAACTCATTTGGGATGGCCTATATTACTGATTTGTTATAATAGAGTTATCCCACAATGATAAAGACTTTCTATCACATCATTATCCCTTGTATTCTTTCCCACACAATCTCTTTGGCTGGTTGTTTTCCCAATGGGAAGATGATGAGATGTGTATACAAAACACCTGATTACATTTACATCAAATACATTTCTACATAGTGCTTTGCCACATTATCAGCAACTCTAAATGTTGTTAGTAATTATGAACTGGTAAATTACCAAAATCCTGGAAACAATGGAAAATCCTATTTATAGTACATTTAGGTAGCCTCTATGAGAACAGCTGAATATTTTAGAATTAAAGAGCCACATGAACTTTTTCCAAGCACACACGCCCTAACATCAATGATAAAATCCTGCTTAGTTGTGACTAAACTATAATTCCTTAAAATGATAAACATTATTAGTTTCTGCAAAAATACTATCATAAAAGAATAGAAGTTAACAGTACTAAGAAAGAAGGGGAGGAGAAATGTAAAATGTCATTGATTTCATAGCTATTCAAATCAGGTCTGTTGAGAAAGATGTTAAGAGGACATTCAATACAACTATTCTTTTTCAACTACCAAGCAGTATAATTTAATCTCTAATTTAATCTTTAACTACTTGGCTGTTTCTTGAAAGAAGAATTCATGCTTTGTTGCAATATATAAAATACTGCTCACTCATGAGAAAAATAACTTGTCGATGGATGTTTTTAAGGCTATTTGTATTTTGGCAGTCATATCAATATCAATTACTTGGTCCACATGTTCTTTGGTTAAGAATATTTAATAGAGCATAACAAGCCAAATCAATACAGGTTACACACTGGATTCTGTTACAAAGTTGAGTTGGTCTCTCCATTGCATTTTACTCTGCATAAAATGTCACCCATGAACTAATTTTTCCCTTCTGTGCTCAAGATCTTTGGATTTATAAACACCATTTTGAAGATCTTCAACTTATTAATAGCAATCTGTGATCAGCTGGAAGTCTAAATATATTCATTACCTTTACATTTATACATGTAATACATAAATGTCATTTGATGTATAATTAAACCATACTTTCTATGAAAAAAATCTAAAACATAAAACTACAGCAAACCTGTGAAAGTAATCATTTACCTTTAATGCTTTTGTAATAATTGAGAATTAAATTGTTTAGATCCTGAACTAAATTCTTTTTATTTATTTATTTTTAAATCTTACCTCTAGAAATATAAAAGCAATTCTGGAACATAATAATCAATACAGGTTCAAAATCATTTAGAGCATGGAATAGACTGATAATAAGAGTCTTTTATCTCCACATTGCTGGGCAGGCAGAACCAGGAGGCAGATCCTCAATTGATGAAAACTGACATTTTCTGTTTCAATAGACATATGATATTTATACAAGTTGAGGATCTGATCATTGGTTGTTTGTGAGCAGAACTTATCAACTAACATCTGTTTCATATCCCCTTTGTTAAATTTGTTAACTGTCTCAGCTCAGTTGCTAGTGCATAAGTATCGACATTACAAATGACACTCTTTTTGAAATTTGTAGCAGAAATGTGCTCAGATACCATGGTGATCTGCACGCTATAAGAGCTTGAATAGAATAGAATGCCAAAGGATGTTCAGAGATGTATTCGTAGCCATAATCATTGTCACACTCGTGGTTTTTTTTTAAAGTCTGCAGATTCTGACATGAAAGACAATGCAGCCAAACAACTGGCACAATCAAAATATTATTGTACACCAAATTCCAAGATGCTCCCTTCCATAGCACCCCAAAAATGTAGGGGACCAGCATTATATGCAAAGAAATGAAGAGCAGAGAAGATTCCAAAGGAAAAGAAAAAAAAAGATGATTGGGAGGAAAGAATGACTAGGCAGAGAAAGAAACAGACGATAAATGCCTGACAGACACTGGAAGAGAAAGGAGGCCATAGTACGATATCCATAGTCTAACTAGAACAACAAAGAACCAGCAAAGCAAAGACAATGAAGCCTTAGAATGAAGAATCTAAAAACTAATGGGTCACTACAATGAGACAGACGAGAGGAAGGCCAATCCCCACGACAAACAAATGGAAAAAAACTCAGTGAATAATGAGAAAAATTAACATGAAGCAAGCAAGCCAACCCTTTTTCATCAGAGAAGACTAAGTTAGCAAAGAAACTCAGAAAAAAGATATGTAAACAACAAAGAAAGAAATAATGACATAGAAATTTGCAAAGGGAGCCAACTTTTGAAGTTCCATTTTGCCATGTTGCTGGTCTTCAAATTTTTTCATTGTTTTCTAGTCACAAGATACACTTTGTTTCATTAGAAAACAGTTATTAGTGGATTTGACTTTCAAATTTTTATAAAAATGTGATTCTTCAAGTTACTCTCAGCCCTAAATTATGCAGTCCTGCAAATATACTCCTAAATCAATATGCTTAAAACATCATTCTATTACTGTGGTCCCATACTGCAAGATCCTGAACTCTCTTCTTTTCAAGATTAGCAAGAAGGTGCTAATGATGGTGTTCAGCAATTCACCAGGTCAAGGCATTTTTGATTTCAGGATGATGCACAACATGATACACCACCATACATTTTTGTGGAAATGTACCTTTTTTCGTTTCCTGCCTTCTGTAAAATGGAAAAATTGAATTATACACCCACTGTGTCAAGAAAACAAAGGGTTATTCTCTACAGAATAATCTACAGACTCTAACAGAGATATGACACACACAATGGCAGAAAGATTAAAGCAAAGATGATTTTAACAAGAATTTGTGTCAGCTCAAACCATTTGCCTGCACTACATTATAGAAAACATGTCACAGGGTCTGGCAGAATAGGTGCTACCTAGAGCTTTGCTCTTAGCAATAAAAGCTAGTTTTGAATTAGGATGAAGTCTGCTTCTTTTTAATAACATGGCTATGCAGAATTATGGTTGCTGCAAGGACCGAATGTACACTAAGATATAATTTGTGACTCTCCCTCAATACACGACAGCATGAACTGATATTCTTGAGATCAGCAACACAGCTGCTTAATCAATCAACGGGGCATAGTTTAACTCCTTCTTCTACAGGGTGGAAATGTCCTGCCACCTGAATTACAGAGAATAAGAGACCAGGTTTCCCCTATAGCAGCCTCAAAACATTGAGTTTCCTTACAGCACAATGATTACAGAGTTTGGTAGGTCACTCATTAATACAATAGAGATGTCACATATGTATGTAAGTCAGAAGCCACTTTATTTTTAATAATGTGCGTATATTACACCTTCTGTTTAAGGATATCAGAGTTCTTTGCAAACATTAATTTTAGCCTTGCAACATCCTGGGTAGGTAAGTGACTATTTTATTTCCCATACTGCAGACAGCAAAACTAAAAGGGGTGGAGGAGTAAAAGATTTGTCCATGTATAGATATGAAGCTCCTAACACTGCCAGAATTAAACTCAGTTTTCTGGTTAAGGTCTTCTGATCATTATAATTTTAATTTCTAGATCTCTGTAGAGTAACAAGTCTCTGCCTCCTCCTCTCCCCACCCACATCTTTATATATTACCACTTCTTCTTCACAGAATGACAGTTCTGGAAGCTATGCTTTCTATTTCCAGAAATGCTATTGTGGGAGGCAGGTAGGCTTGCTATGTGGATAATGGATGCCTACCAGTACTATTTTTTTTCCGTATTCATTTATTTCTAATTACCTTCCTATTAAAAAACAAGGAGTATGCATCACATTAAAACACCTCCTGCAATAATTATGAATCCTCATACCTAGTGTAAGTGTGTCGTTATAGCACATTTTTTGCTTACCTTGTGTATTTCTCCACTGCACAGCTTCAACTTACTTAAACTTGACAAAATGTGTGGCATTTTGAGACTCTTGTAGATACAGTCATGAATTAGGCTATCACAAAGTTAACACTCTAATCTATTCCACTGTACAATCAAATCCAAGAAAACTAAGTGTCAAAGAAGCAGGGAGACAACAGTAGAATTTGACAGAAGTTAAGGACATTAAAAGTACTCAGAATACTCTCAGTCTAAAAACTCTAGAGATATAATTAAAGTTGACTTAGTAGCTCCTTTGGGTCTGCCTTGTACAAAGTTCACCTACATTTGCTTCTTACAGCAGTATGTGTCTAACTGTATGGAAATACCAAATTTGCAGAAATGATTTCTGGAATGCAGCCCTGATTCTTAAATACCTATATAAAAGAAACTACTCATTCTATTTTCTCACTAATGTAAAGGGAATTAAGCAATGCTGGTTTTTCTTTCCACATGAAAAGAGTCATTAGAAAAATCACAATTTCTTCCCAATCCCATGGGCTAGAACTCAAAGAGGGTTTTTTTGTTTGTTTGTTTTTTTGCTTCTGAATTACCAGCTCTCATCTCAAGGAGGTAGACATTTGGTCAGACTGCAGGAAGAATTTATGGTGCCTGGAAGAGAAGTTGGGGGTGAGAGTGGGGCAAGGGAAAGCCCATTCATGAAAAAAAGTCTTCTGCCTCATCAGGTCAGAGGAGTCCTGTGAACCTGCCCACTAAAGAGGATGCACTGATCACAGGAGGAAGGAGGGGGGGAGTTTGATCTGCCCTCCTTCCCTCTCCTCTGGGTTTGCTGCATCCTATTTGGCTCAGGCTGGTCATTCGAGAAAGATAGAGCAGTTTGACTCCTGCACTCCCTCTCTCAGATAATTTAAATGTGTCTGCACTAGCTTAGCCTCTTTTTTGCTACTTCAGCTGCCTCTCCCACTCTCCCTAAATGTATAGAGAGAATGTGTTTCCAGGATGATATGGGTCTGATCCACTGGTAGTTTTAGTATGAAGTGACTGACTGAACCAGTTTTACTGGACCAGTGATGTGTATTGGCTAATTTAATATGCAGTTTCTGCATTAAGCTAAACTGGCTGTGTCCTGGGATTTTTTGGTCAAAACTTTCTTACAGTTTTCTGGAAGTGCAGACCAGGATTTAGAAGCCTAATATTACAAATATAGAAATGTATAGGTTGCAACCAGTGTCCAGCACAAAGAAAGGGTAAAGGGCTAAGAAGTAAATAAGAGCTGGGATTCCAGCTCATACTTATACAGGCTGAAAACCCCACTGGCATGTCCACCTCCCTCTTCTCTCAGGGGAAAGCACTATAGGACTCAGAAAGAGAGCTGGATGAAGTTTTTCTGACTAGACCTCATTACAAAAAAAATGCAGATATGGGTTGACAAACATTTTACAAATTTATATTACAGTTTCATAGAATCATAGAAACTGGAAGGGACCATGAGAGGTCATTGAGTACAGTCTCCTGCACTCATGGCAGGGCCAAATACTCTTTTAAACCATCCCTAACAGATTCCTGTCTAACTTGCTCTTAAAAACTTCCAGCGGCAGAGATTTCCCTAGCTGACTTGGCAGCTTATTCCAGTGGTTGATCACGCTGACAGTTAGGAATATTTTTTAATGTCCAACCTAAATCTCCCTTGCTACAATTTAAGCCCATTGCTTTTTGTCCTATCATTGGCAATTAAGGAGAACAATTTTTCTTCCTTCTCCTCATGACAACCTTCTAGGTACTTGAAAACTGATGTTCCCTTTCGGTCTCCTCTTTTTCAGACCAAACACACCCAGCTCATTCAATCTTCCTTCATAAGTAGGGGTCTTAAACATGCAGCCCCTAAAACTCTTTCCTGCAGCCCGCAACAACACTATTGATACTAATATTTGCAATATTGTTGTATGAAAAGGTTTCAGTGGTGAGGCCCTTGGGCTAATGTACTAGTCCTGATGCAGTCCTTGTGGTGATTGTAGTTTGAGACCCCTGCTCATAAGTGAAGTTCAGATCTCTGATCATTTGTGTTGCTCTTCTCTGGACTTCCTAAATGTCTGTTTTGTTTCACTGGAAACAAACACATTTAGGAAACAAAGACCCATACTGACTCAATTTTTTTTAAAAAAAAGTTAAAATGTGTCGACATCTTCAGCACAAAAGTTTTTCTTAACTCTCCCATTCAAAATTAATTTTTCATTTCAAATTATATTTCAATTCTATTATTTTTTGTTAACATTAAACTCAACAATTAAATGAAACATTTAGTTTCAGACTGAACAAAATGTGTCTCTTAATTTGAAACACTTTTGTTTGCTTGGCTTTTTGTTTTAAACTTTTTCAGGAATCTGAATTTTTTTTTTTAAATCACTTCCCATTGATCAAAAACAAAAAGTCATTTGCACAGCTGTACTTAGACGTGAGAAGTCCTGAGCTCCAAGGAGTCTACCCAAAGTTATTATCTGGTGAGAGCCCTGTAACCCTTCATTGGATTAAGTAAAATGACAGGTAGGTGTAATGGATGGATGCACATAGCACCTACACAGTCTTTATGTTGAAGCCTGTTGCTTACAATCAACTCCAGTGTCAATTTTTCATTCACCTTTGTGTCCAAAACAATTCATCTAGTGATTCAAGGGACTCAACTTCAAGGCCAAATCACAGGACAGTACAGTTAAATTGTGATTTATGCTGAGGCTATGACAACAGCATGAGCCAAGGTTGTGATTTACCTTCCTGTGCATACATACCTGCAGCACCTCAATATCACAGTGACATGTACAGAAATTTAAATTTCAGAGCTTTTGGAAAGGGCCCATTCTGTGTACAAGGGCTTTTTGCCCCCTCCCCTGCTGATTATTGGGGGAGGTATGTTCCTGTTCCCTCCTCCTGCATACACTCCTGAGTATAATTAGCAAAATGTAGCTACAGTAGCATGGGCAATGACAATGGAGACTTGGCTGACTCACACCAAGTACAAATCCACCTGCAAATGGTGGGCACATACTTTGCATGACTCAGCCCATGCTACCATAGCTACCGTACCATTTACATTTATGCTAGGTTTCACTGTGTTACAATATGTATACAAAAGCAGGGAATCACACTCCTAGCTCATAGTGCAGACATAGCCATACACTCATTTGTATCACCCCCTCCAGTAATACTGATTGCCAGTTCTGCTCTGATACATCCAAACTACCCAAGCCTCTCACTACTTCAAAATGAGGAGGTTCAAGATAATTACATAGTAAATGGAGTCTGAGTCATGGCAAGGGTGAGATAAGATAAAAGAAATAATGCCTGTGTAATTAAACAGAACAGAAAAGTTTTGAAAAAGAAACTTCCTCTTCTTGGCAATATTCCAGATCCATTAAAATATATCTTCTGGTAAAACAGAAATTATAAATATTTCATAAACAGGCTTTAAAGTTGCATTTCATATGTTGACAAAATAATCTGGGAAGTATAGTTTGCAATAATGCATTAGATGTAAAGTTTATACTATTTGCACACAACAAAGCTGTTTAAACTTGATTGAAGGTAGTCTTGTAGTATGTTGATGGCACTTGCATACAGACCCAAAGAATCATGCAGGGTACCCTGTGGACAAATACATATCTCTAGGACACTGTCAAAGGAGCGTTTTTTTTTTTGTTTTTTGTTTTTGTTTTTTTTTTTTTAATATTTATAGCTCTCAAAAGTTCTCTAAGCCTCTAGTGGCTTCTCTAAACACATATATCAGTTTGCTGATGGTATCACAAGCTACCTGAGGTTTATTCTTATTGGTTATGATAATGGAAACATGATGTTTATAACCTTAGAGAGCATCTTACTTACCTCAGCGTTCTTAAAACTTATCTTTACTGAATTGTAGTTATTCATTCCTACCATAGTATTCCCTGTACTTGAAATAATAAACTATAAATTGAACTACTGAGGATGGCAAAGGTCCAGTTTTCAAAAGGCAGTCCTTCAATACAGGGTACTTAATCAAAAATGCAGCACAATAGCCTTGTAAAGGTAAGATATCTTTACAGAGAATGAGGCTTGCATATAGTTGAACATTTAAATATCAAAGTTCAGAAAGAATCAATGAGAGCTATATTTTCCTCATGTTAGAGGAAAGACTTAGAAAAAAACCCTTAATGTATCTTGTTTAACTCCATAATGTAATGGCTGCTACTTTTCTAGTTTGGCTTTGTTTTTAATATCACAGGTAGTGTAGATAATGCTTCTTAGAGATGAGGTTGCCCAACAATTCCCAGGGCATGAGAAGGTAGAAGCAGAAGGCTCTGTAAGTGCCTGCTGGACACTCACCAGGGCCCATCTGTAGCGCCCCTGCTGTTACTGTGATCAGTTATCTTGTTAGCTCTAGAGGCATCTTTCTATGCAGCAAATCTAAAAGGTGCCTGTAACCCTGCCAATGAACTTTGTGGGAATCAATATAATTCCATGTGATGGAATTTGTTTTTTTCTTTTCAGTTTGCTCTTTATAAAAAATCCCTAAGAAATGACATACACAAACTTACTTTAAAAGAACATTAAGATTTAGTAAATGCCAGATCTAAGGCTGTACAACCTTAACCCAGCCACCCTGTGCATATGTGTTAAAATAGCCATTGATCACATATTATTTTCTGACTTCATTTAGTACACAAGATGGACTGTGCTCACTGAATGAAAAAGCTATCCAATATTTCCTTTTATCCCACTGTTTAAATGTGTTCATTGTCTTATTTATTGCTCACTGTTTGAAATCTAGTTTGAACAAATAATTATAGATTTCTTCTTGGATTTTAATGGTGCTCCTCACTGTAGTGGGAGTGCTTCACATATTATGATAATTTATCCATCACGACACAGGAAGTCTGTGGCAGAGACAGAGGTAGAATTCAGTAGGCCAGGGTAGCATTTAACTATCTTACGTCAGGACATAATTTTTTCTCTTCTTGAAATTCTTCGCTAAATGGATGTCACACCTTCCAACTTTTTCAGCAAATAATTCACAAGGGAACAGTGGGAGGGAAAATGAAGAGAAAACAACCTCATTCACTACACAGCTTAATGAATTCACTGAGCATCACTTGTTCTGTGCACTGAGTGAGACAGGGATCTGTGTAAAAACAGGGTGTGGCCATGCATTAAGATAATTTATCATGCAAATATACAAAAGGGTCAAACAAAAGTTGAAGTGCAAGCTTAATTTTGGCTTCGGACTGCTTGATGTTGCAACCTTAATATTCTTTTAACCTACATAATATGCATATAAAAGTACAAACTACTGTCTTTTGTCAGTCTTATAACTTATTTATTTCTGAATCCAGAGTTCAGAACAGAAATCTCCCACAGCAGGATGACAAGTGCCTATGTTCTATATTAAGATAATGAAAAACATTGCAATCACTTACTTCTGCATCTGTAAAGGGTTAGGGTATTGTGCTGTATTACTCCTATTAAAATTAATGAGCTGTCTATAAAGATAAGATAAATGATTATGTATGTCATGGAAGTCCCAGATTACAGCTTTATGTCTCAGGTGGTAGGACCAGAGCTGTTAGACAACAGGGGACCCCTGCAGCTGCCATGAGTGACAGTAGACATGGATCTTACAGCTACCATGTGTGGGAGGGGGACCAGATGCCATGAACAGCCATCCCTGGAGCACCAAGCTGCTAAAGGTGGTGGGCATACCCAGATTTCTCTGCTGTTGCTTCTGCTGTTGATGCTGGCGGCCCCTAAGACTCCCAAATGCTGTAGGTGGTGGGAACAATCGGAGCTCCTAGCTGTCAAGGATGGGGGAGGCTGCAGCTCATGACCAAAAGTGGCCCCACAGCTACTAGCTGCCACAGATGGTGGGGGTTTCCATAGCTCCCTGCTGCCATCAGAGGTGGATTAACGGGGCCTCCCATGATGTGGGGGCCCCTCAGCCCTGCTAGCACTGTGGAGGTAAACAGGTTGGGCTGACCCAGAGGGGGCTCCATGTTCCTGCTCCACCCTTGACTCGGCCGCTCTGCTCATCACAGCCCTCAGGAGTGATGGGCGGACTGCGCCACTTGCAGCATGGCCTTTGGGCTGCTCCAGAGGTTGCACCACACATGCTACTTGGCCCCGCCAGCCCTGGGGCCAACTGGCTGGGACATGGCTGGCCTCTGGCCCCAACCACCTCCCCCCCTCAGCACTGGTCCAACTGCACCAGGCCCTAGGCTGGCAGGGGAGGTTGGGGCCATTAGTGGTGGAAGTCCAGAGGCCCTATAGCCCCTGATCCATCACTGGCTGCTGTGGGTGGTCCCTGCAGCTTCTAGCCATAACAGGTGGCAGAGGGACCTAAAGCTCCCAGCTGCCACTGGGGGACCCAGGAGCCCCCAGCCCCCATCCTCTGAGCACCAAGCCACCATGGGTGGCAGGAGGATCCAGAGCTCCCAGTCGCAGTGATTGGTGAAGGGACCCTACAGTTCCCAGACACTGTAGGGGGGCCCTAAAGCCCCAGCTGCCACAGTTAGTGGAGGTATCCAGATCTGACAGTTGCAGGAGCAGTAGGTGCTGGTTTTTTCCTCTGCTCCTTCCAAGGGGACTGTGGCTTTCATTCCCCAAGTCAGCCCCATTTTGTCACAGTTATTTTTCGTAAAACTCAGGAACAGATCATGGGCCTCCATGATTTTTTTTTTTTATTGCCTAAACAAACAAGAAGTCTGGTGGCACTTTTAAAGACTATCAAATTTATTTATTGCACAAGCTTTCATGGGAGAAAATCCCACTTTGTCAGATGTAGCAACAGACTCATTTGTTTTGCTGGACTAGACTAAAACGCTATCCCTTTGGAACTTTTTATTGCCTGTTATCTGTTCCAAACTTCTAATAAAAATAAGCATGACAAAAAGTCAACCTTAGAACTAAATGACCATGTGAAATTTTCACCTGAACAATTTAATGTTTTTAATCGGAACAGCAGTCAAAGCAAAATTGTTGTCCCGGGACACTGAACTTATTTTAGATTAACTCAGCAGGGAACTACTTAATGCCAAGAAAGAAGTGAAGCCTTTAATAAAAAAAAAAAAAAAAAAAAAAAAGCAATAGCCCGGGGGTCAGCAACACCTAGCACATGTGCCACCAGTGGCATATGAGCCCACGTGGAGCGGCACACGGCACCCTTTGTGGCATTGCAGAGTTGCTCCTTCTGTTGAAGAAGCTGCCCAGAACGGCTCCTCTTGGTGGCATGTCCCAGCCATGCCACAGATAGCAGCTGACTGGAGTGGTTCCTTTCCATGACAGCTGGTACAGGGGGTCCTAGGCACCCAGATGCTTTAGACCAGACATGGCCAAACTTTGGCTTGGGAGCCACATGTGGCTCTTGAATGAAAAAGTGTGGCTTGCAGAAGAACGTCAGCAAATCAATGTAGTAGGTAAAAGTATATGGCTATATGCCTCAGTGTGGCTCTTGAAGGCTTAATAATCAACTTGTGTGGCTCTTAAGTTCCATAAGTTTGGTCACTCCTGCTTTAGACAATGTTGCTGACCCCTGCAATTGTTCAAAGTATTTGGCAAATTATATGTTTACAGACTGCAATAGTTTTAACACCTCATAGATTGAGTCTTTAAAAAAAAAATCCAAAATATTTGGATGCCTAGAGACCAAACAGATTTTTAAGGGAGAGATATAGAAATCTTACAGTAGTACACAAAGGCATTTTCCAGTGATTTCCATCCTATAAGCCCCAATATTTATCTCTGTTGTTGACAGTGTAATTTAATTTTACTCCCTTACACCGCTGTCTTAGTAGAACATATGAATCTAAAGTTCTTTATTTTAAAAATTATTCAGTCATTTTATACATTACAGAAAAAATTATGCGCAATACTATTTTTCCAGCAGAAATATGGTAGCAATGTGGGGAAAGAGTCATTGACATCCTACATCAAAGTGAATTCAATAAATTTTTCTCATAAAAGCCAATAGAAACTGCTGAAAGGAAGAAAATGGCAAAAATAAACAAACAAACAGTTTGTATATCTGGGATGTGAAAGAAATTACATACTAGTTATTATATGAACCATCATATCTAGCAAGGTCACATTAGTAAATGGTAGCGCTTGATGATGAACACAAAGTGTATATTTGGACAAGTAACCACAAGCATATATGTCAAAACAAACTGACACCAAAAGCAATCTGTCTTGACAGCAACATAAAGCATCCAGAGTCAACCACCAACTTCCTGAACACAAAACCAAAATATTTTTATTGTTCAGGCCAGGGGGTCTATCCAGCCAGCTTCACTTCAAAACTATGATGACAGTACACAGTTCCAAAGACTAGCTAAACCCTGCCACTCCATGCAGGTTACTACAGAGGAAAACTTCAAACTTCACAAAAATCTGAGCATTTCCAGATCAAATCTGCTTCGGCACAGAAAGTGGCTTGATGCTTTAACCCCCCAGAAAACAATATTTACTGAATCTCCCTACGAAATCTAACAATTGTATCTAACTTCCCAGGCTGAACGAATGGGAATTGCAGCCATGAGAAAAAGAAAACCATAAATTAATGGAAAACCTAATTTCCACAGTTGCATATTGAATTCTCCCTGCAGAACTCAGTGACTATAAAGGTAGTATTTTATAAGCAGACCGACCACTGTCAAGATAAACCCTTTATTATGAACAGGAACTATGTACAGAAATGAGGTAACAAACTTCTCACTGCTCTGTATAGCTGCAGCTTGTGACTGCCCTGGGCTGTTTTGATTTTGGTCCCAGCACCAAGTGATTCAAAGACTGCATACAGTAAGTGTCCCGGTGCTTTCTGGAGGACTTTCACAATAGCACAACATATTTTAAGACTACCCAAAATGTAACAACCTAACATCATATTAACAAATGTAGGAGCATACATATAAATCATTAATCCGAAGGTTGAAAAGGTAGCATAACTACTGATGAAGGATGACAGAGCAGGAAGAATTTTGCTTTTATCTAGTTCACCCATTAGCAAACCCTGATCCATATACAACTGAATAAGTTTGCCACTTGTCGGCATGTAGCACACGTTCCTCACCCCAATGTGCAATCTGCAGTAATGGTTAGTGCAAGTACATTCCAGTTGCAGTAAACAGACTTGCAGATCATTCAGAAACAATGAGGCAAATAGAACAGTTAGGAACCTGGGTATGTGTCTACCTAAGGGACACTGTGTATTGTATCAAATACAAACTTTTTAGTTTAAATCAACTTAAAAATAGACAAATATCTCTAACAAATGGATACACTAAAATCTGGTTTCAAGAAAGCATTCAAGCAAACTTTAATCACCCCAAACTCTCCCCTCTGTTCGGTATGTCTGGTAGGTAAAATACACCAGCATTTTCATCAGCAAAAAGTTTCTCAGTAGATACAATCACTTTTCTTCTCTGCTCTGCTGGTAATGCTACAGTCAGAGCAGATTAATATTTTATGTCCCCTGAAGGTACAGTTCTTTAAAATTTCATTCAGAAATTGAACTGAAAAACTAGAAGAAGGGAGGCCTGTGAGAGAATTCCTGAAAAGACTATCTGGCATTCTTGTTAGCACCAGGGGTGTCGCTGACGCCTGGCACACGGGGCACATGCCCCAAGTCCTGGCGCCAGTGCCCCGAGTGTCTGGACCGGCCCCTTCCCGGCCATGGCGCCCTCTGCAGTGCCCACCTCTCCTGGCCCTGGCCCTGGCCCTGGCCCCAGCCAGGGATTGAGGCCAGGACACCTGCAGTGGCAGCAGCTTCTGCTGGCACAGAATTGAGGCTGGATGCCCGCGATGGCACCTGTCTTTCCCGGCCCCGAACCTAGCCAGGGATCTGGGGCCAGCCTGGAGGTGGCAGGAGCCTGATGAACGATGGGGCCCGGGGCGCCAGATCGTGGCCTAGGGGTCGGGGCCTGGGCCCGTGGCCTGGGTCTTTCCCCGGGGCAGAGACTTTCCTGGTTACTGCTATGTATGGGAGAAGACTGTCTTCAAGCAGGAGATTGCTTTTTCCATCAACTCTTCAAGAATCTCATTTTCTTTACTGGCTGGAGTTCACAGTAGAAGTTGGAGTTCTGGGAGGCTTTTTTTGTTTTGTTTTGTTTTTGTCTAAATGTTTAGTATTTTCATTCTTCTTATTAATACCAATACAGTTTTGTCAGCGACATTTAAGGCTATAAGAGCTGAAATTTCTTGTTGTACCTTATTTCCATGGAAAGAGAAAGTCTGGGATATATACCATAAACATACCTGTTTTAAGTTTGTTATCAAACAAGGACACGACATCAGAAAAGTAGCATTATGGCACAGGCCACGCAAATAACACAAGAGAACCTTCTTCAATTCAAAAATACCCCCCCCCCCTTTAACCACACATCCTTAGTTGTCAGCTACAGTCTTATATTGGAACCCATATGATGCATCATCAAATAAATTATTAACCCTACTTGATGGAGACCACATTCTGAAAGAAATCTTTCAGAACCCATCCCCCCTTTCTGGTCTTCTAACCACCCCCAATCTCTCTAAGCTCATCATCAGAAGCAAGATACACACAAACCAAGATCTATCACCTCAAAGTGGCACCAGACCCTGCCAGAACAGACGAGGCACAACCTGTTGACACTACCTCACTGCTACAACCATCAGCATCACCCACAACACATCTTTCAAAATCCAGGGATCCTACACATGCAGATTATGACATGGGGTGTACTTGATCTTGTGCACTGAAAGTCACAACGATAATCATGTGGGTGAAACAAGACAACCACTATGTCCTCAAATAAACTCAAACAGAAAGATTGTAAAAGATAAAAAAAATACTATATCATCTGTGAATAAACACTTTTAGAAGGTAATCACTCCATATCTGATCTCTCACTCCTCATCCCCAAAGGAAACCTCTACAAAAGCTCTCAAAAGATGAGCCTGGGAGCTTAAATTCATTATTCTGCTAAGCCAAAAAATTATGAACTGAAGAAAAACACTGGACTCAGGGGCACCGATGGCACTAGACACTGGGTGGGGTACAAGCCCCCAGTCTCAACACCAGTGCTCCAACCCCAGCTGGAGCTGCAGGGCTGGGCTGCCATGGAGACAGCAGTCACATCCAGCCCCAATCCTGGCAAGCACTGTGCGGCTGGGCAGCTGTGGCCACAGCCGCTGGATCCAGCCCCAACCCTGACTAGGGCAGTGGTGCCGGGCCACCGCCACCATGGCAGCTGGATCTGGCCCTGACTCTGACCCAGGCTGGGGGCAGAGGCCTTTATGGAGTTGAGCAATAGGCATCAGGATGAGGCATCCTAAAGAATGAGAAAATGCTCAGTGATTTCTTGTCAGTTTCCAAAGGGATAGCTGTGTTAGTCTAGTCCAGCAAAAAAACCTGAACCAAACAAAAAATAAAAACACACCGAGGAGTCGCGTGGCACTAACAGGGTGGTCGTTCAGGCATTGCTTGAAAAATCCCCTTAGTAAACCTCAAGGAATTTGTTTGATCTGCTGTACCTTAAAGATAAAGATCTGCAGTAAACAGTAACTGTCTACCTTTGAATTTGTGGTTCCTGAAAACTGACATTTTAAAGCCTGATGTTTAGACCATTAACCCAAACCCCCAGTAGAGTCTGAAACTGACAGTGCTTTGCTATGAACCATCCCTCTCTGTGCGCAAAATGCTCTGCTCAATAGCCTTGCTCTCCTAACTTCCATTTACTTACCCTGAGCATTCTTTGAGCACTTCCTATACTATGTGGAAGGCAATGGAGCTAGCATTTAGTATGTTTGTTCTCCCCTCATGCAGTGCTGCTCTCTGCTTATCTGTGCTGCAGGCAACACACAATAATCTTGTATTGTGCTTTATATCTTCAAATTACTGTAGACTAACTGGTGGAGTTGGTAAGCATTATTCCTATTTCAGAGATGGAAAAACAGAAGCAAAGAGAGAAGTGGGTTTGTCCAGGGTCAAAACACACCAAGTGAGAAGTCAGCATAAGATTCAAAACTAAGAACCCATGCCTTCTGACTTCCATCTCGAAATTATGCAACATATTCTTGAACACCTTCTACTGAAACCTTATCTGTTGACTATTTATGTATATAAAAAGCAACATCCTATTCTTTTTCTCCTCCCAAGTGGACCCAATGGTTTCATTTCCATGAGCAATATATTCTTCTGATAATTTGGCTACTTACATAGTAGACAAATGAGTCCAGTTGTTCTTAAAGACTAACAAATTGATTTATTGCATGAGCTTTCATGGGAGAAAATC
>ML681982.1:34599346-34754340 GCA_007922195.1 Podocnemis expansa
ACATACCCTTAGTGTTAGCTCTACATGGAGGTAGTTATAATGGTAATAAAGCATTAGCTGAGTTATTATAGCTTATTCCCGTTACTCCCACATGGCATTGTCTGTACCCATATAAAGCTCCTTTAGCAGATATAACTGTGTTCACACTTCAGCAAATGTGAGAAACACTAGTGTTTTAACTATACTGGTATAATTTAAGTGGTACAAGTTTCTAGTATAGACAAGGCCTTAGCCTCTGTATGCTGCATCACTTCAATAGCAATATTATGACTACAATATGCCTGTGTGTGGCTCTGCTAGTAGTTTTGGTTTTACTAGTACCAGCTGACTCTTTTCCTGCTGTCAACTTTTCTCCTTTTAGCAACTACAAGCTTCTCTCCCTCTCTTTGTTTGATTTGAAGAAATACTTTTTTTTTTTCCATTGTCACCAAAATTTTACATGGAAAAAATATCCATTTTCCTAACAGATCTAATCCTTAATCTTCTTTGTCTCCTAACTACTGCCCAAAAAACTTTGGTTAAAACTCTTCTTCATCATGCATTTTAGTGACCTACTCAAAGAAATTCTAGAAGATAGTCTATTTTCATTAGCAGTTTCAGAACTTTTAGGGTACACCCACACACAGCTTTTAAATCGAAATAATGGTGGTTATTTCAATTTTAAAAAGTGTAGGTCTACATGATGTTTCTTTAATTGAAATGATGAGCGCCATCAATTTGAAACAAGAAAAGTTAGAACAATTCAATAAAGCCTTGTTTTAAACCACATCGAGGCTTAGATCAAAACCGTTATATCGAAATAACATCATGTGGATGTGTAATTTCGATTTAATGGCTTTTTTGATTTAACAGTTTTTGCCCTTCTCCTTCCCAGGGTGCCTCT
Source organism: Podocnemis expansa (assembly GCA_007922195.1). NCBI lineage: Eukaryota > Metazoa > Chordata > Testudines > Podocnemididae > Podocnemis > Podocnemis expansa. The sequence goes on from ML681982.1 coordinate 34,600,230, forward strand.
CCCTATTCATATATTGGGTGGGGGCATGGCCCTTCTAGGAGCCCAGCCTGCCACACTTCCCATGATGTCCCTCTCCTAAATCAAACTAGCAAGTCTTGTCCCTGGACATGCTTGTTCGATTTGAGTTTCTAGTGTGGACCTGTTAAATCAATTCAGTTTCTTAGAAATGCAGATTCAGAAGTTTTACAATTAATTCTTACAAGATTAGTCTAAAATGCTCTTTTGTCGAGCAATGACAAATCTACTCCCTGAACAAGTTTAAGAAGATAATATATACAAAATAATCATTTGGTAACTAACAATGGAAAGGCAGGTGATTGATTCCCTAATAGAAAGAACAGTCTCTTCACTAAACCCCAGAAAATGCAATCAGTGCTGCTGGTATACAGATGTTTACCTCCTTCACTGAACAAGGACATGAGAATCTATTCTGGAAGACATGACCCTCCATTAACCCTCCATTCTAGCATTCAGTTGTCATCCATTCATGTACACACTCTACTCTTACCAAGACATTTAGATGCTTGATGTCCAAATAGTGTGCATTAGTGACACATAGTGCACATTTTGTTGCCTCATATTTAGACTTGCACTGAAAAGATGAAGGATATTGTGATGCATTTACTTTTTCAGAAGGTGACTGAAGTCCAGGTCAATAAAAGGTATAATATGATCCAGTGAAAAGATGTTGAAGCTAGACAGATTCAGACTGGAAATAAAGCATAATATTTTAATGAGGGAGATTAATTAACCACTGGAGCATGTTATCAAGGGTCATAGTGGAGTCTCAATCACTGACAATTTTTAAATGAAGAATGGATCTTTTTCTAAAAAGGATGCTCTAGGAATTATTTTGGGGATGTGCTATAGCCTATGTTATACAGAAGGTCAGATTAATGATCACAACAGTCTCTTCTGGCTTTGAAATTTATGAATCACCCAGTATTTGTCTAAAACAAACTATTGTTACAAGAATATTTCAGTTTCCAATTAAATAAATCTTATTCTGTGTTAAGTATTGTAAACAAATTTGCTATTTCTCTTCTTCTGCTAACATGTGTTGATTTCTTACCAGTGTGCGTATATTAATTGGATGGCTACGTATTTTTAATGAGAGCAAATAGACCTTTAGTCAAGTGGATTCCATACAGACTAAATAGCTGGTCACTTCACTCTACACAGATTTGGAATTTTTCATAGGGAGGGATACATTTTTTCACTCTGTAGACAAAGGTTAAACCAGCAGGGCACCGTACCTAGTGTTGCCCAGACAGGAGTTAAAATTTTCAAATGGGGTTGGAGAAAGGATTATTCCTTTTGTGTGTTTAGCATGCGATGGTTCTGCTAATTTCCACTTTGTGCTGTAATCTCTTTGTAAATGTACTTTCAGTTTAATGTACACACATTTTACGTGTTTCCTTTGTATTTTGAATTTATGTACACCACGTCCCACTCTGATTTATGTCTTAAAACTCCTGCTACTCTGCTTAATTTTTGGCTCTGATGGCCTACCCCATATGGTGATGTATTTTTATGTGATACTGAATCTACCTAAAAACCTCGCTTGCAGCAAAAATATTAAATACAACAAATTAATAAAATGCAATTAGAAGGCAATGAAAGAGACATGCAAAGCAATGTTACTGTGAAGATTCTAATATACATATGAAAATAATGACTGTTTAAAGACTATAGCCAAAGAAGCCACTCACTTTTCTGAAGAAATTCACAATCAATATTTTCAGCAATGCTTCTAGCAGTTTTCATTTAAATTATTCCAATCTTTGATAAAAGGCACACTAGGCACACTGTAATAGCAATGGTAATATAGCATGCTTTGCCTATGTTAATTAAGATTTATAATATCTCAGTGAACTAAGTAAATATACTCATTTTGCACTTCAGTACACTGAAGCACCAAGAGATTAAGTAATTTTTCCAAGTAATTGATCAAAACAACTGCAGAGTTAGGAATAGCATGCAGGAGTGGCTAGCACCTCTGCTTAATATGCAAAAGGTCCTGGGTTCAAGCCCCGGGGGGTTGGACTCGATGATCTCACGAGGTCCCTTCCAACCCTATGATTTGATTGATTGATTGAGTCTTGACTTCCAGGTACTCTCTAAAAGCTAGGTACCAGAAAGGGGGTTGATTATGGTGCTGAGTATAACTAACCTTAATTTTCAGAACTGTATATATTTTGTCAGGCAAAGTAACTAAAGAAACACTCCAAATCTGGCATGAAAAATATTTAAAGCTCTATTCTGCCATTTAAAGACAAATGCTCTCAGTGGCATCAGTGGTTATATACTTATGGTTTAGAAAACAGAACCCATGCTATGAAAATGATGCATTTGCTGAAATATTTATGCTTGACTGTCTCATACAGTGATACTTCCCTTCTAACCAGCTTACACAGTAGGATCATGGTGACTCAGTATATTGATGTTGTTACCCAATAAGATGCCCTAGCCACTGAAACCCCCACGTTAGCTGCTAGACAATTGTGTGGGACCCAGTGAAAACTGGTTTAGGAAACCCTGACAGCAAGGCAAGAACAGTGGGTAAGGTACACACCTAGCATGTGGAAAACCCAAGTTCAAGTACCAACTCCAAAGCGGGCAGGGCAAAGATTTAAACTGAATCACTCATGTCACACATGAGCCATCTGGCTGTTGGCTTTTGTGGGACTGGGTCTGTCTCTGTCCCTCTCTTGTTTTGATCAGGAATGCTACCCTAGACCTGAGAAACCTTCACAATTAATATTTCAGAGTTCTGATTCCAGTGAAAAAATGTCACTAAAAAATTCCCAGCCAGCTCTAATGAAAGCTGATCAACCAGGCAAAGTTTGTTATTAGAAGTTTCACCTAAGGTGTGCAGTTGTGGACAGAAAACAGTTCTATGTAAAGCAGTATTTGTCATGGCCTTTTGCTAGTGCTCTCATAGAATCATAGGGTTGGAAGGGACCTCATAGGTCATCTAGTCCAACCCCCTGCCAGAGGCAGGACCACTCCCACTTAAATCATCCCAGCCAGGGTTTTGTCCAGCAGGGCCTTAAACACCTCCAAAGATGGAGACTCCACCACCTCCCAAGACTTCACCACTCTCCTAGTAAAAAAGTTTTTTCTAATATCCAGCCTAGACCTCCCTAACCGCAACTTGAGACCATTGCTCCTCGTTCTGTCCTCCATTACTACCGAGAACAGTCGACCTCCATCTTCCTCAGAGCATCCCTTCAAGTAGTTGAAGGTTGCTATCAAATCTCCCCTCAATCTTCTCTTCTGCAGACTAAATAAGCCTAATGCTTCCAGTCTTTCCTCATAGGGCTTGTGCTCCAGCCCTTTTATCATTTTGGTTGCCCTCCTCTGAACTCTCTCTAGCATGTCCCTGTCCAGAATAGAGGGGAATGATCACATCCCTTGATCTGCTGGTAATACTTCTTTTGATGCAGCCCAGTATGCCATTGGCCTTTTTGGCAGCAAGAGCACACTGCTGAGTCATATCCAGCTTCCCATCCACCATGACCCCCAGGTCCTTTTCTATACTGCTGCTACTTAGCTGAATGTTTCCCAGCCTGTAGCAGTGCATGGTTTTTTTTTTTGTCCCAAATGCAGGATTTTACACTTATCCTTATTGAATCTCATAAGATTTCTATTGGCCCACTGTTCCAATTTATCTAGGTCTCCCTGAATCCTGTCCTTGCCCTCCAACGTGTCTACTGGTTCCCCCAGCTTGGTGTCATCTGCAAACTTACTGAGAATGCAGTCTATTCCATCATCCAGATCATTGATGAAAATGTTGAACAGAACCAGCCCCAGGACTGACCCCTGGGGCACACCACTCGTGACCGGTTGCCAGCTAGACATGAGTGAGCTTGTGTTGTAGATGGTAGGGGATAACTCAACACATATATTGGAATTGACAGCTACGTAGTTTTTGTAAGGAGCACCGTCTTTGAAACTGAGTTACTCCAAGGTGGAACACAGAAAGAAAGAGTTTTCAGCGGAGCTAAGGATAATTCTCAGATAAATGGGTATGCCTTGTGAAAAAGTCATCTAAGTCTTGTTAACCACATAAAACCTAGGGCTCAATCTTCCATTCATATAGGGTGGCAGTTCCCTGACTAAGAACCAGTTCCTTGCAGTAATGAGAAAGGCATTAGCATATTTAGGTCTCAATCTGGTGAATTTTGGTAAGCATTCTTTCAGAACTGGGACAGCAATGTTAGCAGCATTTCAACTTTTTGACCTCCAGAGAGTCCAGGTAACTGGATACTAGAAATTGGATTGTTAAAAGGACCTATGTTGGCTCTATTGATGGATTAATGGGGCAGGTTAAGAGTATCAATTAACATTTGACAAGAACTATTGGAGGTAAAAGTCAGCACCTGGATTTGTGGGAACTTTATAATCTATTGTGCCCACAAGTAGGCAGCCATATTAGCAGGTGAATTACAGTTGAGCTTCAAGGCTGAAGCTCTCTGCCTTCAATGGTTTCACAGAATGAGCATGCTATGGGATCATCTCAAATTTTTCTGTACTTCTTTATGGAAGAACTACAATCAAATATTGTTCTGGTTATTCATCTTGTGACCCACACTGAGGTAAATGTGTTAAATAGGTTAGAATCCAGATGAACATATGAAGACAACCATGAACACAAGAATGCTTTGGTTTGAAATACTCAGGAAGCCATTAAGTCAGCTTCCCCGCTCTTCCAGAAGAGCACAAAGAATATGAACTGGAGGTTGCCAGAGTGATTTCAGCTGCATGGTGTTCAGTGATCAAACATCTGATCCACCCAGTATAATGCACTGGAGATTTTTAGGAACAATAGAGCATACCTCCTACATGCAAAAAATGACATTTGTCTGCAGAATTTTAGGGACTGAATTAGACGGAAAACTGATACCAGAAAGTGAGAGTGCAAAGGTGACCAAACCAGCTCCTTCTGTTCCAGTAGCTAAAGGCCTGCGCAGTAAAGGGCCAGCTCCCAGAGGTAAATGAGATCTGGGATTTTAGAAGTGGACCTTGTGCCTATATGAAGAGGCTTGAAGTTCTTGCAGACTGAGACCTCTCCCTCCTTCATATTCTTTATGTTCCCATTTGGGATCAGAAAACACAGAAATGAGCTGAACCCTGGGGAGATAGGCCAAAAGGTCTATCCCAGGTTACTGGCTAAATAGTGGAAGTCCTGCAATACCAAGCCTCGCTCACATATATTCCTGGTAAGTGAGATGGGCATGCATCTACTGTTGCTATCCATAATGCTTATTAAATACATTAATTAATAAAGTTATAGCCATCTATTTAAAATCCATTTCAAGATTTGTTTTCATTCATCGATGTGTCCTGATCAACATTATTTCCCATTCCCCCTCCCAATTTTGCAGTTAATCAAAACAGACTTAGCTCAAATCAATCATCAGTCATGAGTTTATCATCATAATGCATGCAATGATCTAGAAAGGATGTATCACATGTGATTTTGCATTCAGTAATATATGCAACATCTTCTAGAGGCTTTTTGTTAACCCAGTGTTTTCAAACTATCTAATATGCTGCACTCTCTACTGATTTTGTAGATGCAAAACATACTACTATTAATTCATCTTTGTAGGTAATGTTCCAAAGTTGTAAATAATGATTTTACAGGCTGTTCTAAATGTCAAGCTTTTCATAAGCTGTGCATATAGAATGCTTTTTTCCAGTATATTGATAGAGCATGTGGTTTTTAAAATGATGAATATAAAAATTTAAATTGTGACGGCAAGAAAAACATTCACAAAGAGGGACATTTATTCTGAGGCACTTACATCTGTTGCTTGAATAGTAGCAAAACAATGAACCTTTGCCAGACTACTGAGTTACAGATTCAAGTTCTGTTCACACCATATGCAGCAATGAAAATCAGTCAATAAGAAATCATAAGGAAAAAAAAACCACTCCCCACTCCAACTGTAGCCAATGATCCCTGGTGTGTGCAAAATGGAAAGTCTACCCTTCCTCAATCACATTTCCTCTAGTCCTCTGAATTGCTTGGATAGACTATACAGTGTATAAAAAAACTGAAAAAGTCTCTTAAAGGAGGACAGTTGTCCACTAGTGCTACAAAACCATTCACCAGACTAACTTTTTAGAACACAATAAACTGTATTAATTTCATGCAGAAAGCCTCAATTTTAGGAGGTCCCATTCATTACACAACATTTACCATAAAAAGTCAAAATCATCTGATGTCAATCAAAAATGTTTCAAGGACCTTAACTGACATTTATTTCAGCTTGTTTGGTGAGAATCTTAGAAACAATAAAGATAGGGCAGACTATCACATCTTTAATATTGTTGGTGTCTCCTGTACACTCTAGTTGTCAAAAGAGGGATATATGAGAAAGGTACAATGTCTCACCTTTCCTCTTGATCACTCCTCCCCCAAAACAGAAACACACTACAATTACATAGAACAGCTAGACTATAACAAGAAACACCATCTTTATAGCAGATTATGAGAACTGCTTCTTCAAACAAAAGGGACAGACTATAAACAAAATCATCGTGGAGCAAGGTTGTCATCACTATTCTGACTTTCCCTAAAATCCACACTCAGGCTTGGCCATTAACTCAGAGTGAGATATTATTTGAATTAACCACAGCAAAGTTTTGTGAAAAGTAGTGTTTAGAGCAAGAACAGAGATATATCCGATATTGATGGGAAAAGAATTTCCTGAACAACTCAGTGTGAAAATACAACCTCCCATAATATTACAAGATCATTAAGACTATAGTGACACACTGTGCACCACAAGTAGAAACTAATTATGTAAGAATTGCTTTAAGACTATTTCAGCCTAATCACCTATCACACTCAGGTGAGCCAGATCATCTCATTCTTTTTTTTCCCCCCACCAACACTTTTGGAGCCTGCACCGTTCACTCCAATGAGATAAACCACAGTGCAAGGATGGGGAAGGAAACAGAGACTGAGGGTGATTTATAAAAATATTTTGCTTATGATATGTTAAAATCAAGGATACAAAGTGTCCAATGTGGACGGAATGGAGGGGAGGACTATACCTGGGAAAATCAGCTTAGCGGCTTTCACTGTGGAAATAAATAAAGCAGGATGAAACTTATTGCAATAAAACCCTGAAATGAACAACAGATGATTTTAAAATATTGCATATGTACATCAGAAAAATAAGAAAAGGGTGTTGCTTTCTAAAGTGTGGGATTGAAGTGAAACCCAAGTAGTTATTTCAAAAGTTTACATTAATAAATTGTACAAAATACAATTAAATACACATTTTGTATGGAAAATATTTACATACTGTAGAACATAATAATGCATCATTTGTACTTCTTTGGGGCCTTCAATTCCAACTCCTTAGAATAAGTTATAGCAGTGATATTTGTCACTGGTGAAGGTTTCATTAATGGTAGCTTCTGTTTCTTGTACTTTTTGAAGTGTGTTACTACTTTAATTTTAAAAACTGTTCTATTAACTTCACATTTGGCTAATGAATCTTGACCTATACATGCATATGAATACAAATGCAAATGAAAACCTTGTTTTTCCTTTTATGCTAATTTTATTTAAATGAATACAGATGTCTGGTAACATCTCTTCAGATTAATATGAAACAGTTCCTGAAAAACAGAACTCAGTAAAACTATTTGGTTTCTTTACTGTGAAAGCCTGCACCCAAATCTCAAAGCACAACTTTTCAAAACTTTCCTAGCTCTTCTACACTGAAGTTGCAGTATGCTTTTATTGAATCTGGCTCTTTCAAAAACAGTAACATACAAGTTGTCACATGATGAACAATAGGCTATGATTTGTGTAACCTTCCTGTTCACTTTTGCAATGTAATTGTGTGATTTGATGCAAACTGTGCTATGCAAGGTTCCCCTTGGAATGCACTGCTATATTGTTACAGTGTCATGTTTCCTGAAGCATCTTGTCTGTGTACAGATGTAAAAGGAGGCATCTCCCAGGCATTTCATATAGCACAGGAGCAGAAGGCAGTAAAAACCGTCTCTCAGACAGTGTTGCAAGCTATGTTCCCTCTAAGCCGTGCGTGTGCGCATGCACACACAGGTTGTGAAACCCATGCACACAACAAAATAGAGCGTGCACAAAAAAATTCAACAGTGCTAATATTTTTATGCTACTTTTAAGAAGGTGATTTCAAGTAGCATGTTTCAAATAAGGTTTTGTAATTTAAAAAATCATTTCCATCACCATATCAAAATAAAATTTAGACATTATTTGCATCATACACACTTATTTTGTTGCACTCACAAGTTTGACCATACTCATTCGAGTGCACACAGATTTGGACACTGGTTCCAAAAGTTTGCACAGAAGAAATTTTTTGTGCACACAGCCTGTGAAAAATTAGAGGGAACACTGGTTGCAAGTACACTGCGAGAGGAAATAACAATGACAATGAGCTCGCTATATATCTGTAGGTACCTGGCCAGAAAGCGAGAGAGGTATCTGGCCTTTTTGAAATAGAGGATAAACTCAGTCCAGGAGAAGGAGGGGCTGAAGGGGGTTTGGAAACAACTACAGACACTTTGCACAGTGAGAGGCTTTTTTGCCAGAGAAATACCGTCTTGAAAACACTCCAAGAGACTGAATCTATCCACATGGCCATGAGGGCCAAGACAAGTGGGATCTTCTCCCACGAAAGCTCATGCAAAAAATAAATCTGTTAGTCTTAAAGTGCCACACAACTGCTTGTTGTTTTTTTTACTGGACTAGACTAACACGGCTATCCCTTTGGAAATTGCCTGAATACTACCTGCACCAAGAAATGTAGCAAAGATTGAGGAGAATAAACTAGAGAGTAATCCTCAATGGTGTTGTTAAATTAGCATGTGCATTTTATTTTTTATTTGCTTGTGGTAACTCCTGACTTCTTTATTAAATGATTGTGCATTGATTTGTTATATACTCAGTTAAAATCATGTTCTAATCAATGAACTACTGTTTGTTTCATCTAAAGCTATGTGGACTTTAGAGCGTGCGAATGAGTGAGGTTGGCCATACCCATTTCTCTGATAAATGGGCAAACAAGTGCCTTGTGAATCTACAGTGATTGAGGAAGAGTCCCAATCCCTGTAGGACGCAAGTTCCTGGTGTGGCATCTGTGAGCTGGGGGTGCTTGCTGGGGGACCATCTCCTAAGTGGCTGAAAAGCAGAGATTCACTTCCTGGGACTGATCACACACAGGAGGCAGTTATGGTCTTCTGGCATAGCACGGTGAATTGGGGCTTGGGAGTGGAGATCGGAGGGCCACTGTGCCACAGAGGACCAGGTCCTGGGAAAGGTATGTCACACAAGTAAAGCACATATTGTGTTGGTACTGTACATGCAAACTGCTTGCAAAAATTGGGAAAGAATAAACATCATCATCTTTAAAAATCTACCTTTTCCATAATAATAATTTAATAAGCCCTGATCAAAGTTTCAGGGCCTTAAGAGATTAGCACAAGACAACATACTGTTTCAAAGAAATTAATATGACTATGAACCAAAATGGCAGGGGGGAGGGGGAGACAGTTTTACCCCTGTGTGATAAAATATATCCATGTCCACTATTAAAATAAGCTTCATACGGGATATGCCTTGTGATGCATCAATTGAAAACTCAATTTGCTGGTCGTTATTATCCTGGCAAAATGTGTTGCAACATGGTATGTAAAGTTATAAGGTTCCATTGTCTGATGTTACTAAAACATGTTTAAAGTCTGGAAGGAGGTAGGGGGTTGCTGGCCCCCAAAAAACTTTACCTCCCCTACACCTCCATGCTGACTCTGCCACCTGGCCCTGAACCAGGTTTCTGGATCCAATTGGGCATCAGTTTCCCAGATGGGGGCCGAAGCTGGCTCCAGCTCCTGCCACCACCGGCTCCAGACTTGAAGGCCAGGGTTGGGGCTGGATCCTGCCATTGGTGTGGTCCAGGTAAGCTGGATCCACCTGCCACTGACAGCCCGGTCCTGGATACCCAGCCAGGGTCAGGGGCAGATGTGTTGGCATTCAGGGCAGTGACAGGCCCTGTGAGCCTGTGCTGCCCATGGGACTCAGGACACTGGCGCTAGGACTGGAGGCTCATGCTCCCCTGTGCCCAGAGTCAGCAAAGCCACTAGAGAGAGTCCAAATTAGCTCCTCAAGGCCAAAGGCAAGCTGATGCTTCACCCAGGTGTAAACAAGGTCTATGGGCTATTACCTGTTAAATTGCTACTTTGACAGGAAATGAGGTATGAGTGAAAAAAATCTACATTTTAGCAAAGATAGAGTCTGGAGTTCTTTCTGCCTCTCCCCATGCTCCTAGAAGGAGATGCTTCTCAAGAAGGTAAGACTATTTTAAAAAAAAGGGAAAACACCCCTCCTCCTCTCCCTCTCTTTGCCCATCTCCTCACTGCACAAGAAACAATGAAGCAAGCAGCCATTAATCAGACAAAACTGTCCTCATCATAAGTAGCTAGAGCGCTGAGAGCACATGGTGACCACAATTCTATTTTTAATTTAACAGTTTGTTAAGTTAGGCACCTATTATTTTACCTTTACTTTTCTTGTAATCTCATTAGTTTACTTGTACTAACAAATTCTCTCTCTCTGTAGTTAAACTTCTTCCATGTTTTTCTCTAAACCACTGGTAACTGAAACGCTTGAGAAACTCCATTTGCAGTAACAAGTTTTGTGCATATCATTTCTATTAATGAAATGACTGATTTTATATGTTTATAGTCCAGCAGAGGACCAGGTAGCAGGGCCGGATTAAGCCCCAGTCTACACCTGGGCAGCTTTTCTGCAGCAGTTGACCCGCATTTACGCAAGCTATGCAAAATACCTTGTGTATCTGCCAGCAACTTTGTAAGTTGCCAGGACACACCGCTGAAAGCTGACTGTAAATGGCTTGCAGTTGGCTTTCAGCTGTGTCTGCTGGCTGGCAGGACTTCCAGTGTGAACCTTCCAGAGCGCAGCATTGAGTACATATTTACTGCTAATCACACCCAGAACGTCAGGCTGACAGCAGCAATTTTGCTGCCATCAGTGAAGACATACCCTAGGACTGTGCACTTTTGTGAGCCTCCCCAGTCTCCTTGATGGTGCTTAGTGTGGCGGCAGGTCAGCCCTCAGGCACATCAGAGCTGGAGGTCGGCAGACCTGCCAGCTGCAGAGGGTTCAGCCAGCACTCAGTGCCAGGGCCCAGCTGATGCCAGGGAAGGGGATGGTGGTGCAGGGCCCACAGACTGAGCATCTATGGGGGTGAGGCAAGGCAGGCCAGTACTCAATGGCCCAAGCAAGTGAATGGTAAGCCTGGGATTGGGGCTGGCTAGGTCAGTGCTGAGGCCTGGCTGGTGCTGGGAGAGCGCACGACCCACAGACTGGCCAGGATGGGGCAGGTTAGTGCTGGCACTGGGGCCTGGTACGAAGCATGTGCTTGGGCCAGAGCCCATGCCTGTGGCACTCCTGCCCCCTTACCGAGACTACCAGCCAAAATGAGGGAAGGATGGGGTGGGCCAGTGTGGACTGCGTGCACACTGATGGTGGGCAGCAGATGTCCTCCAGAAGTGGGGACTCCTAGGAGTGCTGTTGGGCCAGCACGGGGCAAACTGGCCAGACTATCAGGGGCGGGGGGGGGGGGGGGGGGCAGAGTGGGGTGGCTGCAGTGCTCCATGCCCAGGGTGACTGACAGACTACATATACACACAAATCAAGAAGGAAGTAATTTATATGCTAGAAATGGTTTGTAAGCAGTCCTCACTGGCGGTTATGGCAGCAAAACAATGTAAAGGGTACCCTAGGTTAACGGGCAGGGCTGGCACAGCTACTTACTAATTTATATTAGTGTTTCTCAACAATCTGTGGACCATCACTGGTTCCTCAGATCTCCCTGACACAGTTTAGGAAGGCAGCAAGCTGCTACCTGGTATCAAAAGGTTTGAGAAACACTGGTCTAGAAAACTGCATCCTGAGTATGTCACATCCCATTACTAATGCAACACAATGAAGCAGAAAATTTAATTAAATACTATGTGTCTGGTTCTGATCCTTCTCATTCTGCCAAAGTCTTGCTCCCAGTTTCTGCTGGTGTAATTTATATTAGAATCAGGCCATGTACCTTTGTGCTGGAATACAAAAGACTTTCATGGGAAAAAGTAGAGTAAAACACTTACTTTTAACTTTATACAAACTACTGACTTCCCACAAAACTTTTTAATTGCAAACATTAATCTGCAAACTAGACTATATCCAAGCAGAAGCCAATATTTAAGCTACATAAAGATGGGAAATAGAAGCTTTAAAACTAGAAAATGTATTTCTCAGAGGCATTCTTTCAAAATTGTTTAAAATGCAAATATTAACCTAAAGCAAAGAGGGAGAAAAGCAAAGTACCTTCAAATATTCACAGAAACCAACTGGTTTCATTATGAGAAGAGTTTACAGTGTGTTAAGAATTTTGTTTATTATTTCTAATTTTCAATGTTTATCGTTTTAACTCAAGTATGACACATATTTAGATTTAAAAATTATCCTCCTTGATTGCTATCAAAAACAGGCTGCCCCCCAAAAGACCTACTTTTCTGGAGACATGCATCCCACAAGCAAGCGAAACCTTTAAACCGCCCCATAGCTCCTAGCAAACCATATGTAATTGTATGAAGTGCCTGGCATTTCAGCGTACGGTAACCCTATTCTCAAAACTTGCTTTTGAAGTTTGAGAGTAAAACTTTAAAACTAGAAACTATCCTTTTAAATGCTCTGAGGAAAAACTGTCATTAACTGTATTTCTGCACAATGCCTTGCATTACATAATAGGACCCAAACTTGTTTAAGTTTTCTTAGCCTTACCGTAATACTTATGTTAAATAAAAAACAAGAAACCAATCTCTTAGAGCTGTACTTAGTGTCTCCTTCAAGATTCAGCTCTTGTGGTCTTGGGATTACAGATTCTCCTTAAAAGAAAGTTTCAAATTCTCACGTGTGTGGAGCAAAACACAGAAATGAGAACCCAAAGTGCTCAAGATCATCATAATAAATAAAAAGAAAACAAAGTATACCATTAAAGCAAAATCACTTCATTATGTTTAACCCACTCATAACTTCGGGCATTTGACTCGTGTTCATTTTTGGAATTGGCAGTACCGTACTAAATAAAAGAAAAGAGTATAAGAAGGTGAGACAGACAGTATGCCTTAGCCTAACATATGTGTGGTGGTGGGAGGAGAGACAATGGTTTTTTTTTTTGCTTGGGGACTACAGACATTTGGCAGCATTCCTGGGGATGATGCAAATAGCTCAAGCCAGTGTAGACAACCTTTTCCACAGTATAGACAACCTTTTCATCCTGCACCCCCACCCCCTCCTCATGGGGTGCTCATCCTTATGCTCCACTGAGGATAGGGATTGCAATCATAACAGCCTTCTAACAGTCAGGGAGGAGGATTATTTCATGGTCCTCACTCTATGAACTTGTGAGCAGGCCTTTAGCTTTCAGTTTAGTTTTTGCTTAAATTAAATATTAACTGAGGAGGGAAAAAAATGTCCCTACAGAGTTAACTAGGTAACCCTAGTAAGGCAAAATTAAATCAATAGTGTGAGACAGCAGTGATATATGTATATATCATGAATTGGGTTGCCAACTTTTTAATTTCTGAAAACTACACAGTATGGCAGAAGTGCTAAAACCTCCCGCACAGCTGCTGCAGTGTCTCTTTCCCCAAAGATCTCATTCCTTCTCCCAAGACTCCACCCCTTCCCTCAAAGCCATATTCTTTTTCACCCCTTCCCTCAAGGCCGTACCCCTGCTCCGCTTCTTCCCTTGAGTCTCCCACCTCTGGTCACTTCTCTCTTCACTCAATGTTCAATCTTTTCCATCTCCCTCCCCTTTCCAAGTTGGGCCCTCTCTGCTCTAGGGTTGAGATGGGAGCTGTAGCCACTTACACAGAGCCTGCCTGTCCACAAGATTCAGGTAGGAGGCAGCCTTGGCTGAGCAGAGGGTGGTGCAGGTTGCTGATCTGGAGCCTGCCTCCTCTGCCTGCGGTAACTGGACTTTTGGTGTCCAGTAACTGCAGCTGACTGGGTACTGTACAGATGCCATTTCAACCAGACTTTCTGGTCAAAAAACAGTCACCTGACAACCCCATGAATCTTAATAGATAAGTATGACACCAGCTGCCCAAGAAGAAAAATCAAAGGCCTCTAGTATTTCTAGGATATATGGTAATTACACTTCCAAAAGCTAAGACAAAAATCTTTGCCTTTCTCAGATATTAAAAAAGCATGTAAAATCAATCTGTGTTGTCTCTTAAAACCAAGTGTCCCACTGTTTAGTTGCATGAATGTACAGCATAAGTAGTGTACTTTTCCAGGTTTGAATGTGATGCATGAGTGTCCTGCAAGGGTGAAAAAGAAAGGAGAGTATGGAAGAATGGCACAGAGAAGCATCTCAGCAAAACTGAATCTATTGGCGATGGAGTCACAGCATAGTTAATATTGACAAGGCAATTCTGTGAATACTCTTTCTTCTTCTGTTAAAGCTGAAGATGTTGAACAAACAAGCACAGGATTTGAAAAATATTGAAATGAAATAGCAGGACAAAAACCAATGTAGAGGGGTTTTGTTGATAACTGAAATTAAAACCCCCAATTCTTGAGATCACTTATGCACTCTTGAACTTTCTTAAATCCAGTCTGAGGCAGAAAAGCACTTTACTGGTTCTTAAATCTCAAATTAAATTTAGAACTTAGCTATATGATTCTTACCTGAGGATAATACCATAAAATTACTATGAATTACTGCACAGTTATATTTAATATCTAGTGGCTCTTTTGGGGGGGGGGAGGTAACTTTGTTTTGACACAGCTGTAAATATTAGCAACAAAACTGAATAATTTTGCAAAATAAAAATTGATTCCTACTTGTAGTTTATCAAAGTTGTCAATCAGCATTCACATAGTACTTCTATCATACATAACAAGTAAAGATGATCAAAAAGGAATAATTCTAGAACAAAACACAGAGCAACAATGCTGCTGCACCAAATTGTAAGTGGGTAGGAAAAGATGGTAGTGGGGGTGGAAAGCAAGCTGTCACCAAAACCGAGATAATTTTAAAGTAACATTTTGTTTAAACATTCTATGGTTCTAAAGGCCTACTCCTAACAAATCTGTAAAAAGAAAGTGAGTGCAAGCACCACAAATAAAAGAAAGAGAGAAGCCCAAAATATGTTAACAGTACAAAAACTTATTTTAACTTTGCATGAACATCATGCTGTCAGACTTTTTTCCTCTCATCCCTGATGGGACACAGTTTTAACAAAGTAGACAGTTTGCTTGAAGTGTCCAATAGCACTCATGACATACTTTGTGGGTCAGTGAATTGCACCCATCTTGGAGAAATTAGGATGCACACAAAAGTATAGGATTTTCAAAACAAACAGCTTGTCTTCCAGTGCAACCATAATAGCACAGTAAGATTCTGCAAAAAGGTACAAGGAGGAAACACGGAAACAATTAACCATCAATTAAACTGTGATAAACTCACTATTACGGATAGTCAAATTAAGCAATTTTGTTTTAAACACATAGCTGAAAATCATTTTTCCCCATCATTATTCTCTACCCTTTCCCTCTCATCCTCCATGCAGGGGGCATTATATGAGTAATGCATCCCATTATGTTCTCTGTGTGCAGACACCACACACATCATCTCCTCAAAATGCCCAGTCACTGCTGGCCTGGAGCCTAGAAAACAGTCCACTGCTAATTAGATTCTTCTGCTAATGCTAATACTATTAGATTAATGCTGTGCCACTATACCATCCATACAAAATTTCCTTTAATCCATCATTTATTACATGAAGAAGAAACAGGAGAAACAGTTAGCATACTTGTATCTTCTAACCTCACTGTACTATCAGTCTGTGGACACCTGATTCCGTTAAAGTAACTGAGACAGCTCTAACACAATTAAGTCTAAGAGAATGAAGGTTAAGTAGCTTCTCTTAAACTCATATTGCTAGAGTAGCACAGCCATGACAATAGTGATGGTACTCTACTTTCGTGTCCACGTATTTAGACATGGATATCTGTTCCATTGCAAGTACTTAGCTAAAAATGAGGACTTTTTTTTCCCCCTAAGTCCAAGGAAGCATAGATCAAGGATATGAAAGCAGAATTAATATGATTTCTCATTCCAACTCAGCTAGCATCTGACACTATTTTTTACTGGGGCAGGAATAATCTATATGAAAAGTGGAGCAATGTGGTCAAGCAGCCTCCATCCACAGAACTTGTTAATCAAGCTCTACCTATGAGTGGCCAACATCTTACCCAATTCATGGCTCTAATCAAGAAGTATACATAGACTATGCCTTACATGCTTTTGCCTCAAGCAAATATTCTGGGAAGAATATTCATATTAATGTTTAGCTCATGGAAGTTAGAAAATGTTATCAAAAAACCCTGCAATAATTACCCCTAATCAAGCAAGGAGTTCTGTGGCACTTAAAGACTAACAAATCTATTAATCGCATGAACTTCTGTGAGAAAATCTGACTTCTTCAGAAACTTTCAGAAAGTGGGATTTTCTCCCATGAAAGCTCATGCAACAAATAAATTTGTTAGTCTTTAAGTGCCACAGGACTCCTTACTTGTTTTGCTGAACTAGACTAATACGAGTACCCCTTTGGAAGTCCTCCTTCATCAGATACCTTTAAAGTAAACAGCAAAACCACTCTATTAAAAATGTTAACTTTTGAACATTAATTCATATACAGGTATTTTTAGAAAAAGACTAAGGCCTCAACCCTGCAAACACTTAACTATGCGTTAAACTCTGAGTATGTGAACAGTCCCATTGACTGTGGTTCTGTTCATGTGTTTAAGTACATACACAAATGTTTGCAAGAAGAGGGTCTTTGGCACCTCAGGTGAAATCCTGTTCCATTAAAGTCAATGAAAGTTTTGCTACTGACTTCATTAGGACCAGGATTTCACTCCTAGATTTCCAGACATCTGCTTTAAAACATATAACTTAATTACATTTTTAAATGAGTATTATGTACAATTTAAAACAACATGAGCAGGCTTGGAAGACTTAGATTTCTTCTTATATATCTAATTTTGATAGGTAATAATGCTGACCTTTATTTTTAAGCATTTTTAAATTTTTAATCAACAAATTTCCACAGTTGCATAAAATTTTAGGTTTTAATCATTTTTATGTTTTATTAATTTAAATTTTCATAGCTGCTGAAATGTATAGGGAGGTCTGAAAATAAGTATTTAATGACAGTTGATGTTCATAATATAGAAGATAAAACACTATAATCATTACAGTACAAATTGTCATAATCAAATGTCAAAATATATGAAGTAAGTACCCCTAAATGAAACTCTAGTAAGTTACCACACAGCATTTTTCTTCCTTGGCCTATCTGTAAGTTTTGATCATCAATGGAAATTGTCAGTTTGTCTCAGTAAAATCAATGTTTACTAAAGTTTATTGACAAAAATTTAATTCTTCCAAGCCTACATATGACGACATTTTAACAATCTATGTAGTGGATTAGTCAGCCTACCTACCAGTAATAACAGAAAAGGAACTCTCAAGAGCTAGAAGATACAGCTCTAGCAACTCATTCAAATACCAGAGTGTTTTAGATAGGAGTTTAAAAATGTGGATGTATTCATTCTAATCACAAATTGGTGTATGTTTTCTCAAAAACAAGGAAAGTCCGGTGGCACCTTAAAAACTAACAAATTTCTTTGGGCATAAGTTTTCATGGGCTGAAGCTCACTTTGTCAGATGCATGCCATAAAACCTTATGTCCAGAGAAATTTGTTAGTCTTTAAGGTACCTCAGGACTTTCATTGGTTTTGCTATATACAGACAAACATGGCTACTGATCTGGGACTGTATGTTTTCTGAAGAAGTTTAGATCCTTATATTAAATTTTCATGCTCATCTTAGTGTTTGTGTGTGTTTAAGTTTTCAGGCAAATGAAATTGTATTAATTAGCATTTATTCTTAAAATTTTATGTAAGCTGTCCTGCAGACATGAAAATTGATGATAAGTAGTTATGGACTTTCTAAAACTCTCTAAAATGTTGTACAATATTTTCTCTTGCAGCCATCTGTATGGGGGTGGGGAGACGGGGCAGAGGGAAGGGTATAATCTGTAGCAAGGAAAAGTTACAGTGAAAAGATTCTTAAAATATTACCAAAATAGCCAAGAAGCACCACTATACTGGATGTCCACAAAATATATTCATTTATTGGTTTTGTACCAGGAAGTCTTAAATAACTGGCTGCTGAGAAAACAAACCACTGAAAAGGAGTACAGTTCTTGGTTTTTGTTTGTTTTTAAATCACTTAAGAATAGCTCAGTGCTTGAGAAAGCTTCATGACCTAAACAAGACTAAATAGATTTCTCATCTAGCAACAAATGTCTTATTAGCTGCTGCTTCTTTGACAGCATTGGTATCATCTACACCCACTGCAGTGCTTTGCCCTTTGAAACCAGTCAACATCAGTAACAGGACAACACTTTTTGATGGATGTTAGTCAAATGTTTTTATGGAATTAAAAACATTTACGTTTCAAAGCAACACAGTAGGCATTTTAATGATGTTTCAAAAAGCATTTGTGTGCGTCTCCTTTAATGTGCTTCATTCAAGGTAGCCTCTGTTGTTGCATATTTCAAAGCAGTTTACGTTGCGTGTGTACAATACGTGGCTGGAGAAAAGACAACAGTGGTCAGAGCTTTAAAGGCAAAACAACCAAAGTAATATATTTACAATAGCCAAAAAGAGTCAGAATATGTTATTATGGAAAAGAAATCAAAACTATGAAACCACTACTCATTGGTGGCAAACAAATATATCGTGCTTCTAAAGATTACATGTACATATAATGAAATTCATATAACAGAATGCATGGATGAAAATGTTTTTCTAAAAATCAGTGAAACACTACTTATTTTTGAAATGCTTATTCTCAAAATTTTAATGTCATAATACCAGATCCATGGTAGGTATCTCTTATGGTACTCATGAATCTGGCAGGGGCTTTAGTTGGAGCCAGCTACACACCAACAAATTCCACTATCAGATAGAATGACATATCTATCTATAATATGTAGGAGGGGGGGAAAAAGACTATGTGATTATGTGGAATGTCAAACAGAAGGCAAAAGGTCCTGGAAGTAAACTACAAGCTAGGTAAGCAGTATAGGGTAGAAGGTTTTAGTTTTGTTAAACATTGATGCACCTTCTAGGAGAGGGGGCTATATAATTTGGATAGCCTCCTCCTCAGCAGAAGTGGGACCAATCTTCTCAGGAACAGGCTGGCTAAAGGAACAAGAGAATAAAGAGAGAGATAGAGGATATGAGCACTCAGGCAGCAGAGAATCGAGATATGTAGAACAAAATGAATCAAAGAACCAAAGAATGTGAAGATTAAAAATTCTTCAGTTGCCTATGCAATAGCACCTCAGTAACAAAGAAGAATTGGAATTGCTGATTTATAAGCATATATTTGATTTAGTTCGGATTACTTGAACATGGCGAGATGATTCCCATGAATGGAATGTTAAAAAAATCAACGGTTATAATCAAATTGCCAAAAAGTATCGCATGGACAAAAGGGACAAGGGAAAGGCACTCTGTGACAAAAATCTGTTTCTCAGTCACTGATAACTTGGAAGAAAATTATCTTGAATGATTACAGAACAATAAAATAGAGAAAGCACAAAGCGATTATTTTACCTCTATTTAGCACGGATATAACTGCTGCTGGAATACCTTGTACAGTTCTGGTGCCCACAATTCAAGAAGGATGTTGGTAAACTGGAAGGGGCTCAGAGATGAGCAACAAGAATGGTTAAAGGATTAGAAAACATGCCTTATAATTGGCGCTTAATTTGTAAGGAAAGGTTTTAGCGCTCAAGCAATAATAGCATCATCCTCTACCATTTCACAGCACATGCAAGATCACTCTTCACACACCATTTACAGAAAAGGTGCCAGGGCTAACCACTAGCAAGCCCCAGCACAAAACAAGCTCAGTGTATGACAGTATGCTCAACAAGATGCTCAAGAAGTTCAGTGTCAGTCCTAACAGCAGCAGTCAGGGCCGAGTACCAAAGGAACCCTGAGGTTAGGAATAGCCAAGGAGCTCATAGTGAGGTCCAGGTCAGAGTCAATGCCAAGGGGCAGAGGCCGAGGCAATGTTTTAGGGTCCGAGTGAAGAGGCAAAGTTCAAATCAAGATGAGGTCAGTTCAGGAGTTTCAAGAGCAAAGAAGGGCATTTTTTGGTTAGATCCTTGTTAAATGTCCATAGAAATATACATCCATCTTTAAAAGATGTCTGTCTCACCAGACAAGAATTATCTACCTACCATTCATTTAAAAGAATATGCAAAATATGGGTCCTATCACCTTTTGGACAATCTGTCAATGAATTTTAAATAAAAACCAAGGAATCCTCTGGCACTTAAAGAATAACAAATTTATTTATTGCATGAGTTTTTGTGGGAGAAAAGCCAGCTTCATCAGGCACCTATATGTAACATCATAGTTCTTTGTTATTTTCATTATTTTGTGCCAGCTATCTGGAAGCTAAAATCAAGGGACATCAACAGTTTTAACAAGCACTTCCTCATATTTAAGATGTTTCTATAAAGGCTACTCCCACCTTCACTTTAAGGCAAGCTTCTTTTGTCCTTATGTCTCTGAAGTACATAATACTACTACTATTCGTCAGCTAATTTTTGTCTACTCAAAAGATTGATTACCCAGTCAGAAAAAATAATATGACAATGTCCATTTGTCATTGCTGCCTGAGACTTCCCCTATGATCTGTGACACAACTGTAAGTAAATATGATGAAAGATTCAGCATGGTATAATGTCTGGAGGAGAAAAAAAGGAAGGCAGCTTCAGAACTCATTGTTTTCTTCACAATATAATATTTCTGAATGCAAAGTCTATTTCCCATTAAAAGATTTCATTCAGATCGCATCTTTTTTACTAGGACTCCAACAATAACAAATGAAAAATAAGAAATCAAGTGATTTTAGATTCATTCATACTTTTTATATGATGGTAAGCACCTCGTGATTCACATGATATATACAATATCTGGAAAAAAAAGTTACACACAAATTAGCTTCCCTTAAAGTTTAAGTTTTATATTTAGACAGATGAATTATTTAGGGTTTGGGGAGAAGTTGGCAGGGTTTGGGAAAACATTGTCTAATTTCATAAAATTTTCCCAAGGATGCTTCCATCCTGTAATATGCTTTAACTATACTTCAAGGTTGGGGGGGGGGTTCTCTGGGATATCAATATATTTCTCATCTAAGAGCAAGGAGAGACTGAACTATTTTAGCTATATCAGTGCGTGGTAACTGTTGACATTTTAAGTAACTATGATGGTAAAAGAACTGCACACATATGACTCTCTAAATATTAAATCATCATAACCAAGTAATATAGAGATGATTTTTAAAAGTATGCTGATAGGGAAGTTTGAGCCCAACTCAAATCAGTGGCCAAAATTAAAACAAAAAACAAAACTATACTTCATTACACAACATCCTCCCTCACACTTTTTCATTTTTTACCCACTCTCTCCCATATGTATCCACTTAAAGGTATGCCAGTGAAGTCAGAGAGGTGATGAACCAGGTCTGCCTACATGTAGATTATAAATACGAAATATCAATGGCACCTAGGAATAGTAACTAACCGAGAGTTTCTCATCACATGAAGTCATTAGTGTTTGAAATATTCACTGTGTCATGGAAGTCTGATTCAGTACTATTCTGGTACAACACTAAGAACAGACACCAAAGTACTGATCCAGGGAATGCACTTGAACTTCCCTTTTACTTGAATATAATAGAGCGACTGGTTAGAAAAAAGGGCTAATTAGAACATTTTCACCAAAAATGAATGTACTTGGACCTGAGTTTCTAGCCCTTGGCCAATTAACTAATCATCACATCAGAGCCAAAACAAGATTTGAAATCTTGAAGGTTAGTTTTAAACAAAATTGTACTTCTCAGGTCAGCTCTAGCAACAGTGACATGCTGCCAAAAATTTTAACGAAGAGCTCGCTCAAAAATTTGCCGCCTCAGTTGACAATACATGGGATAGTCTCAAAGGCTATGTCTACATCTAAAAATTTAGTTCAGACTTGAGAGTTCAAACTAAATAAGTCTGAAGTTATAAATCTGAACTAACTGAGGGCTAGTTCGGACTAACCGCAGCTTTTTAGTTCAAAGTAGCTGTGCGTCCTAGTTTGAACTAACTTTTTAGTTCAAACTAGAACACACTCTTAGTTCGAACTAAGCACAGAAGTCCTGACTAACCACTAAGAAATTTCTTAGTTTGGACTAGCCAAAACTTAGTGTGGCCAACAGCTAAATTAGTCCAGACTAAGCTTGATTAGTCCAGACTAATTTGCCAGTGTAGACATAGCTAAAGTGTCTTATATGTCCTGCTCTCCTCCTTCCTTCCCACTCAAAAAGATGAGAGGGACTTTGCCATTGGCATGAATTACCTAGGTATATTGTGGATGCTCCACCCCTCATACTTTTTAGAGCAAGACTGCATTTTTTTTTTTTTTAATACATGAATAACATGCTGTAGTGTAGCTCTACCATAAATGATGGGCATAACGCAGGGATCACTAGAAGGAATGCTATTGCTTGTGCTATGCAGGCAGTCACATTAGATATTCATAATCTCTACTTCAGACTTTATAAATCTGACACTATGAAAAAAAACCCAACAATTCTATAATCTCTTCCACTAACAACAAACAAACATAAAAAAACAATCAATTCTATGTTGATTCCTTACCAAGCTCCCACAGGTCATTTTCCTATGCCCCTTGCAAACCAATGTGCTTCTGCTGCCCCCAGCACCTCACAGAAGTACTGCTAGATCTCGTGGGACCATTGTTTGAGAATTGTTCCTCACAGTGGGACCATAGCAGTAGACAGATTGTTTTGGAAGCAGCAGTGAAAGGCAAGGCACCTAGCTGTAAGAGCTGGCTGCCTGATGGAGCAGTGGGATGAGTGGTCAGCTGGTAATCAATAGATCTCTTTTAGCTTGTGTGAGGGGGGAAAAGGGTTCTAGGTTCCTTTCCATTACCATCTTTTCAACATGCAGGCTGGGGCTGAGCAGAAAGCTTTACTAGATGGAGAAGCTGAATGCTGCAAGATTCTAATTCAGTATAGTAGGAGGTTTGCTTTGCCTCCTGCATTGCTAAGTGTTCGGCAGTAGGGTGACTGTGCTTATCATGGTGCATTCATAGAAGTGATGATAGGAGATTCAGGAAGGCACTTCCTTTTGGGACAGATGCTGTAGCCAAGCTAAACACAGGCACTAGTGTTATAGCTACTTGGAAGAGTTACAAAAGATCAATGTGAGCCTGACAAAGGACTGGACAAGAAGAGAGGACCTTAGAATTTAGACTGAGTCAGCAAATCAATTATCCATCATCCTTCCCACAAGCAAAAACATAAACCTTGCCTATCTACCATTTTCACATCACGATGCCAGTGGGCAGACCTAAGCAGTGGTGAAGAGTAAGCAAGAGGATTCTTTGGGATACACTACAAGCAACTACACATTTTACATAAGTTGTGTGCCCTTACAGAAAAGTCCACTGTAACTTAGTATAAAACTTTCCTCTCTAGTTTCTTTAAGCCATCTTATAGAATTTAATACAGAATTGCATTCTTTCAGGAAAATTTCTACAGGTTGGTTCAAAGAAACCTGTAAAAAAGTTAAACAAGGAGTCCAGTGGTACTTTTAAAGACTAACACATTTGTCACATAAGCTTTTGTGGGAGAGAATCCCACTTCATCAGGTACTTGAAGAAGTAGGTTTCTCTCCCACAAAAGCTCATGCAATAAACGAATTTGTTAGTCTTTAAAAATGCCACCAGACTACTTGTTTGTTTTGCTGGATTAGACAAACACAGCTACCACTTTGGAACCTGTAAAAAAAAAAAAAAAAAAAGTCTCTCAGTTACATCACATAGGGTGTCACTGTAATTTCTATAGAATCCTATTAGATTTCTGTGTAACACTGTTAGTTTAATTCTTATTCAATTCTATAAGGCTTTACCATAAGTGTGTTTGGAAAAATATCTTTAGGACCATGCACCATCATGCTGAGGAAGTAGAGCCCAGCTGCTTGTTCTTTTTGACCCTACTGATCTGTTTACACTACCTTACCCTGATTTCCCCTTTAAGAGAGAGAAAAGCTATATAGGAGCTTACTTTTTAAAAGGCCAAATGAAACCTGAGACTCTTCTTGTTCTTAAAAAGGAGCCTCTTTAAATTTCTTCCAGATCATTTGTGGCAGTGGCTAAATGTGCTCAGAACCTATGAAGATCATGAATTTCATAACTAAGCAATATTAAAAGCAGTATATGGCAAAAATTGAAATATTTGTTGTATTTGGGAGATGTTTTAGACATAAGCCAATATATAGTAGGGGGCTGGAACATTTCAAACATTAAATTTAGATTGCATCAGTTGGAGGTAAAAGACTTGCATTGATTATGATAAACAATATTTTAAAAAATAAATATAATCTGATTTTTCAGGGATTGGAGTATGGGGGCGAGGGGAGGCACACGTTTATTGCTGACAGCAAACTTGAATCTGGACGGTGATATTCCCCCTCAAAGAAAACTGTAAACATTTCTGAGAGTAAAAAGACAAGTGTGTATCTATAAAACAAAGTTTTTCCTCCCAAGCTTTTTAGAGCTAATTTCAATCTAGCACCAGTTGGTTACAGCAGATTATTTACTGAATTTACATATGTGGTATAGAATGTTAGCACATTTAGGAAGTAAGGAACACAGAATACTGCTAAAGGCTAGTTAGACTGTACTATCAGTACACATCTCTAGGGATTATCTACTGTCAATGTTTTATAATTCAGTGCCAATATTGTATATGCTTGCATACCTACAGTTTGCCAAATCAGGTAACAGACAGGATTGAAAAGAATGTTTAGTATTTGTTTTTCAAGTGCTGGGTGTTACTGTGGGTGTCCTGGACAAATTCCAACCCGGGTAAATATTTTCTGCCTATGAAAATGTCCCTTTCAAGTTTCAGGAGAAGTTATTCTTTGGTTTGTGCCCTAAACCACTGTGCATTATGCTGTACTAAAGAACCATTACTGCGTTTCACTCCAGGAGTTGATAACAATAACTTTATATATCTGAAGATTTGAGTAACAGCTGGCAAGATTATGTAAAAATAAAATAATGTCAAATAATTTATTCATAGAATCATGGGGCCAACAATAAGATTCAAGATTCATCACAATTAAAAATTCATCAAAATTAAAATGAGTACTAAAAATAAACACTAAAAATAATTAACATAGTTCTGGAAAAATTAGAAAATATGCAAATACTACCTTTTGGAAGGAAATGTTACAGTGGTGGCCAACAAAATACTTGATAACAACAAACCAAACAACAAAATACTTGATGCAATATATATGATAGTATTCCTTTCATGTTTAAATGTGGATGTATCCTTAACTGAGAAATCTCTTCTACTTGAATTCTGAAAAACCTGTTTCCCTCTCAGACACCAGCAATCTTCCCCATGTAAAAATCACCTAACCTCTACAAATGCATAATTCACAAGTGCTTCAGTAAGGATGAAGTCAATCAAATCAGGCACTATCCCACATGGTAATTTCTAAAAGGGCAGCCATGCTAGTCTATTCCAGCAAAAGAAGCAAGGAGCCCTGTGGCACTTAAAGACTAATAAAATCTATTTATTTAAAAACTTTGAAAGCTCATGCAATAAATAAATAAAATATGTTAGTCTTTACGTGCCACAGGATTCCTTGCTTCCCATATGGTAATGTTAATATCAATTACTGGGATTTCTGATTACTATGGAGTACAGTCATCATTTTCAAGGATTTAATTCCTTCTAGGTAAAAAGCCATTTACTCTGAGGCTTCCCATATCCACTTTGAGATGTTACAATATTATTATGGTAATACCCAAAGATTTCTGTTAAGATCAAGGCTCCACTGTGCTAGATACTGTACAAACAGAAAGGAAGAACTCTATTTTTCACAAGTGCTATATAGTCTCTCTTCATGAAAATGTTAATAAATCGGCCTGTTATACTGTTCAGCCAGTCTCTGACAATTTAAAAAAAAAACCAAACAATTTAAAAAAATTAAAAAAACCCAAACCCAAACCCGAGTGCATGCATGAATGCTAAAACAGTACGACACTTTATTGTCGACATTTTAAATATTGTATGGAGGTCATCAGATGCTCATTAAGTATTATGCTGTCAGAATAAACTTGTTTACTAGGAGGCATCTTCTGCAATACATAACACGATTGGAAAATTAAGGAAATCTTGAAAGCAAATTTTTGCAGACTTAATCACAAGCGATTAATAAGAATTACCTTACAGAACTGGAAGTTGGTGGACAAGCTGACAGTTAATAAATTAGACAATATGAAGAGGGAACATGTCGTATGTGGAAAAGTTCACATAATGTGACAGGAAAAGCTAAGGATTCTGTGGAAATATGAAACTCAATTTCTATGTATAGCTACTGGAAATTGTGTGTACACCTTTAACTGTAAACTGTTTTACTACTCTTTACTATTCTCTGATCCTCTCTGCAGGTCAGAGATCATCATCCGGGAATGAGAGGAGTACACCATTTGAATACTTTCTGTTATGATTAAATGAAAAAAAAACAAAAAACAAAACAAAAAAAAACCTACAGTGCCTCAGTTAAATATGACCATTTTCAAACTTTGTACTAAAGTATTCCATCCATAAAACGCTCACTACTATTTCATACCTCCATATGTCATTTGGTTCTTTAATCTAGTCTCAGTTTCTCCTAGCTAAGAATTTTAGAATCAATATTTCACTGATAAATAAGGGTACTTTGGGAAACATTCCATTTTGCTAGCTGGTCCTAATAAAAGGAATTGGCATCTAACAGCAGCAGACAAAGCTGTAATGAAAACAAACATTTTTTTTAATGTAATTTCTTTAGCTAAGTGAAGACCAAGGCCCTGAAGAAGCCATTTCTCTCTCTCACAGGCTTTAAAAATTTTATATTTCTTTGTTTACACACCCTTATACTACAGCAGAGGAAAACTAATGCACAGCTATTTTCTTTGCTGTCAACAAGAAAGATGGTCCCACTGCAGGTATTTAAAGCTAATTTTTCAGCAGATCCCCACTTTGTCCATTCTAAATCTATGTAATCAACTGCATGTACCTAAGTGGCTGAACATTTGCCCTCAATGCTGAAGATATTTTGAACCTTAATTACCCTGATATTGAAGGTCTAATAGCTTTGTTTATGATGAAAACCTACAAAAGTGTTTGTAGGCTGGTAGCTGAAAGTAAGCCAACTTTGTTGCTCCCCTCCCCCCCCAATGAAGTATCTTGGCTTAGTAGCATGTGCTATTTAATTTTCTTTTTGTTTCATGCACACAGTAACATTAAACATACAAAGATAAAACTGTATAGTACTAGTAAATTCTTATAGTCATAGTGACTGCTGATCCTGACTCAGTTCTCAAAACTAAACACATGAAGGCCAAGGCATCCACAGTAATTAAATCTTCAATATGGAACAGATAACCATCTCTGCCATAATTATAATTATAATTAAAATAAAAAAAAATTCCCTTCTCACCCTTATGGGTGGTATGTGTCATCCTCAACCTCGGGTCCTCTACCAGAGGCCTGGGAGTTTGAGGGTTCTGCGCAGTATCTTAGCTGTTCCGAGCACTGCACTCTTCTGGACAGAGAGCTCTGATGTTGTTCCTGGGATCTGTTGGAGCCACTCTCCCAGCTTAGGAGTCACAGCCCCGAGTGCTCCTACCACCACCAGGACCACTTTGGCCTTCACTTTCCACATCCGCTCTAGTTCCTCTTTCAGGCCCTGGTACTTCTCCAGCTTCTCATACTCCTTCCTGATGTTGCTGTCACTTGGCACTGCTACATCTATCACCACTGCTGTCTTCTGGTCCTTGTCTATTACCACGATGTCTGGTTGATTGGCCAATACCTGCCTGTCTGTCTGGATCTGGAAGTCCCACAGGATCTTAGCCCTGTTATTCTCCACGACCTTCTGTGGGATCTCCCGTCTGGTCTTGGGAGGGTCTAGCCCATACACTGTACAGATGTTCCTGTACACAATGCCAGCTACTTGGTTATGCCATTCAGTGTATGCTGTTCCTGCCTGCATCTTACATCCTGCCACTATGTGTTGGACTGTCTCTGAGGCCTCTCTGCACTGTCTGCACCTTGGGTCCTGTCTAGTGTGGTAGACCCCTGCTTCAATGGATCTGGTGCTCAGTGCCTGTTCTTGTGCTGCTATGATCAGTGCCTCAGTGCTGTCTTTTAGTCCAGCTTTTTCCAGCCACTGGTAGGATTTCCGAATGTCAGCCACCTCAGCTATCTGTCAATGGTACATCCCATGCAGGGTCTTGTCTTGCCATGGCACTTCTTCTGCTTGATCTTCCTCCCATGTCTGCTGCTGCTGCCTCAGGCATTCTCTCAGCAGCTCATCTTTGGGTGCCATCTTACTGATGTACTCCTGGATGCTCTGGGTTTCATCCAGGACAGTGGCTTTGACACTCACCAAACCCCGCCCGCCTTCTTTCCGGCTGGCGTACAGTCTCTGGGTGTTGGACTTGGGGTGGAAACCTCCGTACATTGTGAGGAGCTGCCGGGTCTTCACATCGGCAGCCTCCATGTCCTCCTTTGGCCAGCTCACTATACCGGCAGGGTATCTGATGACTGGCAGGGCATACCTGTTGATGGCGTGGATCTTGTTCTTCCCATTGAGCTGGCTCTTCAGGACCTGTCTTATCCTTTGGTGGTACTTGGATGTTGCTGTCTTCCTTGCCTCCTCATCGTGAGTACCATGTGACTGTGGGATGCCAAGGTACTTGTAGCTGGTCTGTATGTCTGCTATGTGGCCTGCTGGTAGTTCCACCCCATCAGTCTTGACTACCTTTCTTCTCTTTACTACCATCCGGCCACACTTCTCCAGTCCGAATGACATCCCAATATCCTCACTGTAGATCCGTGTCAGGTGGATTAGCGAGTCGATGTCTCGTTCATTCTTAGCATACAGCTTGATGTCATCCATGTAGAGGAGGTGGCTGATGGTAGTTCCACTCTTGAACTTGTATCCATATCCAGTCCTTGTGATTATCTGGCTGAGGGGGTTCAAGCCAACGCAGAACAGCAGCGGGGACAGCGCATCACCTTGGTATATGCCGCACTTGATGGCCACTTGTGCAAGCTGCCTTGAGTTGACTTCCAGTGTTGTCTTCCACAGTCCCACTGAGTTCTTGAGGAAGGTCCTTAGTGTCCTGTTGACTTTGTATAGCGCCAGACATTCACAGATCCATGTGTGCGGCATTGAGTCGTAGGCTTTCCTGTAGTCAATCCAGGCTGTGCTCAGATTGGTCTGTCTAGACCTCGAGTCTTGGGCGACTGCTCTATCTATGAGCAGCTGGTGTTTTGAGCCTCTGGTGTTGTTCCCAATCCCTTCTGAGCTGTGCTCATGTACTGGCCCATGTGGTCCTGTAGCTTGGCGGCTATGATGCCTGATAGGACTTTCCATGTTGTGGGGAGGCAGGTTATTGGCCGGTAGTTGGATGGTGCTGTTCCCTTGTGGGGCTCTTTCATGATCAGCACTGTCCTTCCTTGTGTTAGCCAGTCTGGGTGGGAGCCTGCTGCTAGCAGCTGGTTCATCTGTGCTGCTAGGCGCTCATGCACTGCTGTTAGTTTCTTTAGCCAGTAGGTGCGGATCATGTCCAGTCCAGGTGCTGTCCAGCTCTTCATGTTCTTGACCCGCTGTTGGATGTCGGCTATTGTGATGGTGACTGGTTCCTGTTCCGGGAGATTGCTGTGGTCTGTTCTCAGGTCCTGCAGCCACTTTGCACTGGTGTTATGAGTCTTCTCTTTCTCCCAGATGTTCTTCCAGTACTGTTCAGTTTCTGCTGTTGGTGGCTCTGCTGTTATTGTGTTGTTGCACTGCAGTTGGGAGTACACCTTGGATGGTTCTTTGAAGAACAGGGCATTTATCTTTTTGGCCTCTGCTTCTCTAGTGTATCTCCTTAGCCTGGTGGCCAGTGCTGTGAGCCTTTGCTTAGCAGTCTCTAGGGCTTCAGATGGAGTCAGGCCCTTGTATTTTCTCAGTAGCCGAGTCTTATCCTTAATCTCTACCCCCTTCTGTAGTTCCACCAGCCAGCTAACTTCTCTCCAGGTTGCTTTGATCTTATCCTCCAACCTCATTTTCCAGGGGGGGTATGTACTGCTGTTCTTCTTGATTGTGTAGCCAAGCATCTCCAGGATTACAGAGGCTGTAGCATATACCAGTTCATTGGTTTCAGTGATGGTGGTAGTAGGAATTGTTATTAGGGCTCTATTGGCATCTTCTAGCATACTATCTGATGGTACTTCTCCCACAAGCCTTGGTAATCGGTCTCGAGGGTTGACTGTAGCTAGTTTATTCATGATCTTATGCCTCATATCAGCTGCTGTGTTCTGTAATGGAGGGGGTGGCAGTGAAGTTCCAGCTTTGGGTGTTGGCTGCACATCGAGTTGTTCTTCTGGGGCTTCTTCTTGAGTCTGGGAGGTAATGTGCACTTGGTCTATCTCCAGTTGTGAGAGCAGCTGCCTCTTTACTATGTTGAAGCATTGGGTAACTAGCTGTTTCTCGGTTAGTGTGGATGTAGGTCTTTTGTCCATCCATAGTTCCCTCATACATTTCATATATCCCCTCTCCTTAGGTCTGCTGTTGTAGTAGCATTCCATCAATTCCAGGTTCTCTTGTCTCGTCCATGCATGGTTTGTTCCAGTAGCCCACTTATAGTCAGATTGTCCTGGTTCCCCAACATCTGGCGCAGACCTTGTTAATCCGGGCGACGTCCGAGCCGGCATGACTCTCCTAGTTCGTGTCACTCTCATATTCGAGGTAGGCAAGTGAGGCGTTAGGGGGTCTTTTGCCCAAGGACCCCTACTGGGAAGGTAGACAGGTACCCACCAGGATTTGAACCCCAGTCTCCCGTATCAAAGGGTGTCGGTATTAACCACTACGGCGCTCTTAACCACTATGCTACCCAGTCACCTTATATAAAGTTGCACATAATTATTATATATTATATATATATATCCCCTGCATTTATAGGCTCTTCTTTGGAGATGTTTAAAGCTCTTGATACTTCTGCAAAATGAGATTTTATGCTGTATCTTTAATAGTAATTTATTAAAAGGGACAGGAAGAAACTGCCATGCTATTTGATCTACTGTTTGTTTGCCTAATAACTTCAGGAAGGAATTGCACACAATTGTTTTTAAAAGGACAAAGTCAAGACATGACTAAGAGTTCAAGTTTGACTTGCTAAAAAAAACAGGCACTGAGCACCAGATCCATTGAAGCAGGGGTCTACCACACTAGACAGGACCCAAGGTGCAGACTGTGCAGAGAGGCCTCAGAGACAGTCCAACACATAGTGGCAGGATGTAAGATGCAGGCAGGAACAGCATACACTGAACGGCATAACCAAGTAGCTGGCATTGTGTACAGGAACATCTGCACAGTGTATGGGCTAGACCCTCCCAAGATCAGATGGGAGATTCCATAGAAGGTCGTGGAGAATAACAGGGCTAAGATCCTGTGGGACTTCCAGATCCAGACGGACAGGCAGGTACTGGCCAATCAACCAGACATCGTGGTAATAGACAAGGATCAGAAGACAGCAGTGGTGATAGATGTAGCAGTGCCAAGTGACAGCAACATCAAGAAGAAGGAGTATGAGAAGCTGGAGAAGTACCAGGGCCTGAAAGAGGAACTAGAGTGGATGTGGAAAGTAAAGGCCAAAGTGGTCCCGGTGGTGGTAGGAGCACTCGGGGCTCTGACTCCTAAGCTGGGAGAGTGGCTCCAACAGATCCCAGGAACGACATCAGAGCTCTCTGTCCAGAAGAGTGCAGTGCTCGGAACAGCTAAGATACTGCGCAGAACCCTCAAACTCCCAGGCCTCTGGTAGAGGACCCGAGGTTGAGGATGACACATACCACCCACAGGGGGTGAGAGGGGAATTTTTTATATATCCCCTGCATTTATAGGCTCTTCTTTGGAGATGTTTAAAGCTCTTGATACTTCTGCAATATGAGATTTTATGCTGTACCTTTAATAGTAATTTATTAAAAGGGACAGGAAGAAACTGCCATGCTATTTGATCTACTGTTTGTTTGCCTAATAACTTCAGGAAGGAATTGCACACAATTGTTTTTAAAAGGACAAAGTCAAGACATGACTAAGAGTTCAAGTTTGACTTGCTAAAAAAAAAAAAAAAGTAGCACTTAAAAAGAGACAGTCAAGGACGTTAAGCCAAATATTGGACCTACCATTCTTGTTTCCTGTGTACACACTGACACACACCCAAGCAATATCTGCTATTTCTGTTTTTGTAAAGACATGGTATGGAAAGAAGCAAGAATCAGCAACATTGTCAATACTGACAGTGTTCCTTAAATTCTCAGTTCCCTGAGACAGATGTTCAAGTCATTGCAACCTCCAAGGGACAAGAAATTGAGAAGTACATAAAAGAAAATAAGAAAAAATGCAGTTACATTTAGCTCCTACAAGAAAACATGCTCTAGAAAAAACACTGGTTGCTATAGGGTGCTTATGTATAGCTTTTTTTTTTATGTTAACAACTATAGTAAGTTATTCATTTATAGGAGTGATTTTTTTTGGCTTTGGTATTGTTAATTTAAAAGATTCTTATTAAGAAAAATTTTCAGGAAAACACAAACCAACCTTCAATTACAGTCATGGAATACAATATTGAGGCTTTAATTTTTTGTTTTTTTTGGTCAAGTTCTGGTTTCCCCTTCCCAATAACAGCATGGAGAAGCTATTCTCTCCTCCAATTCTAAAGATTTTTTTACATGATACTGTTGACCATCATTTTTCTCTCTTTGCAAGTTTTCTTCCTCATTTCTCAAAGTAGACCTGCACAGCCTTCCAGATGTATTCAAGAGATGCAACTCAATCTCCATCTTAAGCTTTTCTTAGGGAAAGGACTCCTGGTAGATAAATTTGTACATAAAAACTAAGCATTACTTCACACACATGATGTTTGACAGGAACCATGACCCTAAAACCGAAATAATGCTTATTCTACTACTATCTTGTTAACATATAAAATCTTTTAGCAATGCTCAAATCACAAATGGGGAAAATCCTTACCTTATGCCAATGTAGGAAAACCTGTGTAAGAGATCTAGGGTTACGTACCCTGTCATTTCTGGAAAAATAATCAGTTATATAGTCACCAAACTTTACTCCTTTCTTCTACATCAGTGAGTTCTGTACACGATCAATAAACCCTGCAGGGATTGTCTAATTTAGAGATAAAGAGTTAGAAAACTAAAACTGCACACACTGAACTTTTGGCAAAAATATATCTTACATTATAGTACTTTCTGAATTTAAGCCCCCAGCTAATCCTAATATACATGTAAATGACATCTTTTTTTCCCCACCTCAAATCAGAACATATACACAAAAACCATACACGTGTCCAATTACTGGGGAAATGTGGAATGATTGGTTAGAGCGACAGTTACTTTGCAACAATAAGACATGCATTAAATTTGTCATCTCTCTTATTCTGACTAGGTAATAATGGGAATCTTCTCAGGCCATGCAGTTTAGCAATATTTCCTAAAGGGAAGAGGAAGATACAATAACAAGGAGAGTGTCCAGAGAAATCTGGAAAATTCAGAAGGATATTAATTCTCATTGTCATTTCTGGGCGGAAGACAATAAGCTATTATCATAATCTTAGAAGAACATATTTTCTGTACCTTTTATCCCACGTTATTAAGTGTTTAGATATCTTCAAGTCTCTTACTAAACTTCTTTAAAATTATTTGATTCAATTGTTTATTCTAAAGAACACTGAATTATTAGCTGCTCTCAGCTCTTTTAGAGCTAGCTCAAACAACATTATAAAATTGGAGGTCAAAAGATGAGATGTATTTCTAAATATCAACAGTTTGTGCTAAATAATTTGTTCAGTAATTCATGTATGTGCTAGAAAAATATCTCCTTGACCCCATCCATCTCTACTTCTATGCATAAGATAAAGCATGGTCATTAAAATAGATGTCTGACTCAAGTTACAATTACAAAATCATACCATGGGATGCCTTCCATCTACAGTTTAAAATGGTATTTTTGAAAGTTACACCCATATATTTGGTTTAATACGATGAATGTATTGTACATTTTTCTGTAGAGACATATTAAAGCACCAGTGAAATGAACAATATACTAAGACCCCATCTTGAGGTAGTATTGCCTCAACAGTAAGGGATGAGATTTCCCTTACTACCCAGTAGGAATATGAGTGATGAAAACGTTAAGGCCACCAGCAATTCAAAGGCATCAACTCTTGTTTCATCATGGACTTCAGTGAAGTGGCTTTCACATCAAAGTGCCTAGCAGTATGCTAGTCAAAAATGTTTGAGTTTAAACAGGTGAGGACAGTGTTGTCTAATTTCAAACCCAGAAGACTCAGTCTCATTACAGCACAAAATAGACAATGTGCAGCAAATGGCTCATTGCTCAGTCAGTATAGAGTTTGTACTGATGAACTTATTCCCAGACCTGCCTGCAAAAAATAATGCCATTTCACAAAACAAATCTAAGATTTCAAAATTTGCATTCTGATAGTTAGATTTGAGCAACCCAGGCTCAATTTGCTGACCAAAATCAGAAGTCCCTGAAACTATGTCCCCCACATCCCAGGTGAGTCCTCTAATTACTGGGGTGGGGGTGGGTCTCTCTTTCTAAATTCCATTCTTTACCCAAGATGCCTTCCTCACCCTCTTTCCTCCCTAGAAAAATCATTGAAACCCATTCATTTCTATGAAACATTTTAGTTTTGCAGCACTGTTATCCTCTGTTGAAAATATGTAGACTTCTACAGCCAAGTCCTAAGATATAACTGTGACGCTGTCTGGATTTAGGAGAACATTTATGATTATTTTTCATACTAATATTTCATATTTGCAATAATCCATAGGCAAAATTCCATGTTGACACCAATAGAATGGTTGCAATCTGCTAGGAATGATTTTATTGTTTATATATAGGTGTCATCTCTGTAATAGAAGTTAGGATTAGGTTTATTCTATTTGTTTCAAATTATTGGATTCTGTGATGCTCCCAAACAGTATGTCTACAAACCACTGCCTCCTTAATGGCCCACTAAGGAAGCTCCCAGATATAGTGGGCCCAGGGAGAAACCTGTTGGACCACTATGACCTGCCCATGTGACTCAACTCCATTTTGATTTGCAAGACTGCACAGCATAGGGAAGCCCAGAGATGATAGAAGGCAGCAGCCCCAGCTCCATTGTGTCATTGGTCTGCCTGCAGCCAAACCCTCTTCCGGAACTATTCTTCTGCAGCTGAACAAAGGACAGAGACCTACCCAGGTGGCTGAGTGTATACCAGAGGAATTGAACTAACCTGAAAACTACAAATTCTCCAAGGACTTGCTTTATATGCTCTAAATCATTTGTATGTATGTGATTCACTTGGATCCTTCAACATCTCTTGTATTTTGTTTCCTTTCTTTTTATATTAAAACTTTAGTTTTACTTACTAAAGGCCTAGTTAGCTGTGTGGTATTCTGAGTAAGATCCAAGCCTACATTGTTCTGGGTTGTGTGGCTGGCCCTCTGGGGTCAGGAGAACCTATTAGTTTAAGAGACCCAATGGCTAAAAGTGGGGACCAGAGGAGCTGATGTGCAATAAAGGAGGCTGTTTCTATTTTGTTGTGCTTCATGATGACCAGTGTGGGGAATCAGAAGCATGGCGTGCTACTGATTAAGAGACTGGTTTAAGTGCCACCCTTCAGTGTTTTGGGAGCCTAGCTCCCGGTTTTGCACCTTGTCCTGATTTTTGCACATTCACTAGATTAGCCCAGGAGCTAAAAGCAGGAACACTCCCACTACGTCATCACAGAAAGAAAACAACAGAATACAACTGGTCATCATCACCTACAACCCCCAAGTCAAACCTCTACAGCACATTATCAAAGACCTACAACCTATTCTATAAGATGATCTCTCACACTCTCAGGCCTTAGGAGATAGATCTCTCCTTGCTTACAGACATCCCCCCAATCTTAAGTAGATACTCACCAGAAACTACATACGTAACAGAAACATTAAATTAGGTACACAGCCTTGGGGGAAAAAAAAAAACATGTTGGCAACTTTGCTTTGCTCACATATCTTCACAAAAGACACCATCACAGGACCTCATCAAGCAAGCTACTCCGTCAGGGGCTCATTGACCTGCTGATCCACAAATGCGATTTATGCCATCATGTGCCAGAAATGACTCCCACCTGATACAATGGACAAACAGGAGAGTCTCTTCACAAAAGAATAAATGGATACAAGTGACATCAGAAATAAAAACTAACATGAGAACACTTCAGTCTTCCTGAGCTGTCTATCAATGATCTGTTAATAGCTGTACTCAGGCAAAATGATAACAAATCAAAGCAACAAAGAGAAACTACAGAATTGGAATTTATATGAAATTTTGATCCTGTCAATTTATGGCTGAATAAAGATTTTTTTTCCCCCCCATTACAACCGGTAATTTTGCTTTCCTTCCACCCTCCCCTTCCCCAACCACCTTGCTTATTGCTGTTCATCACTGTTTGACTCCAAACAACTTCTTTGATTTGCTGTAACGATCTGAGCTGATCCTATGGCTTACACTCCCCTACCTTTTAGTTGCTTCCATTCTGCAAGTTCCCCATCTTTAAGCGTCTGATGAAGTGGGATTTTTCCCACAAAAGCTTATGCAATAAATAAATTTGTTAGTCTTTAAAGTGAAACTAGATGTCTTTTTTTTATTTTACTGAAATAGACTAACATGGATACTCTTTTGGAACTTAACATTTCAGTGTTTTACTCTGTTACCTTAAATTAACATTCTTTTAACGCAGGTGTTTTTGCAGATGGGGAGAGGAATGACGGGCTAGGCAAGAAATTATTAAGTTTATTATTTATAGAAAATGCACAACATCCTTCTCAAGTACGTAAGGAGGTTTCCAAAATGCTAATGCATTCTTGGGTCCTAGTAGTCTTTTCTTTGATTTACGCATCAACACTGTATAATTCATTATGGTTTTCTATTATCTTCTCAAAAGCTTTATTATTTAACTCTCTATCCTCTGATGATATTGAAAATGTGGTTGATAATATCGTTAATGTATTAAAAATGTGAAAGAGGAAAAAATGAACTAGTTCAACTGCTGGTTTCAGAAGATACAACTAGTTACTTAAGAATTTAAAATGTCACATACTCTTTGGTTATATAAAGATCAAAGCAATAGTTTGACTTTTTATAGGTAAACCCAAGGATAAAACACCATGTATGCAAGAATGAAAGTTTTCAGGCTTTATGTTATATTAAACAATTCAGAATTGTTCTTTTCAGTCCAATATAGAAAGTCAAGGGGAAGGAAGTAAACTATTGTATGTGTCCTAATTTGAGAAATAGGCATAAAGAACACTGTTTAAAATAACAAGATTAGAATTGCTTTGTTTTTTTGAATTGGTGATGTTAAAATATCAACAACTAGCAAGAATCGGTGGATATATGTATTTCCATATCAGTCATAATTACTATATGACCCATATCACTGCAATATGTGCATTTGTCTATATTTTCCTTTACTACTTCCCTAATACACCATTTCTAAATCTTAAGATTAATTACCTTCCATTATCTTTGAAGACTTAATTAATTCCATTGACTATGCCAGACTGATATGAATGTCTTCACTTTCTAGATTAAGATCCCAAACACGGTGTATTATAGAAAGGGAGTTTAATTCAGATATTGAGTATCAATATTTTGGCGCTAACAAAGTGTAAGGAAATAAAAAGCTTTGCCAAGGTCAAATACAGAATGTGTAGTTCCACCAGAATTTTATTTTCAAAACACTATAGGATATAAATAATAAAATTGCTCTTAAAAGAGGCAGGATTAATTTAAGAAATTAATGTAGCACAGTGGAAAACAGAAGTCAAAATTAAAGGTAACACACAATGTAAGGGGACAGATGTCCATGGCAACATGGAACCACTTGCAGGATCAAGTGCAAAAATGGCAAAATATGGTTTTAAGATAAAGTGACATTTTAGATAGTAATCAACAACTGAGAATACCAGTTAATTAAATTACACTTAATAATCACTGCAGTATGTACCAGCTATTTGGTTTGGCAGATCTGTGAAAAAGAGGCTTCATTTTCTTGTACTGACAATCAGAAGAGAACATACCAAGGCTATCAAGCCATACTTACCCTTCCAAGGGAAGGCAACAGCCCCTTCCCATAAGCATTTAAACAACTTGATCCCTAAAAATGTAATAAGGCCAATTAATGGTCCTTACCTAAAATATAACAGAAATAATATCTATTGACAGGTAGTGAAAACACACTGTAGAAATAGTAATGGAGGTGAGCAGCATGTGGAATTTAACAAACATGTATGCAAAATTTTTCCT
This sequence comes from Podocnemis expansa, assembly GCA_007922195.1. Classification (NCBI taxonomy): domain Eukaryota; kingdom Metazoa; phylum Chordata; order Testudines; family Podocnemididae; genus Podocnemis; species Podocnemis expansa. Next base: position 34,638,916 of record ML681982.1, read on the forward strand.
CATATTCTTTGGTATTATTCCTTTGATGTTTGCTCAGCTTCTCACTGGAGGACCAGCTTTCCTGATTTATTGCGTTACAGGTCCATTTGCTTACTGTAAGAAACCTTCCCTCATTAGAATGCTAATTTACCCCTTTGATTTATAGGCACATTAGGCACTTGGTTCCTTTCCTTTCAATATTCTAAGGAATACATTCATTTTCATTTGAGAAAAGAAAATATGCACAAACTATAATTTTATTATACAGTCCCCATGACAGACATTTTCCAGGCATATGGAGCATGAGCCTAAAAGGAGCTGAGCAACATCAGCTCCCACTAAAAGTTAATTGTCATTTCATATATTCCATACCGCCTTGGATAAGTTCCATAACCATATATGATTTAGTGAAAGATTTATAGTCTAAGAAAATTATTAAAATAAGAAAAGAGTCAGAAATCAAGTTAATTTTTTCCTGATTGAAGTACAGTTTTATTCTGAAAAGTTACTAAGTAAAAAATGGTATTTTTCTCCAGAAGTCTGCTGCTGGTGAATATTCAGATTCATGTTTGTGGATTCATAAGACAAGTTACTTTGTTTCTACTTTTGACTCACGCAGAGCCAACAGAGAGAGAGAAACAGAGAAAGTTGGCTTCTATTCCATTATCAGACGAATTGTTTGCTACATTCCAGTCAGTTATATTTGTGGGAACAGAGACCGTAATTTGAACTGTAGGACTTTCAATTCTGGTGAGGGTTAAAAAAATTCCAGTAGTGGGTACTCAAACAGCTACTATAGTCAACATTTTCATTTAATCATGACAACTGGCAATTACAGAGTAATCTTCTGGCTGCTGTAACAACATTTAGAAATATTTCAGCCCCTCCACCAAATTTTGCTTCATATAGCCATTTGCCAGCCACACAAGAAATACCTGTATTCTTGACTCAAGTTGCTATTCATAGTTACTGTGTCAAAGCAATACTCTTTTCAGGCAGGCATCCATTTCAAAACATATAATTACATTTCTAAAATTATTATTTTCTTATTATTACTTATAACAATTTTAATTTTTTGCACTCTAGAACTCTAGCAATATTAACAGGGATCAATTTTAACCAGGAGATCTTAGATGACATAAAGGGTAACAAGAAAACATTCTACAAATACACTAGAAACAAGCCAAAAACCAAAAGCAGAGTAGATCCATTACTCAACTGGGCAGAGGGAAACAATAACAGAAAATGTGGAGATGGCAGATGTGCTACATGACTCCCCCCCCCCCCGCTTTCTCTGAAAAAGTTAGCAGCAATTGAATGGCTATCATAGTGAATGCAGAAAAAATGAGGTAGAATGTGAGGTTAAAATAAAGAAAGAACAAGTTAAAATTACTTAGACAAGTTAGATGTCATTCAGTCACCAGAGTATGATTAAATACATCCTAGAATACTCAAGGAGCTGACTGAGGAGATATCTGAGCCATTAGTGATTATCTTTGAAAAGTCAGGGAAGACAGGAAAGATCCCAGAGGCCTGGAAATGGGCAAATAAAATGCCAATCTATAAAAATAAAAGGAAGGACAACTTTGGGAATTACAGACTGTCAGTTTAAATTCAGTTAAGTGGAAAGATAATGGAGCAAATAATTAAGCAATCTATTTACAAACACTTACAAGATAATAAGGTGATAAATAAAAAAAAGGCACAGAGGGAGAAATCTCTTTTCCCTGGACCAAGCACAGCAGGAACCACCCTCTGGCCCCTTGTCATGGCAAAGTATCATGACCTGCTCTGGTCATTGTGCTAGATACTCCTTCTCAGGGGGCTGGATGAAGTGGACTGGAATTTTTCCCCACAGCAATTCAGAGAGGACTTTGCTATGGTGAGTAAGAAAGTGTGTTAGGTTTTTATGTCACAACAATTAAATAAATATGGGGCAGAAGGCCAGTGCAGGTACTCCATGGGGAAGATATACAGTGACTGCAGAAATGGCTTGACAGAGAACTTAAAAAGGATGTGTTGGTGAAATGAATGGATTGGGGCAGGGGAGAAATGGAGAGAGGGGCATTTATGACTAGCTGGCAGGGAGCCAATTGGACCTTTCTTATAGCCCACCACAACTTTCATTGGAGGTGGAGGAGATTAGGGTTGTTACTCAACTATGTTTTACCTACTCAGTCTGGTTTTTGGCTTCAGTGCTCAAGTACCATTTAGGATGGCCAGGTGCCCTGTTTTTGACCAGAAAGTCCAGCCAGAAAGGGGATCTGGCAGCACCCACTCAGATGAACTATGTGATTACCATGGGTCAGGAGGCAGTGCTGGGTCATTAATCTGTACCAGCCTCTGATCAGCTGGGGCTGCCTCCCACCTGCAGCTCCTACCCCACGCCCAGAGCACAGCAAGCTCATCTAGATGGGAGATGGAGATGATGCACAGAGTGATGGAAGAGAGAGGAGTGGGATTTCAGGGGGAAGAGGTAGAGCAACATGAAGTCTTGGGGAAGACATGGGGAATGCGCAGGGCATTCAGGGAAGAGGTGGAATTGGACTGGGGTTAGAAAGATGGCAACAGTAGGATAAGGTGCCAGAAATAGGTTGCTGGTGGACCCAGATGGAAAAAGAGGGGAGCTGGCTGAAACCTCCTTAGTGGTTACTGAATGAACATGGCGTTATCTGCACTTTTGTCTGCTGGGAAGTCCCAGAAATCTAATATGAAGTTGTGGCCTCATTAAAACCACATGAACTGTCTCCTGTCCTTTCAGTGTAGTCAATGCTCCTTATCCATAAAGGAAAGCCTACCCTACTACAAAATTAAGAAAAATAAATTGCATTGCAACTGAAGGGCCACATGCATAGAACAGCAGAAAATGGATTAAAATAACTTCTACTTTAAAATACTTCTTCATTCTCAGTATTACTTCTTCCAATACTTTGGAAAAGATGACAACATTCTGTGCTCCTCCAGCTAGCCAATCTCACCTTGCCTGCTCAGTCATTCTCCTAGCACCACGTGAAGTGTCACAATAATGCTGTATATATTATATTAGCAATAAACAGGTTCTCTTCTATGTATGTGCAAAATCTTGAAATCAAAATAAAAGCTGCTACAATGGCTAACTAATGGCTTCTGTAATATTAGTCATGGGCTCATCCAACTCCTTTTGAAGTCAGTGGGTGTCTTTTAATTAGTTTCAATGGAAACTGGACTTTGTGGCTATGTCTGCACTGGCAAAACAGTCCAGACTAAGGAGGCTTAGTACAGACTAATTTAGCCCATGGCCACACTAGGCTTTCCCTAGTTCAAACTAAGAAATTTCTTAGCTTGAACTAAGGAAGGCTTAGTTCAAACTAGTTAGTACCAGCACTCAGTCCGGACTAACCACCTAAATTTGAATGTTAGTTCAAACTAAGTCCAGCCAAGACCTGGACTAATGTGTTGTTCATACTTAAAAAGTTCAAACTAAGCCAGTTAATTCAAACTAACAGCGCATTCTAGTCTGAACTAAGCATTGGTTTGAATTAGAACATGCAGTTAGTTTGAACTTAGAAGCGCAAGGTCAGTTCGAAATAAACTCAAACTTCTTAGTTCAAATTAACAACTCCAAACTAAATTTTGCAGATGTAGAGATAGCCGATATCAAAGATCAGAATTTTTTTTTCAAGCTCCCTGTGGAGACATTAATGAATAAACAAAAAAGCTGTGTGTGATACATGTGACAAACACAAGCTTCAAGACCATTTGTATCAATTTAACATTATCTATATCTGTGTAAATCAGGGATTATAATCTAACTTTCTGGGAATGATTTACAGAGCTTCACCACAGGAACTACAATCAGTGGAAGGTGACTACTGCATATTCTGAGACATATAAACACCTCCAAAGAGGTTCCAACCTCATGGGATTTTTGCATATTCTGAGTCAGACCAGTTTCCAGATGTCCAGAAATAAGACTGTGGTATGAAAGCTGAGCCATAAACTGACAGATGAGGATCTTGATCTGAAAACTGGCAATAACCTTTAACCATGAGGACAAGCCCTGCTCAGATCAATTTGAAGAACCTACAAGGCCCACTGATGCAAGGGGACAGAGACAACTGCCTGCGGGTTCAGTGATTTTAAAAGGGCCCAGACCATGGATGATGGTTGAAGCTTCCACTCGGGGAGGCTGGATCACTGTCTCATCTTTAACACGTATGGCCCTGCCCACAGTCCACCACCACTACACCCCATCCCAACCCCACTCAAACAATCACTGTCTCTCCTCATTGCATAGTTTCTCTCCTCTTCCACATCTCCCTTTTCCTGCTTGGTCTCCCTGCCACGACATCAGTCACCACCTGGGATAAGGATATATGTGAAAGAGAGGAGGGGAGGCCAAAGAGAAGGATAGGAAGGGATGCAGGTGGTAAGTGAGCCAAGCAGGGCCTGGGGCAGAGATGAGGTGTAGGTGGGGCCAAGGGCAGAAGAGGTGAGGCAGGGACCTAGCCTCCCTGAAGGGAAGCTTCACTCAGTGCCAAGTTTGTAAGCCTCAGTTATCCCTCTTCTGTGGGTAGAAGAGTTGATGACTGTTCTGTCCTGGGGCCTGGAATTATTAGGCTGGTGTGTCTGGGATTGAAATTTAGCAGTATCCCATGTGGAAGATTGGTAAACTCTTGTAATGTGAATGCACATCCAGACCTTTTATTGGGTTTTTTCTAATTTTTTCCCCCCTGTATTTGCCTTAAATAAAAGAACTTTGCTTTGTGAAGGTGAACAGATCATTTGCATAGCACTTGGAGAAAAGCAATGAAACTGCAGGTGTTGCATTGGGTTAGACCAGTGGGATAATTACAATGAATTTCAGGAAGAATGGAAACCTAAATCCCCAATCTGTAGGACCCTGCCTATAGAGCAGTGATGGCTGGAGTCTGAGACCATAAGGCACCTCCCTTAACAGACCATAAAGGGATCCAAAGTGCAGCTACCCTGAAATTGTGACACTGTATTTCTCTCCCCTCCATATGAATATAGGAAACATTAAAAATATGATGATAAACTGGGAATATGTGAAGATTATGACCAAACAGGAAGAGCAGGGGATCTTGATAACATCAAAAATAAGAAATAAAAGTGCTTTCAAAGTTAGGATAAATAAGAAAGTATTTAGATGTTGGGGGCAAATATCATTACAAATGGAAGGATTTCTTCAGGAATGGATAACCTTTAAAACGAAGACACATGTAAGTAACATCTATAAAAGAAAAGAATGCATAATATGAGTTTATACAGACTGTTCAGATTGTCAGGGGAAAAAAAACAATTACAGGGAAAAAAAAACCCACAGAGCTCGCTGCAATAGAAAATTTCTTAAATGGTTTGAATAATTTAATGATTGTGTTTAGAAGACAAATTGTATGAAGTCTATTGAGTTTTGAAGTGCAGACCATAAATATGAAAGAACACAGAAGAATGCAACGAGATAATGCAGATGATAGCATCTCTAATGTTGTTTCACAGAATGAATATTTCTCCATCTTTATATAATAAATTCATAATGGTCCCCAGATGTTTGTATGAAATGCAAACCAGCCCCTCTTTCATACAGGTAACATGGACCACTCAATGTTACTTTTAAATCCATACTGAAATAAACAAGTACTAGAGACAGAACTTGAGCAGGACTTAAAGACCTGTTCAGTTAGGAGTAGGTTTCTTTAAATGAATTAAGGTAGAAATAAGGAAGCTGCTCTTATTCTTGTTATTTATAGAAAGATTCCTCAATCTATGGATCAAAGCAACTTCTCCAATCATAGTCAGCTGTAAAAAGCTATAAATAGAATATCTAATAATGGAAAACTTAATATTTTGTGAGAAAAGTGCCAGAAAGTCATAAAAATGGATAAAAGTAAAAGTATACCTTACACAGCACAACAACACAAAGAAATACTGAAGTCACTGATTTGTTTGCATACAGACACAATCTTGGAACAACAGATAGTAAAGAAGAGCATGCACAAAGGACAATAAATGAATCATCTCTCTAACTTCGTGTTCTTCGTGTCTCCTGTCTTGCAACTGATGAAGTGGGATTTTCGCACGAGAAAGTTCAAGCAATAAATAAATTTGTTAGTCTCTAAAACTGCCTGTAGACTCCTTGTTTGTTTTCCTATCTATTGAGATTCTTCTCCCTCACCTCTCTCTAGCAAATAGGCAGCTTCCTCAAAAAGGTTTACAAAAATTACTATGAATGGCGAAATATACATATTATCAAGTTAGTGTTGTGGTTCAATAATTTGAGAGAAGGGACAGGAAATACCATCATGCGAAGTCAGTATACAATCTTCTATGAAATATTGTTAACTTTGTACTGGTGAATACATGATGCAAACATCAATAATCATCCTCCTTCCAAAAGAAAAAAAGAAAAAAGAAAGTCCTAGTACTTACTGAGAATAAAACAAATTATCTGCAGTGCTGTGTTGTCCCAGTTGTTTCTACAGGCATGCTAGATATGTGAACATTCTTTTCTTTGTCAGTTGTACAGATAGCCCAATTAATGATAACCCAGAAATAATAGCAAACAGTAAAATACTATTTAGGTGTTAAATAGCCCTTTTCATCCAAAGAGCTCAAAGCACTCTACAGAAGAATGGACCCCTTTATAAATGGGGCAAGTAAACTAAAGAGGTGAAGTGGTTTAGCCAATGCAGCCAGCAGCAGACCTGCAATTGGAACTCAGACCTCCTGATTTGTAATTCAGTAACTACACTGCCTCTCAATGAATATCAGAATAAATAGGTGTATTTGATGTTTTTAAAACTTAAAAATCAAGTATTTTCTCTCTCTCTCTCTCTCTCTCTCGGTCTGAATAAAAACAGTTTCATTGAAAATCTTTTAAAAATAATTTAAATTTCCAGAAAAATATATTCATCTTAGAAAATAGTACATAAAATGGAATGTATAATCTGCACATACAGTTATCAGTATTGGTGGGCCGACCCTGGAAACTTTAAACAGAGCCTGTTGAGCTAAAGAAGTAACAGTTGGAAGAGCTGAGTGAATAATCGATTTTTTTGGTATGGTAGCAGAACAGAAATATCTTTGTGGAAAAACTGTGTCATTTCAGACCTAAACTGAAATTTTGTTGGTTTTTCCTCACCAGAGTAAAAAACTGGAAAAAAAAATAGTTTGAGTCAAACAAAAAATTTTGAACATAATTTCAAAATGAAATTTCAAACTAAAATAGTCACTTTCATAGTGAAATTTCACAATTAACTGTCAATTTCAAATATTTTGAAATAAATCAGATCATTCTGAAATGAAAACTCAAAACAGGTAATTTAAAAAATGTGTGAACTAACCATTTTTTGAAAATTTTCCTCTCATTTTCATTCAGCTAAAACTTTGTCAAAATTGATCCAAACTTGTTAATAGTCTTCATTTCCCGGAAACTGCATTTTTTCATAAATTTATTATTCCACTCTAAAATGTCACCCTATTGTCAAGCCACAATAGGAGGTTCTTTCTCATTCCCTGTGAATTGGGTAGTAGAGGTGGACCTGATATACCGAGCCCCTGATCTTTGCCTAATATTCACATAAGCAGATTCCTCCAAAATTCCAGGTCCTCTGATTTCAACAGGGCTCCCGGCATCAGCAGTGTCCAAATCTCATTGCAACATCAGGGCATTAGCCAGTTTGTTACAATTATTAAGAACTATAAAGAAGGGGAGGTGGGAAAGAAAAGAGTGGGGAGGAATTTAACCAAAATGCTTTCTTGGTTATTAACCCAATGAAATTATATAGAGACTTTAAAATTCAAGATAAATATTTTGTTTACTTGTACTGTTCTAATGATTAATAGGTTTGGTTTTGTTTAAATTCTGTTGAAAAAGTCTGAAAATTGAAGAGTATTATAAAAAGAAATTACTCATTTTCACCTGTAAAGGCTCCCAAACTTTCAGGAGACTAATTGTTTCTAGAGAGTTGTCATTTATATTGCTCTCAGGTCTAATTTTTTTTTTTACAATTAAGAATACATTTTCAGATCATAACCAATTTCTCATCTATTCAGTATCCTCCTCTTTTTATTACCTAGTTCTAAAAACAGTTCCATGAAGTCTAGCCAGACAATCCCAGTGGATTAAGCTGCGAATTAAATACTGTTTAAAAAACATCTTTAGCATGCAAACTCCTCTAGACAGTGTTTATCAACCTGAACAATGCTCTGCCTGTGTAACGGAGTACAGCTTCCACTGACTCCCACCTCAGTAGGCATCTCACATCTCAGAGCCATATTAACACATCTAAAACTACACTAACATGATCATCAAAATTCAATGAAATAGACAAATACAGCTGGGAATTAAGCAGAACAAACAAATTTATCTTGCTCTGCTTATAGATCATGCAATGGATCCTAATTAACTAAAAATCTTATGTATATAATCTCCCTCCAAAAGACTCAAACTTCTAAATATCACCCTTAGGTAAAAACCGTACTACAAATATTAACAGTGTTACAATTCTGACCCCCTTCTGCCCCCAATAAAAAGGGGGAAATAGGATATTTTAAAAACATTGTAAGCCTTTAAAAGACACTTAATGGTTGGTATTTGTGAGGTTACTGACAAATTGATAAATGGCTTTAGAGGTTATTTGAAAAAAATTCTGTAGTTTTTTTTTTTTTTTTAAATGCAGCTTCTTAGAAAATAAAACATTTTTTCAGGAACAAATAGCTCTCAAAATTTTTTAATGGGAAAAACATTAGATGTTCAATTTTATCTTTGTTGATTAATTTTCTTTAGTTATTTATCTATTTATCTTAAAACTGTATATATAACATACTCAACAAATATTAAAATATTTAAGAAATATAAACTAAACATGTCAACACTATCAAAACCAAATGATTTGATGGTCCCAGATCATTTTTTCCTAGTTGTCATTTTGCAGGAAATCACAAACTTTTTGCTTCTACTCCAATTCAGAATGGTATTTTTCTTGAAAATGTTAGAATATTCTGTGGAATGAAGAATCCAGTTCATAACCATCCAGAATGTATTTTAGATTAAATCAATAGTAATTATTAAAACACTGATTTTTTCGGATATAATTGTAATTAGTAACACTTAAATTTGCACATATTGTAGGACATAAAGAAATTCTAAGGTTACACAGAAGAGCATGTAAAAGATTTGTGTAATGTAAGGAAATTGTTAAAATTCCATAAAGCAATTCTGTTGAAAATATATACATGCTTCTGACTCATGCAGCTCCTCAGTCCTGTAAATGTGGCTCTGCAATAGGCTATATTAATCAGACAATCATTTGCCCGAAGCAGAAGCATAAAATAATTTGCAATTTTTAAGCAAGAAAACTATACCAGAACCACATTAATCAATCAATCAGAGACAGGAACTTGTTTATTTATAAGCTCTTATCTACCCAATACTTGCCGCAGAACAGGGAACTACTCAGTTGTGACAGCCTGTAGCCCTGTATTAATTCCTTGCACACTATTATAATAATCTTAGTAGTAAGAATGCTTTTTGGGGTATCATTAGAAAAATCTATTTGTTGGTGAATATCAGTGGCAATATGGCATGTAAAGTTATAGGACTCCACTGCATGGTATAAACATGTGTTTCAAACCACTGCTCTACCCAGCAAGAAGGTGGTAAACAGTTCTGTCTCCAGGAACAGATCATGTGCTCTGTTTAATTTATGTTTAAGTAGTAAACTGTCAGATGAGAAGGGGAACACAGGAAGTTGAAGCAGGTGATAGAGCAGCAAAGAACATCCCTCCACATCAAATGTTTGTCTTCTGAAACCATGCTGGAAATGTTTCTAAAGGGGGGAGGGAGAAGAGGGAGACAGGATTATGAAAAAGAGGGACTGACATCCTAAACCATGCCTCCCACATTTGTGCTCGAACAACACTGACACTTTCTACAATATTCCAATAGTCAGTTTTATTTACAAATCATACCTTTTTCAATATGTACAACATGGTAGGTACTGGTCACTATTTCAAAAGTAGGAGCCTAATTGATTGCTTCTGAATCCATGTTCAGACATTTAAATAAGTAACCTGATATTAAGAAGAGGGTCAAACATTCAAGAGGTCCCACTGAGGTCTGGTTGGTACTTGATACCTCTGAAAAGTCAGCCTACATATTTAGGTGCTTAAACATGGATATAGTAGTCTTACTTCAGGCTCCTGATTTCTGAAAATCTTGTGGTACAGATATGCCACAATTATTGAATGCAGGACTGAACCTCAACAAAAAGTTTGGAAGTATTCAGATCTAGGGTTTTGTTTTGGGTCTCTCACTTGTATTTCTAAGAATTTATTTTAAATTAAAATAAACAAAGTCAAAGTGAATGAGGTAATATCTTTTACTGGATCAACTTCTGTTGGTGAAAGAGATTACCTTTCAAGCTTACAATATGGTCGTCTTTAGCTCTTTTGAGCTTATCAGGTGGTCTGTTTCACCAACAGAAGTTAGTCTAGTGAAAGATATTACCTCACCCATCTTGTCGCTCTAATGTCCTGGCACCACAACATTTAAAATAAATTGGCAGACTAAGATAAATGCAATCCTGCCCCCACACACCAACATGAAAATGAACGTTCAAAAGAAAATATCATTTAATGAAATAGTCACACTTAAATCTCAAAAGATAAGTTCTTCTCAGCATTAACTCACTTCACTCATTATCCTAAATAGCCTCTTGAAATTTCAAACTTCTAGAATTATCTTTTCAAAATTTTTGCCCACCATTTGTGAGAAATCAAAATTGTTTAGCTCAACTGCAAGAAGAGACTGTCATAGCATTTTGTGGTACAGGACATCTGTATTGTTGAAATGAAAGACACTGGAAATGTATATTCGTTTTGTGGTGGAAGTTATAGCATTGCTGCGAAGCTTCTACACTGGCAACAAATGGTGATGCAAATACTCTTGTAATTTATGCACTAACGATTTTTTTAAAAAGAAAGGTAAGTCAAATGTCTTCCTGTTTTCAAAATGCAGATGCATCTTTGGTAATAAAGCCATATTTCTGTTAAAGATACCATCAAGAACTAATTCCTTACATCAGTGATTAATGTGCTGTGATATTTGAGCTACTGGTTTAATCATTCCTTTCTAAAACCCAAATTAGAAGTACTGGTACTCAGAGTTCAGCTCCTTAGCTTAAGGTTAAAAATAAATCTTACAGCTTAAATCCACAGTAAAAACACAAGAACTACAAGAAAATACTTTTATGGGCAGCATTTCTGGATTTTTACACTGCATCTAGCTTCCAGCTGTTACTGACATTATACACACATAACAGAACCCCTGCCATATGTAGCCAAAGAATATGTTTTTATTTTTGCAAACTAAATATTATTACACAGTAACAATACAACTTAGGGAATAGCAGGCCAGTTTAGAGATGAAGGGCTGGAAAAGCAAAATAAATTTAAACTACGGTTGCACTGTACCTACACATATTTTTCACTGCAGTGGCTCAGTCATCATGAGAAACAGTGAGTTCTGTGTGTTATGTTTATCCAAAAACTCTACCATGTGGTAAACCACTCTTTTAAATACTGCAGCAAGTCAACTGAAATGCTTGTATCCTTCTGTATGTGTCATTCTAACATTAAAACAAATTAAAAAAATTGATGTTGTTTTATGATTGTCAAAACTGAGTATTTCTACAAGAAACTTGATCCTTCATTCATCAGGGTCCTTTACTGGAGCCTGCAATAAAGTCACAATATTGAAACTGTCAAGTTTCCATGACTACAAACTGTGCTGTCATGAGCCATATTTACTTAGGACATGGAGCATCTTCTCTTTTATGTCTGTACAGCAGCCCAAATCCTGATGGGTGTCTTTAGACACCACTCTAACATAAAGAACAATGACCTCTCAATAGGGCATTGGTTGGCACACTGGCATCCCATGAGAACTGTCCAAGTGTGCCATGAAATTTTGTAGAAAGGTAATGAAAATCAATGTAAAACAGACATTGTTTCATCTTAAACAATATTCTATCAAACCAAAATTATAACTCATAAAACTTCTGAAAATTAATAATCAAATTAAAAGTGAGGTATCGCTCTTTTGATTCCAAGGTGTGAACATCCTAAATGCAGGTGACCAAAGGGCAAAACTGAGATGTGACCTTTTGTTTCCAGTGGATTTGAAACATTAATGCATTTGATCCTCCTTTAGCTTGTTGTATGCACTGTGTTGCAAACCCTTCTAGTAAGACCATAACCATAGTAAATGTGCTGTTTATGAGCAATTGATTCAGCTCAAAAAAGTGAGTGTGCTGTGTAATTGTCTCATTGAAGGGTGCTGTGTTACTGAAAAGGTAGGGAACCACTGCAACAGAGCAAAACAGAAGATGACAAATGGGATTAAATGGAGATGAATGCTATTAAGCAAAGATATCTTCTATATCAGCAAAGGTAACAAAATGCCAGATGGGTATTGTTTTATTTGGTAGCTTTTTTAAAAAAAAAACACTGTCCATTTTACAATCAAACTGATAAGAAAATCACAGAATTTAACTGTGAATATATGGCAATAAAATTTTGAAGAATATGGTTATCTGGCAATGTTCAAATGTTTGTTCTTGAGGAGGAAAATTGGAACTCATTAGGGTTTTCTTGGCAGCAATAGACTTTACAATTTTGAATTATATAATGCTCTGTAAAACTCAGTTAAAATGAAGTGAACAACTACGTTGTTACAAAACAGAGTACTTGAAACAGATCAACTAGCTTCCATTCTGATACAAATCTAAATGTAGCTCTGTTGTTCTGAATATCCAATGTTATTAAATAATTTAAGTCACATTATGAATAAGGTCATAAACAACAAATTACATATTCAAAGAAAATTCCTTATATTGGTTTTAATATTTTAAAATAATTGTTAAGTAGGCATTTTACTTCACTGACTACAGATGTTGCCATTATTATATACTCTGTGTCTTGGCAATTTTTAACTATGTCAAAGCGAAAATCAAATATATACTTAAAAATAAGAATTCTAAGCTAAATCTGTTTCTAAAAACTGAATCTGGAACAAGTGCCAGACTTTTTATACGGCCATTACAAACACATTTTTCCAGATCTAGTAGGCTACAAATATCATTAACTACTTTTATACAGTGAACTGTCTCCTTAATAAACACGTATGTAATAAAACTGCTGTTTTATTTCTGAATTGTTGTATGTTCCTGCTCCCTTACATAGTTAATTGCTTTGATCCCTTCATAGTTCAGTTGATACTAGTCTCAGATGATTCTCAAAGCAGTTGCAGTTTGAGGCACAATGCCCTGTTTTCAAGGAGGGGGGCAATCTAATCATATTAATTTAAGGAGAATACTTATGAGATTGGTGACATTTTTTTTATAAGAACAAAAACATTTTAGTCACTCTTGTTCAAAGAAGAACGATTGTTGTCAGATCATATCTTTAAAAAGAACTCTGAATCAGCCTCCAAGTCCACTTGTTCCATCTCTAAAAATTATGTTTAATAGATATATACAAAACACAAGACCTTCCCCCACTCGCAGCCTGGTGGCTTTCTCAACATAGAAGACAATAAGAACTATTAGGTGACTCACAAACTACTTAAAGAAATACTATCCCACTCCTATATGCCATTATGCTATGCTTCTATAAAGTAAAAATGTGCTTCTTTAAGTAGCTAGAGAATTTTATGGGGACCTGCTCCATTCTGCTAGCTTGACCATCTCTTCTGCATCCTCACACACCTCATTTTATGGTTTGCTGAAGATAACTTTTGCTTGCCGTGAGTTCTCTGGCCCTTCCACTTCCATACCATATTGAATCCTGCTCTTCATATCCATGTCACTTGTCTCTTGCCCTTTCCATGTCACCCATTGTTTTTCTTAGTCTTATTTCCAAACTTCCATTAAAAAAAAAAAATCTACCATTCCGTGAGCTGTAGAATGTGAAGTTTCAAGGCAAGTTAAGCTTTCTTGGTTGTTGTGTTTGTATATATTCTTAATAGGGACACACAATGGGAAGCTAGTTTAATTTTTAAGCTACCACTGCTCCACAATACTACAACAGACAGTACTGTAGGCTTGATATTTCTACAATTACTTATATTGAACATGTCTACATTTTGAGCTGGAATTTACATCTCTAGGTAGTGTAGACATGCCTTTAGTTATTTTTCTCTCCAGCTTTAAAATTTTTAAATTTTTAAAATTTTCTCTCCATTACAAATCAAAATGAGAAATGCTACAGCTCTTGAGATATTTAACTCCAAACTAAAAAAAAAAAAAAAAAACCAAAAAAACAAAACACCACACCCACAACATTTTACTCAGCATTTTTAAAATGTCTGTTTTGGGAACCGTCCATACTACAGTTCTAATCTTAACATTATTGAACTTCAAAGCATGCTGTAGAAATTAAAGATTTTGTACTGTAATTTGTAGGGTTCACTTCAAGATCTAGAAGAATTTCACATTAACTGGAAGACATGATGAGCCAGAGCAAAAGGCAGAGGGTGGAACATTTCAGTTTAGTGACCTACTTAATACAGCACCTCTCTAAATTATTGAAAAGCAACGATAAAATCATAACTATATATTTACTAATATCTATTAATAAATATTAAACTGGTGTCATCTCTTTCCTTCACCCTTCAATATTAATTTAATTACTCTATACACTTGACTTAAAACAAAGACATGAATTTATCACATGTGTTATGAAATCTAACAATGAGAACTGGTCATAGAGAATAAAAATCTGAAAACAAATTAAAAGAAAGTACGTACACAGCGGGAAAGGCTAATAGCTATGCCTCTTATTAAGGTTGTTAGTTAAAATATGTACTAAATGTTAGAGAAACAAATATTATATATAATATTATAAGAAATTATAAAGGAATTTTTGGGTTTTTTTTTCCTTGTCTCTCTCTCTGATGGAGCATTTCAGAACTCAGCTGAACAGCTTCAAGGTTGTATATACCATGAAACTTGATTTGTGCATCTTGGCTCTAAAATCCTTGGGATGTGTAAATAGCAGGGTGAAGCAAAGTGTCATGACAAAACTCTTAATTCCAGGTGCACTCCGAACCTCCCTCCTAACAAGACACACTAACAAGTAATAACCCAAGGGCACAAAAACAAACCAGTAAGAGTAAACAATTGCCGCAAGATTAAAACTGGATTGAGATAGATACGGGACTGACAGCACAGAATAGATGACAGACAGATAAAATGTGTGTTAGCAGAATAAGCAAAAATATATTAGCTTAGGTTAATTACTGTGATGAATACATGAGAATGTTTTAATAAAGGGGTTAGAACAGTAAGTACACAGATGAGAAAATGGTAAACATCTGCAGGAAATTACAAAGCAGTGGACAGAAGACAGATAATTGACAACAAAAAGTAGAGAAGACACAGGGGAATACTAGCCATACGTTGGCACCATATATTTGAAGAATGTCAATCCATCCCCCATAGAGGACTTGATCCATTATTTTTACCTCATCTGCTTTTGCATGTATATGTAATTCATAGGTGATAGTAGTATTTGTTTTAAAATGTACAAAATAAAAACCAAAGAAACTGTGTAAACATAAAGTGAAGTGGATCTCATATTTTACCCAACAAGGTAGCCCAACAATTCTCATTAGAAGACCCTGGTTTCAGCTGCTTATAACTTTTCCAGCCTTTAACTGCTCAGGCTGACATTTTCCATCCTGTTTGCCTCAGGCTGTATTTATTTGGAATATTTCAGTCAGAACCGCTCAGCTGTTTCTAAGAATGAAGCTAAGAAAAAAAATCCACTATGTTGCCCACATTTAAAAAATGTTGAGAGCTTTTTTTTTTTTTTTTTTTTTAAATGATCTACAAAATGTATCCAGCCTTTGGAGCAGGGACTTGGTATTTGGCCAAGAATCACCTTTGTGTCAAGGAAGATATCTGGTCAGGAGTGACAGTTGTGTCAGGGATGTCTCTTTGGCTATCCCCATGAAATTTCAACCAAACTGCCCAGGTTATACACCTTTGAAAAAACTCTCAGCTCATATAAACTTGGTAAAGAATTCTTCAATTTTAGCAACTCAGTAACCTGAAAACTCTCTGTATACCAAGTATACTCTAGTGTCGGACTGAGCAGAATTTCCTTGCAGTTGCCACTCTAAGGTTGTGCAGGCTGGGTCCAGATACTTGTACTGAAAACAAGGAGTCTGTCTGTCCTGTACTTTCACCGACCCACCTGCTGGTCCAAAACAGAAGGGAAGAGGAAGCTGCAAAGAAGACAAGAGTATTAATTCAAACTTAATTTATCTTCTTTGTGAGTATGCCTTATGATAGTCTTTAATTACAAATCACATGGGCTATGTCATATGGGCAGGCTAAAGTCGATTTAAGTAGGCTTAAGTCAACTTAAGCAACTCCATACCCACATTTGGAGTTCATTAAGTTGACTTAAGCACTTGCGTAAATTAACGTAACAACTCTCACCCTTAAAGCCGACTTTAAGGGTTAAATCAACTTAACAAAATGTGGCCATTAAAGTAGACTTAAAGTCAATTTAAGGCAGGATAGACATTTAAGTCGATCTTATAAAGTCAATTTAAACAAATGGGCTAGGTCTAGACTTGTAAGTTAAGCATCCTTAATTTAAACTAACTTAGTCCCTGTCTACACTAGGTTTTCATTAGTTCAAATTAAGGAATTCCTTAATTCAAACTAATGAAAGCTTAGTTTGAATTATTAAGACCTGCTGGTTAGTTCAAACTAAGCCCTTAGTTAGATCCTTAGTTCGAAGTAAAGACATTGTAGACTGGGATTAACTCTTAGTTTGAATTTAATAAATTCGAATTAACAAAGTGGACTGATTAGTCTTAATGTTAAGTCAAATTAGCTCACTTTGTTAATTCAAACTCATAAATTTGAGTTTAGTTTGAATTAACAAATTTAAACTAACTTGTCCTAGTATAGACACAGCCATGCAGACTCTCTAAGTTGACTTAATAAAATCAACTTTAAGTCGACCTTGTTAAATTGACTTAACTGAGCCCTCCAGTGTAGACATAGCCATGCTACATCTCCAGAGGACCCATGTCTCATTCAATATATGGAATGGATATTGAATAGCTCCTTATTAAGTGAGCATTATTTTGTTCTATTCTGATTGTTTAATATGTGGCCCATGCTTTATATACTACACACTATGCAAGCCCTGCTATGAAGAAAGAATTAACTTCCTCATCTCCTTTTCTATGCATTCATCCCTTTAATATCTGAGTGCTTCACAAACATTAACTCATCTATTTTCACTTTGCCAGTGTGGGGTTATCATCTCCATTTTTCCAATGGAAAACTGAGGCACAGAGAAATTAAGGCCAAAGTATGTCTAATTTTGAATGCACAACTATGACCTGATTTTTCAAAGTGCTTAGCATTATATAGTACTTATATATTCAAAGCACAGCTCCCATTGACTCTGGTTGAAACTTTGAGTGTTTAGCAAAACAAGTCAGACCTCAAGGTCTGAAATGAGGCACACAGAAAATGAGAAATATGCAATTAGTGATCAGCTGTGAAAAATGTGGTTACACTGACTTAATATAACATAGGACTTTATTGCAGAGGTATGGACAGAATCCAGTTATCCAACTTATTAGTGTCCCTAACCAACAAAGCATAATTTCTTTTCCAGAAATCGCTGCCTTACTTCATTGTACAGCTTCTATCTTCTGCAACAAATGAAACAGGGCTCCTAGAAACAGTATCTACACAACCTTGATTTATCCCCAAAGAAGATCCATCCTGTGCTCTGGGGCAGGAATCCTTTGGAAAAGCTATATACAACTTTGTAGTTAAAGACCAAATCTTAATCCTCAAAGGGGGTTGAATTAACATTTCATAGAAAACCTTAAATCTGGCATTTCCTTATTTTTGAGTGCTTCAGTTTTCAATCATAAATCATCTGCTGGACCAGAGGCAGGGGAGTACTGATCTTCTGTCTCCCTGGCAGTGACTGTAGAATGAAGCCAATGCCTAAGGACACAGATAGAGCACATGGTGCTATAAGACAGGTGAGGGATACAGGCAGAGCACATGGCACAATACAATCATAGAATCATACAGTTGGAAGGGACCTCATAGGTCATCTAGTCCAACCCCCTGCCAGAGGCAGGACCACTCCCACTAAACTATCCCAGTCATGGTTTTGTCCAGCCAAGCCTTAAACACCTCCAAAGATGGAGACTCCACCACCTCCCTTGGCAGCTCATTCCAAGGCTTCACCACTCACCTAGTAAAAAAGTTTTTTCTAATATCCAGCCTCGACCTCCCTAACCGCAACTTGAGATGACTGCTCCTCGTTCTGTCCTCTGTTATTACCGAGGACAGTCGAGCTCCATCCTCCTTGGAGCATCCCTTCAAGTAGCTGAAGGTTGCTATCAAATCCCCCCTCAATCTTCTCTTCTGCAAACTAAATAAGCCTAATGCTTTCAGTCTTTCCTCATAGGGCTTGTGCTCCAGCCCTTTAATCATTTTGGTTGCCCTCCGCTGAACTCTCTCTAGCATGTCCCTGTCCTTTTTGTAGTGGGGAGCCCAAAACTGAACACAGTATTCTAGATGTGGCCTCACCAGTGCAGAATAGAGGAGAATGCTCACATCCCTTGATCTGCTGGTAGTACTTCTTTTGATGTAGCCCAGTATGCCATTGGCCTTTTTGGCAGCAAGAGCACACTGCTGACTCATATCTAGCTTCCCATCCACATGACCCCCAGGTCCTTTTCTACACTGCTGCTACTTAACTGAATGTTTCCCAGCCTGTAGCAGTGCATGGGGTTTTTCCGTCCCAAGTGCAGGATTTTACACTTGTCCTTATTGAACCTCATAAGATTTCTATTGGCCCACTGTTCCAATTTATTTAGGTCTCCCTGAATCCTGTCCTTGCCCTCCAACATGTCTACTGGTCCCCCCAGCTTGGTGTCATCCACAAACTTACTGAGAGCGCAGTCTATTCCATCATCCAGATCATTGATGAAAATGTTGAACAGAACCGGCCCCAGAACCGACCCCTGGGGCACACCACTCGTGAGTGGATGCCAGCTAGACATGGAACCATTGATTCCTACACGCTGAAACCGTTGATCTAGCCAGTTTTCTATCCACCTTATAGTCCACCTATCCAACCCATACCTCCTTAATTTGACAATGAGAATGCTGTTGGAAACTGTATCAAAAGCCTTGCTAAAATCAAGGTATATCACATCAACGGTTCTTCCTGCATCCAGAAAACCAGTCATCTGATCATAGAAGGAAACAAGATTGGTCAGGCATGATTTGCCCTTGGTAAATCCATGCTGACTGTTCCTGATCACTTTATTTTCCCCTAAGTGTTCTAGGATGGATTCTTTAAGAATCGGCTCCATAATTTTTCCAGGGATTGAGGTGAGGCTGACTGGTCTGTAATTCCCTGGATCCTCCTTTTTCCCTTTCTTGAAAATAGGCACATTTGCTTTTTTCCAATCCTCTGTCACCTCCCCCATTCTCCATGAGTTTTGAAAGATAATAGCGGTGCTGCTATTTCATCGGCCAATTTCCTTAGCACTCTCAGATGCAGTTTGCCCAGCCCCATTGACTTGTGTACATCCAGCTTCTTTAAGCACTCCCTAACCTGGCCTTCCGTCACCAAGGACAGGTGTGATTTGCCTGCTGCAGCTAGGGAAAGGAGATCAACAAGGAGGGAATGAGGGAGGCAGCTTCCTCACTGAACTCCTGTCTGACTGCAATGGGCCACAGGCGGGGGTGGAGGGTGTTGCTAGCAGAGACAGGTGTCCCTTCAGGGTTATAACAAATGGTATCAATGGCCCTCAAGACAAAAAGGTTGGAAACCACTGATCTAAATCATGGCATTCATGCTTACAGCAAATTAACTACAGCTGGGCACACTTCTTCTAGTGTGTTGAGTTACTTCTAAAAAATATTTCCCCCTTTTCCCACTAAATCTTTATTTTTATACACTAGCTTAAAAAAATTGTAGATGGAGTTTCCTAGTTAAGCTTTTGTGCTTGGATTTATAAACAACTGAAAATTTTAAAAAGAATTTTTTAAAAAAATCTCATGATTAAATTAAATTGCAAGGGAAGTCTGAGAGAATGCACAGCCTTTCATAATTTCACAAATACACACTAAGTAACTTATGACAGAATATGAAAAACATAGCATTTTAGACAAGCTTTGATTTTATTTATTTTTTGGTTGTCTTCACTCAGGTGCATGAAAACTACTTTCTATGTATTAATAATTTAGAGACATGTACTGTCCAAAGCGATAAGAATTGAAACTGAGCTTGACTAACCTATTGCCCAATATAATTACTTGCACTATTCGGCAACTTTAAAGAATTCCATCATAGAACATAATCCTTGTACACTTGGCTTTCTACTTTGTACATGTACCTAAATGACATTCACAATTTGTCTTCTCCAATTTTTCATGTATTTTTAAACTATATGGCTCATACCACATATTCCCCCTCCTGACAGGAAGACCCCTCCCCCAACTCCCCATGCACACACAAACACACACACAATTTGCTTTTGGAATAGCACAAACATAAAAGCTAAATGGGATGAAATCTTGTGAAAATTAACATTTAATTTTAATACTATACACGGCTCATTACACACATACACACACGCATGCATGCGCCAGCAATACATAAACTCAAGTAAGATATAATACCTGTGCTTTGAATTGTAAAGCACTCAAATTAACAGCTGGTACCCTAAACCAGACATAGCAACTATGTTATACCTTAAAACACCAGCTCCTGTGTAGTGCTTCTGCACAGTGGTACTTAAAGAAATCACACTGACCACTAACCAGCATAGTTGGAACACTAACAGCATTCTGTGGGTTATTCATTTCAGGGACATAATTTATGAGAATGAAGAAAAACCACAAGCTATGATGAAATAGGACCAGAAATGAAAATGGCTATCATGTAGATCCTTGTGTTTCTCTTACCTATGCTGAATGAAATGTACGTAGCATGTAAATGAAAATTCTTGTCACTGTAGAGCTACTATGCTCTAGACAGAAAACAATATAATAAAAATAATATTTTTCTAGGTTATGGAAATAGCTTTAGTGCTGGACAAGCAATTCTAGTCTTAAAACACCATTTAGTTAAAAAATGAAACTTTGGTTGCCCAAATCTATTACATACTTCCATTGAGCCTTCCATTGTATGGCATATATCAGCCAATTCAGAAGTAGCGAAAAAAAAGTCATCAACTTCTCCGCCTTGGAATTGCATTCTGAAAGTTTTAACAGCATAATGGTTACAACAACAAAATGAGTCTGCACAACTCAAAAAGAAAAGGAAAACCCCAACTAAGCATACAAGCCAGGCTCATAACAACCAAGCATGAGCTCTTCCTTCTAACAGATCTATTCACTCAGCACTAGCTATATTTACAGCAACTCCTATTCTATCCCAGAAGCTTGCGTGGGTCTTCAGTTCATTCTTTACTTGCCCTGTCTATATGTGAGAAGTTGAAACAGAAAATTCATTACCTGTTTGTTCTCTGATTCATCATCAGTCAGCTATGACATTTCGTGCTTTTTTGCATCAATAGTAAGAGAGGCTGCCATTTTGAATTAATGTACATGATATTCCTTTAAGGAAGCATCTGGGCTCTCTTTCCTTTTAAAATGTCTGGTTCTTTCAGAACAACTTACCAAACACCAATGTTCCCTGTAAGCTGCGCTGGCGCGCTGCAGCGCAGCCCGCCATAGCCGCCAGCACAGGGAAGGCTGCCGGCAGTGCACTGCTGGCAGCCAGAGGCCCTCCACAGAGCTCCTGTGGAGCAGGGAGTTTTCAAAACTCCCACCCAGAGAAGCTCTAACGGAGCATGCCCAGAAAATCTGGGCATGCTCCGTAGAGCTTCTCTGGCCCCAGGAGCTGTGGCTGAGCTGTGCGGCTCCAGCCACAAGGTAAGTTTCTGGGGGCCACTGGGAGGGGGGGGGCTGCTGGGCGTGGGCCCGCGGGAGTGGGGGGGCAGCCGGGAGCAGGGGGCAGCGGGGGGGGGCCGCGCGGCCCCCCGGGGCCCAGCGCAGCAAGCAACATGATTTGCTCGGCTGCTAGCATCTCTTAGAGGGAACATTGCCAAACACCCAGTTCTCTGGAGACTAATTCTTTTTTAAATGGCTTTAACTTATTTTTGTGCCAAAGTGCTACAACATGTATTTCACCCTTTTCTGAGGCATTTCTGCTTCAGGTTGCAGGATTACATAATCCTCTCTCTGTTTTTTGCTAGTTGGTCAGTAATTTTAAGAAACTACTGAATGAGCAGCTAGCATGACAACAGTGCAAACCACATTTCAAAACACAAACAGCATCCATTTAGTCTCATGCACTCCTCCTAACATCATTCACACTCCAAACAACTTCTCTGCTGTTCCACCTTCCTTATAACCTAGTCTAAATTTAAAAAAAGTATCTAGGTTGCCTGGTATGTTCAGGTGAAAACAGGACATTTCTAATATATTAAAAATATACTGCCAATTATTTTCTTTCACCATCAGAATTATATTGCATCAAGGTATATAGAATGCCCACTGATACTATCAGAACAAGGATTAGGATGTGAAATTCCAAAAAGATTCTGTTTCTCTTGGAAAACTTCCTAATGCTGCATGTTTGTAACAGCCACGTCAAAGAGTCGTTTAGAAAAGCTCCACAGTATATGTCTGGGGAAGACACATTTAATCTTTGGAAATTTTCTACCACTTAACATATTCCATTCTCCTTTAATTATATGGAAGCATATGTAATTCTATGGGCAAGTTAATGATATAGAAGCAAGGATGGTGTCATCCATTGCATAAATTTAAAGGATAATTTTAGTGGCAACACTCTCCATAGTATGGCAGGGACACCCACACCCCCCCATCACTCTTCCTTGCTGTCTCCAAGATCCTGGTCCTCAAGTTTGTAGAAATTTTGATAATACAATTTCATCAGAAATAGGTAAAGCCAGGTTCTTATGCAAAAGCTCCTTTTCCCATGAACACAATGGTATCCAACATGATAAACCTAAACCAGTTAGGCAAATATATATTTGAGAGAATGTTGAAGAATAAATTTTCATTATACTTTAACACAGGGATGCATGGTTTGTATAAACCTAGGGAAGTTAGCCTTAATATGTGGGACTGAAAAAATGTATCCACCAAAACCACATCAACATACAAAATGAAATTGTACTGCATTAGTTCCCATTCTACATGGAATGCTCTGATTCCTGGAAAATTCTTTCAAGTTTACACACAGCTTTTGTTGCACGTTTTCTCATGAGGAACCCTATAGACTGGATAAGCAGGTAATGAGCTATTCTCAAAAACAGGCTTAATAAATGCCCATATTCTTAAAAATTAACATTTATTATCCAATAATATTTCAATTGAAAAGACAAATTAATATGAATATTTTTACACACTAACCAGAATAGAACAGTTTCTCTGGAGTTCCCATTATTAGGAAAATATCAAAGGAGTAATTCTGCCCTATGGCAAAAGAACTGGATTCCCCACTGACTCTGCTTTTAAGTGTTTAAAAAAAAACAACCCATACATCCTTAAAATTCTAGATTAGGTCCCTTTTACAAAACAAAAGGAAGAGTTACATTCTATTAAGTAAATAATGCATAATTTTTAAAGTACCCAACTACATATATCAAACCCAGCCTCAACATGTATGGCACAATCACCAAAGAGGTTGTTGGCTAGCCTTTTTCAGTACATCGGGAAAATCTAAATTATTTTGAAACATGGTCAGTCTGCAAAGAAACCTCATACATTTAAAAATTGGTTTTAAATCAACAAAAGCCAAGAAATTAAGTATTAAGGTCAAAACTCAGTCCTTTGTTCACAGTTTTGTGCCTTGTTAAAATTCCATCTCTCCCCCCCCCCCAACATTATGGTTATGTCACTCACCCCACCCTTCAAGTCCTTTGCTATCTGACTGGCTCTTTCTATATCAAGTTCTGACTCCCTCTTCACCTTCAAAGCTATACATCTTTATTTTTCTAAGCCAAAAGCTTAGCACATTTCTAAAGAAGGCCATTGTGCCCCTGTAAATTCACAGCTGATGACTGCTGACTCTTGACAACATATAACAACTTCCAAGAGAGGTACACCAAGTATCAAGATCCAACAAGATAGCCATGTTAGTTTAATTCAGTAAAACAAACAAAACAAGGAATCCTGTGACGCTTGAAGACTAAAAGATTAATTTTTTGCATGAGTCAGTGGCACTACTATCGGTACCCACATGGCCTCACAATATGCCAACATTTCTATGGCTGACTTAGAACACTGCTTCCTCAAGTCTCATCCCAAAGCACCCCTCCTCTACTTACACTACATTTATGACATCTTCATCATCTGGACCATGGTAGAGATGCCCTCGAAGATTTCCACAGAGATTTCAACAATTTCCACTCCACTATTAAATTTAGCCTGGAACACTCCACACATGAGATCCACTTTCTGGACACTGAAGTACAAATTAGGGATGGATACATAAGCACCACCCTATACCGAAAACCTATTGATCGGTATAGTTACCTACATCCCTTGAGCTTTCATCCTAAACACACCATACGGTCCATTGTCTACAGCCAAGCCTTAATACATAACCGTATTTACTCTGATCCCTCAGATAGAGACAAACACCTTCAGGATCTCTGTCAAGCATTCTTAAAACTACAGTACCCACCTGCAGAAGTGAAGAAACAGATTGACAGAGCCAGGCGGGTACCCCAAAGTCAACTACTGCAGGAGAAGCTGAAGAAAGAAAACAACAGAACGCCTCTAGTGATTACCTACAACCCTCAAGTCAGACTTCTACCATACATCCTCAGGGATCTCCATCCTATTCTACAAGACAATCCCTCACTCTCTCAAGCCTTGGGAGACAGACCTCTTCTCACTTATAGACAGCCCCCCCCCAACAGATACTCCCCAGCAACTACAGACTTAACAACAGAACCTTTAAAGCAGGCACATATCCCTGCAACAAACCACATTGCCAACTTTGCCCACATCTCTGCACAAAAGACACTATTACAGGAGCTAATAAAACCAGCTACTCCATCAAAAGCTGATGCATCCGGTCATCCACCAATGTCATTTATGCCACCATGTGCCAGAAATGTTCCTCTGCCTTTTATATTGGACAAACAGGACAATCTCTGCATAAAAGAATAAATGGGCAGAAATCTGACATCAGAAATCTCAGCACTCTAAAACCAGTGGGTTAGCATTTCAATCTTCATGATTACTCCATTAATGATTTGCTAATTTCTGTGTTCAACAGATGAATACTAAATCAAACAGAAGCTACTGAAATGGAATTCATTTGTAAATTTGGTTACATTGCTTCAGGATTAATAGGGACATTGGATTTTTCTCTCATTACAACAGGTGATTTGACCTCATCTCCCTCTGTATCCTGTTCCCCAGTGTTTGAATCTTTACAACGATTCTGATTTGCTGTTACAGTGTGACCTGTTTCCATGACTTCCACTTCCTTGTATTAATTTCCTACAGTTCTGTGAGTTCCCCCATCTTCAAAGCATCTGACAAAGTGGGATCTTCTCCCACAAAAGCTCATGCAAAAAGTGAATTTGCTAGTCTTCAAGTGCCACAGGACTCCTTGTTTAGGAAGCATCACTGTAGAATAATTAAAATATATGGACACCTAGAGTAGCACATAACCCACAGAAACAGTAGGAATGCTTATTGTTCACAATGATATATCTAGTTATGAGCAAGGAAAGGGATCTCTACAGTACAGTAAAATTAAAAGATACATTGTCTCTGTTTACTCAACAGGGGCCTTTTCAAACCTTTGTATGGACTCACCAATCAGTGTCATTCGTGCCTGCCAGATTAGCATGAAGAGTGAGCAAGAGCATCAGGAAACAATTTGTTGCTTAAGGTAACAGCAGTCTGAAGGCTAATGCCCCTTGAACATAGATAAAGTTTCCCCTGAAAATGATATTCCTATGAACTGAAATTTTGGCTCAGAATAGGGGCAATCAAAGCAAAAATTGCCAAGTAAGAGTATTTCCCTTCCTACTCCATCCCATATGGAATAA
The DNA here is from genome assembly GCA_007922195.1 of Podocnemis expansa. Taxonomy (NCBI): domain Eukaryota; kingdom Metazoa; phylum Chordata; order Testudines; family Podocnemididae; genus Podocnemis; species Podocnemis expansa. The sequence goes on from ML681982.1 coordinate 34,665,071, forward strand.
ATGCAGGCAATTTAGGTTGTAGATACTGAAAGATTATGTTACTGAAATCAAAAACATGTATTTGTTCAATAACTATTCAGACCATAAAGAAGAGATTACATGTTAAAATCTGTATTGTTTATAAAACAGTATTAACAGAATTTGGCTCTGAAATGGAATAAGTGAGAGACCAAGTATGCACTTAGAAAAAATCAGGCTCTCTCTGTATATATTTAGAAGGATTAAATTCTTGCCAGTTGGTAAAAGAGAATTGAACAGGACACAAATATCCTGCAGATTTAAACCTTACTTTCTGGAAACATACAGCACTGATGGATGAAGATTATTTTTCAGGTGCAGAAGCTCCAGTATATAACTTTTGGTTTGTTTGTTTGTTTTAAAGTAGAAATGAATGAAGTAGTCCTTAACATCAAGCTTCCTTTGAAGTCCTGCCGATGCAAAAACAGTATGTTGAACTGCAGCTTTATCAAGTGACAGATTAGTTTAAGTTAGGTGAGAAAATTCTTAACTCTTATTTAGGAAAAAACATACCAAACAGTATAGCCAAACTATGCCTCCCATTACCAAAATTGATGGAGGGAAGAAGGCTTTCTGGCTGCATTATTTCTATTCCCAGCCTAACATGAGTTCAGAGGCTATCTAAACTGCAAAAGCAGCACCTTGCCCATGATCATGAAGACTAAAAACTCCAGTGGCAATGATTTTCATTCCCACAGGAGAGTTGTGCAAGGTAGTCTCCCACAACATTTGCAAACCCTTATTCTAGTCACTGCATGAAGACAAGACACCTTCATGTTGACAATTCTTGCAGTTTCCTCACCAATGACCAAGGCCAGATTAATGCAGGAGCTAAAGGAGCTGAAGACTGGAGCCCTGGCCTAAAGGGGACCTCGGGCTCCACCCTTAAGGTCCCTGCAAGATCCAACCACCACTACCCACCCACCACAGCACCAGTGGGGCTTGGTAGTGGTGATGGGGGTTGTTGCTGGGAAGGCCCCTGCCTTGCCAGTGCTTGGGGTGAGGGAGGAGTGTAGACTGGTCCAGCCCCACGGGCATGGGAGCCACACTGGTGGGTGTACCGCACACCAGCTGGCCCTGCCCCCAGAGGCAGACTGGCTAGACCAGGGCTAAGAGAGAGCACCCTCTGCCCACAGCCCCCCCCCCCCGAGATGACCCATCCATAGGCTGTCATGGTAGGGGCCAGAGCCTAAAGCCACAAGGGATGGCCCATGTTATTGGCAGCCCAGGGCTTCAGAGTGCTCAATCCAGCCCTGCCAATGACATGATTTTGGGAGGAGCTGAAGTCAGCCTCATCATTATAGAGAAGATCCAGACCTCTGCCAGCTACATTTCAGCCCTGTCTGCGTGAACACATCCCTCCTCCCTGTTTGGCTTGCCCTCCTCCTTCACAAAAGCATCCAAGACGACCTACTGAAGGAAGCTGTCAGAATCCTCTTCCTCCCACTTGGGAGCCAAGAGAAGTTTCGGGTTTTGAGAGGGTTTTGCTTTGTTTTTGTTGATGGAGGTTTTTTGGTGGTGTTGGGGAGGGAAATGTCATTCTGACAGGAAAGGAGAAAGAAGAGGAAGCTCAGGGCAGCCCTGTTCTCTCCTCTCCTGTGATAAATAAGTCAATCAGCTCTCTGCTCCTCCCTCCCTGCAATGCCACCAAGCCTTGTAAGGGAGGGATGGGGCTTAAGAACCTGGGGGCTGAATCCCCAGACATGGGCAGGAGAAACAGACCCCACTGCAGCTGGGCACTGAGGTGTGGAAGAGAGTATGAAGAACCCCAGAAGATGCAGGAGGAGCAGCTGAAGGGGCTGGGTGTACAGAATTTGGGGGTGGGGCGAAATGGATATATAAATATGGAGGTGGTGGTAGGGAGACAAAATTAGTTAGCTTTAATTATGGGATTAAAGGAGGAACTTTGAGTTCTGCACCATCAGGCAAGCTGCAACAAGAGCTTGTATGAGAGTTTGAGGATAGAGCTCATTTTATTCAACATCCCTCTTTTGCTTCCTTTTTAAGTCCTTTATCAAGAAAATTATCCAGCCACTGTATCTTCTCTATCAAATATCTCCATAGAACATCTGCCCCATGCTTACATAATGAGTTGCAACATAAAGCCTAACTTTGTCAAGTGTTCACCATAACAAAGCCTTCCCTGAACCTGTTGTGGGGAAGGCAGAAGAAAAACAACTTTTTCCACCTAAGCCAGGGGTCTCAAAGTCAAATCACCATGAGGGCTGCATGAGGACTAGCAGAGGGCCACATGAGGATTAGTACATTAGCCTGAGGGCCACACCACTGAAACCTTTCCATATAATAATATTACAAATATCAGTAATGATTGTGTCATTGCGGGCCGCAGGATATAGCTTTAGGGGCCACACATGGCCCACGGGCCACGTGTTTGAGACCCCTGACCTAAGCCAATTTGTGGTGAGGGAAAAACTCCTTCCCAGATCCCATAAAAAGGAGCAGCTAGCACAGCAGGGCCATAGCAAACTCAGTAGTTTGCCACCCCAAGAGGAAGAGGGTGGATGCTACTTTCCCTATTCCAGTGAAAAGCGGATTCTCATACCCAGGTTTCATCCACTCCCCCTTGTGCAGCAGCTTCTGAGCCTCTTCCTGCCATCGACCACTCATAAAGCACTGTTCCCTCTTCACAGCAAGATGACAAACAGACTCCCCTCACTTCATTTAAAAATACAGTGCAGTCATTCTAAACTCTATCTGTTCCTGTGCTCTTTTATTTAGGGTAGTTAACTTCTCATTACTTTTTGTGAATGCTACAAATACACCTTAACAAGAAAACAAGAAAACCTACTGGGTAAGTAGATACATGATAAATCTGTACACTTACATTACAGTTTTTTGATAAATGTCTATTATCTACTTCATCTCAGTGTCTGAAATGGAGAAAATAATAATGGTGTGCTTCAACTACCTCTCACCTTTTTTTGGACTGCAGCAATGAGACTGCGGTTATGTACAACTATGGATGAAAGGCCCTATATGAGAACTAGATACTATTATTATTACTTAAATGTGTCTCTACTTACAGCACTGACTTCAATAAGCTCCACTACTAAATCTCTGAGTGACAAGTTTCTTCGCAGATGCTTAAAAGAACTCTGTATTTCTTAAATATGAAAAATGCAGATATAAAGTAAACATTTCTCTGAAACACTGAAGGTTACTTCTAATTTGCAATTATTATCAAGGGGGCGAACAAGCCATCAAATTATAATTGCTATGTAGTTTAGTGATAGTGTCTGTCTTTTTTCCCTTTATGTATATAGATAAGAATCATGCTACAATCTAACAAAAAAGATCTGCAAAACTTAAAAAATAATAAAAACAGGAATTACTTTCTAAAATTGAAGGTTATGTTAAAAACCCAAAAAGCATAGCTGGTGATTTTATAGCCAACAACAATGCTGTTACATTTCACATCTTTAAAGTGTTCTAGAAATATTACCTAATCAACTAGAAGATATTTCACTTTGGCTAGCAAACATTAAAATCAGAGAATAATGTTTGGTTTGGTTGCAAAAATGTCTGGAATTTGTCAGCAAATATGAGAAGTCCATTTTAAACAAACAGACCATATATATGTATGTGAAAGAGTGTTTATATCCTTCTGTGTGAGCACTTGCCCCAGATGCAAAGGACCTAGTTCAAATTCTCACTCTAGAGTAGCATCTTGAAGTCAGATCTCTCCCCTCCAAAGCACACAGCCTAATCACAAGGCTAGATGCTTTTCTGGGCTGAGCTGCTCTATATCTGAGCTACTGAAGCAGTTCTACTTTGCATAAATAAATAATATTCATTCAGTCAAAGAGAAAATTACTTTAACCTGGAGTGTAAAGCACACACCTGGGAAACAGAAGATACGGAGACAAATTCCTTCTCTGAATCAGGCAGAGAAAAGATTTGGACCTATATCTCCTACTTCCCACAGTGTACTAATCATGAAGCTATAGTGTCAGGCTTGTGCACACACTCTCTCTCCCTCTCCTCTCTCCCAATGAATATTTAACTGTTTTCTTAAAATGGATCATCAACAGGCGAGAGAGAATGACAATAGTTCAGTGATTAATGCACTCTTCTGGGAACCTGGAGAGGCTAATCCAAATCTTTTCTTTCCCTGAGTCAAAAAAAGAGACTTGACCCATAACTCCTACTTCTCAGCTATGTGCTTTAATCACCAGGTTATAGCCATTCTCTCACCATCTTTCTTTGGTGAGAAATATTTCATTATTTTCACAAAGTGGAATATCAGCAGTAGGGACTAAGAGCAGAATAGTCTATAACTTGGAAGTTAGTATCCTCACCTAGCAAAGGAGAGGTCTGACTTTAAATCCCAGTCCACAATAGGGACTCAACCTGTGTCTGCTACATTCCAAGCAAGCAGGGGTTAAAGTAAGCTGGAATGCCCCAGAATGTCATTCTGTGGCCCACTATTTTAAGGGGTTCAGCATTCCAAACCTCCTAAAAATAGAAACAGGAGCCAAAATGCTGTGTTCCGGGGCCTACCATTTGAAAATAGTAAGCCCCGGAATGCAGCATTCTGGATCCGTTTTCTATTTTTAGGGGCCAGAATGCTGAGCCACTAAAAATAGCAAACCCCAGAGCAGTGTTCTGTCACCTTCCAGCAGGGCAGGGAGTTCTAAAAATTCCACCCCCCAGCCTGGTCTTACTAAGCATACTCAGAACTTCATCACATTGATGCTGCATAGTACAATGAAATTCTGTATTTCCTTCAAGTTCTAATGAAGGATACTATAAAGCTGTATTTTGGAAAAACATGTTTGATGTGTATACTAAAATACCATTTGTATGACACAAAGATAATGTTTTCCAGTTACAATGCACATTTGGCATTTACGATATAAAGGGCATGGCTCTGCTTTACAAAGGTGCAATTTTATTGACTGCAATGGTGTTTCTGCTGATTTACAAACGTGAGAGGTCAGAATCTGGCCCTGAAACTTTAAATTATGTCACAATATGATGTTATTTGAGCTATTAAAAGAACAACTGAAACATACCAAGAAATCAAAACTCTTTCCAGCACAGATAATAAAATGGGACAGTTAGTTATTAGGACAAGTAGGTGAATACCAGCTGGACTGTGTAGCCAACAAATGCAATTTATTTGAATGCTTCAAACAATTCTGGTTTTCATTTCTTAAATGTCACACCTCCAATACTGTTATGCAAAGAAAAGGCCTGAAACTCTAGGGCAGAATCCTGACCTCTCTGAAATGAATGGGAATTTGTCCATTGTATTCATTGGGTCCAGATTTCATTCCTATTATAAAAGGCAGATATAAAAAATTTGCAGTAAGGAAGCAATGAAGTGCACTTTCTTACAAGAGTCCTACTTAACTAAGGCCCAGAATTGGTGGTTCCATCTACACTGAAAATCAAAGATGTTAAAGAATTGGCACCATAATAAAGAAAAAATAATCATGACTCATCATCATATAGGATACTCCCACAGATTAGTACAAGTGCCTTCTACATGCAGGTACCTATGCTTAACAGTGTCCATAACAACCCTTACTTGTTTTCATTCAGTGCTCACTGTGATTTAAACACAAAAAGGCAAATTTAATTTCTAAAGATAATTATCAACCAACTTTAATTAAATATCTTTTTATCTTTATCTGTTTCCTATTTCCTCTTGACATGCTGGGAGTACAGATGTTATTTTTAATATAGCACAAATATCTATTCAGAATACCAGATAGCTCACATATTTAGTGTTGCACTAAAGTTTTGAAAAGTCACCATTTTCCAGCCTATCTATAAGAAGTAAAGACATTTACAAATTACATGGTGTTGATGGATTAAGTAATCAATAAAGCATAATGCTGTCTCTCATACAAGGCTCAAAGGAACGATCTGTTTCTCAGTTTTAATCCCTCCCAGCTAAAATAAACAGTGATTAACTGTGGAAGTAGGAAGCATAACTAGACAGATAAAAACATGAAAAGGGAAAATTGTGAAATCTCTTCCTATATTAGAGTTCAGTTTTTTAAAGTACAAAAGACATCACAGAACAATTGTTAATAAATGTATAAGATTTAAATCATAAGTAAAATCCTAAGTGCCGCTCAGACCTTCAAAACTTAGCATTGACTTTGAAAGTAAAGCGGAGTTCTTTCTCTTAAATAGCTTCACTTTTGTGCTGTAAAGTAACTTTAAAAGTTATGCAAACTGAGTACCTGTTCACCTGAAGTTTAGATCAAGGCACTGTGATTTCCAGTTTGTTTATATATCTTTGCTACAACCAAGTTTCCACAGGACATTCACTGGGAGCTGGTGCATGATAATCTACATGTCAATCTTCACACACAGCCAAGAGGCAGCTGATATGATTCTGTCCCTCAGTGTCACTATAATTATGCAGTCTGTGCCCCTTGTTTATTAACATAAACTACCTACTGTCACTGCAGATTTGCATATAAGCAAGATCTGAAACAACCAACAGTCAGTTTATACTATGATTCAATAAGAATTCAAGGTATCAATGCTATCTTTCCTGAACAAACTCAAGCCAAGTAAGGGATTAGATATATTTTAATCTAGGAAGCCTTGTTAAAATGGTCTTGGTCTGATTTTTAGAGTACTAAGCACCTATAACCTCAGTTAAATCAATGGAAGACTGTTTGCTCAACACCCTTCAAAAAAATCTTATCACTTTAAAGATTTTCATGAAATCTAAGCAATTTCAGTAACAAAATAATTAAAAGTAGTTTCAGGTACTGCACCTGCTACTGAGTCTACCTACTGAATTTCTGTTGGTGTATGATCACATAATACATTTTAAAAAATAAATCTCTCTATTTTTTGTTGCTATATGGAAGACCCAAACAGACAAAAAGAAACAGCTGAGTAGTTCATTACCTTGGCACATTTCACAAACCACCATCTACATACAAAGGAAAACTGAAACACAGAAAACCAGAAATAAATAAAAATAAAACACATGGTTATAATAAACTTAGGAATTACTTTTAAGAAAAGCAGGTACATTATCTGGGTATGTTATGACATATATTTTGTATTTTGGCACTTTGATACACACGAAATATGGATGACATTACAAAATGCCTCTCACAAATAACTATATAATGTGATATGCAGTAGCTCTTCATATTTGAATATATGAGTCTAAATATTCTAAACTGAATAGCAATTTGGGGTACTTCAGTTTTTGAATATCCAATTTCAGATCTCTTAAAAGTCCTGATTTTCAGAGGGTGGGTGTTCGGTACTGTCTGAAAATCTGGTAGTTTAAAAGCACCTAAAAATGAGCACCCAAAAATTGAGGTATCCAATTTTGGCTGTTTTTCTTTATAATCAACCTTGGTTTTCCAAATAAATAGACATTTAGTGTGAATGCTTCAAATAGAGTACTTTACAGAGTATCATGACAGATCATTCTGTATCTAAATCAGTATCCTTACTTGTCCCTGGAAAACTCATTCTCAACAGAATGGTGACTTATTACCAGTCTGCTATGTTAGGTTATGGGTATAGATAACCAGTGATCTAGCCATTATTAGCACAGCAGTCAAAGCACACACGCCTTCTACCCCACCCTTTTTGTTTTTCTTCTAGAAGTACTTCTCTTCTACTTTGCCATTTTCAGACCACAATCTTATTGATAAATGTCATTGCATTGCCCTGCTAGTGCTACCAAGCATTGAACAACAGCAAGTGACATTCAAAAAATCAAACACTCAGCACATTGAACCCTGCACTCAAAAACATTAATTTAAAGATAATGGCTATTTTCTAAAATCCCTTAATTATGACTGTCACCTTCATTACATTCCAGTAAACATCAAGAGAATTAATTAATGACTTGTTTTGGAATATACATTTTCATTTGACACTCAAATACAGAGACCTTATAAATATGTTTTCTTATGCTACTGTCAATGAATCAGAAAAAATAACAGCAAAGTCACTAGAGTTTTGTAAACACTTCAGAATTTTGTCTTTGCCATGTTTTGCTCTCTCTAACTTACTAATTTGTTTTAGACACTTAAAACAGATCACCAGTCCCATGAACTATCAAATCATATCAAATATGAAATATATTATGCTTCTATTAAAGGACAATTGTAAATATATATTAAAAGCCAAAAAAGTTAAAATAGGCTAGATATCACAACATAAAAATTAAAGTGAGATACATACTTGAAGGGTTGCTCCAAGGAGGATGGAGCTCGACTGTTCTCGGTAGTAACAGAGGGCAGAACAAGAAGCAATGGTTTCAAGTTACAGCTGGGGCGGTCCAGGCTGGATATTAGGAGAAACTTCCTTATTAGGCGAGTAGTGAAGCATTGGAATAAGCTGCCTAGGGAGGTGGTGGACTCTCCATCTCTGGAGGTGTTCAAGGCCCAGCTGGACAAAACCCTGACTGGGATGATCTAATGGGAGTGGTCCTGCTTTTTTTTGGCAGGGGGTTGGACTAGATGACCTCGAGGGGTCCCTTCCAACCCTATGATTCTATACAGGAGCCCAACCCACCAACCTATATATGAATCATTTTATTGATTTCAATGAGAATTACTCACAGGAATAAGAGTTGCAAGACTGAGTCCATACTATTTTAAAAATGCTGTAAGGTACCAAAGTACAAACTGGCAGTGGGTTGCCGTTTCTCACCTCATGTAATTTTGTCAGCATGCTGCACTGTAAGAGCTAGAAACAACGCACAGAGAGTGGATGCCAGGATTTAAAGAAAATACTATTTTTTTAAATTAATAGGTAAAGTTAAATTTCTAGGGTGCTCAATATTCCCTTCACTCTGGTTATCTAGAGTTGCTAGATTTTTTTTTCCTCCAGTCTTTAAAGCTGACATAAATCATTTCATGTTTTAAAAACTATAAGTCACCCAGAAAGCTTCAGACTAATTGCTTATATACTGCTGAAGAAGGTGAAGATGGGCTTGATACTGCTGAGCTGTCCCATGCTACAAATTGTAGACTGATTGTAACTGAGTCTATACATTGTAGTCAGAAGATTTACAAATCCTTAATTGCCAGTATGTGCCACTGTAACTGAATAAAAGCACTGACATTTAAAACGGTCTATATAGGAGCTACACAGAAAGCGGACAGTCTCCATAAAAGAGGAGCAAGTTCATGCTTTCACTGAAAATTAGCAGTTGCTTTGACTTGAAAGACAATTAGAATGTTTATTCACTACATTTGCTTTCTGGAGTATAATCATTAAAGCTTGATTACCTGCCTTTAATCACTGCCCTAACCTTCAAAATACTCAGTTTAGAAAGGGGGGGGGCAAGGTTATCATTTGGGAAAGAAAAGCATTTAAAAAATTGGAAAATTTCTGCTTTATGTGGGGGGGGGGATTTCCATGGATGTTAAGATTTCAGTTGCCTGCAAATCTTTGAAATGGGGCAGAGCTATTTTCCATATAATAATGTTATAAATCATCCTTTATTTTTGTTGCCTGCGCCATCAGCCCAGGTCAGGTGAAAACGTGTTCAAGTGTGAAGATTAAGAGAACAAATAATATTTCTTCCTTGGAATCCCCTTGTACTGTTCTCTATATTTTTGCACATTAAATTTACTAGTAGAATAGAAAAGCAATCGGCTAATTTTAAAGTATAGCAGCATAAATAAAAAAATAGAATTTAGACTTTTTTTTCTTACTCGTGGTTCTGTTGGGGTATGTCCACACTTACACTTTAAATCAAAATAATGAAGATTAATTTGACGTAAAGAAGTGCGTGGCCACATTGACTTTCCTTATTTTGAAATGAGGAAAGGTTATTTTGAAATGATAAAACCTCACTTAAAATTGAAATGACAGCTAAATCAAACTCATTAGTTTGAAATAATGCAGTGTAGCCATGTTAATTCAATATAAACCTTATTTTGATTTTAAGCGAGATTTGACCTTCTTCCTCCCAGGGTGCATGGCACACTGGAAGGAAGCCCCTGCCCTCCAGTGCCTGGGGCAAGAAGCCTCAAAGGCACCCCCCATCTGGCCAGGGGCTGATGGGACCCCAGTCCCCTGGCCAGGCGGGGAGGGGAGGGTGAGGAGGGATCCCCAATGCCTGGCTTTGTCATCGTTGGCAAGGCAAGGGAGAAGGGACCCCCAAGCCCAGCTCCCTGTGTGCTGGCTGGGTGGTGGGGGAAGGTACCTCTGTGCTTGGCTCCTTGCGCACTGGCAAGGCAGGGGGGAAAGGACCTTTATGCCTAGCTCACTGCACCCTGGCTGAGTGGTGGGGAAGGCGTCCCACACCCAGCTGCCTGTGCAGTGGCCGGGTGGCAAGGAACACACTCTGAGTTGGACAGCAGACTCCATACCTGCTGCCGGGCCTGGGGTCTGTTCTCTGCTGCCCAGCCAGCACTCTGGGAGCCAGGCACAGGGGTCCCTTTTCCCCTGCCTGGCAAGCATGCCTTCCCCACAGCCTGGCCAGCACTCCAAGAGCCAGTCACAGGATGCCTTCTCCATGCCGAGCACGCTGGACTCCTGCCAGGTGGCTGGATGCCTTCTCCTCCACCAGGCTCTGCACACCCAAACCTGGGGAGGGGGGCAATGCTTCTCCCCACCACCTGGCTCACCAGGCTAGAGCTGGGCAGAAGACTGGGCGATGGCATGGCCCATCTTGGGTGCCATGTTGCCACTCCTCCTATGGAGCCCCTCTCCTAAAGTGAACTAGCAAGTACCGTCTATGGACATGCTGGTTTGAGTTGGGTCGCTAGTGGAGCCATGTTAAATCGATTTAACTTAAAATCAGTTTAATGATTATTAGTTTGATACAATTAGTTTGATTTATGTTAAATTGATTTAACAATCTAGGTGTAGGCATAGCCTTAATGTTACAAGCAGCGCCTAAGCAAGATACCTTCTTTCAAATGCAGTTCTAATTACCAAAGCTAGGACTAACAAAGCCATGAAAAATTGGTTTGGCCAATTGCAAATAATTGCAAGGAAATGCAAGCTATAACAAATCTGTGGCTGCATAACTATAAACACGGTCAGGTGCTCAACATGCAACATCAGGGCAGAATACAAGACTCTGTCAGAAACCCACTCTTTACCACTTATCTCAAGGAGATAATTTATTCAATCTGCTTCCTTTTACTAAAGATTTCCATGAAGAGGAACATTTAAGGTTTTCGACGATCAGGAGCTAGAAAGTATTAGCACACATATCAAAATGATACAAAGAAGACTTAGACTGTTACACAATAAAGAACATATTAACATGGAAGTTGAGGAACCAGCCCACCTTAATGCATACATCCATCCTTCACTCATACTCAACTTTGTACAATTTTCAGAATTGGAGCATTAGCAATAAACTTTGGGCACAGATGTATATTTTCAAGGCAGTGGTTAGGCTTTTAGTTAAAAATATTACAAGCTTCATGTTTAAAAACCCCAACCAAAGCTTTAAAAATGTACTTCTTGGTTTTTATATTTCAATATCATTTTAGAACCATGTATCTATCAGGCCACAGGCAATCAAAATATTCCATTATATCACTGTTTGTTTTCTCCAAACCCTTGTTCCCAGATTTGGACCATAGAAACTGCCATGCAATATCAGAGCAGTGATCCATTTAATTCAATATATTTTATCAGACTATCTATCAGATGCTTCAGAAGAAGGTGCAAGAATAATAGTGCATAACGGGCAGTTACAAAATAGTCTACGCATAAGGAAAGTTTCTTTATAGTGTGAGTCAGAAAGTGGCTGGCTTATTCACTGAACCATAAGTGTTCATAACTATATATTTTTTAAAAATTCTAATGTAACTATAAATGCTATTATACATAAAAGTTATCTAGTGCTTCTTTTAAAATCCTAATAATCTCTTGCCCTTGATCTTTTATAGGAAACATTTTATAGGTTAAGAATCTGGTATGCTAAAAAGTATTTCCTTTTTGTAGTTCTAAATGTGTTGCTTTTTAATTATATTGAATAGTGCCTGTTCTGGTATTAAGAAGAAAAGACAAACTGCAATATCTGATTTATCTTCTCGCTTACCATTGTTATTTCTAAACCCTATTTCAAAACTGACTGGTAGCAAACAGTTCCCGTCTTCTCAATGTCTCTTCATGTCTCTTGTGCTTATAAATGCCTCTCAGTGTCTCCTGTGTTTATAAATATTTTTGTTGCCCATCTCTGTAAACTGGTGATGGGACAACCAGAAGTACATGCACTATCCAGGTAAAGAGGATACCCGTTTATAGCTTTCTAATATTTTACTGTTTCCTAACCATTTCTTATTCAGCTTAATTTTTATTGGACTGCTACTGCAGATTGAGCAGAAACTTTCATGGGCATGCCCACAATGAGGGCATAGTGTTTTTTCATAGCATAATTTCCTACAGGTAATTTAGACCCCAATAATAATTAAAATTATTCCTTCCAACTTCAATTACCATGCATTTGTCATCCTGAATTTCAACTGCCATCAAGATCCCCATTCACCTAGCTTTGCTAAATAAGTCCTTTGAACCTTCTCACATATTGCTGTACTTTGTTCACTGCCATGGCAGTTGAGATCTGCTAAGCCCTCATTTTAATTTCTAGAGCAGAGCACTGGAGAACTGGCTTTTCTTAATGGTAGAGGGATCATCCGGTCTGTAATTTGATTCACTTGTTGGTTCAACAAAGAGGAATCTCTTTAACGTTCCATGTACAGATCTAAACCTATCTGTTCAACCAGGTTTTTTTTTTTTTTTTTTTTTAATGAAGTGGGTTAACAAATGGGTTTAAGGGAAGGGAGAAAGGTGACTATGTCTGTGATTTTACCACAAAGGAGGCAATTGTAAATATGGGGAGTATTTTTGATGCAGTTACTGAAAGTGTGATACATTTTGTTTGTGTTTTATTACTATGAATCTATTTGGAACAGTAAACGCAATTTGTGCATATTTTATAATTGCAATTATAAATAAAAGTAGGATATAAAAGTAACTGCATGATAAAGCCTAGACCCAAGCCTCATGTGATACATGCAATTATGTGTGTCTGCTAATTTTATAAAGTCAAATGCTGTACAAGAAACTGATTCTCATTATAAAATTGTCAGGATATCTAATTTGAGATCTGCCATTTTACCTTAATATACATTACACACATGAATAGGCTTGCTGTCTTTGACCCATCCAGATCCTACTTAACAGTTTTAGATATAATACTAGTTAAGATCTATAAAAGAACAATTTATCTACATATGTTTGCTTTTTAATGAAAGCTCTACAGCACGGGTCTCAAACTCAAATCACCATGAGGGCGCATAAGGACGAGTACACCAAGAGGACCATGCACCACTGCAACCATTTCATATCAACAATACAAAGTATAGTCAAACTGAAAAAATGAAGAGTATCATATATATGCCGAGAGTAAGAAACAAAGAATTACTTCCATTCAAGCTGGAGGTATCATCAGGAAGACAAAGAGTAGTTAACAAACTTTAAATTTTGCATTAGCAACTATTTGAGAAATTCTAAGTGTCATTGAAGCCACAGGAAATAACTTCAGGGGCCGCATGTGGCTCCCAAGTTTGAGACCCTTACTCTAGAAGTTATAAAAAATAGTCTTTACATATAACACAATTATCTTACAAGTTTTCTATTGGAAAGGATGTGTCACTCTGTACACAATATGACAAACTGTGTCCAATATATAGACCATGAAGCAAATATGCAAAAAAGAGCTCACGCAGTCCAAGGTACATGCTTCACTAGTTATGTATACCTCCAATGATCCAAAGTGATAGTAACAACAAATAGAAAAATTTTATAGAGTAGTGGGCCTCTAGTCACCAAACTTGACTCCAACTTCCCAAGCAGATGATGTAGACCATTTCTGCTTTCCCACACATTTAATATACTTAAGACTATAATAGAGAGGCCAAATTTAGATTTCCTTACCATAGGTTTGGTCAAAATCCTTCTCTTTCTGATTATAAAACTCTGTGTTAGTCTTATAACCCTTTAGACATTTATGTGTTATTTAAACAATGGATGTTTATTTTAATACATGACTAAATTGTTCCTCTGATTTAAGATTATTCTTTTGGCAAGTCTTCCAACAGGTATTTGGAATATTTTTCATAGATGATATCCAGGAATACAGAATTAAAATGGACTAGCACTGAATCACAGATAATAGTTCTTAGATTTCTTGTGCTGCTTAGATTTGCCTGTAAAGAATCTTGAAGTTGCATTTTCATTATTTTGTTTCAAAACAGCATACTTGTCCATTTCATAAGTAAATCCTAAATGCTTTGTGTGAAAAAACTGCCTACATTAGATTTGAGTAAGATGAGTAGCAAAAGAACAAAACAAAGTTATTCTGGCAATATTTCAAAATCAAGTGTCTGTATGAATCAGTAACACATAACCAAAAATATGTAACTGCTCCACTGAATATATATCATGTTATGCATTTAATATTATAATTAAGTTGTGATGAATAAGCACCATTATACCGAGTAAAGTGAATTTGAACCATAACATCCCCCTTCAACTGATGACAGGAAGAAAATCAGCTCTTATATTATTCAGACTTATTTGCTGTCTGTTGCCCTGTTCCTCAAATGGATATACACATATGGCCCAAATGACTGCACAAGGTCCTGTGCTGAGAGATCAGCCACCTTGACATCCATGAGAGCTCTAGGAGGACTTGGGGTTAAGTAGGATGTAGTATACATGGACACTACAATGTGTACACTTCCACTGCATGCCCCTAATTAGCTCTGCTCATCAGCAAAAACTGGTAGATGGGGACTGTAACCATGATCCAGTCCCTTATTTGGCACCCTTCTGTTGATCTATGTGCCCACAGGTTAGAGGAAGGGAGCAGAGCACAGTTCAGCTTATAGAATCCAAATATATGTGGTCTTTGAGGAATGTGTATAATGCAATACTGTAGCTGAGAAGGCTGTTAACTTTGAATATATATACAAGGGAATGTTGAATAGGAGAAGGGAAGTTGTATTATTGCTGTAGAAGTCATTAATGAGACCGTCTCTGGAATATCGTGTACCATTCTGGTGTCCACTCTCCCAACAGGACACTAAAAACCAGAAAGCATTCAGAAATTAAATACAAGAATGATCCAAGGTCTGGAAAGCATAGCTAATAGTGATAGACTTCAATCCTTCTCATTCATCCAATAGATGGTGAGGAGGCGTCTTGATCAGTCTATAAAAGTCATCTCTATGGGGAACAGTGGTCTGACAGTAGAGAGCTCTTTAAAAGTTATAAGAAGATCAAATAGTTAAGGTTGAAACTACATAATTCACACCTGATATAAGACATACATTTTTAGCAGAGGAGATAATGAGCTATTAGAATTTACTCAGGGATGAGGTGGATTCTCTAACATACAATGTTTTATAAATTAAAACAAGGTTTATCTCGAAAAGGAACAGTATACCTCTGGGGTTCTCAAACTAGGGGTTGGGACTCTTCAAGGAGTTGGAAGATTATTATGGAGGTGAGATTGTGAGCTGTCACCCCCATGCATCCTTCAGCTGTCAGCACTGTGCATGGCTGACAGCCAGAGTCCTTTGGATGTGGGTGGCTGGAGAGCAGCTGCTATTGGCCAAGTGTTTTGAAGGCATGCTGCCCCAGCAGCTGTGCAGAAGTAAGGGTACTATGGCATGGAGGTGTGTGTGGCATGGCATGGGTTGGGACTGTCCCTTGTTTGCAGTGAAGGAGAGGTGTTGTTGTCTGAAATATTTTCAAAGGAGGTTCCAAAAAAAATTTTTTTTGAGAGCCCCTGCTGTAACTCAAACTGAAGTTGTAGGATTGGTGTAGAAATTACTGGCTGAGGTTTTAAGGTTCATGTTCTTTAGAAGGTAAGACTAGGCATAAGGCTACACTGCACATTTTTCACCAGCATGTAGAGTACATACTTGCATAGCCCTCCTAGCACAGGTATAAAGAGTGGTATAGCCAAAGGATGGTTTATGCCAGTGATTCTCAACCCTGGCACACTGGCGTGCTGTGAGAACTATCCAAGTATGCCGTGAAACTTTGTACAAAGGTAATGAAATTCAGTGGGAAACAAACATTGTTTCATCTTAAACAATAGTTTCTTCAACCAAAATTACAACTCATAAAACTCATGAAAGTCAATCATCGAATTAAAAGGGAGATATTGGTCTTTCAATTCTAAAATGAAAACATTCTAAATACAGGTGGTCAAAGGATAAAATTGAGATGACGTGTATTTTTTTTCTGGTGGCTTTCAAACATTAATGCATTTGTTAAGCTTGTTGTATGGACTACTTTGCAATGCTCTCTAGTAAGACTGTAACCATAGTAAATGTAAGTAAATGTGACATTTTATGAGCAATCAATTCAGCTGAAAAAAGTGGATATGCGATGGAATTGTTTGTCTTATTGAAGTGTGCCATGTTACTGAAAAGGTTGGGAAGCACTGGCTTATGTTACAAGGATATGGACGAGTATACGACTACATATGCCACATGCTCTACTTGCTTAAGTTGAATCTCTCCATATATACTGTTATCCAGTGGTTCCCAACCTTTTCTCTGCTGTGGCACACCTTGATACCTTCAAATTTTTTGAGGCACACCAATATTAAAAACTCATGAATATTCAAATTAGCTCAAAACAACATGAATATTTATGAACCATGGCACAGTGGTTCAGAAATGTGGCAATGTCGGGTAGTAGGGGTAGCAGCACAGGGATGGCAAGAGAGGGGAGGTCAGGAGTTATTTGCAGTGGCAGGAGTGAGTGTGGGGAGCAGAGCAGAGCAGGGCAGGGGCAGGGGCCGGGCCAGTGCAAACCAGTAAGCCTGGTAAGTATTGCAGGGGAGTGCTGGCACCTGCTCTGCTTGAAGGGGGGGTGCCAGAAATGGTAGCACCATTCCTGGCCAAGGGTGGCCAAAGAGGACAAGGGCAGCCATGTGGGGAACAGCACAAGGGTGGCCAGAGAAGAGAGGGGAAGGGAGAACATGAGTGGTTTTGTGGAGGGGAGGGGGTGTCAAAGGAGCACAGCACAGCACTCACTTCCCCTTTCTCCACAGTGGCTCCCTGCCACCCAGGGCAAATCTTCACACCACTGCTGCTCCCTCCCCCCCCAGTGGGTCCCATTCCCCCCCCCAGCCTCCTGCTGCCTGTGATAGACCCTCCCATCACTGCAGGAGCCAGAACTAGGCCTCCAGCCCCCAGCTCACCCACCCCAGCTACACACACCCCCAACCAAACTGCCACCGCCCAGCTACACACACCCCCAACCAAACAGCCACCACACCACCTCTGCTACACATCCACTCCCACCCACCTCTGCTACACGCATACCCTCTGCCCCCACAATCCCCAGCAGCCCCCCTCAAAGCCCTTAACTTGGCTGTTTGCAGGCTGGCTGACAGGCTGGAAGCTGCTTCACTGCCACAAACTACTTTGTGGGGCCTCCTAAAGGGCTCACTATTGGCCCCCACTGCTACCTACCCTGTGGCCCCAGTCCCCCAATGAAGCCCTAACCACCCCACACAACCCCCCAGGACTCCTTTTTTGTTTTGCTGAACTGAATTAACACGACTGTCCCTCTGGAACTTGTAAATTATTCTTGGGTATGATATTTTTAAAGATCTTCCCATCATGAAACTTGTAAGTTGATCATCTTTCACTTAACATAAATGAGCTAATACTGAACTACAAAGTTAAAATTAACATTTAAATTTTTTTTAAAAAGTACGAGCATTAATTAATAAATAAAAAGTGGTAACATTCATGATAGCTCAAAAATAAATACCACATTTAAAATTTTGGCAGTCAAACCTTACAAATGTCTCCTATAGGCTTGGGTTTATGTGCACTAGACATCTAATACAAATAATTATAATAAATAAAAATAAGTAAAAAAAAGTTCCTAGTGCGTAACTATAAATTAAAAACACCAAATTTCAGTTAAATTCTCTGAAGTATTCAAGTTTATAAGACTCTTGCCCCCTCAGAAATATTAAATAGTAAGTACAGAAGCAGCTAAAGAATTACTTACAGACATCACATACAGCTGTAATGATTGTCTAAGAGGGCAGCACTGTATTTATATGTAGCAGCCTGTATGAACCTACCTGGGAAACTGATCTAACCAAAGCCAAACTAAAAATTGTCACAAAGTCAAAGGAAAAGGCAAAAGAACAGGTTAAAAAAAAAAGGGAAAGGCAATATTTCACAAAATTAAAAAATGGCAGAATAAATGACCACACTGAGGAATTAAAAGCTGAGCCCAAGGGAAAAGTTCCTACTATCATGCTGTCTATTGCTTGCTCCTGCTTTTTTAGCATGTCAATGTGAAGGTGATGGGCAGATAATGGTGAAATCTGCAATTCAGACGAAGCACAGATCCTAATGACAGTTTGCCTTAACGAGCCAAGAGTGAAAAGTGCTTAGGCTTCCAGCCGTACTAGCTCTGCTAGATGGGAACAATTTCTCTATTTTTCTATATTTTCATTTCTGTCCACCAAATTGAGAACGGGACCCCTTACTGCTTGGGATCCTAGGTGGCTGCCTGCTTCGCCTACCCCAAAAGCTGCTACTGCTTTTTGCAAGCCCTGCACAGCCCACGTGGCTGGACTGAGCAGGGAGGGAGCTCTAACTCTAGCTCTCCCAGATTCTCATCGCACACTTTGGGTGTTGCTGCGGCACACTGGTTGGGACCCACTGCTGTTATCTTCAATAGTGCAGATTCTCAATGTTGGAGCCCTTCCCCTCTTCAGGGAAAAACTGTTCCAGGAGACGAAAGTGCTGACAGGGTGGAGGCATTTTGGAAAGGCTCTGATAGATGATGGAGAGCTTCTCTGTTGCAGGGAAGGACTCCTTCTTCTGCCAGAGCCTTTTATTAACATATAACACTGCATTTCAGTGTGGATGCATCTTGCTTTTCACTGTGGCATGTAGCTAAATGTATGCCACAGACTGCTGCCAGAGGTGTTTATTGTAGACATCGTCTAGATGATCATCATGATCCTTTCTCACCTTAAAAACTATAATATATTTTCAGTAATTATATGCAACACTCTCACAAGTGCAAGTGTCTATTCAGGAATTAATTCAACCAATCATTGTTAAATCTGATGCTACAATATAAGAACATACAGAGCAGAAAGAAATATTTATGAGCATGCACACTTGTACTGCATTTAACAGAGAGCATAGTAATCACAGCCATATTTAGCCACTGAAAAATATTAACACATTTTAGTGGATAATCTGTACACCTACCGTGTTCCAAAGGTATTTCTGAATCCAATATTGGCTTTTCCAGTTGAAGAATATATAAATATTTAAAAATGGATCAGCTTGCAGTCCTCTGAATCCCTGCATCCTTTGAGATTAACTGTCTTTTAAAGCAATGGTTCTCACTTTTTTCCTCCAGACCCAGTTGAAAAAAAAAAATTATGCACATGACCCAACAATTACATCTTTCAGCAACGCATTCCAGTCCTTCGGCGGTGACAGCAGGGGGTGCCACAACCCAGTACCTGAGAGTCTGAGACACAGTATTGGGTCCCAACCCATTGTTTGAAAAGCACTGCTTTAAATCATGGTTCTGCTCCAAAACATGATTCTAGGAAAGGCATTTGAGGGTTAGTTTGTCTCACTGATTCCATAAGCATTTGCCCATTTCATAAATAAAAATTTAATTTTTCTAACTTGTGACTTGCATACTCAGTCTGGACTCAAAGTCAAGGTCATTCTTTCCTTTTCATGCATCATCACAAGTAATGAATTTGTAGGCCAAGCTATACTCAGTTATACATATGTGATCTACTGAAGGCTAATGGGTCTAGCATTACTTTTCTTCCAGATCTATAGCTTTTATAATTTTTTTTTTTTTTTTTTTAACTGGCCAGATCCTTGGTCCCTCCCTTTCCTACAGCCTCCCCTGAAGTCTGAGGTCCACATTTCACACACTTCTATCACTGGCTATAGCCATGAAAACCTGGGACTGCAGTTTTCTCCCTGGAAGAGGGACACTGGGCTTGTGAGTCTGCAAGTTAAACAAAAAAAAAACAGAACAGTTGTCAATAGCCAGCACATGTGGGCTGCCAACCTCAGAACCGATTAACATTACAGTTAATTGGAAGGTATCAGTTTCAGGAAAAATGTTTTCACTAACCAAAGTTTTTATTACCCAAAACATTATTAAGCAGAACCTACTCTATGTACTTTATTTATGGACATATGCACAGTGTAGTATATATTCTATCTGTAACATTTTTTCTTAATTGCATGATTATCTTATTGCAAATATATTTGGCTTTTTTAAAAATTTAACTGTTGGAATAAAATTTAACAATAGAAGTGTAAACAGCATGAACTAGCAAATGTAGATTTCCCATAAATAATATGATTAACAAAACACAGCATACTTGATGACATCCTAATAAAAATGTATAACTATAAACTGCACTGTATGTCTTTATAACATGGTATCACATTACAGCATAACTCACAAAGACAGCATCATTTATAGCTTGTGAGGGATTTTCTTTTGTCAGATTTTCTTCATCTGAAACCATAATAGTTCTTTTTCTGCCATCATGCGCAATCCTATAATGGACATCTTAAGATAAATTACTTGACAAATTTAATTAGCAGAAGAAATCCAAATGCTAATGGTGTTTCTAGATGTGCCCCTTTAAACCTTTATCATGGCAGAGTCTAAACACTTGGGTAAATTAATTAAGGCCTGTGATACAGTGCATAATGCTTAAGGACACAAACACATTTGAACAGAGTTTGTCTTTGAATTATCTTTTATATTCATTCCCTGTGTCCTGTATAGTTAATGGCCACTATACAAATCATAATTCACTTAGAAAGATGCAGATACAAACATAAAAGGTCTCTACTGCAATTCTGTTTTAACGACAATCAATATCACTTTGCCGAGGAACTCCAAATACATTTGGTTTACTCTAATAGTTAGAAGCGTCTTACTGCAAGAAAAGAGTAATAACAGAAGAATAAGTCTTGCTTAATAAATCCTGGATTTAGGGAGGAAAATGTCTCTATCAGGTCCTCAGTTATGCTCTTTATAACTAACCCTCCATGAGAAATACTAGCCAGCCACTGGTATACAATACAAGATACAGAGATTTCCCTTTCTGAAGACATAAAAGTCAAATGCTTTCAATTTTATTATGTTCCCATTGCAACAAAATATACCAACATAAAGTACAGAAGTGACAAATTCAAATTGTAGGGGTTCTGAAGTATACTCAATCTGGCTTCAATTTTGAGAAACTGTATTTTAAAAGTTTTATTATATCCAAATAGTTCAAATGTTTTTAGTTTCTACAAACATGAGCTATGTGCTTAACTTGTACATTGCCAATGATATTCCAAATCAGAAAAAAAAAAACATTGACTTATTAAGAGTCTTAGAAGGTAGACACAGATTGTATAGGGGTTCAGCAGATTGGATCTAACTCACATCAATCCAATGTATACAAGGCATGCAGCTAGGCATACAGATATGCATAAGATAAACAGTGGGATAAATGAACAACAAAAGTAAATGGAGTTTTTAATCAAAAAGCTGTGGCTCACAAAATAATGAAATTTAACCTAAAAAAATGTGGAGTACTGAAGAATATATCAAAACATGAGAAAAGGAATTTTGTCTTAAAAGGATTACCACCTACTAGAAGGTAAATAAAATTCATTAGTTCAAGGCCTGGTAGTATTAAGAAACCAAAGAGAAAACCAGGGGTATGTCTACACTAAAGGTTCCATGGCAATTGATGCAGCAGAATTGATGGAGTATGTCAAATCAAATCAAATCATAGGGTTGGAAGGGACCTCGTGAGATCATCAAGTCCAACCCCCTAGGAATTGAACCCAGGACCTTCTGCATGTTAAGCAGAGGTGCTAGCCACTACACTATTTGTAGATGGACTCTGATTGATATCAGTAAAATCTGCCGTCCCAAAAGGAGTAAGGCTATATTTACAGGAGAGTATGCCACAACATACCGCAGGGTCTTCATAGTGTTGTGCATACCTCTTTGACCATTGGTGGCAGTGTAGAGAAGGCCCAAAATAAATGCAAAAAAATACAACTCAAGAAGGATCAGCATGCCATTGTACACAGGCAAATAAGACTTCAAGCAGAATTATATATGATAGGAAGAATAATGAAAAAATTGGAAAGGTACAATGAAGTAAATTACCAGGAAGGACATCTATAGTTATATATAGCTAAAATGTGACAAGACAAGCTCATACTGAAACTACTGTTAATGTGGACAAGGAAGAAATCATCTTGTTGGCTGCTTATAACTTTTTCCTTTTGGGTTGAGTAATTATGTCTGTTTCCACCACAGCATAGGATATTTTTTTTTAAATGTCAATGTAATCAAATACTGTCACTCATTTTTAAGTTGTCTGAATGGGAGGGGAAGGAGAGACCGAAGTTATTTTCACCTTTCTGGAACTCTTTCAGATACTGTGTTTCACAAGTCAAATCTGACACAGATTGAACACTGGAAAAGAATGAGTGCCTTTGACATGTTTGAAATGATTTGATTTTGAAGTAACGAATACAGGTATTTGAAAATTGTCTAACATATGCATAATGGGTTATTTTTTTTCTAACTTTCAAAGCATGTACAGAAGTTCTATAACAGAACGTAGAGTGAAGTGTAATTTTTAATCAGCAGACTTTCAGATCTGGAGGGTTTTTTTTTTTTTTTTTTTTTTTTTTTTTTAAGTGAGATATAGCAAGTCAATATGCCATTTGAAGAGCCTGTATTTTACATTCAGAATGAGGAATGCTCATCACATTTCAGTAACAATACCTTTCAGTTTGTCAGCTTTGCTGTGGCTTTTAATTTTTAAAGCAAAACACAAATAGAACAGTAGAAGAAGCGTGTAAGTGCACCTCTAGATGAACAATAGTTAACAGTTGTACAGTGTTCTGAAAGTAAGTCTTTATATAAACTGTTCAATATGATTAAAGACAAGGAGAGCATCCATTGAAAAGGAAATATCTGAATAGTTTAAATTCAGGGCTTTGGTGGTCTGATTTCAAATACTATTAAAGGCAGAACTCTGTTGCAGTTCAGTAAGTATTTGCATGGAAAACCTGAAACATCTTTTATACAAACAGATGCTGCTTATATGGTTCAGAACCATGCAGACAGTACAAAAAGATTCTCATTTAACACAACACAGACTTTCCAGCTGCAAACAGCCTGGGTTAATTTATTGTCTTTTAACAGATGCTTCATAAATTAAATTAAAACTAAATTGATTAGTAGTAAATAGAATCCACATATCCACTTGCAAGACCAGTCACCTCCAGCTGACTACCTACATATAACAGTTTCTGACTGTAGCATAACTTAAATGACAAATGATAATTCTTCAGTGGGGGTTCACAGTCTTCAATATCATTTTGTTCTCTGTAGCTCTGAAATATAGAAACAGGAATCTGCATTCTTCTTGTCAAGGTGCACTTATTTATCAGCTGGTTTTATAAAAAATTATGGATGAAAATGGAATTTACATTGAAAGCCTCTATTTACAAAGCCTTATCTTTTCAAAATAATTATCTTTTGGGCTGCATTATCACTGTAGGTGTAGTTCTAACTATATTTAAGGTTGCATAAAACTTTCCATTATAAAATCCTGTTGAAAGTTGTTTATAATTTTGCCAAACAAACCATTCAAGTGGATTTTTCTATGCCAGATGTCTACTTGTGACTTTTTTTTTTTTGGTTATTATTTTTTTTTTTAATAAATAGACTTTCCACAAAAAACAGTTCAGTTATTTCCAAAAATGAGAATAGGAAAAATACACATTATAAATGTGAAGAAAAAATGAATTGGGTAAGCTCTAGTGTCCGCATGCTTTGCAACAGAGAAATATTTGAAATTTAGATGAATGTGTCATGAGTTAGAGAGGGACCTTTTCCTGTACCTGTAAAATTTAACTAGATTTGGCTAAATTATAAAACAGTGTAACCTTAATTTGCACTCTTGTGCAATGCATTAGGATACAGTGTTTAACTATGTGATAACTGAAGGTTACTCATCCTTGTGCAGTAGCCAAGGTTCTTCAAGATGTGGGTCCCTGCGCTGCTCCACTTTGGGTGCTCTGGGGCTCTCCGGATACTCAGATTTTTGTAGCAGACCCCCTGGGGTCACACACACATCCCCAGCAGCACACAACTGTTCCAACACCTCTTAGAGATACGCGCACAGTACTAACCCCTCAATTCCTTCTCTGCCACAGAACAAGTGACTTGTATTTGTGCTCTGAAGTAAAGGGAAGGAGGGTGGGTAGCGGAGCAGCACAGGGACACACATCTCAAAGAATCAAAGAATCTTGTCTACTGCACAAGGTTGAGTAACCTTCAGTTCTTTCTTTGAGTGGTGTCCCTGTAGTGCTTCACTTTGCGTGATTAACAAGCAGTTCCCCTATCTCATAGAGCCAATCTTAACACCGATCGACCCACAGTCGTGTCACATGCTGTTGCCTGTTCACGTGCGTAATATTTCATAAATGTATCTGCTGATGCCCATGTTGCTGCCTTACATATGTCTGGGATTAGGACGTTAGCTAGGAATGCTACAGATGTCGGTACTGATCTTATATGTCACAGTGGATCTGTGCAGGACAGTTTATAGGAGATGCATATGCCAGACGAGATCCATTTGGATAACAGCTGTTTTGTCCTGTCTATGTAGAATGCCAATGCCAGTCTTACGTCCAAGGTATGCAGAGTGGCATGGTTAGAATTTCCAAAGAGATAGCCGTGTTAGTCTAGTCCAGCAAAAAAACAACAACAAGTAGTCATGTGCCACTTAAAGACTAACAGATTTATTTTTCGCACGAGCTTTCGTGGGAGAAAATCCCACTTCATCAGATGCTTTGAAGCATCTGACAAAGTGGGATTTTCTCCCATGAAAGCTCGTGAGAAAAATAAATCTGTTACTCTAAGTGCCACACAACTCCATGGTTAGGATTGTTGTGTGGTTTAGGATAGAAAGTAAGAAGGTAAACTGTTTGCTTCATGTGAAAGGTCAAAGAAACCTTAGGGAGAGATTCCAGATGTGACCTCAAGGAGACCTTGTCCTTATAGAAGATAGTATATAGTGGATATGCCATGAGTGCTGTTACCTCAGACACACGTTTCACTGATGTTATTGCAGTTAAGAAGGCGACCTTCACTGACAGATGCAGAAAAGAGCATAATGGTCAGTGGTTCAAACAGAGGTCTTGTAATTGTCCTGAGAACTAAGGGGAGATACCATGAGGTTGCGGGGGGCCTTGCTTCTGGATAGAGGCTCTGTAATGCAGTCATAAACCTCTTTGTCACAGGATGTGTAAAAGTCATCTGATCCTGGAAAGGTTCATTGAAAGTAGATAAAGTAGCCAGAGGTACCTTTATGGTACTAATGGACACTCCTGATTGCTTTAATAAGAACAGATAATCCATTTTATGATGTATGGGTGTAATGTATGGGTCCAGGTCCATTTGACAATACCATGTGGCTAATAGGTGCCATTTTAGAAGGTAAATCCTTCTACTTGTAGGTTTCCTACTGTTTAAAAGGATCTGTTTAACCAGCTCTGAACATATTTTCTCCACTTCATTGAACCATTCAGGAGCCGCACCATAGGTACAGTCTGTCCAACTTGGGAGGGGGCAATATTTGACCTGCATTCTGTGACAGGAGATCACGTATTGTCTGAAAAGTAATCGGTGGTTCAATGGACATCTTCATCAGCTAAGTAATCCTAGTTTGTCTCAGCCATGCTGGCAACATCATTATGAGTTCAGCTCTATCCTGTTTCATCTTGTGCAGTGTTTTTTGAATCATGAGAATCAGAGGAAACGCATAGAAGAGCAACTGGTTCCAACTGACAAGGAACGCATCCTCCAAAGATCCTCTGCCTCTTCCTGCTCTGGAACAGAATCTCTGGCATTTCCTGTTTGCAGGCATTGCGATCAGGCCTATTGTGGGAAATCCCCAGCACTGGAGGACCTGATGAAGAATGGCACTATGGAGTTCCCACTTGTGGTTGTCAGCAAACTTCCTGCTTAGGTTGTCAGCAGTGATGTTTTAATCACCTAGTAAGTAAATAGCACACAACTGAACACTGTGGGAAGTGCACCAGTTCCATAACTTGATTGCTTCTAGATGTAGGGATTGAGAACATGCCCCTCCCTGGTGGTTGATGTAATACAAGCATGCCCTGTTGTCTGTTTTTATCTTTACTGCTCCCCACCTTTATTTGAGTAGGCATTAGCAACATGCAGTGCAAACTGCTTGGAATTCTAATAAGTTGATGTTCAGTGTTCTCTCTTGTAGTGACCATCTGCCTTAAGCTGTGGACCCAAGTAAATGAGCACCCCTTCCCACCAATGAGGCATCCGTAGTGAGTAGGGCAGTTGGGACCTGGGAAGTGAAAGGCACTCCTGCCAGTAGACTTTTTAGGTGGGCACACCAGATGAGGGATTCCTTGATACCACTCAGGATCGATATAATGTGATTTATCGTATGCTTGTTTGGTTTGTAAACTGTCACCATCCACATCTGCAAACGCCACATGTGTAACCTTGTGTTTTGTACTAGGCAGGTAGTTGCAGCCCCGCACTCCGGTAGCTGGAGACATGTATGCACTGTAAGTGTTGGGCTGACCTACACAGTAAGTATCAGGTTTTGAATGTTGTCGTATTTCTCTTTTGGTAAATATGCCCTGCCTGTGACTGCATCTATGTGGGCCCCTGTGAAATGGATGTCTCGTGTTGGATATATTGTAGCCAGGGATTTTTGTCCCCAAATTACTTGAACTCATGGGTGAGAATAGCAGAAAGCAAACTGACAGAAAACCTCCTTTTTAAAAGAATCAGGTTAATCTTTAGCTGGGAGCAACAGAAGTGTTGACTTAGTTACAAAGTGAGGGTTATAACTGGGATACTTTACAAAGTAATAAATAAATGTAAAGTGTGGTTTTCAGCAGATCAGTGATTTGCAGCTCCTGTCAGCAGGAGTGTCGCTGCCCCGGGAAAAGACCCAGGGCACTGGCCCAGGCCCCGCCTCCTACCCAGAGGCCACAGCCTCTGGCTGCAGGCCACGCTCCCGGCCAGGGACAGGAACGGGAGTAGCCGCGGCAGCCGGGCCCTGGATCCCCGGCTGTGGCTGGGCCCAGGAGTAGCATCTGGGCCTTGGATCCCCAGCCCGATTGGGCTGGAGGCTGGGAGAGGCAGGGCCCCACCAGACCCGGAGGACTGGCGCCGGGGTGCCTGGTGCCAGCGATGCCCCTGCCTGTCAAACTCCTTTAAGGAAGATCCCTATGTACACACACACACAGTGTCATAAGCCCTATTCTATTTTAGCATGCTACCTTAAGCTCTGTTCCACTCCTTAGAATTGAACCCTCTCCTACCCAATGCTCTGACTTATTCCCTCCTCTCCTACACATCTTAGAGCAGATTCTGGCTAAAAACAGCCTTATGACTCATCCCTCCTCCCTTACCCATGTTAGATCACATTCCAATTCACTCCCCCTTGCATGTTTCAGCACGTTACTCCCTCAGAGTATATAATGAGAGATCCCCTGTTGGAGCACTTTGTGAAGCTCTGAGTCAAAAGCCCTAGCAACACCCAACCCTGAGAAGAAGCCACAGAACCAACCAGATTGAGACACTGACCCAGCCCTGCACAGCCTGAGCAGTGAGACCGAACCTCATCTGACCAGACCCAATCCTGTGCATTGGTAAGGCTGGTTTACTGAAGAATCTAGAACAAATCATTTGAGTACTGATATATCTGTCCAGATTCTTCCTATAAGAGAGCAGAAAAAATCCCAAATTGATGGTTCAGAGGGACTTGTAAAGTGCTGTAAGTAAACAAGCACTTTTGGTAGGACTGTCAATAAAGCTGAATGGGTGCTATGTGAGTGAGAACGGCTTATCTTCACACATTCCACAAATGACTGATCATCATTTGTTGAATGCCATAGGTTTTTAGTATTTTTATCATTTTTAAGGTATATGCATATTAATAGTAATATTTATGATTTTTAAATATTGTAACAAAAAGCAGCATTCTATCCAACTGTCATTTTATGCTACGCTCACTCTGACAAATGGTTATTGACTTTTTATCTAAATATTTTCAGTCCTCAAAATTCATTGTTTTGTTCAAAATTGATCATTTCATTGTAAACAAAAATAAATGTTAACACTTGTTTTTGAAGAATTTATTGCACTTTGTCTCTTTTTGATTGGCAGGCTGTAGCCATATTTTTCACTAGGGGTTTTAAACCATCTGGGCAAGCGGACCACACTGAATTCATCCCAGAATGAATAGTGTTATTGTCCACAAGTGAGTGAAAAACCACCTTAACAGCTGAAGGATTTGAATTCTGGGGTAACAAGATGGTGGATTTTTTGTAGTTTATCAACAGACCACGAGAATGGAACACTCTCTGTGTAACTTCTGGAAAGTGTGTGCCTTTATAAGGCAATTGTGCAGGTAGGGAAAGACTGTCACTCCCAGTTTGTGTAAATGCACCATCGCTCTTGCTAGGACTTTCGGAAATACCCTTGGTGCCATGCATAACCAGAAGGATAGTCCTGTATTGATAACATCTGTTGCTTTTTGTAATGCACAGGAGCTTTCTGCATGATGGATATATTAGGATGTGAAAATAAGCATCCTGAAGGTCAAGAGAAGCCAACCAGTCCCCCTTGGGTCGAGTGCATGAAGAACTGGTAAGAGGGTCACCATTCTGAATTTTTGGACCCTGGTATACTTGTACAACTTTCTCAGGCTGAGAATCAGTCTCCATCCTCCTGTCTTTTTCTGCATAAGGAAATAATGGAAGTCAAACCCTTTCCCCTGAAATTTTCCAGAACTTCCTCTGTAGCTCCAACTGACAGGAGCTTGTCCACTTCTCCCTGAAGTAATTGTTCATGAGATGGGTCCCTGAAGGGAGAAAAGGAGGGGGATTGGAGAAAGGGTTTCATTCTGAAAGGGATCATATATCCACAGCTGATTATTTCTAAAGCCCATCTGTCTGATGTGATGCTGCTTTATGTAGAGAGAAATGGGCATAACCTGTTGTTGAACAACGGTGTAACTTTCTGCATTGCACCAGGGTGATCTTGCAAATCCTTGACCAACACTTCAAAATTGCTGTTTCGGAGATGCCATCTGTGAATTAGACAATTGCTAATTTGGCTGCCTACGACGTTGCCGCTGTTGTCTTGGCTTGTTTCAAGTGCTCTCATATCTCCTATTATTTTGCCATTGTGAATACTAGGATTGTATGACCGGTACTTAAAACTTCCTCTTCTCGATGCAGGCAGACAGATCCCCAGGGTATCCAGGGTGGCACGAGAGTCCTTCATTGAATGCACCGTCTTGTTCATCTTCTCCACAAATAATCTCACATGATCAAATGGCAGATCCTCTATCATGGCCTAGAGTTGTTTTGGAAGCCAGCCAAATGCAACCAGGATGCCTGCCGTATGACTATGGCCAGCTCAAGGTACCGTGGCACCCCAAGCTGGTTTTTGCTTTGGTGCCCCCCCCCCACACTGTTGGGAGAGGTTGGAGGAGCAGAACCCGGCTTCTGCTCTGGGCTGGCTCACCCTGCCTCCCAAAGCAGGGAACAGCCAGAGCAGGGGCAGGGTAGGCCAGCCAAGAGGACGGGCTCTACCTCTCCTGCTATGCCCCTGGGCTGGCTGTTCCCCTCCCTGGCAGTAGGGTAGGCCAGTCAGGGGGCTGGGCTCTGTTCTCCCACCCTGCCTCTGGGCCCGCCCTCCCCACCTCTAGGGTGGAACAGCCAGCCCAAGGGAGGAGCAGAAGAGTGAAGCCCTGCCTCTGGGCTGGCCCACTCCAGCCTGGGCCACCTATTCCCTGTCCGGGGGCCAGGATGAGTCAGCCCAGAGTAGGGGTGCTGTGCACCAAAGCCGCATCCCTAAGCTCCAGTGCCCCAAGCCAGTGCTTTACTAGCTTATTGGCAAAGCCGGCCCTACATGGGACTACTGTAGTGGCAGTGGTGCTGGCTGCAGTATATGCACAATCTAATGCAGCCTGTGGCACTGTTCTGTCTTCTAGTCAGCCTTTCTTAATCAGTGATGAAAACTGTTGGTTTTTGTCCTCAAGTATATCGTCAATAAAGTCCACTAACTTTATATAGTTATCATAGTCATAATTCGATACCATTGAAGCGTAGTTTGTAATTCAAAGTTGCAACGCGGCAGAAGTGTGTACTTTCTTACCCAGGGAATCTAGCTTCTTGCCCTCAGTTCTGTACTGACTCTGTTTTGTCCTCTGGTTAGCCACTTCTATCACCAGAGAGCTAGGCTGGGGATGGGTAAAGAGGAACTCATTACTCTTTTGTGCAATAAACTACTACTTCTCCATTTTCTTTGACGTCAGTGCTATCGTGGCTAGTGTCTGCCATATGGTGTTGGCAGGATCCACAATCCCTTCATCCATCAGTAAAGCAATCCAAGTGGGGGACTGCAGTATGTGGTATAATTTACTGATGTACATCATTTGCCTGTAAGGGGATTTCTACTGCCCCTGCCACCCTTCTAAAGAGGTCCTGGAATTCATATCATCCCGACACCTGTGATACCTTTGGTGTGATCACCTCTGGGGAGGTTGGGGGGGCTCTGAGTGGAGTCAGATTCCTCCTGATCCATCTGCTGATCTTGATCTAGGGTCTTGGGCAGTTGGTCTGCCTGTGGAGCCACTGATGTCAACTTTGGTGGACCCTGTGGCACCGGACCCTGAAGGTCTAGAGTAAGCAACTGAACCTTAAGACCATGTGTTCCAGCCCTGCCAGGGCATGCTATAGCTCAGCTCTGCATACCATGGAGGAAGGGGCCATGCATAACCTGGTCTATCAAAGCCGTAACCGAGCAACTCAAACTGGCTCCTTACAGGACATTTGTATGAATAATAGACAGGGTAGTTGTCTATCACTTCCTCATCCAAGGACACAGTGGAAGAGTCAAGAGCAAGTCGCATGGTTTGATTAATTCAGGGAGGCATCAGTACTCAACGCTGGAGACAGGGGTGAGGAGAGCTGTTCCTGTTCACAGTGTTTCATTTTCCAGGAGGTGGTGAGGACGATGGCACAAGATGAATCAGCCCTGCTGTCTCAGGGTGCTGTCCTGCTGTGGGCTGCTGGTGCATGAGCATCAAGGACTGAGAGCACTTTGGTGCTGCATTCTTACCCAGGGGGATTTGCACTGCACTCCCCCCAGTCAATTTTAGCCCTTCAATCTCCTCTGGTGCTGTTTTGATCCTGGTGCCATGCTCGGGTCCCATGTTCCATTTAACTTGTCCCCACTTGTCAGTGCTGGTGGGGTCAGCACCATCACAGATTTCACCAGTGCAACCTTTAGAGAGTTTGGCAATGCCATTGTCCCATGGATCCACTTATGCCCTTGGCCAGTGTGACAGGGTGAATCACTGGGAACTTTCCCCAATTTATGAACTTTAGTACCACAGGGTCCTGCAGACTTTTAGGTACAAGCTCCTTATTAGCTCCATTTGCCCTCTTTGTGGGCATAAATGAGGGAGAAGAGGAAGGTCTCCAATGAGATCTCTTTTCCTCCCAAAAGGACTGCCCAGAGTCAGAGACACTTCCATCAAAAGTACTTTCATTTTTAGTTCTCTTTCGTGTCTGGTACACGACTGCAAATTGTTACAATGCTGGCATTTCTGGGAGATGTGCCCCTCTCCCACTTCATCGTGTCCATCCAAGGCAAGCATCACTTCCCTACAGCTGACATAGCACTTAAAGCCTGTTGAAGCAGTCATAACTGCCTTGACTATGGCAGCTGTCAGCTGGGAAGCAGAGAACAGAAGCAGGGCCATAACTAGAGCAGGGAGACTGGGGCTTTGCCCTGGGGCACACCTGAGCAGCTCAACAGAGCCACTCTGTTAAAGGGCGAGTCTCATATCACCAGCCCCAAGTGCTGCTAATTGCATGGGGCGTGTTCTGATTGGAATGCATCCTGAAACAGAGCATTACAGCGCTGAACAGAAGAAAGGTTTTTTGGGGTTTTTTTTGTTTTAAACAGATTATAAATGTCTCTAAACAGAACTAGAATAACACAATCTAACTGATCAACTAACTATGTAACAATTTCCTAAGACTAAAATTAACTGTTCTGCTAAGTTACTCAGGACTCTGTCTTGGACCGGAGGCTGTTGAGATGGAACTGAGGGGTTGAGGCTGCGCATGCATCCCTCAGAGGCATTGCAACAGCTGCGTGCTGCTGGGGATGTGCAAGTGGCCCCAAGGGTCTTGCTATAAAAATCCACAGTTGAGGATGCAGGAAGCACCAGCACACCCAGAGTGG
The DNA here is from genome assembly GCA_007922195.1 of Podocnemis expansa. Classification (NCBI taxonomy): domain Eukaryota; kingdom Metazoa; phylum Chordata; order Testudines; family Podocnemididae; genus Podocnemis; species Podocnemis expansa. Next base: position 34,697,486 of record ML681982.1, read on the forward strand.
AGCACCATGGGGAAGCCACTCAAAGAAAGAATGTATGAAATTAGTTTTTCTACAGGAGTATTGCCTCATTCAGTGAACAAGACATTGTATTCTGGGGAATAATCAGGGTTGTGTAACGAATGAGACTTGTTTGTAGCTGCTTCATTTGTTGCAGAAGTTAAAGATGTGTAGCACATGAGGCAGAGGACAGAAGAAAGAAAGGATGATTACATAGTGAAGGCAGTTGAATGCCACCATAGAGAAATGGATTCTCTCTTGACCTTTCCTACAGAGTTCCGATATGACACAGAACAAGCCACTTAAATCAAAATTTTCACAGACGGCCATTTTATGTACCTTAGCTTTTGGTGACCAACTTGTGACAGGTTGAGCCAGATTTACAGAAGTGCTATGCACTCACAACTACAGTTGTATTAAATGTGAGTTATGATTTGATCATCAAGAAAACCTCAACTAGCACAAGCCCCACCCTGAGCTCTCACATAACTCTGTTCTAGAGATCCTTGCTGAACAGCTCCATCTCTGCCCTATTTAACAAAGTCATCATTGTTCTACCATGCTTTAGGTTCCTTTTTAGGTGCTGACAGGGGGAGGAGGAGACTGTACAATTTTCCCCAGAAAGATTAAAAAACCTTTCTATTTATTGAAAAGCATTATTGACAATTACTATCTCCACACAGAAATGCCTTAAGTAGACACACATTAGTCTCTGTTTATATACAATTTTTTTAGGCAGAGAATATTACTTACACAAACCAAGTTCTACTGTTTGCATACATTTTTCTAGTTACAAATATCTGACCAAGCAGACCTATGACATTTGAAGAAAGAAGAGATATGTTGATTAATAATACCTTTATACACTTAGGCTCAAAACTATATTCATACCAGATCCCATGCTAATCTTTCCAATGCAGGCAGCACAATTTTAGGTGCTGTAAAATAGTGAATTAATTATTATTATTAAAGTGAAAACTATTTAGTTTAGACCTTAATCATTGTTCTGTTCTTTGAAATAAAATTCTGATAAGGTATACTTTACATCTTTGTCTAACTTAATTAATGGTAAGGTGATCATTCATTTTTCCGAGTGTGATCATTCATTCCATATTACTCAAAAAGTCAGAAAGTTTCAGGGTGTTACTTAACATACATAAAATTTTGTAACAAGACGGATTACCCATTCTAGCCTCCCTATTTTAGGTTCATGAGAAATGGTTTGTGCACTATTCAAGTTTATTATTATTATTATTATTATTATTATTAAACCTTCACACAGAATATGATAGAAGATGAGAATCTGAAATAATTGTTCGGTCACTTTGGCAAATTAAGGATTCTTTATATTTTCTACAATTTGCATTACCCCACATGTCAGCCAGTTGTAAATTTTCCTTCAGTTCGCAGAGGGATCTCTGTCATTTTAAGTAAACTAATAGCTGGCTTATATATTCCTTGAATAATGCCATCTGTCTCAGGGTCACTCTTTCATGCTGGGCGGTGGTCCACCACGCATCTGAATCTGATGAGGGTTTGTGCTTTCAGCTTTAAAAGGTAGGTTCCGGTGTCTATACCTTCTCCAAGGGGCTGGGGTATGGCTGAGGCTGCCAGTTCCCAGTGACTTACTCTCCAGTGCTGGCTAGTGTACCCTACAGGTTAGGGCCCGTGGTGCAGCACCCCGTCACTCCCAGAGTAGGGTGGTACAGCAGCCAGAGTCTTCACCAAGCTACACATCCCCCCCTTCATGTAAAAATGCCGCCTAAATTGCCGGGGCCCTTATAGAAGTCCACTGCTGAGGGTAGTGAGGCCTAGCAGCCAGAGTTCTTGCAGTGGTTCCACTGTTTGTGGTTGTAAGGCTGAAGGATGGAGTCCAGGCAGAAGTTTCCCCTGCTTTGGGGTAGTATGGCCCAGCAGCTGAAATCCTAGCTACAGTTCCCCTGCTTGGGGATAGTACAGCCTTGTGATTGGAGTAAACATAGGCATTTCCCCTGGCTTTGGGGAATATGGCCCAATGGCCAGAGTCCTGGTAGCTGTTCCCCTGCTCAGGCAAAGTAAGGCCCCGCAGCCAGGGACACTCTGGGCAAATAAGCACTGGCTTGGAGAGCATTAGTGGTGTGCTTCCTCTCAGATCAGCTGCACTACCCTGACTGAGCTGGGTGGTTGACTTTTATATCACAGGAAGGCCCAGCAGATATGAGGAGGCAGGGCCTCTTCAGCCTGGAGAGTTTCTTTAACCCTAGCCTCACTGATGCAGGGCCGATATGCCCCGTCACACCATCCCCATCATACACTGTTTTTAAATAGGGAGGTTACCTGGCTTCTCTCTATTCCCTGCATTTACGCAAAAAGATTAGCTATTAGTATATTTAATCTCTTTCTTCATCCCATTTGAAAACAAGTTTCTGGATAACTATATCACACATTAAATATAACAAAATGGAATTACAACTGTAATCCTCAGTAGGTAAATCTAATTTGCCATTAGATCCCTAAAAAAATCAACCGTTTCTTTTCAAAGCACAAAGGGGCTTTGTTTTGATTACTTTACTTAGACAAGTAGATATTTCTAAGCTTGCTACACTGAAACCAGCAAGCAAGCACAGCTTATGAGCAACTATAGGTAAGTGACTCAAAAATGAATGGATAGTCATGTAAAACTTTTCACACTGTTGCCATGAATTAAACTCAACAATTACTTATTTCTTGTAAAGTTTGTAAATAAATTAGCTATGTCAAATATAACAACACTGTCTCAATTTTCTTTTTTTCTTTCTTTTTTTCTTTAATGTAGCAGCTGTCCATATACATAACAAATGGTAAAGAAATATTTATTCTAACATTTGTCAAGGCAAGAACCACAGATTTTATGGATCATAAGCCTAAACAATTCTAAATTCTTTTCATATAGACTATATACATCAGGGATATTCATCTGGGCATAAATTAGAACAGCCACGAGGGCAACTTATCCCAAGAAGCAGATGGGAGGAAGGCCTCCTAAAGGTTGCATACTGACATATTTACCTCCACACTGTTCTGATGTGGAGCGGAACTCCATCAGCTCATAGGATCTAGTGCACTAAATCACTACTGTAATTAGAGATGTGAACCACACTGCAGCTGATAGTAAGCCTCCCAATCCGGTGTGATGATCCCCAGGGTTGCAAGGCACTTCACCACTTTCTGCCTTAGTGAGGCTATCTTGTCTGTGCCTGCTGAAGCTCAGCTCCCTGAAACCAACAGCTTCTGGCAACATAAGCAGTGCCTCCCAGGCCTCCACAGACTTCGCTATGTCTATGCAAACTCATAGCAAGTACACACCAACCCCATATCCTCCAAGTGCCCCGTGCGAAGTCCAATCCTTAACCACCGAACATTCTCAAACTGCCAAATTTGCTGTTCCCCAGGGGACAGCATATACACAAACTAGTTTGATTCAATTGAAATTCAGCTCCTATATGACATTAGAGCCCTGATATATATTTATAGTGAAAATAAGTAGTTTATTATCAAAGATTAAGATACAAGAGATAGTGATTAAGGATAATGGAAACAGAAATGATCACATATAAATCAAAATCATAAAATGCCAACTTAGGCCTACAATTATTACCAATTCATTTTTCAGTATAAGACATATTTTCCCCCAATGGTTCAGTCCTTTGCAGAGCTAGCTTTAGACAAACCAAGATGCAAGCATTTATAAAGCATACCCCCTTGGCAGAGGTCTTCCTCAGTGAACGGATAATAAAATGTCTCCTTACATTCTTTTTATATTTTTCAAAGATGTTTTGCCTCAAGAGACAAGATAACTGCCTGTGGTTTAGTCTTCACAACCTTTCTATCCCCTTGTTGATCTCATAAGTAAATTAGCTCCCTTTGTGGTGGCTTATAATGCTTAATTCATTGTGAACTACGATAGCATGTATAAACACCTGTCTAAATCCTGTCTAGAAGAAACAAGGTTTTTTCTTTGATTGCTGACAGACTTAAAATCTATTTCCAGTATAAATATACAACTACTTAAATATCCATCCATCCATTCACCTCAAAACAATTAGGAGGCTCACTATGATAGAAGTGTTTATTAGAGACCTCATTACGTTGTTAATGAATAAATACCATGAAACTCATTTGTTAGGTGTCGTAAGTTTGTCAGATCTATTAGGATTTGCTACTACAAAACAAAGAACATTCTCCCAGCTGGTATCAATGAGTCTCTGTGTCATGGAATGAGCCTATCAGCTTGAGTAGACAGAGAGAGCAGGGCTTGAGCAACTGTGCTAAAACGTCAGCTTGTGCGTTGTAGGGTGGGCTGAAGCTCAGATTCTCAGCAAGTCCATCTGAGCCACTAGACTTAAGATCCCAAGCTCCAACCTCACCCACAAAGCCCACACTGCTATTTTCAGAGGGCTAGCTTGAGCCTCACTAGCACAGGTCAGTCAGCCTGGGCTGCAAAGCTCACCCACGTGCAGTACAGACATAACTCAGGATTGCAGTCAGAGTGGATAATGCTCAACACCTCAGAGAACTGTGTACTAACAGACCAGCATTACTATTCTTATTGACCTACTGGCAGCTTGAACTAACTCCAAAGGACAATCAGGAAGAACATGAAAGGGGTAACACTTTTTCTAACCTTATCTGTGATAGGTTCTCTGCAGTAAAGGAAGCGCATGACCCTTTATAAAGTGTATTTTTTTCAAGAAAAAAATAGTTGGAACTTACTTTAGAATACATGCCTTGGCCATACATTGATAAATATAACCTTTAAGTGGCAAGAACAGTTCAATCTTAGAAGTTAATATATTAGTTACGGAAACCCTGTAACCATAAGGTTCTGTTTTAATGCCATTCTCATAGATAAAATATTACTAAATGTTCTGAATTTCTGCAACCACATTTCAGTAAATTTTCTGATTTTCATTTGTTTTTAAATCAGCTTTTCTTATTCTTTCCTACATTTTGCTTTATCAGCCACAGACATTGTTTAATAAAAGATTTTCAAGATAAACTATGCTAAATATATTCAGAAAAAGTACTTTGTAATTTCCGTGCAACTTCCACTAACAGTCAACCTAACACTAATGACATAGAATTAAACTATGAATGAAGCTTTATATTTTCATAGTTTTTCCTGAAGATTTTCATAAACATACAGGGTGCATCAGAAAGTTTTTAGAATTATTATGAATAAAATTAAACAATTTGCAAAATATACTTTTAATATATACCAGGACAACAAAACATTTTCTCATTTTTAAAAACAAAATTTTCAATTAAGTTTTCTACAAGAAAAGCCAAGATTATTAGAAATTCACCATAAAAATTGGTATTGAGAGCAAACAGAATTAATAAAATAATTATGCGTACTAAAAAACAAATTAATTTACCCATAGTTTTTATTTGCTGAGGTTCATAATTGTAGCAAAGAAACATAACTGAATTTTCGACCTGAAGTTAAGATGTACAAATCAATGATCCAACTACATCCTTTTAAACCTTTCAACAGTGACTGGTCATGCCATTGAAGGCCAAGGTAACCGCTATAACCTATAAATAACAGTTCCTTTCTTGATCAAAAGAGGAAGGGACAATAACTCCAACCATTCAGAAGAGTGCATGCATCTACCAAAACTGTTACTTCTGAAGAAAAAAATAAGCAAGTAATATTTTTTAATATCATACTACAGTCATAATTTACAAAGCTCAGGCAATGATCTTGTAACTAAAAAAACACTGGTAGGAACTGGCTTGTGTGTATGTATGTATGTACAACTGCCTCCTGATGGAGATGAACAGAATTACTCAGGTATTCATCTCAAGTATGACTGTCAGAAGATACCTAAAGATTAATTTCACATCGTAAGGATCTAAAAGAGGAGGATTTTTTTCATGGAGTCACATGAATTATCAAGTAGACATTACTAGAAGCCACATATTTGTTGTACATATTTAAGAAGAAACATGTTAGTCTCCACCCTCTGGACATGGGCAAGCATTTCTACCTGTTAATGATATAGTTCTGTGCTCTTTCAGTTTGTAAGAAGTGCAATCAATATTCTTTTCCTATGTATTACAGGGTGCTGGAACACTCTGTGCAGTGGGGCTGCCGACAGCCATCGAACCAAACTCTTAACCCCCTACGTAACAGAAACAACTTCAAACCAAGAGCTTACAGCAGGGTGCAGGAATACCCTCAGCACTCCAAGTTCCAGTATCTATCATATGTTACCAATTGCACAACAATTATTATGTTGGGATATGGATTATGTTGTTCAGAGGGGAAACATGCAGGAGAAGCTGACAGAATGGTATAGCAAGACAAAGTACGCAGAATACATATTGTAGAATCACCTCCATTAAAAGGAAAGAGAGGGAATGAGCAGTGAAGATTTAATAGGAAGCAATGTTTCGCATATAACTGGTTAAGCAAAGTGAGATGAAGAAAGCAGACAGTTACCAAAAAAGGTGAGGAACTTTACCTCAGAGTAAAGAATGAAACCCCAAGCTGGTGGAAACGCTTACAAACCTTTTCCCAAACAGGCTTTTGCTGTGCCCTTCTCTCCAACCAATTAACCACACTGCAGAGTGATTTATTCGTGGTAGGGCTTGCCAGTCTCAACCTTTGCACCATTAGGCTTGGCAGTTCATAGCCTTAGCATCTTGAGCTTGTTGCATCACTTATGAAAGGGATTTTTTGCAAGGGGGGGAGTTGCATGAGCTCTTCCATCTCCTTGATTATAATTTAAGCACTAAATACTCTCCACTCCTAAAGCCCATGAAGGAAGGAAGGAAAAATACTATTTTAGCCCCCAGTGTTGCAAACACACCTACCCTTAATTTTAATGACAGATAAATAGAATTATGGTACTTTGGATTTTCCCCATAGATTTTTTTTTTCTTTTTTTTTTTTTTTTTTTAATTCAAGTAAGATACTCTAACAACTGAGAAACAAACAAGGAATCCTGTGGCAGTTAGACTAAAAAAGTTATTTATTGCATGAGCTGTTGTGGGAGAAAATCCCACTTCATCAGATGCTTTGAAGATGGGGGAAATTACAGAATTGGTGGAAACAAATGCAAGGGAGTATAAATCATGGGAATAGGTCACACTGTAACAGAAAATCAAAATAGTTGTTAAGATTCGAACACTGGGGAACAGCGTACAGAGGAAGATGAGGTCAAATCACCTGTTGTAATGAGAGAAAAATCCAGTGTCCTCATTATTAAGTCCTGAGGTACTGCAACTGAATTTGCAAATAAATTCAATCTCAGGAGCTTCTCTTTGCAGCCTTGATCTAATATTCATTTGTCTGAGCACAGCAATTAGCAAATCATTAAAGGAGTGACCACAAAGATTGAAATGCTGACCCACTGGTTTTAGAGTGCTGCGATTTCTGATGTCAGATTTCTGCCCATTTATTCTTTTATGCAGAGATTGTCCTGTTTGTCCAATATAAAAGGCAGAGGAACATTTCTGGCACATGGTGACATAAATGACACTGGTGGATGACCAGATGCATCAGCTTTTGATGGAGTAGCTGGTTTTATTAGCTCCTGTAACAGTGTCTTTTGTGCAGAGATGTGGGCAAAGTTGGCAGTGTGGTTTGTTGCAGGGATATGTGCCTGCTTTAATGGTTCTGTTGTTAGGTGTGTAGTTGCTGGGGAGTATCTGTTTAAGGGGGAGGGAGGGCTGTCTGTAAGTGAGAAGAGGTCTGTCTCCCAAGGCTTGAGAGAGTGAGGGATTGTCTTGTAGAATAGGATGGAGATCCCTGAGGATGTATGGTAGAAGTCTGACTTGAGGGTTGTAGGTAATCACTAGAGGCGTTCTGTTGTTTTCTTTCTTCAGCTTCTCCTGCAGTAGTTGACTTTGGGGTACCCGCCTGGCTCTCTCAATCTGTTTCTTCACTTCTGCAGGTGGGTACTGTAGTTTTAAGAACGCTTGACAGAGATCCTGAAGATGTCTGTCTCTATCTGAGGGGACAGAGCACATGTGGTTATATCTTAGAGCTTGGTTGTAGACAATGGATCATGTGGGTATGTTTAGGATGACAGTTCAAGGGATGCAGCAATTATACCTATCAGTAGGTTTTCGGTATAGGGTGGTGCTTATGTGTCCATCCCTAATTTGTACTTTAGTGTTCAGAAGGTGGATCTCCTGTGTGGAGTGTTCCAGGCTAAGTTTAACAGTGGAGTGGAAACTGTGGAAATCTTCAAAGGCATCTCTACCATGGTCCAGATGTTGAAGATGTCATCAGTGTAGCATAAGTAGAGCAGAGGTGCCTTGGGATGAGACTTGAGGAAACGGCATTCTATGTCAGGCATAAAAAAGTTGGCATATTGTGGGGCCATGCAGGTACCCATAGCAGGGCCACTGACTTGGAGATATAAATTATTCTCAAATCTGAAATGCTTGTGGGTGAGTACCAAGTCACAAAGTTCAGCCATGAGCAGTGCTGTGGCATCATCTGGGATGGTTGTTCTAATAGCTTGTAATCCATCCTTATGTGAGATTTTGGTGTATAAAGCTTCTCTGTCCATAGTGGCCTGGGTGGTATTTTCTGGAAGCTCACCAATGGATTGGATTTTTCTCAGGAATTCAGCAGTGTCTCAAAGATCACTATGACTGTTGATAGCATAGGGTCTGAAGAGGGCGTCCACATAGCTAGATAAACCCACTGTAAGAGTGCTAACACTTGAGATTATTGGGCATCTGGGGTTTCCTTTTTTATGGATTTTAGGTAGTAGACAGAACATCCCAGGTTGGGGTACTGGTAGTGTGTCTGTGTTTATTTGTTCCTGTGCTGCCTTGGGGAGTTTCTGAGTAGGTGTTGTAGCTCCTTTAGGTATTGCTCCATGGGGTCAGAGAAAAGTGGTTTGTAGAATGTTGTGTTGGAGACAGAGGCATTGCTGGGCGGGCAATGGACCCGGGGCACGGGCCCAGCCCCCGCCCCCAGGGGAGAGCCCCCGCCCCCTGGCCAGGGATAGAGCCGGGGGAGGCCACGCCACCGCGAGCAGCTAGGCCGTCGTGCGGCGTGACCAGAAGTGGCTGCTGGAGGCCGGGCCCGCGCCTGTGGTGGCAGGCGGCCATGCCCCTGGTCCCCAGCTGGGGACAGGGCCACTGTGGCTGCCAGCGGCCAGGCCCCAGATCCCCAGTGGGGGATGGGACCGCCGCGGCCACGGGCAGCCAGCCGGGCCCCGGATCCCTGGCTGGGGATCGGGGGCCTGGCTGCCAGTGGCCATGGCAGACCCATCCCCGGCCAGGGATCGGGGGCCTGGCCGCCTGCTGCTGCGGGCGCGGGCCTGGCCTCCAGCGGCCTCTTCTGACCGCACTGCACCGTGGCCTAGCCGCTCGCAGTGGCGTGGCCTCCCCCTGGCCAAGGCCTGGCTGCCAGGCAGCCAGCCAGGCCCTGGATACCCTGCCGGGGACGGGGCCGCCGCAGCCGGCTGGGGATCGGGCCCCGGATCCCCGGCCCAATTGGGCCGGGGTTCCGGGGCACTGGAATTGGGACCCGGGACACGTGCCCCGGCGTGCCCAACGCCAGCAACACCACTGGTTGGAGAGTTGTTTGTAAGCCTCCCGATCATAATCCAATTTATTCACAATGATGACTGCATCTCCTTTGTCAGCCTCCTTAATAATGTCAGAGATGTTTTTTGAGGCTATGGATGGCAGTGCGTTCCTTCTGAGGCATTGCGTTCTACAAAGCTAAGGCTATGGTTTAACTGATGTTTGTCACTGATTTCAGCATTTGCATGGTGACAGAAATGATTAATGTAGAAGTCTAGTCTGCTGTTCCAACCATCAGGAGGAGTCCATGACTCTGTCCACAGTCTCTGGACAAATCTTACATCAGAAATCACTACATTTTAAAACTGTCTGTGATTCATAGCAATTACCTTGATGGCCGCCCCTCCCGGGCCATTGCTAAAGTATAGAGAATGTGTGAAGGGAACAGATGGCCCCTTCACCTGAACTAGATGGCCCCCTTGAACTTAACTGGATGGCCGTTACCACCCTGAGTGCCCATTGTTTTTGCAGGGCTTGGTGTAAGTGGGCTCTGCCTAACTGTAAGGTCCTGCAGGGTATGACTCACACCGCGACTGTTTTCTGCATTCCCTGTAATCAGGGAAAGGCGGGAAACACCGTTTAAAAGCTGAGGTCTCGGGGTGCTCAGGTTTTCAACATCTCGCCTGGCCTGATCACCCAGACGGACTTCCTCCGCTCACGAGTTCCCCGCAGAGCATATCCACGAGTTCCCACTACTGACGGCCAATTACAAGTCTCTCTCTCCCGCCTGTGATGCTGCTGCCGCTGCTGCTAATAGGAGTGGTAAGAGTCTGCCCTGCAGTCCTTCTTTAAAGATTAAATTTATTCTACTGCTGCTTTGGTACCATTTTTCCCCAGGGTTACAGGCTCACGTGTATCTTTTGTTTTCTTCTTTTTACTTACTGCTTCATTCTGTGTTGTTAAAGGAGCTCCCCTGTCTGTAATTGCCTGTCGCTACTTTGTGTCGCTCTGTGTGTCTCTTTCTTCTGAATCATTTGTACTTGTTTTAAGAGTATTCTTGTAAGTTGCAACACTGTATTAAGTTAATTGGTAGCCTTAGAAGTCTTAAGTTAGCTGTTAAGATTGTTTCCTTTAGTTTGTAGCCTTTAGAATTGTTTTGTTAAGTTGTTTCTGCCCTCCCCTCTGTAACTTCCCCAACTTAAATAAACTTTTTCTATTTAAACTTTACTTCTCCCCTCTTTATTTTCCGAACACCCCCATGTGCCCCAAGTTCACCGCTGCACCCTGTTCCCTTTCCCGCAGTCCCTCCTTCCCCTGCAACCCCCTTTTCGCCACTTCTCCAGCCTGCTGCCTCCGTTTCCCCCCCGGCTCGCCCCTTCCCACAACTCCAGCCTGCTGCCTCCATTTCACCCCAGCTCACCCCTTCCCGCGACTCCACCCAGCTCCCGCACCGCTCCCGCAGCCACTGCCGGTTCTCCCCGCCCCGCCACCCTTGCGTCTCTCTGCCCTTGTGGCTCCCGCAAGCTCCCGCCAGCCGCCCTGCCACCGCCGCCACTTTTTCCCAGCTCCTGGCGGCTCCTGCCCTCCTTCTTCCTTCTCTCTCTTCTTTCTCCCACCACTGCACCCTTTCCTGCCAGTCAGTCCCCCTCTGCCTCCACCTCAAACCCCTGAACCCCCACTCAGCCGCTCCTGCTTCCCCCATTGCCCAGACCCCCACGCGCTTCCCAACCCTTATTCCGCCTCTGTCCCCCTGCCCCGACTCCCACATGCCTCCTCGTCCCGCTGTCCCTGACCCCTTCCCACTTGCCTTCCCTCCTCTTCAGGTCTCCACTTCCCCGCTGCTCTCCTTCCCTGCCGCCGCTACCTGTCAAGTTTGTGCTACACCCCCCCTCTCCTTATAGGGTACTAGAGCACTTTTTAGGTTATAGTGAGAAGGGTAATAGTTGTAAGTTAGGTTAATTGAAGATTCCCATTGTTGCCCAACCTGCACCCACTCCCCAAGTTAGGTACCCTCCCCAACACTTTACAAAAAACCCACTGTGACAAGCACCACGTATACACCCCACCACTTACCCCACTCCCATACCTGTTTTAATAAAGTTTACCCTGAATCTACCCCGTACCCCACGGGTGCAGTGATTGCCCCCCAAGGTCCTCAAATTTTTGAACCTGCTGGCAGGGTCAAAAACCAGTGGGTCTGCATTACAATCTTCATGATCACTCCATTAATGATTTGCTAGCTGCCGCACTTAGACAGATGAATATTCAATCAAGGCTTTAAAGAGAAGCTCCTGAGATCGAATTTATTTGCAAATTCAGTTGCACTACCTCAGAACTTAATAAGCACATTGGAGTTTTCTCTCACTACAACAGGTGATTTGACTTCATCCTCCTCTGTGTGCTGCTCCCTAGTGTTTGAATCTTTACAACTGTTTTGATTTTCTGTTACAGTGTGACCAGTTCCAATGACTTGCACTCCCTTGCATTTATTTCCTCTCCTTCTGTAGGTTCCCCCATCTTCAAAGCATCTGATGAATTTGGATTTTCTCCCGCAACAGCTCATGCAGTAAATAAATATGTTAGTCTTTAAGTGCAACAGTATTCCTTGTTTGTTTTTCTGAACTAGACTAACATGGCTGCCCCTTTGGAACATCTAACAACTGTATTAGATCTCTGTAAATTTTAATCTAATATTTCAATAGCACTAATTTTCAAAACGCTTTTACAAGCCTTCCATATGATTTAAAACAATTGCTTGAAAACTAAATCAAGTGATTTTAAATCACTTCACCGATCTTAAAATTAACTACATTTTAATGTATTTTTGTCAGGGATCAGGTGCAGGCAGTAAGTCTTTCCATTCTTCTTCGGACTTATCAGTGTATATTAATTCTTTTTTTTAAATATGGGGTGGTTGCTGAATTTTTTGTTTTGTTTCTCCAATAAAAGTCTCAGTAACTATAAAAAAACCAACGGTTTCTTTGTCCTCATTGTCTTCATTATTCTCTAAGACAATAGTTATTTTATCCATACCAAAATGTTAACAAGACAAATCTACTACTGTGCTATGAGAATGCTGTGTCACCCATCCTCGTCAAAGAGTGGATAGGTTTTTGGCCACGAATCTGAGCAATTCATAATTCTGATACCTCTTCAGCCCAGGACAGAATCCCAGAATATCACTGACAAGCATGAACATTTTATATCTCCTTGTGTAGGTCAGCAGTGAACTCTTGTCCATTCAATGTAATAACTTAACTACAGCTGGATATCACATCAAAAGCAGTAAATAGTCCTTCTCAAACATAAAACAGGCCAAATAAAAGTAGTACAAAGGATACACAGAACAGTTTGTCATGAGGGCACACAAACTTCAGCAGGCTGTTGCTGTTACTAATGTCTGTCAAGATAACTACAAAAACAGCAATTTAAAGCCTTTTTAGTATTAAATTAGGAAAACCAGAAATATGTTCTGACTTAAAACCACCCAGCATAAAACAACTGCACAAACCTCTCCTCTTCTCTTGAAGTGAAAAAGCCAATAGTTGTGGGTTATGCCATCCCAGCACCACCCTCTCATGTCCTTCCTTTCTCTTGGATTCCTCAGTCATATCCTAGGCCCAGGATGGCTAAAAAGCCATTTAAAGCTCCAGGTGGCAGATCACAGTTGACAATTTTACCCCTTTGGTATAACAGAACTCCCAATGAGAAAAGCAAAGCTCATTTCTGCAGAAGATAGAATCTACTCCAGGAATCCTCTGAGATATGGAATATACTTTCCCAAGAACTAAGAACCATCAGAAACCTCGCTACTTTCCACTCCAATTGCAAGACGTATTTCTTTGACCTTGCCTTCTCTAATGTAAGTACATAGCAACCATTATGTTTAACAAATAAATAAACCCCTTCCCAGAGGTTAAAGTATAAATTTGATGGGCTCTGGAACCTTCCTATCTCTGGACCCCCTTCCCATATTGCCCGGGCCCCCTTCATGCATGTGTGGACCCCAGCCCAGGTAGGAGGAGGGCACGGGATACAGAGGGAGCGATGAGGAGGAATGGAGCAGGAGGTGGGGCTGCTGAACGGGTGCTGGGGGGCCGGGGCAGGAAATGGGGGCACTGAACGAAAGGGTGGGAGGCAGGAAGTGTCAGGGTTGTGAAGGGGGCCATGGGCAGGAGTTGGGCCTTAGAAGGGTTAGGTGGTTTAAGGAAGTGGGGGCTGTAAAGGGGTGGGTGGGAGCAGCAGGTGGGGTGCTGGGGAAGGGGCAGGTGGTGGGGATGGAGAAGGGTGGGTGGGGACAAGAGGTAGGAGGCTGGGGCAGAAAAAGAGAGTTGGAGCAGGGGAGTCAGGGGAAGGGGGACCGGGATTATACCCCAAGAGGACACCAGGCAGCTTGCCCCGCCAACTCCCCTCTGCAATCGCGGGGAGCTCAAGGACCCCGATATGGGCTGGCCCTGCCAGAGAAAAGCCACTCCCCGAGCGAGCCCCGGCCCCAGCTCACCTCGCTGCCCGTGGAGCCAGAGTAGCCTCAGCGCTGCACTCCCAGCTCCAGCCACGGGTGGCTGAGGAGGGCCTGGCTCCTGCTCCTCCTCCAGTCTGCCCCAGGACCCCTTACGTGGCTGCTGGAGCAGAGCGGCCATGTCACAGGCTGCCCTCCCCCCCCAAACATACTCTGCTGTGGCCCCTGCCCAGCTTGAAGAGACAGTCTTCCAGTCGACAGGTGGCTTATCCCAGGCTGGGAGTTTTTAAAACTGCTGCAGGGGGAATGCACCAGAAAGCTGCATTCCACCCCATTGCTTTATTTTTAGGGGCCCCGCAATGTTGACCCTTAAAAACGGTAGGCCCTGGAACAGCGTTCCGGTGCTTTCCCCCTTACTTTAAAACCTGCCCCTGCTGAAACAAGATACTCCACTGTGCATGTTTCTCATTCTGGGAAGAGGATGAGACAACAAAACAATACATGACAGATGTGCGGGTACTTTGCTTAAAGCACTACTGGAAGGTGCTCAGATACTATGGTGATAAACATTTTATAAAAACCTACGTATAACAGTAATGATCAATGGTTCTAAATTATTTCAGTTTGCTAATTACCATGCAGACCCCACAGCTCAGACATCAAACTCAGGAGTGTGCATTTACCATTGACTAAATTCTGTTTTTTGACCCACATTTTCTGACAAGCACTTTATGAGTTTATAAGGAATACCCATGATTCCAAAAAACAAAAAAAGCAGTACATTTTAATAAGGATTTATACCAATGCAGTTATTTTAATTCACTACATTAATAAAATAAAATAAAATAAACCACACACAAACACTGCAGCAAATTTTCACACTTCCTTTCCAAAAGGGGTTTAACACCAATATTCTTTCAATGTCCTTTAACTTCCACTCCTTCAAGGAATAACAAGACTTTGTCCAGATCCAATAAATACTGCACTTGGACAGGGTATATAAAAATCAATTAATTTTTTAATTTAGAGTTTTATTTGAATCAAACACATTCTTCTTTTTTTTTCTTTTTTCTTACAAACCTTATATAAAATAAGGTTTGAAATTATGGCAACCTATAAAAAGGCCTAACTTTACTATCATCTCTTAAAATACAATTCAATAAAAAAATTTTTAGTAAGAGTACTCAACAAGTATGTTTCTGCCGAAGTTTCAAAGACAGTCAAAGCACTAACCTGTGGAAGTCACTGTCTAAGCCCTTAGAACCAGTTTCCTGAGGTGCTAAATCTCTCTCTTTTGGGGGAGGGAGGGCAGCATAGCCTTTTCTTTAAGTGCAGAGAGAATATTTTTCCCCCATTTCAGTTTATTCAACTAGTTCAGTCCAATGGCAAGTTCACATTCCAACTTGTTGAGAAACCAACTGGGACTTAAAAAAGCAGGGAAGTTTATTCTCCTCTTCCACTATGAATAAAACATTCTGAAAGAATGAGATCTATCAGTTAGCTAATCTTGAAAGACACAGTAACTACAAACAATCAGCTCAATTCACTAATTATGACTAATACTGCCAGTGTTTAATAAAGCAGTTAGCTTTGAATGAAAAACAGGTCTTCATAAAAGCTTTTTTCTTATGTAACCAGAACTTAAATGTTGTTTTATATAATGAGTAACACTTTTAAATAGGTTTTTGTATGCATTGTAATTGAATTCCTATTTCCATTCAAATTCAGTTTGACACCAGTCACAAATAAAAATTATTGCAACTTAGTAAATAAGAATGTGTCATTCACCATTTTGTAACAAAATCAAAAAAATTAGAATTAAGAGACAGAATAAACATATTTTAAGCTATATAACTACTTAAATAAATATGCAACTATAACATTTAATTCTGGCTAACAAAAAGTATCAACGAACAATGTAAAGTCTATATTTACTTGTCAATCAACATGTTTTAATGGCTATCAACCAGTGAAACATCAATCTTTAGGAAAAATAAGTATAAATGCAAAAAAAAGGACTAAAATCAAAGGGATAACAACCCAACCATTTTTAATGTACAGTGACATGGTAAAATTATATTAGTCACATCCTAGCTTAATTACAGACCGCTGAAATATGCCTGACAGCTCTGCAATTCCTATGTTAAAATCACATAGTTAAATAAAACCACCTTGCTTTAACATTTGATACATCAATGACAGAAAAGTTCCAGTATAAAAATGAACATTAAAAAGTACCTTTTAGAAAAAAGCAAGCTGCTAAAACAGGTGTGAATATACTTCCTACCATGAAAACGTTATCTTAGGCCTACCTATCACCTGAACTGCAAAAAAAAAAAAAGTCTTCTGACCACGCAAAGTAATCACATTGTTTTTTTTCTTATCACACGCAAGCAGAAATACACGAGTTTCTCATTCAAAGAACCCAAACAGCTCTAAAATAATCAATATGCTTGAATAAAAAGCATCTTTAATAAGTGTTCCATGTAAATGTACAAGGTCTACAGTATCTTTCTTACAGAAACTTTAAAAAATTATCTCACATACACAGCTTGAGAAACCTGATGAAGCAGTTTATGCCAAGTATCTTAATTAAGAATATAGAGACACTTCCTGAAAATATTTCTGGGTAATCAGGTAACTCAGCATTTCTAGGAACACACTGAAAGTCCAAGTCTCATTTAGTACCAATAAAAAAACTGTTTTCCCTTACTGAAATTAAGATTAAGGAACAAAGGGAAAGAGAAATACAGATAGAAAATGAATAGTAAGCCTGTAAGAAAGCTGACAGTCAAATTCTCTATTGCCTCCTTATTCAGAAAACCAGGATTTGACACCCTTTTTTACATCATAAGTAACAACAAAATGGAGCTAAATGCAGAATAAAGTTAGTATTCATGATTAATATGGCAGTGCCTATCCCAGAGAGAAAAGCCTCAGCACTCTTATGACCCCTTGTTATTGATTAGTTTAATATTATGATTAATCAGAGACAGGCAGGCTGTGTGATGGGCAATGGGTACAATCCCAATCAGTAAGGGGCTGTGTCACCCCTGCCCTGCCTGCAACCTTGGATATCTTACAATGCTTTGCTGTAGTAGGTCCCAGCTGGCGCACTCACAGCCTTCAAGCATGCGAGTCACACCTTGAGTATCTAACTGCAGCTTGACAGCCCACTCTAGCTACAATCTGGCTTTCACGAGCCTTGACTATTCTGCAGGGTGATTCCAATACATTCCCAGGCCACCCCCATCCCCAACCCTGAATTACCCCTACCCCCAACACACTCCCAGATTCGCGTCCAGCCCCCTACATTGTTCAGCCTGCTCCAGTCCAGAGACTCTAGGTCAGCTGCCCATTTAAGAGACTAACATGCAGCAACTTGTTACCTTAAATGCAGTTACTCAGACAATTCAATTTAAACTTGATTAGTTTCAATTGAAGAATAAAACAAGTTTATTTAGCTATGAAGAGATAAATCTTAACTGAGTACAAGTAATGATACCTAAGTTAGAAATGATGACAAAAAATGAAGATAAAATACTACCTAGTGCCTAACTGAATTATTTGATTCAAAATGAAGACCTAATACATCCTTCTTCTAACTTCATTACTGACCAAACTTTTCAGGTCAGGACACTTCCCCCAAAGTCCAACAGCAGTTTCTTTCTGGCTCTTAGGCTGAAGGAGTAAGATGGTCAAGAAGAGAAAAAAAAAAAAAAAAAAAGGAGGGATAACCTGGAATGGTTTTGCCCCTCATTTTTATAGTTCAGTCACCTTCTGAAATGCATCTCCCCAAGAGTGACTCCTAGAAAGAGGTAGAGTAACTATCTGAGTACAGCACCAGTGTGGACACACAATAAATGGATACAAACTGTATATCAGGAAATTTAAACTTGAAATTAGATGCAAGTTTCTAACCACCAGAGAAGTAAAGTTCTGAAATAGTCTTCCAAGGGGGGCTGTGGGGGCCAAAACCTAGCTGGCTTCAAAACTGAGCTTGATAAATTATGGAAGGGATGGTAGAATGGGACAGCCTAGTTTGGCAATTGACCAGTTTTTGACTACTGGTAGTGAATATGCCAGTGACCTGAAAAAGGATGCTAAATGGAGTGAGTTCTGAGTTATCACAAAGAATTTTTTCTTGGGTGTCTGGTGAGTCTTGCCCACATGCTCCAGGTTTAACTGATCACCATATTTGGGGCTGGGAAGGAATTTTCCCCCAGGGCAGATAAGCGAAAAACCCTCAGAGTCCTTGCCAGCCTCTGAAGCATGGCATACAGTTCACTTGCTAGTAGATTCTCTGTACCTTAAAAGTCTTTACATCATAGTTCGAGGACTTTAATAATGCAGTCATAAGTTAAAAGTTTATTAAAGGATGAAGTGGGTGGGTGAGGTTTTGTGGCCTGCACTGTGCAGGAGATCAGACTAGATGATCCTACTGGTCCCTCCTGACCTTTAGAGTCTATGAAAGAGTTCTTTTCAGCCAAGAGCAAGGAGACATGGACTCTTGGAGGAAAGGAAAGGGGAAAGATCTGCTAAGATGCAGAGGTGTTTGTCCCTAGCCCTTTTGCTCATCAAAGGATAGTCATTTGATAGGTGATGGCTCATCAGTTTTGACGACACCCGGACAGGCATCAACATGTCTTTTGTCTTTGACAAACACATTTACCCCCAGACTTCTGGTAAACACACTTCAGTTATGATTTTAGCTTGTTTTTGTAACTTCACCTATAATGCTGTTGTGTATATTTTACCATGATATTATTAACCAGTGAGTTAGTTTTCAAACAATACTTTTCAAGACACAGTCTGTACAAAGATTAGTATAATAGCAGGTAAGGTATGAACACGGAGATGTATTCTGTCACAGGGGAAAAGAAAGAAGAGCTTTTCATTCATATCAGTAAAACTTAAGTCCCCATACACATTAAAAAAAACCCACTCAGAATTTAAGAGGAACTTCATTGTGGATTGAATATATAACTGGCTCATCAGCACAGCTTCTACTAAAAAAATAAACTCATAAATTCATAAATAAAGTCATAAATTGGTGGCACTGTATACTAGCTATAGATCAGTTTACAGTTTGAAGCCTTCCAAGTTCAAATTTAGCCCTTTACAATCAATTTCAGCAGGTAAAGAAATAAAGGAACCTTTGTTAAGCCAGAGCAAGACAGAAGAAATCGTGAAAGAAATTTTAGCAGGGCACAAGGTAGCTGTTAGTGATGCTTGGGATAAAGTCTATCTAATGCAAAATCTAAACTGACTATGTGGGAAGGGAGGAAAGCAGACCGAACACCACTGGTTTCTCTTGTTACCTTCAACATAAAAGCAAATGTAAAATTTGCAGTCAACTACATGTTAGAGGCTTTCACATCCATTGAAATTTGCTTAGTGCTTTGTCTGTCTCCAAGCATGTATCCCCAGTGGGTCATAAGAAAAAAGGAAATTAAGAGAAATCATAAAATACCTTGATATCCAAAAATTAAGGGTTAAGCCCTTGCAGATTTGTTTCATTCAACTTTTCTGTTCCTACCCTCATCCCTTCTTGTTAAATCTTGCTCAAGATTCCAATGTTTACACTGTTAAAGATCTTCAGAGATCAACATATTAACGTAGTAGCAAGCAGCTGTTGAAATTAAAGGAATACTGTGAAGCTCAAAAATATATCTGGCTTCAAAAACATATTGGGTAACTTCATGGAAGACAGGTACATCAATGAATATTAGCCAAAATGGCCAGGGACACAACCCTGTGCGCTAAGTGCCCCTAAACCTCCAGTTCCCAGAATCTGAGACTGGACAACAGGCATGGGTCACTCTAAATTGGCCTGTTCTCCTCATTCTCACTGAAGCATCTGGCACTGGCCACTGTCACAGGCAAGATACTGGGCTAGATGAACTATTGGTCTGACCCAACATGACCTTTCATATGTTAAACAATAAAATTTCCCCGATGGATAAAAATATGTAAACAATGGGATAAAATAGGCTACATAATTGTATTGATTCACTGAGAATTTTTACAAGTTCTAAAGGGTAGCTGTGGTAGCCTAGTTCATCAAATCCAACAAGGAGCCCTGTTAGTCTAAGTCCCATGGTACTCCTTGTTTGTTTTGAGAATATTCAAAGCATCTAATCTTGTTCTCATGCTGATTTTACAGAGCTGTAACTCCACCACCATCTATTAAGTTGTTCCTGACTCATACCAGCATAAAACAAGTATAAAATCAGGTATACATTCAGTACATCTCTATTTTTCCTGGTTGTGGGTTATTTAAAGGTTACATAAGTTTTATAAGGCATATAGAAACATCATCTCAAAATTTTACACTTTGTTACTTTATACTTCATTGTTTACTAATGCCCAGGGGGAAGAACTCTGACTGACCTCAGGAAAGGATGACAGTCAGGTGGTGGACAGCATAAAGCAGCAACACAAGTGTACGAATGGCTGGGGAAAAGAGGAATGCCCCATTCACCAGTCCAATGCCTCCCCACTGCCTGAAAACAGAGTAACAAGAGAGCACATCTTGAGAGAACATCTTCCCCCACCAGTCTATTTAACCTTTTCTAATTTTTTTCAAAAAGCCTTTTGTTTCAGCCTGCTACACTGCTCTCCCTCTCCTTTAATACAGTATTAGTGTTATGTTATTAGAATGACATAGGCCTCACCGCTCATCTATTTTGCGATCAGGAATTTATTTTTCCTGTTGAATTAAACCAGCAGGGTCTGGGTTTCTCACCTTCCTCACAACATCATGCAGCCACAATTAAGTTATTGCATTAAGATTTAGCATTAGGAAAAATAACATTATTTTAGATTATTGCTAAGTGAAAGGCTAACTGCTCCTCAGCTGTCATTCTTTTGGGGGACAGAGAAGAACAAATGATTTACATTTGCAACTACATTCCCAAATGCAGGATGAATATTTATATACAAGAAATTTTTGATCTGTACTACTAAGGAGAAGGTTATTAATCTTGTGTCGTAATTGAGATTCTTTGAGGTGGTTGTCCCTGTGGGTGGCTCCAGGGCTTGTAATTGGAGCTTTTTAGTTAACAGGGCTTGATTTGGTCTCATATGCGCTGTCCCTGGAGATTACATAGCACTGTGCAACCAACCCCCTGCAGTTCCTTCCCTACTGCACAGTCTCTATCTTGAAAAACTCTGAAGTAGAGAAGACAAAGAGGGTAGAGGAGCACCAACAAGGACAAGTCTCTCTAAGATCCTCAGTTACTGCACTGACTGAAACAAACAAGGAGTTTTGTGGCATTTTTAAAGACTAATGAATTTATCACTCATATGACAAGGCTACCCCTTTGGAACTTGCAAAGAGTAAGTAATCTTTTCTTCTTCAGGACTGTTGCTATGGGTGCTCCAGTTTAGGTGACTGTAAAGCAATACCCCTCCATGAAAGGGATCTTGGGTAGCGGACAAAGTATTCCTGGTTGGGGCTCTAGGGGTGTGTCTGTGTAGATTAGTTCCTGTGCTCCTTTGGGGAGATTTGTGAGTAGATAGTGTAGTTTCTTTTGGTATGCCTCAGTGGGGTCAAAGAGAAGTGGATTGCAGAATGTTGTGCTGGAGAGTTGTCTGTAAGCCTCTCAATCATATTCCAACTAGACTTCCACATACTTTGCTTCTGCCAATGTTTGTAGGCTGAAATCATGGACAAAAAACATCCCTTGAAACCACCCTTGCAGCTGTGAAGAATGCAACATCACCCACACCCTCAGAAACAATTCTGGCATTTTTATCAAAGAGGATGACAAAGGAAGTGCTGTAGCTATCATGAATAAGTAAGATTACAATTGAGAGATCAAGATCAATAAACCCAGAAATCCTGAGTGCCCCCATCATCTCAGGCATCAGCACTCTTACAAAGGGTTTATCTAGCTATGGGACCTCTCCCCTTAAACCTTACCCTATCAGCACTCCTAGCAATCTCTGAGACACCACTGATTTCCTGAGAAAAATTCAAACCATTGGTGATCTTCCAGAAAACGCCATCCTAACCACTATGGATGTTGAAGTTCTTTACACTAACTTCACACACAAAGACAAATTACAAGCCATCAGGAACAATACCCCAGATGATATCATGGCACCCCTAGTGGCTGACCTTTGTGACTTTATATTTACCCACAACCATTTCAGATTTGGAGGTGATTTATATCTCCAAGTCAGTGGCACAACTATGGTAGCCCACATGTCCCCACAATATGCCAACATTTTTATTGCTGACTTAGAAAATCTCTTCCCTCAAGAGCCACTACTTTACTTATGCTACGTTGATGACATAATCCTCATCTGTCCTGGCTCTCATTACAAAAGGTGATTTTCCCCTCTTTTAATATTTCCACATTCTCATCTGTTGTTTCACACTGTTTGAATCAAAACAACTTGCTTGGTTTACTGAAAAAAATCTGAATTGACCTTGTGACCTACCTCTCTCTGCATTATCCCCTTCTATACTGTCATTTCCATTTCATACATCTAATAAAGTAGGATTTTACCCATGAAAGCTCAATGGACATATGAATTTGTTAGCCTTAAAGTGCCACAAGACTCCTTGTTTGTTCCACCACCAGAGAGTTTGGTGTGGAGTGTGAAAATAGAGAATCCCATCCCCTGGAAAGGATAACACATTTTTTTGCAGGAGGGGCAGATTTGCTGCTGGGGTTTGCTAAATGGTCTTGGCGGGGCCCATGAGACTATCATTTACTCAGAGGGAAAGCCTAGAGAAACCTGAAGTCTAGAGGATGTCCAGCAACTTATGTGGGGGCTCCACCACTTCGTCCAGCAGTGTCTTCATGGAATCTGCAGTCCTCTTAAGACCATACCTGGAACTGTTTAAAGTCATCCCCACCTGGTGTGTGGTGATGAGGATATGATAATTTATCTGAAAAATTTGAAGCTGGGGTGACTTTTTTAATCTGAAGTCTCCTAGAGTTGCTCAACTGCCTCTTCTGGATGGTCACAGGAGATCAAAAAGTCTGTGTGATGCATAAACTGCTGCTGCATCAAGTGCATTGGAACCAAAGCAGGTGTTGTCAGAAGTACCAATGCCTTCTCCAAGGGTGTTGGTGCTGAGGTTTGTGTGCTATGCACTGTAGAAGTGGAAGATGGTGTCACAGAAAGTAGCATTCACAATCTGTTCAGTGCTGCAGGTTTGAGCAGTTCTAGAAGTACTGAGACAGGAACAGTAGGTTTTTTTCTTGCCTTTTTCCAACCCAGCCCACATTGGGTTTTTTATCTGCATACTACCCATAGTACCAGAAGGTCCTGCTACTTCAGAAGTTGACTCAGTACAGTCAGCATTGATATGGACTGATGGAGAATCTCTCTTTGGGGGGCGGGGGGGGGGCTCAAGACAGAGAGGATGAAGCCCATTTCTTTACTGCTTTTTGGAGAGAGTGCTCCTTCTTCCGAGAAGATGGTGGGGAATCTCTTTCAGATGCTGCTGCTGGAGAACAGCACCAAAGAGGGATCCATGATCCTCATCAGATGCCAAGTGCAGACACTTCTGTATCAAAAGATGTTTCAGTTGTAAGTTTCTCATTTTCCTAGCATGGGCTTTCAGATTGTGGCCATGGGGGCAATTTTGTGGAATCTGTGTTGCACCAAGACAGAAGACACACTGTGAATGCCTATCAAAGATTAGGCTTAAACAACTTGGAAGTGAGGTAATGGTTAAAATCAAGGAAGCCAGGCATTCCCCTTAGAATAGTGTTTCTCCTATGGGAGAAGATAACTATACTACTGTATACTAAGGGGTTACTACTAAATGAAAAACTCCTAAGATTATAACTTTCTCTTTTTAGAAGAAAAGAAATGGAGAGAGAGTTAACTAAGAGCTAATTAACTGAGTAATGAACAGGTACCCTAAAAGTAAACTAGACTAAAGATAAATATGAAGTGTACTGCTGTATCTTAGGTAGAGAATAGGGAGAATAGCACTATGTAACCACAGAGATGGTACAAGACAGAGACAGCACATATGCAGCACAACCAGACACAGCTACTAAAAATCTGCAATTACTAGCTCAGAGATGCAGATTCACCTAAAGGGGAGCACTTGCAGGGATACTCCTCAAAGGAAATCTAATTTTTCCATCTAAAATCATTATACTACATAATTAATCTGTTCAAGTATGTCTACAATAATTTTTAGTGTAATATATTTACAGTACAGCTATGAAAGGAATAATAAATGTGTGATGTAACAACAAAAACAAGAAAAAGCAAAATTAAAAGGAAAAAAATGCACGCTGCCAAATAGTATGTTCCTGAGGGCCATGTAAGTACCTAGATAGATATGTATGGTAGATTCACAAAATACATAGACATTATTGTTTACATTACAAGGTACTTCAAGAAGATGAAACCCTGTTGTGATTAAGTATTGTTACAATGGCATGTTTCTTAACTGCATCTTACTTTTATCTATCTTTCTTTTTTTTTTTTAATATGGTTCAACTGTATCCATGGTGGGAGGTGCAGGAGCTTTTGATTACAACACATTTTAGGCGGCTTCATCATAGTATCAGTTCTTTTGGAATACAGAAAATATTCTCATATAACCAAATTATAAACCTGGCAGCATTAAAGATAAACTGGCCTAATCACAATACAGAAGGTTTTGAGAAAACCTAGATGCATTATCAGTGAACTGAACTTACCAAAAGGGGCTTAGCCCTGCTCCACTTAAATTTGGAGTGTCAGGCAGCTTTCGCTATTTGAAATTCCTACTTCTGAACACAGGACCAGAAGCAAAATACTTTTATGAGGAGAGGAAATCATTAAGCTGGCAACTGGAGTGTCTGGCAAGGTAACTGAAGCATCCACAGCTCCCAAACTTCCTGCTTCCAGTCACATGACTGGAAGCAGGAAGTGGTCTGGGCCCACCCAAGGGGCTCACAAGCCTGGCCAGAAATGTTGGTCCGGCTAAGCCCCCACCTTATATTAATGGAAGTCTGTAAGAATGTGGGATATGCTAATATAAAAAATGCTGTACATAATTGCATATATAATTATATTAGAAATCTATCCCACTGTTGTAGTCATTCAGTTGAGTTCAGTTTCAGGACTTCAAACATTTATTGATGCCCACTAATCCAGCCAGAGGGCTAAGTTTACTTGCTAACATCGTAAATACTTGTGATCCCACCTCTGTTCCTTCCACCAAATTTAAGACAGCAAAATAGTTGTGTCCCTTGACTATGTATCATAATTAATTCCAAATTCTGACTTCAGTTATTAGAAAATGAAATTTATAATACCT
Organism: Podocnemis expansa; assembly: GCA_007922195.1. Taxonomy (NCBI): domain Eukaryota; kingdom Metazoa; phylum Chordata; order Testudines; family Podocnemididae; genus Podocnemis; species Podocnemis expansa. The sequence continues at coordinate 34,722,745 of ML681982.1, forward strand.
CTTGCCTTTTAACAAATAAAAAGTTAAAATATTATACTAAGATTTTTATCTTGCATGACAAGTCTACCAAAATACTTTTATGAGGGGAGAGAGAGAGAGAAAGACCCCTGAAGAAGTAATTTTCTTTGCTTAGTTTGGTATAAAAAGAATAATTACACAGATTACAGCCAGTTGTCTCACAACCTAATTGGATCAATATCAGAACCATCTTCTAGATTGTCAGAACTATCTTTATTTTTAATTTATGCAACAAGAGTTTTGTCCCAGATTGGGGAGGGAGCTGTTTTATCTTCTGATCTTAACTATGATTTGCAGAAAACAAGAAAATAGCAGAAAAATTAACAGCATCAAATTCTGACTTACAAGGGAGAAATCTGTTCAGTTCCTTCTCCAGGATAACTCAGGAAAACTAAGAGCAATAGCAGAGGCACTGGAACTAATTGTCTACAAACACTGTATCAGTTTACGGTTGGTTCACATTCACAAAATCATATTTTCAGCTAGCCTGGAGATCAAACATTTTGTCTCTTTGTTAATGGAAATTTACAATTCTCCCTTCTGAAGGGGGCAGACTATTCTCTGCACAAGCGATCGCACTGAAATCAATGAATTACTCAGAGTAAGGAACTAGTCAGTGTAATATCAAAATATGACCTATGGATGTATCTGGCTAGCTAGGGACCCAAGTTTAAACTATGCTGGCCTAAGAACAGAGAGATTTTTCCCAGTTCTGCAATCTCATGACAATGCCCAGCTTCAGGCAGAAGAAAAAACTAGAAACAGGGGGCGGGGGGAGAGAATTATGAAGGAGAAGGGAGAGGAGGCAACAAACCTGTACACAGGAGCGGCTGAAGAGTGAAGAAAATAATGACTGATCACTACTGATTACTCTTTAATAAAGAGATATTAGGAACCACTCTTTCCATTTGGCTTTGTGATCCCACTTGACAAAAATGCTATCACTTACTCCTCAGCATTCGTTTTTAATATATTGCACAGGGATCCTTCATTCTATAAGCAACTCAGAGCTTCTCTAGGCTAGAGAATTTTGTATTAATGTACTACATTCAGATTACTGTATCAGGACAAACCCCTACTATAAATATATTGCACCTAGTCCTTCTCCAAACAGAACACCATTTACACACACCAGGTAACTTTTAGCTTGTGCTCATGTGATTCATACAAGGCAAATACAGTGAAACATTTTAGAGCACACTACCATTCATGCTGCCATAGTCCATGCACTACTCATGTGTCAGCCCCTTACTCTGGTATGCTGTTTTTAATGTAGAAAGGACCTTATAGCACTGAATGTGGGAATACACTTTAGCAAAGTCCAAACAAAAGAACTCCTGTGTGCACAACAGGAAGGTTGATTCCAAAAAGAAGAGTAAAACCACTTGGATTTTCAGTAGTTAAAGATGCTGCTATGAGGACAACATACACTGAAAAGAGAAAAAACTGTTCTTATAAACATGATTTCCTTGTAACATTAACAAGGGTAATAAAGCCTTCAGCTACCTGCTGCGTAAACTGTAATTACTTAAAAGACAGAAAGGTTGCAAAGACAAAAAAATTGTTTATTATTATTGTTTAACAGGAGCATCCAAAAAACCCTCATTTTACACTGAGAAACCAAAAACAAAGCTCTCTGAACACTTCCTAGACAAACTTAAGTAACTCTGCTAGCTAGACAAAGGTTAGAAATGTGAGGGGACCCTAGCTGAAGTTCAGGACTGCGTTCTGAAAAGGAACCCACAACTTCTGTGAAAAGAGAAGGTGATCTCTCAGCCCTTCCTTAGTTTTTATTCTTTCATACTAACTTCTGGAGTAGCAGTGCTGATGAATGTGTATTTAACCTGTTAACAACAATCTCTGGCTCCTGGAAAGGAAACAGCTCTCTTTAACCTCCTGCAGCCTAGGAGGCAGTAGTCCTTCACCAACCCCTCTATTCCCATCCAGGGGCTAAAGTATAATTTGGCAGGCCCTGGAATCCTCCTAAATTTGCAGCCCCCCCTCACACAACCCAGCTACTGCTTCCCACATGCCTACTCCCCGAAAACCTGCCACTGTTCCCCACATGCCAGCCAAACCACCCCAGCTACTGCCCCCAACCCCCATCTCACCACTGCTCCCCCAACCCTTCCCCACCTCCCCACTGTGCCGCACCATATATCCCACACTACCCAGGGCCAAACCCTTCCCCCATGCCCTTTCCTAGCCTGGCCAGCTCACCTGTCCCCAAACCCACTCCCAGGCCCCCTCACCTGGCCACCAGATCACTGTGGAGCAACCCTTGCCCAGGCTGAGGCTCCTGCCTGAGCCTGCTCTTACTGAGCATACTCAGAGGCTCTGAGCATGCTCAGTCAGAGCAGGCTCAGGCCACAGCCTCAGCCCAGGCCAGGGCAGCTCCTTGGCTCCCAGAACACATAGGAATGGTGTTCCAGGGCCTGCTATATTTAGAGACTCAGCATCAGGGGCCTCTAAAACTAGAAATGGAGCTGGAATGCTATGTTCCAGGGCCCGCTATTTTTAAATGGTAGGCTTCAGAATGCAGCGTTCTGGCTCCATTTTCTATTTTTAGGGGCTCCGGAATGCTGGGCCCTGGAACACCATTCCTGTGCATTCCAGCCTACTTTAGCCCTTGTTCCCCTCGTATCATTCTGTTGCATGCAGTTAGGGAATGTTTTCCATTATTCACTGGCAAAAAGACTGTTCAAGCATTGACATCATTAATACCACTCTTTCTCAAGTTGGCCAAATTAAGAAACTCAGGATAGCCTGAGTTCACTTGGCTCCCTCCAGTAATACACACTATTTTTTTCTGTGTGTGCACTTTCCAAACTACTAGGTAGTCCTTTTCTTTCCCATTTCATTTTTAGCACTCAGGCAGAAACTAATCTTACTTTCATTGTATCACTCTGTTGGAATTGGGAACGGCACTTTTAAATTCATACTAATTGTTTGGTAAGTATTCAGACAAGACTTATGTAAGTTTGTTACCTGCCACCAAGAGAAGGCTGCTGAAATAGATTAATACAAATCACAAGGGAATTCACATACTGTTTAAAACTATTACTTTTCAGCAAGCTATTCTGTATGGTGTTCGCATCCAGGAACTAGACTGGTTGTGTTATTAATCTGTTTCTCTAGATCAGCTATTTTGATATTAATTTATTTTCTCTGCTTTATATATTGAATGTAAAATGACAGTCTGAATGAAAACTGAATTTACCAAGATGCAGGAATTGTATTTTCAGCTTGTGTTCCCAGAAGTTGCTGTACATTACAACAAGATTAAAGTCTGAACTGCTTCTGAGTCAGCTTACTGAAGATAGCTGTTGCTAGAAGTGAAGTGGAATACCAAGTATGCATTTTAAATTAAAAAGTCTATGAAAGAGTTACATGGATTATAAGATTTTCTTTTTCCAAACTAGTAAATAGCACATAACATATCATACTAAATATCAGTAGGTATTTTCACTGAAGTTCTCCAATAAAGTTGATGATAAAGAAATATGGTAAAGTGGTTAGAAGGAATGAAAGCATGAAGAAACTTAGATTCTTCTAGTCATTTAATTTTTATACTCAGTTTGACAGGGGATAAAATGAGTTCAAGTCAACAGCTCAGTGAAAACTAAGGTCTGGCAGCACTTCTAGTCCTCTACATCCTATGCAAATTCTCTCTGCTATATAAAAAACTGACTAAGTAACTCCAGTACAAATGCAAAGAAGTTAGTTTCCCTCCCCATTTGTGGTATAAAGACTAAGGTTTCTATACTAACAAAGAGCAACCAACAACAGCACTTGCATGTCAAATGAACATTTTAAATCCTACCAACTGGAAAACAGGGTCTCTGGTGCAATGGAATTGTTAAAAACAAAAAACTATTCCACTGTGACGGAAAAAGAGGTTTTTCTTTAGGTTCCTCCCCACCCATAAGAGCTTACTTTTAAAAAAGGAACTGTACATATACATGCATACATTTACAGAAAGCAGAGTGAATTTAGGTAGAGTCCATTTAATTTTGGATTAACTAATCTGTATGAAGATTTAAAGGAAAATACTTAAGGTATACATTGTGTTCTTTTCCTAAAATGTGAATTTAGGGAGAGCTTTAAAATAATTTTCTTAAAAGACTCTAGAGCCTACCTCTAACTGAAATTTGTAGATCAGCAATCCAAATTAGAATAAATCTGTTCAGCATTTCATCTCACAGATTAGGCTGTTTAAATTGCTCACAAGCACACTAAGAGTGAAACACTAAGAGTGAATAAGAAATAACCCAGGAGTAGGTAATAAAATCAGCAATCAATTTTTTATTAAAGGATCCCTCTCTTTCTGTGAGGGAGGTATTCACTCAGTACCAAGCTGAATGGGCTGTTTAACAGAATATGCCACTACTGCAAACCTTGCAACATATGCAATATTATATCCAACCTACTTAAATCTATGATAAGAATTCCTCTCTTACAAAGAGTGCCATAGGATCCCTTTGTGTCACAAGTTACCAAGATCTCTATTTGACATCTTATATAAAGACAGCAACTCTAGAAGCACAGTGGCCTACCCTTAATGCCATGGTGGGGTATTAATTCAATGCAGATGCAGAGGAAAGAATACATGCTTCAGATTTGGAGATGATCTATACCTTCAAGTCAGTGGCACAGCTATGGGGACCCACATGGTCCCACAGTATGCCAACATTTTTAAGGCTGACTTAGCAATGGTTCTCAACCATTGTGTCAGAACACACTACTGTGCATCATGGGAAGATGACTGGATTTGGCCTGGGGGAGATAGGCTTTTGTGTCCTGTAGAGTTGTGATATGCCACCAAGTGTGTCACTACCCGCAAAATGTTCAGAATCACTGGCGTAGAACATCATCCCTCAAATCTCGTACCCAAGTACCTCTCCTTTACCTATTTCCAAAGGGGCAGCCATGTTAATCTAGTTCAGCAAAACAAGCACAGAGTCCTGTGGCACTTAAAAAACTAAAATTTATTTATTGCATGAGCTTTTGTGGAAGAAAATCCCACTTCTTCAAAGCATCTGACAAAGTTGGATTTTTTCCCACAAAAGCCCATGTGATAAATAAATGTGTTAGTCTTTAAGTGCCAGAGAACTCCTTGCTTGTTTTTCCTTTACCTAAGTTACCCTGATGACATTTTCATCATCTGGACCCATGGGAAAGAGCCCCTTGAGGAATTTCACTGGGAGTTCAACAATATCCACTCCACCATCAACCTCAGCTTGGACCAGTCCATAGAAGAAACTCACTTCTTGGTTACTACTGTATGAATAAGGAATGGACACTTTAACACCAACCTATACTGAAAACCAGCTGACCACATTCCACACCTACACGCCTCCATTTCCGCCCAAGACACGTAAGGCTTGATCCTAGACGGCATAAAGATGCAACCAGATCTGCTCCAATCCCTCAGACAGAAAAACACCTACAGGATCTCTACCATACATTCCTGAAACTACAGTACCCACCTGGAGAAGTGAAAAAACAGATCAAGAGAGCCAGTCAGGTACCCAGGAGTCACTTACTACAGGAGAGACCCAATGAAGAATACAACAGAACACCACTAGCCATCCCCTACAGCCCAGCTAAAATCCCTCCAACATATACCTATAACATATCCTGGATTTCTCTCAAGACCTGGGATGTGAGCCATCCTTTGCTTACAGACACCCCTCCCCCCCCAAACCTGAAGCAAATGCTCACCAGCAACCAAATACCATACAATAAGAACACTAACCCATTGATCTATCCTTGAAACAAACCCCATTGCCAGTTTTACCCTAACATTGACTCCAGTGATATTATCACAGGTCCCAACCACATCAGCCACACCCTCAGAAACTCATTCACCTGCACATGTACATTGGCCAAACTGGACTGTCCCTAAGCAAAAGAATAAATAGACACAAATCAGACATCAAAAAGTGGCAACATCCATAAACTAGTAGGAGAACACTTCAGTCTCCTTGGATACTCTCAGTAGCAGACTCAAAGGCTGCCATACTTCAACAACAGAGTATTTCAGCATGCAACTGCAGAACTGGAACTGATTAGCAAACTCGATACACTCAGACAGGGTCTGAATATAGACTTGGAATGGTTAGCACATTAATAAAAGTAGTTGTCCTTATTCACACATTCCAACCTTCTAATCAACTGGTGCAAATGGGCCTCCTCTACCTTAACTGAATTGACTTTGCTAACATTTGTCCTCCTTCATCCTGGCATATGTATACATACACCCCTCAACTGTAATTTTCACTTCTTGCATCTGAGGAAGTGGGTTGGAGTCCATGAATGCTTATGCCCAAAGAAATCTGTTAGTCTTTAAGATGCCACAGGATACTCACTGCTTTTGCAATAGAAACTATGCTGCTAATAACACTATTTCCTGAAATACCTAGGTTCTTCTTGGATACCTCCCATCTGAACAGTGCTCAAACTGAACTGATTTAGCTTCTTAAATCTGACAGAATCACCACCCCATTGAACGCCTTCAGGCATTCAAAAGGAATCTATAAAAAGAAAGTCACACAGTAGCAGACTTCCAGAATTATAATTAGGTTCCTTTATTGAAAAGACATTAGTATATTAATACATGAGAAATTATTACAATCTCTAAAAGTGCGTTCTAATAGCTACTGCCCCCCTTAACATATGGTCATCTGAAAGACAACTGCCCCCACTATTAACAGACTTCTGCTTTCTAAAAGCTGTGACAGAGAATAGATTGTTTTTTAATTTACATTACCTACTCAAAGTACTTTATAAAAACAAGTTACATTAATAATGATTGTGCATACGCAATTGTGGAAGTCATGGTTACAGCAAGAACGCACACAACTGTGTACATCAAAACACATTTTCTGAAAAGAATGACGGCCAGAACACTGGTGTATCTGTGAGGTCCCAAAGAAATTTTGAACCTGTTCTTCAGCCTAACTACCATAATTCCCACTGAACACAATGAAAACTGTGTTGCTTAGCACTTCAAGGGGAAATCAGGACCTATCTTAACAGATCATTTGAGGAATGATACCTTTAGGAGTGCAACAATGAGATACTGTTGCAAAAAAAAAAAAAAAAAAAAAGCTAATATTATACTAGGTTGAATTAATAGGACCGAGGTAAATGCCCTACTCCACCGGGCATGATTACTCTTGAGAAGAGAGAGTTGAGAGAGGATATAACTGTCTTCGAATATGTTATGACCTGTTATAAAGAAAGTAGTGATCAATTGTTATCCATGTCCATTGAAGGTAGAACAAGTAGTAATAAAATTAATCTATAGCAAGGAAGATTAAAGGTTGGTTAACACTACAAATTAAGATGAACCTAACTTTCACACAGCGCACTACATAAATGCTAAAGTACAAACAGAATTATTATATCAGCCCATCTATCACATCTAGAAGAGGTGGATTTATGACAGTGATGGAATATCCCCTCCCACTGTTACTATTCTGGAATATACTGAAGTGGAGCCAACAGTTAATGCTCCTTGTTTAGCGATTTTACAAATTTAGTTCACTTGAGATATAATGCCTTCTAGTCAATTGTTTCCTGAAGTTAATCAATATCTATTGCACTTCTAAAACAACAAAGCCCATCAGAATCTCATTCTCCAATGCTGTCAAATGCAGTGACAGAGACCGGGGTGATAAATCTAATACTACCAAATAAGTTTATATACCCGCAGACTCTAAGGTCAGAAGAGATCAGTGTGATCACCTAGTCTGAACTCCTGCACAATGCAGGCCACAGAACTTCACGCACCCACTTTTTTAATCAATCCTCTAACCTATGGCTGAGTTATTAAAGTCCTCAAATCATGGTTTAAAGACTAAGTACACAGAATCCACTAGCAAGTAAGCCAGGCTCCATACCAGAAAGGAATGTGAAAAACCCACAGAGCCTTTGCCAGTCTACTCCAGCGAGTGAGTTGGAAAAAAAGACTATCATCGTTGCCTCAGGCATGCTGAGGCAAATGGAATTATTCTGGCCCCATCTTGCCTTATCTCTTTAATCAGTCTCTGGACAAAAGACAATGACAGGAAAGCACAGAAGAGATCTCTCCCCCCAGTTTCAGAGAAAAGCATCCATTATGGAAATCTTTTCCTACACTTGATCAAAAGCAGAGAGACTTCACATTCTATCTTATGGGGAAAATGTCTACAAACAGGCACCCCACAAGCTGAACGCGTCACCTATCAGCCATTTCTTTAAGGAGCATTCATGCGGTTCCATTTCATCAATACTCAGTTGATCTGCTAGGCTGCTGGTTTTGTGTGAACAGGATGCCTGGGGCATGCTGAGAAAGCCAATTCCAGGCATACTGAAAGAAAACAAACCCCCAAACTGGTGATTTATTCTATAATTAGATTCACCAAACCAGTAGTAAAACAGTTTCTGTAATAGCACATTGGTTAATCAGAGGTGAAATGCAGTCCTCTAGCCTTTGGCTCTCATCTACATAACCGAGTCTAATATAGTGAGGGATTTTTGAAAGCCTTATCCACCATACTTAGAAATTCTAATTATCCCAAAGGACTGGAAATATTGCTCACCAGGTTAATGAATATTTCAGATTTCATCCAAATGCAGCCAATCCTTATTAACTAAATCTAAGATTTATTAATAAATGAACAAAAGCTACATGTGGCAAAGAGATCATATATACAAATGTGTAAAGTCCATAGGTCTGTTTCATAGCACAGATAATGAGGCTGCTGATATGCAAAAATATTTTGGAAAAAATTTAAAAGGCTGCAGTTCAGTGGGCAGTCCAGACACAGAGTTTGTTAAAGTTCTTCCATGAGAATTCCAGAAAATAAATACATTATAAACCTGGAGACTTCTGTCTTGTAATTTAGACCTTTCCTGTCAAAGCTTAAGTACCAGCAGGTTCAAGATAAAAAGGATCAGGCCCAACATTTCCTATACAATTGAAATAAGATGGAATCTTGCAAATAACTTCACTGTGTGGGTCTTGATGAAAGTGATCCAACAGTCTGATCTCTACTCAGTACTCATCTCTTTCTCAGACAATTACAGTCAGCTATCATACTATCAAGACAGTTCACTGGCATTTTACCATGTGGCTTTACAAGTTTCAAAAGAAGAAATGAGCACAGTAATTAAACCACAAGTCCCATGTAAATGATAATACCCCCTTTGAGTTCCTGAATCGATAAAATATAATGATGAAGCATTATGAAACAGCAACAAGATTTAGAATCTAACAACTAATTAGATCACACTATTTAACATCTAACAAGATACTTGTAAAAGCAGACAAATACACCTAGAATCTACTCATAATTCTTTAATAATGCAGACAAACATGTTAAATACTTGAGTCAATTTAATATGGCTTTGATAACTGTACGCAAGAAATGGTCCTATTTATTATGGCAATACTCCTTTGATATGTTCTAAACAGTTCCAAGTCATGTATCTTGCTGATTGCTTAATCTTCACTGGCTTAGCATCAAACCTTGTCTACTAGGTATAGAGCTACAGAGCAGCGCTGTAACTAATAATTTCAGTGCCCAGGGCACGTTCCACTCAGAACGCACCCCTAACAATGATCGGTGCCTGGAGTGAGTGGCGCTGAATGCACCTCTTGATAGAGCAGCTCAATGGAGCCGCTCCAGGGCAAAGCCCTGTTCACCCCACCATAGTGAGAACTTGCATGATATTGTTATGGATGTGATATAAAAAAAGATCTGAGCGCCAAACAGATGACTCAATTCTAGATTTCTCTTTTCTGGAGACATCCAATAACCTAGAACTGTTAACCTCTGATGTGCTCCCCTTTGTTGAAGGCATCAGAGGTCATTATTACTCATGAAGCAGAAAGGTGAATACCACTACCTTCAGAATTTTGGAAGTTGAGACAATGATATCAACAACAGCACCATTTCTTCTGGGCCGGTCAACCCTATGAATATACTGCTGGTACTTGTGTGAAATTTAACAAAATGCAGTGTTACAGACTTCTCAGCTTCTGAGTCAAGCATATGGTCTGACATAAGCAGGTGAGGACATGTAGCCCAGAAGAACCAGAAAGAACATTATGTCTTAGTAGGATTTTGATGAAGCAGCAGTGTAATGGAAGGTTGACACTTCAGAAATCTTTCTTCTGACAATAATGCGCTCCCCCTTGAGAACTGAGAACTGTGCCTATAAAGGGGATCCTGAGTGTAGGAAGTGAAAGGGATTTTTTTCATGTTTATTTAAAAGTCCCCGTCCATCAAAGAAAGAACTTGCTCAATGTATGTTTCTGAAATGGCTATTTTCTGATCAGGCTTTGAACAACCAATTGTCTAAATAAAGGTAAGCCAAAAAGCTTGTCATTTTAAATGAGCTACCACAGATCAGCAACTTCATAAGAACCCTAGGACAAGAAAAAAGGCCAAAGGGCAGATGTTACATATCCTAACGTTTCAAGCTTCTGGTGCCTCCATCGGGTGCAACAATAGTTTCTCCCCAGGCTTCCTTGGCGTTGATTCAGGCTGTAATTCTTTCCTGGAAATGGAGTTCCTCCCCTAATGTCCCAAGACCAAACACAAAATACCCCAGTTTCTTAACCACATTGCTCTCTCAGAACTCCACCTCAGAATTCTGATAGTTATGGTTACAGTTCACTTTCGCAGGGCACGCGCATGTGCTCCCCATGCAGAACAGCTCTGCCCTTCTCAAAACCTTCACCTCCTCATGTCACATGACCTCGTTCCAAAGTAACTTCTCTACTGCCTAAACAAGTTGTTCTATGCAGGCATCAGTCTTTGTCTTCGGTGATTAAATTTCCACCAATGGGGTACTTAAAGTTAGCTATCCTCTGTCATTAATCTTTTGGCACAATTTTAGGAATCTCAACCCAGCAGGGAGGCAAACACTACAGAAAAGGCAAAACAATTTGTTACTCATAAGTGCTTAGAGAGCACCCAGCATAATGGTATCAGGACACATCTAACATGGTTTAAACTGGAGGGAGTTAATCTTACCCTAATATAAGGCTTTAATACTACAAAGTACTCAAACACATACTTAAAATTAAGTAGGCTCTTGAGTGCTTTGCAGAATCAGGGACACAGTGAGTAAATACACTGCAGCCCCTCATCACAACTACTTTAAAGGCAGAGATGGAGGAAAATAGTCAGTAGGTAAATGCCAACAATTCCAGAGTCTACAGTTAACAAAAATTTGGACAAAGATGTGCTTTGTAAGTCACTTACAAATGTAGCAAAAGGTAGCTTTTGACACTTCAGATAGGATCAAATCCAGAGGCTGTAGCCTATTACTGACAATGTCTTGACCTAGTTCCCATGAACTTCATTCTTCATAGTTTAAACTGCAACTGAATTTTACTTATTTTATATTGATCCATACTCAGATATTTTCCAGAAAGAACAGGCTGTATTAATAGATATTCTGTAAACAGACAGAAAGTGAGTTTGGTAATAATAAGAAGTCTCCAATTTTCCAAACACAGCTACCCACATTCCCTTTCATTATAATAAATGCATGGATCTTGTACACAATTTAGTCAGTCACTGTAAAATGAGGACTATGTATGTGAATTTAACATTAAAATACAAAATCATGAGCTGAATACCTATATAACAGAAAGTTATGTCTATCAAATGTACCATATTATACGAATATATGTATAAAATGCAAATGTGACAGTATTGACATATGGTACTGTCAAGTGATAGTTCTTTCTAGTCAATTTAATCTCCCTACTCTGAATACAAGCAACAATTCAGTTACATTGAATTGAATTTATCCAAACCACTTTGAGCTGCAAGTCTCACAACAACAGATTCTTACCATGTACCGGGTTTGAAATACCATGGAAACAAAGGCAAAGATAGGTTAAGTGACTTATCTAAGATCATAAAAGATTATCCAAATCACTACACAGATTTCCTGACTTCAAGTCCCATGCTTTTTGTTGAACAGACCACTTTTTTCTGTGTGTGGATGTTCAACCATATACATATAAAAATGTCTAGAAGAAAGACAAATGGAAATACTAAGATATTTGCTCTCAGAACTCCCCTGAAATTGCAGATATATTCTTATAAAGCATGCACTTAGAAGTTATTTTGAGGAACCAATATGTTAAGGATATAATCAAATATGATGAAAAACAAGTCTTATTGAAGTTATTTAAAATATTATTAGTAAACAGGGCAGATTGAAGATATCTTTCTGAATGATTAAAAGATGATGATAAAAAAAACTATTAAATACCAAAAAAAGGGAGAATTTAAAACAAATGCAGAGTGGATATAAATTTCACCTATTTAAAATGGAAGCACAGCACCCAAACCTTGGAAAACACTATCTCTTATAGGCAGACACATACATGAAAACCACAGTCAAGTAAGGCCTATTTTGCTGTGCAGAGAATTCTTTGGCGAACTACAGCTAAGAATACTTTAAGAAACAACCAGAACACTGCAGTGACTTAGTCTTATTTATCTACAGATCAGGTGCAGCACTTCCAAGAGCAGGAAAACTTCTCCCCATGGCCCAATCCACTGACTTTCAATTTTCAATTTTCTTCTCAGTTCCCAGTTGACTTTAAAGAGAAAGATTTGGTATTCTGTAAACAAATGCATTGAACCACACTTTCTCTTGGGTGCATATGATATTTTTCAAACTGTTACATTTAGATAGATTATCCTGATTATTTTCCCAACAAATGTGTCTTAAGATCACTGAAGTGAGTGACACAAAGCCACACTTCTGTACATAGGCACCAGGAAATGAAAGTGAGGTTTCAAGATCAGAAGTCGATTTTATTCAAAGAAGCACAAAAGAGTGAAATGAAAAGTGTTTAATAATCCATACCCTCTGTGGTCATACAGTTTGTGAAAAAATAAAGATATTCTGAACATTCATTAATCAATCACTTTTTTAAAGCAGTACATCTAACCATGTAAAATAAAGATTTAATAATCAAAAATAATCACTAATGATGCTCACTCTTTATATTAGAAAGTACTTTATGAAGTGTTGAAGGTGAGATGTGAGAAACATTTAACAGGCCAATTTTATTAATGGACTCTCTATGTTCAGAAATTTCTTTCCTCTTTATGTCAACCAAGCTCATTTTTAAAATGACTTGTAACTGTTTGAAAAAAGCAATCTGACTGGATGATGGTACTTACCCAAATACACCATAAGTGTAGTTTTATCAGGTATGTCTTGACTGACACTTATAAACCAAAACCCAGTGCTGTTAAAGTTATAAAGACCAACTCCTGAAGTGTAGAAAATGAAAAATGTCCACCATATCTACCAAACTCATGTAACTGTTTTTTCCCTTACTATAATGGACCCAAGTTTATATATGATATTGCAGCATTTTTTTTAACATAATCATAACTGGCATATCAAAAGAAGCAGTGAGTGGCCATGCCTGGAGGGTGCCAGGCAGGCCCTCTCCAAACTCTGCTCCGGTGGGCTACTACTGCTGCGCTACCTGACAGCATTAGCTATGGCAGTCACTCACAGCTGAGATAAATGTGAGTGAGTATCCTCCCGGACAAAAGCCCTTCCCCTTCAACAGCCCAGCTCTTCTGGAAGGTGGCTCCATGCTGCTTCCTGGACTGAGCAAACGAAGAGGTAAGGACAGGGGAGGGGAGAACCTTGGTCTGGGCAAAGGGGCAGGCTAAAAGTAGAACTGGATTTCTTGGAAACGACTGCCTGGGACTGGAAGGGGGCTGCCCCCACACACACCAAGCCTCCCATTGCAGGGGCTGAGGCTAAAAAACTGCCTCCAGCTCTGAAGGAGTTGGGGAGGGTAAGGCTGGGATCTGCAACCTCCCTGCAGCCTCCTAGAGCTGCACATAGGGAACCCCAGCAGAGCTACAGCCAAGGCTTCCAGGTTCCCTGACCTACCTGGCTCTCTGATCTGGGAATTCCTTCAGATTTGCAATGTAATAAAGGAGGGTAGGAGCCAGGACTAGGGATTAGGAGAATGGCAGGCTCAGAACTGGGACTAAGGGAATGGCAGGCTAAGAGTTGAATGGAACCTAGTTGGGTGGGGGCTGCCCCCAAGAGTCCTGCGCCAGGGGCTGAGACTGAAAAAGCTGCTTCCAGCCCTGAAGAACCTGGGGAAGAAGGACAAGGCAATTGGTGGAGGGTGCACTACAACCACCCCTCCATCTGTAGCTGCCCTGCAGGGCCAGATTATTGCATGGGATATCAGGGCTGAAGCCCCAGGCCCCAGCCCCTAAAATCCCTACCAGCTTCAGCACCCCCCTGTCCTACTCAGCACCAGTAGGATTTCAGGGTGCTGGGAGGGCCCCTGCCCTGCCATCGCTGGAAGCAGGATGGGGTCCTGTGAACAGACGCCAGCCTCCATGCTCCCACACCACCACTGGGCCTGCTGTTCTGTGTCTGCTCAATGGTGGAGCAAGGCTGGCCAGCACCTGTTTGGTCCACCCAGGGGGGCAAATGTCAGCCGGCGTGCAGCACAACCTCTATTCCAGCATGGTCTTCAGGGCCCATGGCCCTGGGGGGGGGGGTGCACTGGGGACTGCACCATGTGCCAGCCAGACCTGCTCCCACAAGCAGACTGGTCATAGCAGACCCAGGCCAGGAGCACCCTCTGGCCTCAGGGTTCCCTCCCCAGAGTGACAGCCCAGCCACAGGTCTTCATGCTGTGGAGCTGGGGCCCGGGGGGGGGGAGGGTGCAGGGTCCACAGCAAGGGTCCACCTGGGGCCCCCAGGCCAGTTAATCTGGCCACTGCTGTCCAGCAGGGGAGAGAAAACAGCAATGCATCCTTCATTTCTCCAAATCCCCCAGGCCATCCCCAGTCCTAGCACCTCCTTCCCACCTGCCCTCAACTGGCTCTGCAAGGCTCACCTGCCTGAGCAGTGAGCACTCTGTGTGAGCATTGTGAACCTCTCTCAGTGAGTGTACTGCTAGCATTCTCCTGACTCCTCTTACCCACTAAGAATCCCACAGAACTGTCCCCACTACTGGTAAGGGGAGGGTGGTGGCCAAAGCATCGGGCTGTGAGGCTGGAGCTGCAGGTAAGTGCAGGGTGGGTTGCTGTATGGCCGAGCCCACCCCTTCTAAATGGTGAGGGGCACAGGAGACACCCCCTTCTGTGTGTCGTGAAAAGCCAACCAGGCCCCCCCAGGTTGGGAAGGGTGAGGCTGCCCCATCACAGCCAGTGCCAGGCTGCAGGGGAAATGGTGAGCAATGCACACTAGGTAAGGGTGGGAGTATGATGCTGTCTCGGTTTAGGGAATTGTTTATGATCATCTTTCATATTAATATTTCATATTCGCAATAATCCATACGAGATATGCCATGTTTTGTACCAATGGAAATGCTGTAATCAGCTAGGAATGATTAAATGCTTTATATGTAGGTGTCATATCTGCATTAGAAGTTAGGAATAGGTATGTTCTATCGGTTTGTCAAGTTATGGGATTCCAGGGCACTCCCAAACTGGTTGTCTACAAACCTTTGTTTCTCTTAATGGCCCATTAAGGAAGCTCTGAGGGGCAGTGGGCCCAGGGAGGAACCTGCTCGGTGAGTCACTCCGACCGACCATGTGACTCAACTCCATTTTGATTTGCAAAAACTCCATACAGCAAGAGCAAGGCCAGAGATGATAAAATGCAGCAGTCCTATCTCCATTTTGTCTTCAGCCTCCAATCCACAACTAACACCTACCTCTGGAATCATTCTGCTACAACTGAACAAGGGACCAGGACCCACCCAGATGCTGGGTGTATACCAGAGGAATTGGACTAACCTGCAAACTCCAAGTTCTTTAAGGATTTTGCTTTCTATGGACTCTAAATCATTTGTATGTATGTGATTCACTTTGACCCTTTAACATCGCCCGTATTTTGTGTTAAAACTTTAGTTATAATTACTAAAAGGACTAGCTGGCAGTGTGGTATTTTGAGTAAGACCCAAGCCTATAATGTTCTGGGGGATGTGGCTGGTCCTTTGGGGTCAGGAGAACCTATTTCTTTAAGAAACCCAGTGGCTAAGTGGGGACCAGAGGAACTGATGTGTAATAAAGGAGGCTGTTTCTATTTTGCTATGCTTCATGATCACCGCTGTGGAGAATCAGCACCATGTTTTGTTACTGACTGGAAGACTGGTTTAAGTACCAACAGTCAGTAGTTTCAGAGTTTGGCCCCCGCGTTTGCAGCTTGCCCTGATTTTTGCATATTCAGGAAGTTACCTCAGGAGGCCCAGATCACAGGGGAGACAGTGGAGTGAAGCCTGCATTTGCATACTCCAAGCTTTCATGACCCCCCCCATCCCTGCAGATACAGATCCCCCTCTCCAAGGAGACTGGTCAGTTGCAATGGGACACCTCCTACCATATGTAGGGGTGTATGAGGTAGAGGATCGGAGAGCAAATGTAGATTTGGCCGCTAGGTGCTAGAAAGCGTCATATGCCAACGATGATTAGTCTTTTCCAAGGAAGAAGCAGCAGCACAAACCTCTAAATCTACATGCCACGTGATAACCCCAATCACAAATCAAAATGCCACAAGATAACACCATCACTGACTGTTTTGATAATGCTTATAATGCCCCGTGTCCTTGAAAATTAAAAGAAACGTTAGTTTTTAAATATACAGTATTTCAATCAAAATGTTCCCACAGTCCTCAAAACAAGTAAAAGATTAGTGGTGATGAGAAGCATTCACAGTGTAAGACATTTTCAATACTGAACTTGGATACTAAGGGAGAAAATTAACTTTATTAGAAGTTCTCATAGATACAGAAACTTTAAGGCCAGAAGGAACCACCATTATTATCTAGTCCAGTGGTTCCCAACTGGTGTGCCGCAGCAACTCCTCTGGTGTGCCACGAGAATTGCTGGAGCCAGAGCTGTGACGGAGGCCCCATGCGGCCCTGGCGGGGGGTGTTTGCCGGAGCCGCAGCTGTAGCAGAGGTCCCAAGTGGTCCCGGCCCGGGGGGGGAGGGAGTTCCCTGGAGCCACGGTGGAGGCCCCATGTGGCCCCAGCCAGGGGGTTCCTGGGAGCCAGAGCTGCTGCTGTGGGCAGCAGCATCATGTGACCCCTGCTGCTGGGTTCTCCAAAGCTCCAAGTGGCAGCCCCAAATGGCCCCAGCTGCCAGGAGGTCCCTGAGCTGGAGCCAGAGCCATGGGCAGTGGTCCCATGTGGCCCGGCTGGGGGATTCCCTGAGCTGGAGCCATGGGCAGTGGTCCCAAAGCAGGGTGCCATGGCTCATGAATACGCCAGTTAATTTGAATACTCATGATTTTGTCATGGTGGTGTGCCGTACCATAACTGAAGGCCTCAAGGTGTGCTACAGTAGAGAAAAGGTTGGGAATCACTGATCTAGTCTAACCTGCATATTGCAGACCACTCACTGCTCTAAATGACCCCTAAGCTCTGACTGAGTTACTGAGCAACCCTGGCAAAACACATTGTGCTGCACCAACAGGAGGGCATTTCTTATTGATGCAGTGCAGTGGGGATGTCACGATATTAGGCATTAGGAAGTCAACAGGAGATATGCAATGTTACTATATGTAGCTCGCACATCTCCAGTCAAATGTTGCCAAAATCCGCAGCTAGTGCAGACCAGGCCTCAGAACCTTCCCTGTTTAGTGTCCCATCACAGTCTATGGGAATTATTTGCTGCGGGCAGTTGCAGAACGGCTACATATCATTGTACACAGTCTCATCATAGCATTCCCTCCATGACCTTATCAAGATCAGTCTTAAGCCAGTTAAGCTTTTGCCCCAACTGCGCCTCTTGGAAGACTGTTCCAGAACATAATTTATTTAATGGCTAGAAATTTCATCTAACTTCAAGCTTAAAATTGTTGATAACCTGTTTATATCCATTTGTCTGTATGTCAACATTCACACTGCAATTAAGTAGAATCATAGGGTTGGAAGGGACCTCACAGGTCATCTAGTCCAACCCCCTGTCAGAGGCAGGACCACTCCCACTAAACCATCCCAGTCATGGTTTTGTCCAGCCGGGCCTTAAACACCTCCAAAGATGGAGATTTCACCACCTCCCTCGGCAGCTCATTCCAAGGCTTCACCACTCGCCTAGTAAAGTTTTTTCTAATATCCAGCTTCGACCTCCCTAACTGCAACTTGAGACCACTGCTCCTCGTTCTGTCCTCTGTTATTACCAAGAACAGTCGAGCTCCATCTTCCTTAGAGCATCCCTTCAAGTAGTTGAAGGTCGCTATCAAATCCCCCCTCAATCTTCTCTTCTGCAGACTAAGTAAGCCTAAAGCTTTCAATCTTTCCTCATAGGGCTTGTGCTCCAGCCCTTTTATCATTTTGGTTGCCCTCCTCTGAACTCTCTCTAGCATGTCCCTGTCCTTTTTGTAGTGGGGAGCCCAAAACTGAACACAGTATTCTAGATGTGGCCTCACCAGTGCAGAATAGAGGGGAATGATCACATCCCCTGATCTGTTGGTGATACCTCTTTTGATGCAGCCCAGTATGCCATTGGCCTTTTGGCAGCAAGAGCAGACTGCTGACTCATATCTAGCTTCCCATCCACCATGACCCCCAGGTCCTTTTCTACACTGCTGCTAGCCCCTCTGCTTAATATGCAGAAGGTCGTGGGTTCAAGCCCCAGGGGGTTGGACTTGATGATCTCACGAGGTCCCTTCCGATCCAACCCTATGATTCTATTCTATTCTAAATTCTACTTAGTTGAATGTTTCCCAGCCTGTAACAGTGCATGGGGTTTTTTCGTCACACATGCAGGATTTTACACTTGTCCTTATTGAACCTCATAAGATTTCTACTGACCCACTGTTCCAATTTATCTAGGTCTCCCTGAATCCTGTCCTTGCCCTCCAATGTGTCTACTGTTCCCCCCAGCTTGGTGTCATCAGTAATTTCTCTTCCTCTCTGATACTTATTCTTTTCCATTCCTCAAGTCATCCTAACAGCCCTTCTCTGCACCCAGCCCACTTTGGATTCATCCTTCTTAAACATGGAAGACCAAACTGCACACAGTTTTCCAAATGAGGTCTCACCAGTGCCTTGTACAATGGTACTAACCCTGTCTCTACTGGAAGTACCTTATCTGATACATCCTAGGATACATAGCAGTTTTTCACAGATGCATCACTCTGACAGCTCATAGTCATCCTTTGATCAACCAATACACACAAGTCTTTCTTCTTCTCTGTCACTTCCATCTGTTAAGTCACCAATTTAGTGAATAAAAAAAAAAAACAACCACACACACCTCATTCTGGGCATTCACATCTCCTACCAGCTCAATGAGTCATACATATTGTGTAAGTATCAGCTTGCCTAACAGGACAAAATATTTTAAAGACTCTATATACAGGACAAATAATTATTGCTTAAACTGATGAATACATGCCACAAAATTCATTATTTTACTGCCTGCCTCATGGCTGTCTCTTTACCTAATAGTAGCAAATGAACTGAATGTTCACCAAAAATATTCCAAGAAAACATGGACAATTTTACAATCAGAACAACAAAAAAGTTATATACCGTTACGGCTTTGTGATTTTTAAGAAGATCAAAAGTCCTTTACAATAGATATTCTAAATTCAGTGGCCTATTTTCAGATTATAACATGCATGATTATTCTGGATGTCTGGACAGTGATCCAGAAAGAAAAGTCACCTGGTATGCAAGGTGTAGTATTTGTCTATGCAGGAATGTCAAACTGAACCAACTTGATTAACCTAGAATTCACCACATCTACCAATCATAAAATAAAATTTTAAAATTATGAACTTCCATGTCTTAACTAAAGTACTTTATGGTGTGTGTGTGGGGGGGGGGGTGCAGCCAGTTTTATAAGGAAAAGTGTACACCAGTTAATATTTCATATTAGGTGGGTTTTGTTTTGTTTTGTTTTTGTGAACAGTTAACTATATTAGAGACTTAAAACTCAGGCTACATAAAAATCTTTCAGGAGAGATTTTCAAAAACACAAATGGACATTACGTGCCTACCTCCCAGTGATAAGAACAGAAACTGGAAGTTAAAGGGAACATTAACTCACAATCTTAAAAAGGAAAATTCCAAGTAGCACCAAATTAAATTATGTTGATTTTCAAAAACCAAACTGTTTATAAAAAATAAGTTCACAATTATACCAGAACTCTTTTGGGCACCAAAATGAAAGAACTCAGATAGAAAAAAAATTGCTTTACCATGCATACAATGGTAGAAGTCAATCAAAGGCAGGCTTAGCATTTACATAACAATAACATTATTACCTATGTCTACAGCTAAGTTCCTACAGCAAGATTTTCAAAACTACCTAAAACTACTTTAAAAAAATTTTACCACACTTCCTTATTAAGGTGCCCAAGTAACTGGCCCGAAGATTCAGAAGCAATGAACCCATAGCTGCTATCCCTAAAGTCTGTAAAGAAATGTGCATTCAAGAACATCCTCAGTAGGCATAAAACAGTGATGTCCTGAACTTAAATTCAACTTCTCCTTCTGAATTCATGAATCTGAATCTTCATCCTAGCTATAATACACATGTTCAATAGAAGAATTATTTCAATCAATGACAGCCTAAATGCATTTGCTTTGCTGTATAACCTACCATAATAAAGTGACAAATGCAAATATAAGAGAATATATTTGGCATGTTAGACTGTTGTTCCATTAGAAACCTGAAGAACCATATTTAATTTTACTTTAAAAAAATAAGCACATCCCCCTGATTTTTAAAAAAATCTACTATTGTTACAAGTAATACAACACCAAAAATTGCTGAAACTAAAGACTAGAAAATATTTTTCTTATATATCTTTACATAATCATTTTCTCTTTCACTACCATCAACCTCCTGCGTATGTATGCACGGTCTCCAACATAACATGATGAAAGAATGATTTAAAATAAGAAAATATTGTAAAACAAAAGGATGATAAATCAGAGCTTAGTATAATATCTAGAACTACTTTTAATTTTTTGTTTGCTTGTTTTTTGTTCAGTTTAATTAAATAGCTAAGTTTAAGGAGCACAGCTAAGAAGATCTGCAAGAATGAAGCTAAATTCATAAGCCCTATGGAAGAGGAAATGCAAGAAAGCTGTTCCTTAGAGCTTAAGCTCCAGAGGGGTAGCCGTGTTAGTCTGTATATAGCAAAAACACCAAGCATCCTCAAAAAGTCACCCTTAAAATCTCAAGTTGGCCCCCCTAAACCTAGAGGCATTCAAAACTCATGTTACTTTTGAAATATTGGCCTAACATGTCTCAATTAACTAATCTGATTACTCATGAGCCAAAAAAGCATGAGGAAAAAGGTTATAGTTCTGCCAGATTTTGTTTCACAGTATTTTAAATGCCTGATCAGCATTCTAGAAATGCCTCAAACATTCTGAATTATGTTTTATAGAATGAGATTGTTAAATTAATTACAGATTAGTTTCAGTCAAGTAAACTTAAGGACAAAACAATCCATTGTTACTATAAAGGAAGGCTTGCTCTACTTAACTATGGAGAAAAACTATTTTCTCCATAATACTTAGTGAAAAAAGTAGCATTTCTTAATAAAATTGCTAGGTGGACTCCAATTTTTTAGTCATACTCAAAAGGCAAGATTACATATGGACAAAATCTGCAAAACAATAGTGGTTAAAAGAAAATGTTTTTCCCTTTAAGAGCTACTCTGCCACCCCCTAAGTCATCTAAAATCATAGCTTTTAATTTTTAAGAAGAGCTAGGTTTAAAGACTGTTGTCTAATTTACTCACAGAGTAGCAGCTATGTTAGTCTGTGTATAGCAAAAGCAGCAAGAGTCCTGTAGCACCTAACAGACTAACAGATTTCTTCGTGGATAAGCTTTCCTGGGCTTCTAACGAAGTTGGCTGAAGAACACGATAGCTTATACTCAAAGAAATCTGTTAGTCTACAAGGTCCCAAAGGACTCTCGCTGCTTTTTTCTAGTTTATATATTTCATTAGAAAAACACATTTTTAAAAAGATATCCTAAACAAGACGGGCCAAGATTTTCCCTAGCATTATACTAATGAAGCCACAGGTGTTACACCAGGTCCAATAAGTTGCCTACATTGTTTGGAATTTTACCAGTCACTTACCAGCCAGAGAACCAAATTCAATACCTAGAAACCATTAGTGAGCACTGGTCAGCTATAATAAGCATCCCTGAAATAGAACCTTGTGATAGCATTCTAAAATTATGTTGACTCACATCAGCTGCTTATATCAGCAGAGATCTGCTATAAACATATGAACTATACTAGCTCTAGAAGAGGCAGAGTGCTGCTTTGGAAAGATCATCACAGAATAGAGGAACAACCATTACCTGGAATAAGCCAGCCAGCGACCCAACAGATCTTTCTTTCTACTTTCAGAATATTCCCAGGAACCACACCCAAGGACAGGAAAAGGACCTTTGATAACTCAATCCTCAAAAACAAATTATAGGTATATTCTTATATCTGCCAGTTTCTTAACAAACATTTCACTACTGCAACATAACCTGTTTTGCTGACCTTGTTGAAGGATGGTGTCGGGGAGACCATGAGCACTGACTAAGGTCACAGTAAGAGGAGAAAAGCAGGAAAACAGATCAAAGAGCACTTTGTCAGCTGGGTAACAATGTAAAAAAGCAATGCTGAAAGATCAAGTTTAAAGAATGAATAAGAATGGTTGACTTTATTTATTAAAAGCAACGTACACTATTTTATTTGTATTTTAATCTGCAGCAAAAAAAACTTACCTTGTGTGAAAACTCAAACAACACTATTTCACAAAACTATTTGTCTGGAAGACTTATGTTTCAATGACAGTCAGAAATGCATTTGAACAATCATGGAGGAAAAATAAAAAACAAACCTATGAAGTGTTCAAAAACTTTAGTGTATGTGTTTAATTTATGTGTGTGTGCATATATCTCTTATATGACAGTGGCTTTGCAACAAAGAGAAGATTGGGTAAGAAATGCTAGAGTGAATCCAAGACACAAATGAAATATTAGGGAACACGTAGTAAACTCTAAAATGGTGATTCCTTACCTCCAACCCCAAAGTTCCCTTTCTACAAGGCTGTTGATGGAAGCCAAGCCTCTTGAATATTATATAATGTAACCTCGACTTTTAAAAAAATAACGGAAGGAGGAACAAAACCCATTTGTGTAATATTATGACCAACAGAATCCTGGATGTTGTGGGTTTAGTTTTAATTACGCTTCCTTACTGGAAATCAGCTCTCTCACGTTATCATAAGTTACAGAACAACTTTAGCAAGAAGCAAATTCCTGAACAGTTTCAGCCTGCAACTGTTTTGCAAAAATAATATAATGGTACATTTTCCACAAAACAGCATAAAACTGACAGGAAAATGTGAAAACAGCCATTAGAATTGTGCACTTCGTTCTCTTTTGTAGTACAAGAGAACATTCAAACTACATACAATGTATGTAGCCTAGTCCAAATGACATATTCAGCAAAAATCACAAAATATAAATTCAATCAGGGTATGTCCACCCTCACTCCTTAAATCAAAATAATGCTGATTATTTTGATTTAAAAGATTGCACGTCCACACTACACTTCCTCATTTAGAAATAAGGTGCTCCCTCATTTCGAAATAAGGAAAGTCATTTTGATACAATAAAACTTAGCATTATAGTGAAATCATGGTTAAAACAAAATTGTTATTTCAAAATAATGCAATGTGGATGTGTTATTTTGATCTAACACTTTTTGCTCTTCTCCTTCCAAGGGTGCTTTCCTTTCTCTATATGTTGGGTGGGAGCATGGCCCTTTTATATTGCCACACCTCCCGCGGTACCCCTCTCCTAAATTGAAGTACCAAGTCCTGTCCATGGACATGTTAGTTTGATTTGAGTTTCTAGAGGGGATACGTTAAATTGATTTAACTGCCTAAGGGTGGACATAGCCTCAATGAACATGCACCACATTTCACAAAGTACTTTGTTTCAAGCATGTGCCTTCTTATGCATTAAAGAAAGTGTTCAGAATGATATGTAGATTAAATAAATCTTAACAGATTAATGCCTTAAATGTCCCAAATCAACTTGATAAGAGGGGTATTTGACTTAATGCATATTATGCTTCCTGCTTATCCTATTCATTTTTCTTAAGCACACTTCTTATGTGGATTGTCACTTCCTGCCCACTCAAAGGACACCCATTATTTTATACTGATGATGCCCAATTCCTGATGAGGCTGATGTATGCAGCTAGTTAAATCATGCATTTTGTTCTCCTGTTTCACAGTATTAAGCTATTTTCTATTTTATTCTCAGGAGTTACATGACTTTAAAATATGTTTACAAAAACAGCTTTATAGTTCAAAAAAGAGAACATTCAGTAAATAACATCTTACTCAACACAAACTTCAAGTCAAATCCATTGAAAATGGTAAAATAAAAATAAAAAAAATAAAAATAAAAATAAAAAAATCCAATCACCTGTAGCTTTTAATACTGTAATATAGTCATACTCTACGGAATCTAAAAGTTTATAAAAGGATGCATCACTAACATGACAGCTAATCTTAGCTCTCATTCAAAATAAAGTTCACATGTATAGTCCTCATGGGTTACAAAGAAAAGTATGAAAACACAAAGCCTGAAAGGTTCAAAACTCAGGAGGAAAAAAAAAAGAATATCCTGTTTTCAAAAGCCAATTTTGAAACCACGCTAATTAATGAACTGGCAATACTGCATTAAATACTTAAGTGAAGATTAATCTTCACCAACCATTGCATATCAATTGGTATGACATCACCAAAAATTTGAAATTGAATCATCATGGCATTGCCTATACTGGCAAAGTGAGCAATGTTTTAAAATACATTAACTGACATGTTTTTAAAACATCACTTTGCAGACGATTTAGACAAAAGGAGTTGGCTGATAGAGGTTATATCCATACTGAATAGAAGCTGAAAGTGGACAGGTGGGTTGTTCTTCAAACACCAGGGCAATAACTATGGTGGGGCAAATGGGGTTTGCCCTGAGTGTGAATTTAAAAGGGCACTGCGGGGAAGCAATCACCCCTGCCACCTCTGCCCGCAGCAGGGATCACTTCCCCCTGCCATGGCCAGAGCTGGCAGGGGCTATCGCTTCCCCACCGCCACGGCCAGAGCCGGTGGAAGTGGTCCCTTCTCCCCGTCGCGGCGGGGTAGGGACCCCTGTTGCTGGCTCTGGCCACGGTGGGGAAGGGTCACACAACCCCCACCCCCGCTGCTGTAGAGACGGGCCCTGGATTGGGGCCTGGAGGGGGCTTTTGGGGTGCCTTCTCCAGGCACCAAAACCCCTAGTTATAGCCCTGTCTGACACACGTGATTTTGGTTACTCAGCACACAGTTCTGATGTTTATCCTTCAAGCCATGCCCTGTATAACATTGCCTTTTCTGAAGGTAAGCTTTATGTATGACTTGTAGAGCACACTAAGAGAAAAAAGTGGCAGCTTAGAAAATAAGGCTACAGTATAGAGAATACTATCACCCGTTTCTCTAAAAGCTAACCATGCCATCTGTAAGTGATACTCTTCCATCTCTGCATGAAATATTGCAGTGCAGACTCATCTCCAAGAAATGTCTAAGTGTGCCTAATTTTACTCTCTCATACCAGTTTAAATCCATTAATTTCAGTGGAGTTACCCCTGATTTACTCTGTTGTATGTTGCTGCAGAATAAGACCCAACAGAAGCATGGAAGTTCATAAAGAAAGATGAAACTCTGACCTGAAGTCAACTATGCTGTGTCTAGATATGGCAAGCCACCTGGACTCAAATTCTACCTACATAAAGGGTGGACAAGGCCCAGGAGTTGTACAGATATACTCAAGGAAAGAATTTCACTCTAAGTATATAAAGCAGCCTGCTGTTTAAGAAAGTCATAAAGGAGTATACCATCACATTTTATTACTACAACAAATAGAAATTCAGTCCACTGGAGTGAAGAAAAAAAAAACAAAACCACACCCACCACACAGGACAATCTTATTTAACTGCTTTCAAAAGCAGTATCTTTGAAGTACATTATTAAAGATTGTTCCTTGAACAAACTACTACATTAATAAAGAAGTGAAACTGTTCCAAAACACATATGTAACCTAAGGAAGGGTTTGCCGGAATAGCGAGGGCTTTGCTGAAACTGGAGCATTATGCCTCCAATAATACTTCGTGGCAAATCTAGAAAGAACTAAAATCCTAAAAGATGAATTCACTGTAAAATGTGTTATCAGAAGATCTCAAAAGCTTCAATAAAATTCCTTTTCATACAATTTAAAAATAGATTTTAAGTTACAACGTCACTTAAAAATATGTGGCAGATCTCTTCTCTTTTTCCATCTTAAAATCTCATTCCAATTCTTAGCAATTCTAAATGAATGCATAGAAAAAAGTATTCATTCCTCACGTGTCTAGAAATGACTGCGCTTTGGTTAGCTAAGAAGATTTTTATACATTTCATATCCTCTCATTTGTATATTATTTTAAAATTTAATAACTCAGAACAATATATTGTCTCAAAAAGTTTGTTTTAAGCATACATGTATTTTAGAGATCTATTGTACATGAAGTACCATAAAATTCCTCTACTACTGGACACAAAGATTTTCAAAATCACCATTTACTTTAATTTTTCTTGATTTAATAAATATATACACAGCAGTGGCTCCCAAAGGTCCCAGTCAGAACTGGGAACGCAATTATTCTAGGTGCTACATAAACACATCAACCTGTCCCGAAAAACCATTGAGTTTAAGGTCACAATCCTGCGCTGAGCCCCAAGCAGGCAAACTTCCCTCCTCACATTGAGTTCAGTATAGAAAGAGGACTAAACTAACCTTAAATGTAACAATATGTCACTGGCCCAGTGGTTCCACAGGTCAATTATTCCTGACATACAATACCAAAATAAAATACAATTAAGAGGCTAAAATTAGGGAGCTTAAAGATACTTTTAATTTAACTTCCAGTTTTCTTTGAGAAAAAGTGGTAAGACAAAGGAGAACTGGTGAAATGGAACTGCAGTCTCCCAAAATGGCACTGGTAGGACTGAGGCACCATGCTGAATTTGATTAGGCCTGGACAGACCACCTACACCTCCATGAAACAGCACTGACTTCAACAGGGCCTTGTGTGGGAGTAGCCTAAACTTATGTTTTGTTTAAAACAGTGATTAGAGACTCCCACTCAAAGCTGTAGAACCATCTGCATGATGCACACCATTACCTCATCATTTTTAATAATTTTTTCTATGGAGCTAGTGTATTTTCTGCACTGTAATACAAAATGTTCTCAAAGTAAATCTCCAAAACACACAACGTGGTTACGTATGAGACTCCCATCACCCATGAGCAGTATTTTACCAAGCAAAGATCTTAACTATTACAGAAACACTGTCATTCAATGTAGCTTTCCAAAGCCATTTTAAAAAAGAACGATGGCCACATTTAGCTGAAAAACAGTAAACACATAAAACCAATATCTCTACTGACATTTCATCTTCAATGACACGTAACTGCTTTCACTGGCGTACTGAAATGATTTTTTTTTCCTGCTTAATGAGATGGTGTCTCAAGTACAAGTATGCATTAATACTAAGGAATTAGTCAAAAAAAAAAAAAAAACAACAAAAACCTTAAATCATATTCACCGTACCAAATACAAGTCCTGTCTATATATTCTCTCTATATATTTTTTATCTTCGAGCAGTGCACAATCTTGTACCTACCTAATCATAGCCTCCTAAGTAAAAGAGCTGTAGAGATTTAGCTTTGCAAAATATATCAGCATTTCAACCAAGTTTTTAGTAACCTATATGTAGATTTTTGTTCATGGATCTATTAGTCGAAGTACTACTTAAAAACTTGATGGACTACTAGAAGAGTTATTTGCACTTTTGCTTTCTCATATAGCAAACATTTATTAAAAGTACTTCTGAACCACTAGGAAAATAATAAAGGCTACTATACTTCAAACACCACAGTCAAATGCTTAAAAACTCATAAAAAGATATAATCTGTTTAATAATCGTGCAAGGCAAAGACACGTGCAATCAGAAAAATAAGGATCTGAATGCTAATATGCATGTTCACTACAACTGCCATTTGGATAACAAACACATTGAAACTCTAAAGCTAGCATTATGATAAACCATGATATACAAGATGACATACTTATGATACGGCTTCTTCCTGATACGAGTTCTCTCCGGCACCTGAAAAATAACTTGCATTTATGGGCAAAAATAAACAACTTAAGGTGTTTTCCAGTGATGAGTCTGTCAGTATTTTTCACTCTTTTTTATACATAATTTACATCCTGCTATATATCATCTTAAAATGGTGGTGGGGGGAGAATGATTACAGATGCGTTTACTTACATTCTGTATATGTAAGCCACCATGACTTTTCCATTGCTGCTTACCTCATATGACCAAACACACTGGGTTCCACCAAACCGTCGGACACATCTTCCCACTTCCACATCCTCATGTGTGGTGTACATTTCTTGAAGGCATTCACCTATATGTGGCACCATTCTCCTGAGCACCTCCCGACTGAAGATCATTCCTGGTCCTCCCATGCAGAAATTCTCTCCAGGCTCAAGCCCCAGTTTTCCAAGTTCTTCAATATTTCCCAGACCAGTCTGCCCCAAATAGAGAGGTTTACTGCTGTTCAGTGACCTAAGAAATTCCTCCAGTTTTTCCCCTAGGAAGAGAAAGGTGAGCATTATCTCTCCAGCTCCTCTAACAATCATTTAGTTTTCTACATCTCAGCTGTTCTTTACTGTAAGAAGCACATTCT
Organism: Podocnemis expansa; assembly: GCA_007922195.1. NCBI lineage: Eukaryota > Metazoa > Chordata > Testudines > Podocnemididae > Podocnemis > Podocnemis expansa. The sequence goes on from ML681982.1 coordinate 34,751,603, forward strand.
ATGTCAGAATAAAAAGTTTATTGTGAATTTTTCTCTCTTTCAAAGCGTGCATTGGAACACAGGAAACTATATTAGACTATTACAGAAAGTGACATCAAAGGTGCTTGAGGATATTTTAAATCAGCAAAAGTCTTAGCATGGATATTCATATTAGCAAAAAGTACTTTTGCTGATACAGCAAATTTTGTCTGGTAACTGCTAGACGAGGGCAAAAACATTCTTTTTCCAGTACAAAATATGTTTTATGCTAAGGTGGTTTCTATACTAGAACATTATTTCTATTGCAGGTTATCTACAAAAATGAGAAGCATATAAAAGTCATAGTTAGATCTTACATCCTAGTCAATTTACACTGACAAAATCTGAAATGAATGCCAAAAATTAATATAAGGGGATTATTTAAAAAAAAAAAAAAACCCAAAAAAAACCCCCCACAATTAATTTAATTATATAAAACCTTCCTTTTGTCAAATATTCTTTCATTCCTCCAGAGAACTACACCAGAGTCAGTCACTTGTCTTGATGTTTCCAATGATGCAGATTAGTATACTAAAAGATAATTTAATATCGGATTCTCTTTCTGAGACCTTTTCTATTATTTTGAAGAGTCTACAACTTAACATTTTCTTGAAGTTTAAACTTAGTTCATAAAGTTAGTCTTGCAGCATATTACAAAAATGATTGCTTCCAAGTTACAGATGAGCCTAAAAGAATGGCAGTTTCTTTCTATACTACTTCTGCACTGCAAAAAGCACTTGTATATGAATATATAATTATGAAATTTAGTAAGCAATTTAGTTCATGAAGTCATTATAAAAACAAAATGACAAAATTAAATAGGTAGAATATCACACCCCTTGTTAGTAAAATTGCTACTTTCAGAACATCTTTAATACGCATTGCAAATTGAGCCATCATGCTAATAAAATATATAATCCGTTGCCATCAATGATTTTTTCCTTATCAGAACTCATGCATTTTTCATGAAGCAGCAGCAGCACCATACATTGTGAGGCAGCATTTGTCAGAAGGCCATTTTCCAATGGCACTAAATACTTGAACAGAAAGCACAATGCAACAGCATGTCAAAGATTCACTGCAAAGCATGACAAAAGCTTGGCAAGGAACCTTTACAATATTAATGGAGGAAAATAAAGAACAGTACTTTGTTCAACTGATGTGTGAAATAACAAAGGAACTGTTTTAGAAAAATCTGTTAAAATGCAGAAAAATATTTCATAAGTGTCACTTGAGAAAAATCTTCTGAAAGTTGCTTTTGCTGGATTTAAATCCAATCCTTAACTCATACTGCTCAGCCCAGGTAGAATTGGAGTCTGATACATATGTAATATTACCTGCTTTGTTGAGCAGTTACATACAGAAGGGTAAGATGTGGAGGGACTGCCACCCTTAGGCTGCATAGCTAAGCAAAGTTTTAACCGCGCACAGTGAAAAGTATAGCTGAGTTCCCACCAGCCTGGGTTTAATCCTAAAGATCATTTTCAATTCTGAAACTGGTGACACCCAGCAGAGTTCTTGCCTTCCACCAAAGTATGGATGCAGTGAGGAATCCTGTTCAAGAGAATCCACCAATCTAGAGTCCTTCAACAAATCATTAAAATAATAAGCATTTGTTTCAGACAATGAGGCGTTTGGTTGATTCTTAAGTATAAAGGTCCAGCACATCACCTTCATTGCTTCAAAGCATTCAAGAACATTAATTTTAAATGGGAAAGACTTGGATCCTGAATACTAATATCACTAAAGGCTTTGGGGCCCACCAACTGCCTTTGCTATGGGATTTAATTACAGTTCCAACTATCTATCATGCCTTCAACAACCTCCCCAGTGCAATACATACATGGAACTGAGAAGCGGGGTTAACTCTGCTACACCTGTGAGAACAGACACACATTGGTGTTTCTCTGGATGTGAACCAACAGCCCCTCTGGAAATGTTTTACAGGAAGTGGAGTGCTTCTAAGAGCATATCAGACTGGACATTTCATCCTCATTCATTACACGACAAACTTATCTATGCTCCATGATGGATGCAACTGTCTATGTGAGTGCCAAAAAAAGTATCTTCATTTCTTAACTGTAAATGTCCTGGGACAAGGGTGTATTAGCATATCTCAGATATGAGCATTAATTAAGACTTCAGTGAGCAGTGAACAGCAAGCTACTAGCATACTAAAGGGATCAGTATTTAAAAATAATAAAATCATCTACAATATTACAGTCAGCCTGCTACCGCCCTGGGCGTAGGGTTTTTTTGGAGGAGGGTTGCGGGGGGACGGGACAAAGGGAAGAGAGGACTTGGACCAGAGGAAAAACAAACACCGATCTCTGAACTACCCCTGGGGGTAAGATCGAATATCTCCTTTAAAGGATCATGCAGGGTTCAACCGTGAATTGTACGTTCATCTTTCTGAGCTCCCAGTGTCAGCAAGAACAGTCCTCAGCCCCTGCTACACATGCCACCGCTGAGGGCTCTCAGACCGTTGCAATGGTACTTCTCTTTCCAGCTATAAATCCATGCCAGGGATTTCCCTAACACCCTCCCAGACCCCCCGAATCTCCCAACACCTCCCCCAGCTGTCAGTTAGTACCAGAGTTATACCAATTGAGTGAGCATCCCCAATACTCTCTCCTAAATTCAAGTCCTGGGGAGCTGGGATTTCCCTAACGTCCCCTTCACTCCTTTTTCACCCCCCTGAATTTCTCAACACTCCCCAG
>ML681982.1:34756007-34770403 GCA_007922195.1 Podocnemis expansa
ATGCTTCGAAGATGGGGGAACTTACAGAAAGGAATGAAACTAAATGCAAGGGGGTGTAAAACATAGGATCAGGTCATAAAGTAACAGCAAATCAGAGCAGTTTACAGGCTCAAACCATGGGAAACCTGAAGTCAAATTACCCTTTGTAATGGGAAAAGAACCCATAGTCTCGATTCAGTCCTGCTTTCACAGAATTTAGCTTGCATATTAATTCGAGTTCAGCTGTTTCTCTCTGAAATCTTGATGTCCCAGGTACATCTCTAACGACAGTCGTTAACAAATCCGTCATCGAGTGATTAGGAAGATGGAAGTGCTCAGCAACTGGTTTCTTTGTTCTTTGATTTCTGATATCAGCTCTGTGCTCATTCAGCCTCTTACGGAGCGATCGTCCTGTTTGTCCAATATATAAGGTGTTGGGGCATTTCTTGCACATGATGGCATAGACCAATTTAGTGACCACCCCCAACAGTCCCCAGCTGTCAGCTAGTAACAGTGTCATACCAATTTAGTTAGCACCTCTACACCCCCAGTTGTCAGCTAGTGACAGTGTCATACCAATTTAATGAGCCCCCCCCCTTCACCCTCCTAATTTCAAGTTTCAAGTCTTGGGGAAAATACTGCCCTGCACACTAAGGGGAGGGAGAGCAGTAAACATACAGCACTCCACCCCCTTTTCACACATTTTCTTTAGTGGAAAGAGGTCACAGAGAGAGAGGTGCCCTGGTTTCTGATCAGAGGATAATTAGCAAAGGCAAAATGGTGATAGATTTTGTGAGGAAAGCCTGAGGGACTTTGTCCTCCATTCCTTCAGATTCCCACAACTCTGAATATTTAATAAAGTTCCTGGCTGGAAATTTGGTCCTGACTTTGTTTGGGACTTGCCTTACAAACTTCCCACTGGTTACTAAAAAAATTTAAAACTGATTGGGTGCTACTTAGGAAAAACTTTCTTACTAGGCGAGTGGTGAAGCAGTAGAATGGGCTACCTAGGCAAGTGATGAAATTTCCATCTTTGGAGATACTTAAGGCTCGGTTAGACAAAACCTTGGCTGGGATAATTTAGTGGGAGTGGTCCTGCTTTTTTGGCAGGGGGTTGAACTAGATGACCTCATAAGGTCCCTTCCAACCCTATGATTTTATGAATCGAGTTTCTACCTTTCACCATTTCCTCTCTCCTAAGAGAGGTAATGTTCAGCTTTTGGTATAAGGAAAGTGTAAAATCTGGTTCTTTAAGAAGCATAAGGGATAAAAATAGATGTTACTATTTTCATTCCCAGCTGAAAACAGTTTTTAAACTTTGACTTGAGATTTTTTTTAGACTTTGACTTGATTTATTTTATCAGGGATATTTGCCCCAAATACTTTCATCCACACATTGCCATTCTTTAAATATTGATACCTACAGCAAAGCTGCACCACACAGTAAATGAAATTAAGTTTCTAGCGCTCTATCTTTGCACTGGAATAATTCTTGATGGTCTCATAGTGTATATTTAGTAGTTCTTCATCAAAAGCACCTATCTTTTATAGCTTTTGAAGGTTGTGGCAAGAGGATACACTCGCTATCTATTTTGCATCAGATGTAAAGAAGGCAAGATTCAGTGTAAGGTGGAGGCTAGTACAACTAGATATTGGTGAAAACAATGAAAGTGGGAGGAAGAAGATTTTACAAAATAGTTCTTTCCAGACTGGTATCACTTAATTCTCAAAGGGTATGTCCACACTTACCTTTTAAATTGAAATAACAGTGGTTATTGCAATTTAAAAAATATTAGGTCCACATGACGTTCTTTTGAACTGAAATGACGAGCTCCATCATTTCGATTCAAGAGACCTTGAATTGAAATAGGTTAAACCTACTTTAAATCGAAACAGCCCTTGAAGCAAAAGGGTTGTTTTGAAAGAAGGCCGTTTGGACACTCTGTTTCAAAAGATGTTTTGAATCAAGGGCTTTGACCTTTCTCCCAGGGTGCATGGCACCCTGGAAGGAAGGCCCACCCCTCAGCACCCTGGCCAGGGAGAGAGGGGCACACAGGGCTGGGGAATGGAGCCCCCCAGTGCACTGCACCCCCACTGCTGGCAGGGCAGCGGGGACAGGGTTGGCCAGGTGCCCCGCATCCCCCTTCAGATGGACGGCAAGGCAGGGAAGCCGGCGCACCGCAGGCTTCCCAGCAGCTGAGGGGGGCCAGCGGGCAGGTAGCCCGGACGCTGCTTGGCTTCCCAGCAGCTGGGAGGGAGGGGCGCAGGTAAGCAGCCTGCACGCCCCCAGGCTTTGCAGCAGCTGTGGGGCAGAGGAGGCTTGGAAAGGGAGCCTGCGCGCCCCCAACTTTGCAGAAGCTGTGAGGGGGCGCCAGTAGGGAGCCTGCACACTGCTCAGCTTTCCAGCAGCTGCGGGGCAGCATGGGCAGGAAGCCCACACACACGCACCCCCTGGCTTTGCAGCAGCTGCAGGGAGGAGGCATGGGCAGGGAGCCCACGTGCTGCCTGACTTCCCAGAAGCTCCCTGCCCCCCGCTACCCCACAGCTTCTAGGAAGCTGGGTGGCATGCGGGCTCCCTGCCTCCCACCGCCCAACAGCTGCCAGGGGAAGCTGGGTGCCTGGTGGTCCCTCCCCAGGCATAGGGTCAGCAGGAGGAGGGATGCAGGAGGCAGGAGACTCCCTGCCCTGGGGGCTTTTTTTCCCTGCCTGGCTCTCCAGGTGAGAGCCAGGCAGGGGATTGGGTGGCAACGTGGCCTTGCCAGGGGGCCATGTTGCCACACCTCCCAGGATGCCCCTCTCCCAAATCAAGCTAGCAAGTCCGATGTCTGATCATGCTAGTTTGATTTGGGTTTTATTGGTCTGGACCTGTTAAATTGATTCAACTTGAATTGATTTAACAAGTTTTATTTCACTTTGGTTAAATCAATTCAAGTAGAATCAATTTAACCACCCAGGTGTGGACATCGCCAAAGAGAAGAATGAAACTTCTTTTACTTTTTTTTTTATGTGTTGGAAGTCACTACAGATTTTCCATCTTAATTGCAGAATTTGTAAGTCTTAGTTTCACAGTTTTCTTCTATTTTGTGCCAAGTAGAGTCAACTCTGCTTAACATGCAGAAGGTCCTGGGTTCAATTTCCACGGGGTTGGACTCAGTGATCTCACGAGGTCCCTTCCAGCCCTATGATTTGATTGATTGATTGATTGAATAATAACTCTACAGAACATTCACCTACAAAGAGGCTAAAGTAACTTTTGTTCTCTGACTGTACTCTTTCCACAAAACTACAGCATAGAAGCTTATTAAATGTTTGAGAAATGACTGTTTTTAGGATCAAGAAAGAACACATGCATTCTAATATTCTACCCTTTGTTAACCATCCCTCAGTTTTTCTCTGCATTTTTGGTGTGGTTGTGGTCATTTTGATCCTAGGATCTGGGAGAAACAAAATAGGTAGTGGAACATCTTTTACCGGATCAAGTTCTACTGATGAAAGGTGCAAGATTTGATGCCGCATTTTCTTTCCAGTCCCAAAATCTGGATAGCTTGAAAGTTTGTAACTTTCACCAACAGAAGCTGAACCAAGAAGCCATACTATCCCACTGATCTTGTCTTCTCCACCCAACAGTCCATGGGGCAGGGCTGGGCTGGGGTATTTACGCCTTCAAGCACAGAAATCTCAGGCAGAGAATGTGGGGGGCACAGGGATTGAAGGGAGACAGGTATTAAAAGATGCCACTATAAGAGAAAGCAATGGTCAGATACATAATTGCCACCTTAAGTCTGAGAACAATAGTACAAGTTATTTGTTCAGAAACATGCTGTAATATTAAGATCACTGAAGGCAGGAGGAAATTACCCTTCCACTGGAAAAAAAACCGCGGGGGGGGGTCTCAAAAATGGCACCAGAGGCACGGTTTGTCTCAAAGCTTTCAGTACAAGATTTTGGCTCATATTAGGTGTCCCCGCCACTCACTACTCCAACTGCCACCCCTGTAAATTTAGCTTCCTCTCAGAATTAGGTTAGTTTCTTTCTGTCTCCCACACCAACAGATGTTCACTCATAGCTAGGCAGGTCCTTTGTTTTCAAAATTAGGGCCTCAGTGTTACCAGTGCACCTGTATCGTTGTCAGAGTGACTGCCCAGGTGTAACTGAGTGGTACTAAATCAACAATTCCACTGATGACATGCAAGAAAAATTTGACTCACTCAGGTTCAGCTGTTCTGGCTCCTCAAGTCTAAAAGCTGTGGAAACTTAATAAAAGGAGCAAAAAAGAATTCTGATTAAAAAGGATGATTTTTACATCCTTATTCTCAAGAGTGAAGCCACACTTTAAGGTGCTATGTGCTACCAAATTACTTTATAAATGGGTTAACGAGAACTCAAGGAGAAAAGTTGACATCAAGCTAAAAGGTTTAAATGATTTCTGAGTATGAATATGTAGATGTACATACATTCTAGATGTGTAATGCAGTACCAGTATTTTGATATACTACTTGGGCTTTTCTGGGTTGCATTTGTATGAAATAACTGTGGCACCTAGTGGTTAATGGCAGCCACCACCCAATGTGTGTTCCCTACTGAAAGGTGATACATGGTAACCCTGGTAGGCTGTATGTCCAGTTTAAAATAAAGCCTTTTATTTTGTTAGTCATCTAGATGTTTAATTTCATACATTCAGTCAGTTAGCTAATGAATTTCTTTCATCTTGTAATGCACCCACAAAGACATACAAAGTGATGTGGGACGAGGGGACTGTACATCAATAGCATCACTCCCACACTGATAAGTAATAAGGAATAGAAGAGACTAAAATGGTACGAGTCTTAGACACTTTTTTGAAAGATGGTCTTGTAATTGAAGCTGAGGATTGGGAGTTGGAAGATCTATGTTCATTTTCCAGGTGTGCCATAGATTTCTGTAACCTCCTGGGAGTCATTTATCCATTACTTGTGCATGAGGAAAACAGAAGCATAAAGAAGTTAGAACTTCTCTCAAGGCAGTTTTGCAAAACAATTTGTCGTCTGTAAGGCACTTTAAAATCTTCTGATGGAGAAATTGTTGAAATGCAAAAGCATTTAAAAATAATAATGTTTCTAACTGAGAACCTCTGATACGTGATGTAGGAATTTTTTTTTTAATGGGAAAAGAAGAAGCACCAGCAGATAGAGATACAGGAGAACTGGGAAACTTCTTCCCTTGAAAGTGGTATGCATTTTCTTACATTTTACAATGCACGCTCTTTGCCCTGATTAACTGTGGCAATTGTTTATTCTCAGCGGCTGGTATCACAGGGCTTAGATGACCCGTGCCTGCTGATGTGGTGGGTGAGGGGGTGGAGTAAGGCAACCAGCTTCAGCCATTTCTGAGCATCCTCATTCTTGGGGACTGGTCAGGTGCATCCTAAAATTCTGTAGTCTCAGTTTTTTCCAGTAACTTGACTGCATCCTCAGCAAGCTACCACCAGGGAAACAACTTTATCTGTTGGGTGATTTAACCTCCAGTCACCACCACCACCACCACCACCACATGTTGGCCACCATGAAATGGGAAATGTTAGTGATAATGGGCAAAAACTACTAGAGCTCTGCATCCACTGTGGGCTGTGCATTACCAGTCCCTAGTTCCAAAACACAGTCGCTTCTGGAGAGTCTTACTGACAGATTCCAATCTAGACACTAGTGCCAAATTGATTTAATTGTCACTTGCAGACAGCACCTAAAGGATGTTCTCCATAATCTGTTTTCACAGTGCAGACTGACATGAACCATATGCTTATGTACTGCTAGAACAGGTTGTCAGTGTGGAAATTCCATTATACCAAAACAAAAGCTGTTACCCATGTATTGACATCGCTACCACAGAGACAAAGGACAGCATCTCTAACGCAATATGAATCTCAGGGAATCTATTTAAAATCAATTGCACTTTTCCTGAATGCTGATACAGCATGAAACACCCTGAGAATAGATATCCATATATTGTAACTGCAAACTTAGCCTTTGGTAAGAGACTATACAAAATAAAAACTGGTATGCTGTATACTCTGAAGAATGCTTCTAGTTTTTGAAGCAAAACAAACAGCACATCTCTACCAAAACATGAACCCTTCTCCTGTGATGTGCTCAGCACAGAAAATTGAAGAGCGCACTGCCACCAACAGGCAAAGCAAGCAAAGTTCTTGGTCAAGTAGGAACCAAAGCTTTCAACAGCAAAGTACTGTATTTGAGAAAGCAAAATTTTTCACTGTTCTCAAAACATCTCTCTTGGCTTGGTCTTCTCTCCCAGATGAATAATGGATGCATTACAAAAGCTCTCTTGTATGGAGAGCCTATAAATGTTCAAAGATAAGGGACTGACATAGACTCAGATTCAAGGATGCTTGCAAGAGGAACTTCAAACTGTTCAACACTGACACCACACACTGGGCAGACCTAACTAATAACAGGCTGTACTGGAGGGCTGTACCACACGAGGGAGTCAAGAGAGGCTAGAGATAAGGTTGAAAGAGAAGGAGTTAAGACGAAGCATGGCTGACCTCAGGCACTAGTCATGGCAGCTTCATCTTTTTGCCCTGTACCTTATGTGTGCCTGCATTATCACTAGCAAGGGCTCACTTGAGAATTGATCCTTTTAGTCACTCACTATGCTGCAGCCTGGTATATAGTAATGAATTGCTTTGGTGTTTTCATCATTGTCTTTCAAGAAGTACAGCTGTCATATAATGGATGTGAGAGAAATAATCTAGAGCTGGTTAGTCCTGTTCATTGCTCTTGGTCTTCAATACATATTTGCCTTATGTGCAGATCCAAGGCCAAGGCTAAGATACAAAAGACTGAAATAAAACACCCCGCAATACTCAAAACAAACCTTGGCTACAGGCAAGGGAAGAATCATATTTGTACACATCCACAGTTGCTCCCTGGCTGTTTCCTTTTATCTTGCTGAGACACCTGCTGTGTTACTGGAGAGAGACAGTTCCATTTATTTATAAACTGCCAATAAACCTATATTCTTTCTGCAATTTTCCTGCTGCCTGCTCTCTAAATTTACTACTCTAAATACTGCCAATTAAATATCTTTAACTCATGTTAAATTTGATTTTTTTCCTTGCATTTCCTTACTTAGTGAAAGTACCTGTTATGTCTCAGGTTATTGGGGAGCTACCTAAATCAAGGCACTCATACCAAGAGCTTTGTTGATCCTTGCTTCTCCGCACGAGTGTCTGACAATATTGACTACCTCCCAGAGTCCATCCACAGCATGCGCTGGGCTCAGTGCAAGACTTGGGATGGTTTTTCAGAAAGCTGCATCTTATCTGCTCATTCCCAAGTCCTAGTCAGCAATCTTTGTAGGGGATGCCCCAGGATACTCCTACATCACAACAGGCATTACAGATATCCTGGCTAGAAGTGCCCTCTGCTTCTGTTACAGCCTTCCTCTTAGATTCAACAAAAAAAGGCAGATTTAAAAGTGTAGCTCACTCAGTGAAGGTTCCCAGAAGATATCCTAAACAAAGCATATCCTTTTGGGGTTGCATTAGCCAGTTCAACCCGGCTGAGAGTGTAGATTGCAATATCAAATATACCCCCAAAACATTTTGCAATGGCTGCGTGGAGGGAGTTTAGCCTGTATGTTACATCAGCTAAGTCAAGGTTGAATGAAGTTCCTCATCTTCCTTTCTACATCTTGCCTGACACTTGCCCTTCATTTAAATTGTCTTGCTTTGCTATCAAGCATCAGATTCCAGCTCAGCTGCCACGGCCTTTCTGCACGCAGGCAGGTGATTGGACCAGGCTCTAGTCAGTTAACCCAGTGGATGGACCCCAATCCTAGCTTCACTTTGACACTTCAGCAGCTGGTTCCAAGAACACAGATACATTTGATTGCCTAATCTCATTCTGTTTTTTATTTGTTAGTTTGCTAAAATAGACAATACACTTCCTGGGAAATTGTTTTAGATGACTGTAGTAAGTAATCCTGTAGTTGCAGAAGGTGCAAAGACTGTTATTCAGCAAACAAATCTAAAATATATTACAGTAGATGCAGTAAGCATTTTACTCTAAAGCAAGACTACTGAGTAATAGGATTTTTAAAAATCATAACTGTCGATATGCAGAAAAATTATCCGGGAGTCAGTCTATTAGCTGTTAACCCAGATGTCTTTTCGTGATATTCAGCTAATGCCCTATCTGTCAAACAACATAGCAGAAGTACTCATTTCCTGTGATATAGAGCAAGATCAATTGCATTGCAAAAGTCAATTTTGTTTTGAATTGTATGTTGCATCAAAGACAGCTTTAGATTTTATCTGTCCTTTTAAAAAAATATGAACCACCACAATCATTAATCTCTATTTCTTCCTCTTTGCTGGAGACTCTGGTGAAAAATATTGAGAGGGTGTGAATAGTAGACCTACATGTGGCTGCATTTCAAGTGCAGTCTCATCTGAGATGGTTTAAAACCCTCTAAAGAAGTCAGCAAAAAAGGAAAACTGAAGACTTGATATTTATGGCACTTCATGTGTTCTGAACAAGTAGAAATTTGGTGCTACAAGAAGGGCAGGGGTGGTCTAAAGAGGAAAAAGAAATCCTGAGATCCTTTAGTAAAACCCTTTGAAGCCACTGGTAAGATTCTTTAGTGTCAGTGGAGCCAGGATTTCACATTTGATTCCTAATGATTAAAAAGCAGTAAAGAGGCTTAGCAATTATTTACTCTCAAGATGAATTCAGAGGGAAGATTATGTACTTTTAATATAGACTGTGTAATCAAATACTATTTTAAAAAATTTGCTCAGTTCATGGACAACATGGGTCAGAGTCCCAAGAGTCTGAGTAATTTCAAAATTCCTGCAAGGCTAATTTCTGAAGCTATTAGTATTTAAATTCCCTTTCACAAATGCAATAGTTCATAAGTACCCAAATACAGATATACTGTATGTGGGCACATACGCATCATTACTGCTTGCATTAATGGTACATTACCAGAGGTATCGATTTATTCTGTTTATCTTTACTCTTACCCTCTGAATTTCTGCAGCATTTATTCTGTATATAGTGTTAAGCTTTAGAGTCCACATTTTGTATGAATATGCATTTTAATGTGAAGTTCTACTCTGAAAATGACTGTGGTCCAGTCTACTACCCACTGAAGTTGATGGAAATCTTTTCTATTGACTTCAGTTGAGCATAGCACCTTGTGTACAAATAATCCTTTAGTCAAAACACTTCCCCCCCCCCAAAAAAAAATGCTGCTCCACGTGTTGCAAGTACTATCTACATACTTTAGATAGAAAAATATGTTTTTACTCCTGTTACCACTGCAGAGCCAGTACAGCTAACAATGGGGAAACTGGACTATGGTGATGTTTTGCTATCGTTCACTGAATCATTTATGAAGTTCCAGATTAGAGGGTAATGTCCAATTTGGAGTCAGTGAAGTTACACACTTATTGCTGACGATAGAATTTGGCCTCCAGAACCTTTATTACTGATGATATACGAGAAAGCAAAAGTACAGTGACAGACAATTTTAGATTCATGTTAAGTTGCAAGGCTGGCCATTAGAAAGCTCAACTTGTGTGTAAAGTGAGCATGTGTGATCTGGAATTGTACTGTAGTCACATTGCTTTGTATAATACCAGAAAAGCAGCAAGATATAACAATGAGGAATACATTACAAGCTTCTATATAAAATAGAAGTCATTGAGTGGCAGTAAACATGGAACTCTGAAGTTATTTTCTATCACTTTTTGGAGTAGTGCAGTAATTTAAAAATCAAATGGCAGAAGCCAAGGAATGCATTCTATAGGCCTAATCCTGTAACCCTTACTCATGTAAATACTCCTTACTTGTGCAAAATAGTTCAAGGAATGCGGATTGCAGGATGTACAGTAAGGGAATCAATATTTATTAAGTGTTGCAATAATGGCATTATCTTCTACTATATCCTTCCTTTCAAGATATAATTGATCAGATCCTGTCTATTATATTTTATCATAATGCAAAACTGCTAAAAACCCAAACTAGATCCCACTGTCCCTGATAAAAGGGTCTGCATATAAAAATCTTCCCTCCTACTCCTTAGAAATTAAGGAGGGCTCTTGTTATTACCAATGGTTTGTGCAGAGGGAAAATGGTATTGAGGGAACAGAGAAGAGATCAGATGAATATGCATCTCCTTCCCCGCCCACAAAAATCTTACCTGGAGAAAGAACTATAAAGCATCCCTGTAGCTAGGCAGAGTCCCTGGCACCATAGGTTTATTTCACTACTTTCATTGCCTATGAGTTGGAGTCTGCTGGGGACCACAGCCCAATCAGAGCTAATAAGCCTCTGCATAAGTCATGGGAAGTTCACCAGTTTTGGAGGAGTCTCCATAGCCTTTATCACAGAGAAGCAGGACTTGTCCCCAGCTGTGCACTGTGGGGAAATCTCCATGAGGAACTGAAGAAAATTTTCATAGAAACCACCACTTTTTTTTTCTTTTTAAACTATGGGAGGTTGGAGCTAGGGAGATGATCTAGCCCAGCGATGTTCAAACTATGGGTCGGGATCCAGTACTGGGTCACAGACCCTCAGTTACCAAGTCATGGCACCTCCTGCTGCTCCCACCACAACACTAGAATGCATTTCTCAAAGATGTAACTTTGGGTTGTGGAAAGAAAAATCACTCCCTCCCCCTCCCCCCCATTGGGGCCTAAGAAAAAAAAGTTTGAAAACCACTGATCTAGCCTAATCAAATTATTGGAGAAAGGGATCTATACCACATTTCTTACTACTTCCATGCTTTTTTTCCCCTAGTACTGTTTTTCATAGAGGAAGAATATTTTGCTTGTCTGTCATCATTGTTTTGTAGCTTTTCTAAGGGGCAGTAGATGTCACATGCCTTACAAATTGGTTCCCCATTTGAAAAGAAGTCAGTGATGTTCTCTGGGTATATTCTGTGCAACTTGTTTTATTTACACACTTCCAGGCTCTCTCCCAGGATTGGTATGTCAAAAACCACACAGAGAATTCCTGCTATCGGAATTCTCAGAACATCCATGCTTAGATCCGAGAGAGCAACTATGCCTCAAGAACCAACTTCAGTTAGAAAGATCAAGGTAGGGAACAAACAGCCTTCATTTTTGCCCCTGCTTCTCCAAAGAAGTCACAATAGAGAAGCATCACCACAGAGTTTTCTTCCAAGACTAAAAGGTGGCTTTCAGATGGGGTGGGGGACCTTGTTGTAATGGCACTTTTTGATGACCTGGACCATAACAATTAAAATAAAGACCATGAGAGAGAATTAAAACAATTTGTGACGTAAAGGAGCCCAGCTCTAATAGCAACAAGCCATGCCAGACGTGCATTAATAAACTTCCGATACTTTTCCCAGTTGGTTGAAACAAATCCCAGGCAGCCAGGAACAGCTTATTAATGTATATTCTTTTGTGGATGTGGTTTTCCCCTAGGAGAGCAATATAAAGATCAGATTCAGTGTTCATATCCCATCTACTGTACATTTTGTTTTGTCGTCATCTGAATGAAATCATTTCATTTAATATGGTCAAGCCAGTATAAAGAAGATTCTACCAAACCAAAGTCAAGAAGTAAATTTTAAAAAGCATAAGAAAGAAAAACCAATAAGTTAAGGCAGTTGCAACTGTACAAGATAATCCAAACAAGAGACAAGACCACCATTATTTGGTATTACACCACCATGTTATTTTTTCCTAAAAATTTAGAGTTCTGTAATTACAGAGCCTCAAATTGTTCCCACCCCCCCACCCCCAAGTGGGACACAGCCCCAGATTTTCACATTGAAGCTCAGCATTCCGATAACTTATTTCAGGACATCTGAATTGTCCCATATTTTCCCTTGTATGAAATATTCTAGGTTTTTATAATGGCTTTTGTTCAAGATGCATCACTGAACAGTTAGAAAATGTTTTATAAAACACTGCTTCACTTTATCACTAATAATGTATATTTTATAACAGTTACTCGAAGCAAAACTTGTCACCAATGTGTCAAGCATAATGAACTGCTGACTTGGGCTCAGCCCCACACTTGAATGGCATTTGGGAGGGCCCATTTCTTCTATTTTCTCCCCTTTTAAATAGCCACAAACTATAGAGTGGAGGGAAATGACTGCCAATAGGGCACAATGGGAAGAGATAAAAAGGTACCCTTTCTTTAATCGCTTCCAGTCACCATTGCCGCAGGCATACATTTTCCAAGTAGGCAGAAACAATTAAAGAAAGGAGCCACCGCTCAAAGCATGTCAGTGTTTTCTTTTATCCTAAACAATATTGCCCCCATAGCTTTCTTATTTCTGAATTTGAGCACAGTCACCTTATCTTAAGGCATCCTCTTTATGAAACTTCAGTCTACTGACTTTAGTAGGAGTTGCACTGGGCCCAGAAAACAGTATAAATCTGGAATAATGCCATAGAAATTATTGAAATAGAGTTGCTTCAGATTACTGGTATAACCTGGAGTATAATTTAGCTTTACAAATCTAGTCTAAATGTTCCAGAAATAATCTATGGAAATCTCTGTTTCTTCTGTTTTCAGAGATGTGGACTGGCAATATTTATTAGAGTTTTGTCTCTTGATGAGGTAGTCATGCATTTTCAAATTTTTTAAGAGAGAGTATGTTTACAAGATTATTGCAAAGTTGGAAAAGTTATTTTCAGTTTTTTAGGAATTTTATTCAAACATCAGACTTTCCCTCAATGTTGGCATCAGTGCCATAAAATGGAATGTCACTGTAGTCTGCAACTTGGAAATAAGTGGGCAAGACAGAATTAAGTCTTAAAATAAAAAGTTGAACCACCTTGAATTACAATGTGGTAATAAATTATGTCTTCAAATAATTATATGATCAGAAAGATTCCAATTTACATTAAAATTATGCCTATTTTCCTTCCTGTGAATTCAGATGGGCATTTCTGTAGCTTGAAAGGTTGAAGCTAAGAGTGGAAAGACTTTTGAAAACAGAGAACAAAGGATCAAGTTCTCATCATATATCCAATTATGCAAACACTAAGCACATTAAGTTTAGTCACAATATCACTGAATTCAGCAAACTTATGTTACATTATTTGTCTATAGTTGTAGGATCAGACCATGATTTACTTCTAAGATTTTGCTTAAAATAGATTTTGTTAGTGAGTCATACTACATGGCTTTTATAGAGTTTAATATTATTGTTGATATCATTCAGATGTTTCCTGTTATAGCAAAGCATGATAATATTACAGATTAGACAGGCCTACTAGTTTTTGGTTTTTTTTTAAACTGGTCATTAAAAACAGTTTAGAGGAATCTTATGGTGCATTTTTTTCTGTATGAAACATAGGATGGATTAGGTTTGCTAAATCACCACCTTTCCTAAAGCTCAGATGAGTTCTGACTTATGTAAAACAGAAGTAAATACAGAAGTTTTTCAAGATTGTTTGAACATGAAAGTGACAGTAAACAGCTATCATGTGGCAAGCCTGTGAAAAAGGTTTTGTGGTGAGGATAGTTGTAGTAACAATCTGACTCCTAAAGAAGAACTATGCTAAAGAACGTTTCAGCAGATATCAATAGCTGCAGTAAGTGGGTTAGCTCTAAAACACAATGGCTATGTCTACACACAAGGCTTTATTTCGAAATAAGTCATTTCAAAATGACTTATTTCGAAATAAAGCCTTTATTCCGAAACATGTTTCGAAGGAAGAGCCTCCCCCTCAGCACCCTGTCCAGGGTGCTGAGGGGGGACAAGCCACAGGGCATGGGGGGCTGCCCCCAAGACCAGCGGGGAGCCCTGCGGAGGGGTGCCGATGCCCCACTCTTCCCGCCACTGGGGCTGCTCAGGAGCCCTGCGGCCGGGTGCCGGGGCTCCCCGCTCTGCCCGCTGCCCGGGCTGCTGCCAAACCCCACAGCCCCTCTGCACTGCACCCTGTGGGTGCCTACAGTCCCCTCCCCAGGCGAAATAGCAGGTCCACACTGTGGACCTGCTATTTCACTCCCTTATTTCGCGGACATGGTTTTTGTCCAGCGAAATAAGTTGTTTCGAAATAACATATTATTTCGAAACAGCTTGTTTCGAAACGTGTTGTTTCGAAACAAGCACTCCCCGTGTAGACATAGCCAACAGGTCCAAATGGCATTATTTCGAAATGACCATTTCAAAATAACAGCCATTTCGAAAAAATCCAGTTTTAACTGTTTCGAAAGGACGATTCTTATTTCGAAAGGACAGGATCTGTCCTTTCGAAATAAGAAAACGTCATGGGCTGTGTTCACACGGCACTTTTGTTTCGAAACAACCTCGTTGTTTCGAAACCAAAAAAACCATGTTCACACGATGCACAGTTGTTTTGAAACAAGGGGAAGCCCTTGTTTTGAAACAACTGTGTTGTTTTGAAACAAGTTAAACCCCAT
>ML681982.1:34770803-35042752 GCA_007922195.1 Podocnemis expansa
GAAACAAGTTAAACCCCATTTGGGGACGAAACAACCTTGTTTCGAAATGCTTGTTTCGAAACAACGCGTGTGAACATGTTGTTTCGGAACAATAGGTTCCGAAACAACATTTAAAGGGCTGCCGCCTCAGCACCCTGGCCAGGGAACACTCAGCACCTTGGCCAGGGTGCTGAGGGGTGTCCCCTGGCCAGCAGGCACTGGCGGGGGTCAGCGCTGCACAGCGCTGAATACCCCCGGTGCCTGCAGAGCCGGGCTGCGGGCACCGGCGGCGGGCTTCAGCGCAGGGTCTGGGGGCAGCTCTGGTGGGGGGGCTGAGCCACCCCACAGCGGCTAACCCGCTGCTGGTGCCTGCAGCCCCCTTTCTGGGGCTCCAGGGTGAGCCAGCAGCGGCTCACCCCCAGGGGTAACGAAATAGCATGTTCACACAGTGAACTTGCTATTTCGTTTCCCGCTTTTTTTCTTATTTCGAATTAACATTTTGTTAATTCGAAATAAGATATTTCGAAATAAGGTGTTGTTTCGAAACAAGTTGTTTCGACACAACTTGTTTCGAAATAACCCTGTGCGTGTGAACACAGCCATGTAGACCTAATTTCTTTTATTTCGAAATAACGAGTGTTATTTTGAAATAAAAGTGACGTGTAGACATAGCCAATCTTATTAGGTTGTCACCAAAGAAATAAGCCTCTTCCAAACTACATTTAACTAGAATCTCTGAAAGTGTTCACTCTAAAGACTGACTGCAACTAGGAAGAGGCAAGGGTTTCATTCTGATCTGTTCCCCATCCTTAACTGACATTTAGGGGAATACATTTTTCAATCCAGTTGAGTTCAGTTTCAGGAGGCAAAAGCCAGTAGAGATGCTTTCAACCACCTCATGCCATTTCAGAATTCATTCTTGGCGAGGTTGCAACCGGAGCCCTAGTTAAAAAGGAGCCAATATAACTTGCATGAGTTTGACTGTCATATGTGACAATCCAAAAGACAAAGTCTGCAATAGATTGAGGAAACTAACATTGCGTATCTTGTTCCATAGGGTACAGATCTTATTCTCCATGGTTATGCAGCGTTTCTAATCCAGCAGCATGGAACTGGATAGTAACCATCTCATATATATATATATAATTAAAACCCATCAAAAAAACCCAAACAAAAACACATGAAATTCAAACTAAACTGAGAAGTATTGTATGGAGCAATAAACTTCTTTAAGAAGTTATTTTTATAGTTTATTTTCTAAAGAAAATTTGAGATATTTCCAAATAGTTTGTAACTATGTGAATTAAATATGGTTTTTAATAATCAAGCATATCAATAGGCTTTGAATATATACACCATGAGTGTAATCCAAAGTCTGTTTTATTATAAGTAGGTTGGTTATTGAACAATTAATGCTACAAAGATTTGAAGAGGCTAGTTAAATGGATATTAGCAGTGGAAAAGATTCATGCACAACAACAAGAGTGATTGTGCCATCTTGTGAAAAAATAATGTGTTTGCAGGCTGATTCTTTCTGGAGGCATTTCATGTTAATTCAGCTTGTCATCTGAAGCTTATTTGGAAAAGAGTTTTCTTATCTCAAGGTATGTACCCACTTTAATAGCAGAAAAGGCATTTTTAAGAAATTATATTTGCTATACAAAACTACTTTCTGGAACTTCATTAGACTTCTGTTGCTTTCTTGCATGATGTAGCTTGAGCAGACCACATACAGACATTTTTAAAAATTGGCATAGGTTTTCTTCCTCCACACCCTCCAACATAGTTCTATATTTAGAAAAATATAATACTTCAACTTTGAGGTTCCTTTCATGGAAAATCTTGAATGCTGAAAAGATCCAAATACTCTAAGGAAATGAGCATGTGGGTGTGGTGAGAAACAAAAACAATATCATTTTTTAATTCTGCTTAGAATATAGTGTCCTCTGATATTTATTAAAAACAAACAAGGAGGCCTGTGGCACTTTTTGTTAGTCTATAAGTGCCACAGGGCTCCTTGTTTGTCTTGCTGAACTAGACTAACAAGGCTGCCCTTTGGAACTTGGCAACATGCAAGGCACTGATTGACATAATAGGCTTTTGGGGTTTCAGTATTTAAGATTTGGAGCATTTTTAAACACTGTCTCTTTACATAAGTAAATATCAGTTTTAAAGGTTTGTTTCATTCAATTAAAAGAGATTGGCTAACTCATGAGTATATGGCTTTAAAGTATAAGCTTTCAGTGAATGTGGATTCTCTCTGAATTCCACTATTTCCCTCCATAAAGAAATTTCAAGATGAAGAAATGTTATATTTGGATGTTTTGAATATTTATTTTACAAAGACAATGATGTTCATAGGCAGCAGGTAAGTATAACCACCTTTTGGGGAGCACTTCTTCACCCACTGTACAGCAGAGGTCTCAAACTCAACTCACAACAGGGGCCACATGAGGGCTAGTATGTTAGCCCAAATGCTGCACCACTGAAACCTTTTCATATAATATTGCAAATATTGATAGCAATAGTGTTGTTGGCTCAGCATGGCCATTCTTAGGTTGTGGAATGTGGGAACTTTACTAAAATAATCCTTTTGTGCCAGTGAGTTTCAGTTGCTGCAACAGTGCTTTGAAGGATAATGTGCTTTGTGTGTCCATCCATTCATCTGACTTACTGTAAAAGTTGCCCTCTTTTGGGTCTTTTCTCCCCCCCCCCCCCCGGGTCTGTCCCTGCAGAGATCTCAGTTCAGTATGCATCACTTCATATAAAGTATCTGCTGATGAATTTACCTGGATATGCTTTTATAGAGCAAACGTATACTGTGATGGTTGCCCTCTCTGAAGCTGTTTGTCTGTGGAAAGGATAGGAAATCAGAACTGGAAACTGAAATCTTCATTTTGACTGGAAAATCAGCAGTCAAAGAAAAACCTTACATAGAAATATTGCAAATATCCATACACCTAATGTGAAGGGATCCTAGAAATCCATCTGCAGAGAAATGTAAAATTTGATTTTTTTTTTTTACATTGTCAAATGAAAACATTCAGTAAAACTTAAAGTACCAGTATCCTGTATTAAATGTGTGCCACTTTCCCCCCATGGCTGATTTTTTTAATGCATTTCACATTTACAGTGGAGCCTTATTTATATGATTTAATTGGAGCCAAATTGGGTAGCTAAACATTGAGATAATCAGGAGAATTAGCAGAGAGCTTTCTAGCTTTTATTTTAAGCTGGAGAAGTATCTGGGTGGTCAGTCTTAGGCTATTTGGCTAGTAGGACAATCTGGTTAGTGGAGGCTTGCATAAATAGGCTGCTACTGTGTAAGTACAACATTGTGTTCAAGTGATAGCTCTATATTGTGACTAGAGAAACTAAAGTTCAGCATTTTATTTTATGATTTTTTTAAAACTAGGATCCCTGCTAACGTAATTGAGATTTGGTGCACTCTAAGGAGTGAGGAGAGAAATAGGGGTTTACTGGCAAGATTGTATCATTAATAAAACCTGATTTTCCACACATGTACATTAAGGATCCCAGTGTAGAGTTTTTCAACTGAGGCAAAGTTGGATAATGGGCCTGTGGCAGGAAGGGAGCTATGCAGAACTCATGGGTGTTAGTGGTGAGAGAAAGGCAGCCACGCTGGGGATAACAGAATGAATTGATATGTAGAGAAAGGTGGCCACATGTAGTGATCTTGAGATCATTCTCCAAGCAAATCACATCAAGTAGCTTTCTCTTCCTGGGAAAAAGGGGGTGGGATGTATGAGGGGAAAGCAATAGCTCTTGAGTTGTGGAAGGCAGTGAGGTGTGAACCAGGGAGCATTAGGAGCAGAGAAAAGTGGAGTTGCAATAGAGTCACATCTGTAATGTCAGAGCTTGCAAATCACACATGGATTCCAGTCTCTGTGTAATCCTTGCAAGTTTTAAAATAAGCTACAGTGAGTGAACCATGGGGAAAACTTTATTAAACTGGATTGTAGTCTGAAAATATACACACATGCAACAATTTGGAGAATCTGTACAATTTATGGAGCATTTCGTGTTCTCTTGTCTCCCCCCCACCAAGTTGGACTGAAATCACAAGTGGATTGACAAAGCGTTGTAAATCAGGATCACAGTTGATTTAAATACTAACATTGTAGGCAACAGCCTGGATTCCAGAAGTTGTATGTCAGAGGAGGGTCATCAGGCATTGTCAACACATGGTAGGGCATCTGGGATCACCCGAGGAGAGTTATTAAGGAGTCATCTGAAAGGACTTGATCTGATCTATTTAGGGTCTCTGGCTATTTTCACCAGTTCAAACAAAGGCAAGCTGTTGCAGGAGTCAGAAAAGGAACCTTGCCTCCTGACCTTAGATGATCCCTTAAGAGAAGGACAAGCTGGATCAAGTCTAGAAAACACAAGTCTACCTGTTCTGTGTAATATATATTGTAGCCTGAAGTAGCTCTTTGAAAAAAGTTACCAGTGGACTCAGACTACATGCACAGCTGAAGTTCTAGGGGAGGGTGTGTTTGAGCTACGGTAGGAACCAGAGGATCAGGAACAGCAGCAGGGACTAGCCAGTTAGAATATGAGGTCTCAGTTCTCAGCGGATGTCAGATAAAGGATTTTCTCTTTGAGTGTATGCCTAAAGTCCCCAAAATATGGGCAGTGGATGGACTGTGTGTTTAAACTCCTAGAGGCCTAAATCACATGAGATCCAGCAATGGGATTCCCTCACAGCAGTCTGGCCAGCATCCATAAAAGGATATTTATCTAGTTAACAGTGTATTTGTTAATAGGAAGAGACTCTGGTAAGAGCAATGTAGTTCTAGAGAATAAAGGGTAATTTTTACTTTGAATCATCAGGCTAATCTTCTCAGTCAACATAAATATTAAGTTCTTTGAAGTATTTTTATCTCCCTTTTTTTTATTGCAACCATTGCCCTAAAGATATTGCAAATCATGTTTGTACACTGCCTAATAAAATGGAGCCCCAGCCTACTGTGGCCTTTTCAATGCTATCACCATATAGGCTGTGTTCACACAGCACTCTTATTTCAAAACAACAGAGGTTGTTTCAAAATAAGAAATACCCTGTTCACACGACGCATGGTTGTTTCAAAACAACTTAAACCCCATGTGGGGACAAAACAATGTTGTTTCGAAACGATTGTTTCGAAACAATGTTGTCCGAACATGTTGTTTCGAAACAACAGTGACTTGTTTTGAAATAACTGTTGCCTGAAACTGCTATTTCGCTTTGAGCTTTTTTCCTTAATTCGAATTAACAAACTGTTAATTCGAATTAAGTTATTTCAAAATAAGGCATTATTTCAATACAAGTTGTTTCGACACAACTTGTATCGAAATAATGCCTGTGTGTGAACACAGCCAGAGTTGTTTATATATAATTAAAACTAAGCAAAAGATATTTCCAACTATAACTAAAGGTAAAGATTTTTGCTTGGACATTAATACAAATATTACAATGAAGTTCTTGTTGTTTTAGATACCTGTGGTCTGAGGAATGCATTTGGTGTAATTCCTTAATTTTTAGCTGGGCAATTAATTGACAGATGTTTTCTAGAGAACAAAAGTCACAATTCTAATTTAATGCACTAATCTGAAGTTTTATTCAGATCAATCTTTGCTGCATCTCATCTGTGGTTTTTAAGCATAGATGGACAAAAGGGTTCCTTGTATATCAAAGGCAGTGTCAGCTAGGAGATTAAAATTGTGTGTCTTTCTAGGTATCGTATAAAATAGATCAGGCATTCATAGATAGTTGCTATTTTGCCTCATTTAGTCAACTTCGGTTTCTTAACCTTGGAAAAGCATGTCATAGCACACTTCAGTATCTGCACTGGCTTATATTATATATTTCAAAGAAGCTTCAGAAAGTGCATGCACATCAGCGCTTTGTATAGAAGTGTCATGGGGCAGTTTGACCTTAGACTTGGCTTTTTGTTTTGCGGCTACTGCAGCCATGTAAACTCAGGGACAGCTTTGGCCTGGTCTACCCTAGGAAGTTTTGTCAACAACAGTCAGCTTTTGTTGGCAAAACAGTCCAACAGACACACTACGCTCCCCTCTTTGCTTACAAACCTACCCCATTTTGCCAACAAAATACCACCACCAAAACAAGCAGCACAGGGCTTTTGGCAACAAAGTTAACATGGCAGAGTATCAATGTGGACCCTCTGCCTCCTTAAACCAGTGGGAAGCTGTCATACTTGACCATTTAACAGCAGTGTAAGTGACAAGGGGGGCATCCCCCAGCATCAGGGTTTCAGCTGTCTGGGGATTACTAGGGTTTTGGGCAGGAGCCACCAGGGCCTGATGCCTGTCAACTGGTGAGCCCCTTGGTGACAGCCCCCCCGCTGCCAGGGCTCCCCTGTCCCCAGCAGCTTTTGCCTCCCTGCTGCTGAGGACTGGGGAACCCCAGCAGCTGTCTCCCCTGCCACAGGGAACCAGAGGCAGCTGCCTGGGGTTTCCTGGTTCCCGCTGACACTGGGGCAGCCACCACCAGGGCTCCCTGCTCCACAGCAGTAGTGGGGACTGCTGAGGGCCCCAGGCACAGTACCCGTCTCTGTGGCAAGAAGAGTGGGGGCACCAGGGAGCCTGTGGGCTTCCTCTGGGACCTGAGAGGTCAACCTCTCAGCTCCCACACAGTGCCTCTTGTCAGCAGAATTATAGCAGTGACTATCTGCCAGAAGAACTCTGTAGCATAGACATAGCCTCAGTCATGCTGCTAAAAAAGATTTTTTGTCTTACCTATGCTACCTTTGCAGCTGGGGGCAAGAGAACCCATTGTTGACGAGCGCCTGGATTAGTACGTTAGCTTCCTCCTGTAGGTTGGCCTATAGATGGAAGAAAAGGCACAATAGCTACTGTTGAACCCCGGGTTCGTGATGTGACTGGGATGGACCAGCGACACCCACCAATGAGACGGACACCAGTTCAAGTAAACAAGAAAGCTACTTTTATAGTGACACCTAAAACACCTTTAACCACCTAACAGTGTAAAACAAGATCTCTGCAAAAATCACTTGTAATCAACTAACAATATGAAGCAAAAATCTATATAGGGCACTTATAACCAACCAACAGCATAAAGCAAAATCTAAATAAACACTTATAACTAAATGACAATATAAAGCTAAAAACCTATGCAAAGCACTTATAACCAAGTAACAGTGTGGAGCAAGAAAGTCTTTATAAAGCACCTGTAAAACACCTCCAACCAAACAACAGGATAAAGCATGAAAGTCTATGCAAAACACAACCTACAGAAGTACTTACAGTTAAATAACAGTATGGATTAATGACCTACAAGAGGGTGGCCATAATAAGTCAAGGACTTTTCTGGCCTTTTACTGCCTCAACATTGGTATAGGCACTGACCAGCCCACCCGAAGCGTATTTACCAATGGCTGAAAGCCATTCCTCCTTGCTAGCCAAGAAGGGTGGGCGACAGAATGAAAAAGTCAGATGAGAGAAAAATAAACCCCCACACTCCCCACGTGTACACTGGGGAAGTCTGGGCCCAACAGTTTAGAGCGGAAGCAGAGTAATGAACAATTATACAATAAGAAGGGTGCAAAATACAAATGACTAACAAAACACCTGGCAAATTAACAACACAAAGCTATGCTAGACCATAAACAACTATATCATGAAAAGACTATACAGGATACAGAGAAAATAGTAACAACTACACAAACTATGCAAAACTCAGGTAAAGAAGCTACAATCACAGACTATATATAAATGGTACCAAGTAGAATGATTAAAAGAAGGTAGGAGGCCTATATTGATTTATAATACCTGTCCCAGGACCGCTGTAGAACCCAAAGCGAGGAGGCAGACCAGCTGCAGCATCTCATCACTTAATCGTTCGGCCGGCAATCCATGTACACCCCAAAAGGAAGGTCCCGTGGGTGGGTGCTCCCTGTCTCAGTCGGGGGCCAATCTGACCGGGTCGCGACGTGCCCTTTAGCATTTGAGGGTGGGAGAACAACAAGCTAGCTGAGACAGGGGGTTTTAATAGAATTTTGCCCAGCCAGAGTAAAAATAGCCAATTAGGAGTGGGATTCTGGTCAGGACCAATGATAAAACTGGGACCCCAGACAATGACCCCTCCTTCGTGGTGACGGGGGTGCTGAGAAACTGTTGGGGGGGGGATAGAAACTCACCCCCTTTGTTGTTGAACAGAAACTAGGGAGGAAAAAACTCACAGAGGAGATTGAGAGCCATCAGGGGAGATTGATACTTAACGTTCTTCCCCCTTGTGCTGGATGGCCCGGAGATGGAGGCCCATCAGGGAGATCGATACTTAACATTTCTCCTTGAGAGCAGCATAATCCAGGGGGCTACATGTGGGGTGGCCATCATGGCTGCCACCTTCGCTGACAGCTACATATGGTCTTGTCTACACTTAGGTCAGGAAAACTATTGTCATTCAAGGATGTGAAAGACACACATACACATATTTCTGGCTGACACAAGTGATTTTGTAGCCAGATTATGTTGATTGGAGAGCACTCCTGTCACGTGACTAAAACCATCTAAATAAGTTACAGTTGCTAGGATGGTGGGAGAGCATCTCCTTGCTGACATAATGCTGCCTACATAAATGCTTATGCTGGCAAAAATTCATTGCTCAAGGGTGTGTTGTCACACCTAGAACAACAAAGGTTTTGACAGCATAAGTGCTAGTGTGGACAAGGCCTATGTGAAGTGTAAAAGCTGTCCAGAAATCTATATTTGAGAATGGTACCTAGCACTTACACTTGCAAATTTAGTAATTCCCACAGACAGGGCCAAATTCATTCCTGGGTCAATGAAGAACAACATGTTACATTTTCAGTCATTCTTAAAGTTTGTGGGTGACATTAATAGAAACACTAACAATTAAGGGGGGCAAAGAGAAATGAGGCACAGCCTGACAGCTCATGTTAATGAAGTTTGTCAGGTTTTATAAAAATACATTATTTTTAAACCATATTATTCATAAAGTCAGTTTAGTTTCAGACTGTCAGCACGGTTTTAATTATGAGAGCTTTCAGAGAACTAGAAAAAGTGACAGCCACAATCTCATGTATGTTTCCCTATCATTTTGGATGATCCAAAGAACAGTGTTTAAGTTTTGAGGGAATGTGACTTTAATCTATTGAACACAGGAGGAATGGTGCATATGCTGTAGTGACGTGCTGCCAATATTTTGTCAAGGTGCTTCTCTGGCAGCCTGTAAACAAGCCCCTGAGCATGAGATTCAAGTACATAATAGATACCAGAGGTTAGGGGCAGGGGAAATCTGCTCTGTAAACAAAAGTGCTTTCTTCAAATTATAACCACAGAGGGAAGCTACAACAATTGACTAACATATTAGAAGTCCTCACTATCAGTGTTCTCCAAAACCAGCACTGGTCTTTTTATTTACACTAGGTTCTTTGCCCCACTGACAACATAAGAGGTTTTGGTACAAATAATAATCTGGCCCAGTTTAGGGTGGGAAGAAGAGGTAATGTACGTATAACAGGGATGAATGGCAATGAAGAGCATATGCAGACAAAGTATTTTCAGACAGTAATACATGCATATCATTCAGTGCAATCTGGTATATTCAGAGTGGAAAAGTTTTATTTATTTATTTATTTAAGAAATACTTCTAAGCCCCAGAGCTAGAAGAGTTACAAATACTCCATCTGTAATAGGAAGGGACATATCTAACCACGGGCAATTTTTACATACAGACATCAGAACTGTAGGCAAACAAAATTACAAGTATGGTGCAATATTTGACATTTATTCTGATTTTATGAAGGATGGTAGATTTTTAAAGTTACTGCATTCACAGGAGGGCATATGAATTTTACAAGATTTACTATGGACAAAGCCGGCCACCTTGGTGAGCTCTGTATTTGGGCTTTCTGCCCAGCCAACAAACATCATCTGAAAGACCAAAAATTTGTCCAGCAGGCTGCTTTGCTCCAAATTTCTCACCAAGAAACTAGATTCTTGGGGCAAAACTGGGCCAGTGGATCTGATTTTTCTGGGACAAAGCAGCATACGAGTTGGTAGGAGGACTTTGAGCTGGACCAGGCTCTAGGCATGAAGCCAGACCAAGTAGCCACAGGGTCTGAAATGGAGGTGCAGGTTTTGACAAGATGTGTGTAAACCTACAGCACAACTGTCGCAGTAACTGGGCTTGTGGATCCTGTCATCACACAGTGAAGTTTCCTGAGTGTGCTTTAATGTACTACTTTGGGTGTGTTCACACAGGCTTCTTATTTCGAAAGAACAGAGGTTGTTTCGAAATAAGAAACAGCACATCCACACGACGTACTCCCATTTCAAAACAAGGGATTCCCTTGTTTCGAAATGGGAGTCGTGTTTCGTAACGGCTTAAACCTCCTTTTGTTTCGAAACAAGGTTGTTTCAAACCAGTAGTTTCGAAACAACCCCATGGGGTCATGTTTCAGAACAAACTGTTCCGAAACAACATTTAACCTTCCTCCCAGGGTGCTTAGCACCCTGGGAGGGAGGGCCACCCCCTCAGCACCCTGGCCAGGGTGCTGAGGGGTGTCCCCTGGCCAGCAGAGGGGGACTGCAGACCCCTGCAGGGTGAGCCGCAGCCAGCAGGGAAGCTCACCCCCCAGGGGTCTGCAGGGGACTGCAGACCCCAGTGGGGTGAAGCAGAGCCGGGCGCCTCACCCCGTGGGGGTCTGCAGTCCCCGGCGGGGTGAGGCTCTGGGCTGCACTCACCCCATGGGAATCTGTAGCCAGCTACTCACTCCACGGGGGTCTGCAGCCCCCCAAAGCAAAATAGCATGTCCACACTGTGGATATGCTATTTTGTTCCCCTTATTTCGAAGGCACTTTTTTTGTCTTTCAAAATAACACATTATTTTGAAACAGCTTGTTTTGAAACATCTTGTTTCAAAACAAGTACTTTGTGTGTGAACATAGGAAGGTTAGGTAATAACTGATTGTGGGGTTGACAGTTTTCCAAATACTGTCTGGGTTTTGATAGTTTGTGTAAGTAGTTTTATTCAACTAAGCATCTCTGGATTCTTTTGAGTGGGAGAGGTTGTTTTCAATTCCTAACATCTGGGAAAGAGGGTTGTAAATGGAGACTTGAGCCCTAGATTTCATTTTAAGAAGGATCTCAAACCCTATTAGAGCTCTTCCCTGAGATCTGGTAAAAGGGTTACAAGCTTTTAAAAACCTTATATAAATCACCTTTAGGAAGAAGGATTCAGCTGAACCTAGAGAGGTAGCAAACTCCAGAGATGCAAATAAATTTGTCAGCTTTCTCCCTCCACCCCCACCACCAATGTGGCAAAAAATTTTAAACAAGCTTCTCGGCATCCTGTCTAAGAGGAAGGCAGAATAGGAAGGACTTTTTCCAAACCAAAACTGGAAGAAAGAGGGCACCCCAGTAGAAATGCAACCTTTTAGACAAGCAAAATATTCTGAGATATTACAGTTAGGAAGATTGGGGGAAAATTCTCATTGCATACTATATATGATTTTTAGCTGAAAATAAGTTTGAGGCCACCACTATAGTCAAGCTAGAATTCAGATCTTAATATGTATAATACATTCATCATAATCCCAGACCTAACTCTATAAGAAGTTCTCCAGCCCTTTATATGCATGCTTCAGCAACTTAAATGATTAGAAGTAACTTAATAAAAGCAGCTCATAATTCATAGAAATGTTTAGTAAGCTCCTAGCCTTTAATAAGCTCCTAGCATTTCTCACCTTAATATGTGCCATACCAACATGCACTATAACAAAGTAGGCAAAGAGTTAAAAAACAATCTTATTTCCTGCAGGCAACCCATCCCACTCACAAAAATGGGAAAATCATTAGAAATGTGTGTGAATTTATATAGTCATTGGATCATCTAGACTACATCTACATTAGAAGGCTTAGTTTGGACTTGCTTAGTTCAAACTAAGCAGTTCCAGGTTAGTTTGAACTAACCCCAAGGTTAGTTCAAATTAACCACAGCTTTTTAGTTCAAACTAGCTACATTTTGGGTCAAATTAACTTTTTAGTTTCAATGAAAAGAGCATGGCTAGTTTGAACTAAATTAGTTCAAACTAAAAAACATGGCTAGCTTGAACTAAAAGTGTTTTAGTTCAAACTAGGCAAAGCCTAGTGTAGACAGGAACCAAATTAGTCCAGATTAAGCCTACTTAATCCAGAGGAATTTGCTAGTGTATATATAGCCCTAGAGATTATCAAGTCTTCTCCATGAACAGTCTTCCCCATCATGAAATGCTGATTTTATAGAAGTCAGTGTGTTCCACAGGAATGGGAAAATTCCCTAAAAACTTTAAACAGAAGTCAGACAGATAAACTTTGTTAGCCCACCTACTTGGCTTTCAGGGTCCCAATCCCCCTACAGCCCTTCCCAGGGTCACCAAGCTGCACAGGTCCCCCACATTCCACCTAGCAGGTATCTATTGTTCTTTTTGATTATTACAGATCATTTGGCAAAGTCTTACCCTGTTAGCAGGTGTTAGAACCCTATATAAAACTGTCAAAGTTCTGCTAACTCATTGTGGCAAGTGCATATTGTTGCCAGTGTGCAGACTGTAAAGGAGGCACAAATGACCCTTCCTGGAGAGGGATTATACAGAGGTAGTCCTAGGGGGAAACTGAACAACCAGCTTCAGGGAAGGCTTAGCTTAAGTGGAGAGATATGCTGCATTTTTGTTCTAAGTTACCAATAAAGCCATGCACAAGAAAGAGGGTTAGAATGGACACAGATTTAAGGGCTGCACACTCCACTGAGGATAGGTTAATGAGTCATCCTCTTTATAGTACCATTAGAGAACACTTCCTCTCCTCACAGTAGTGCAGCAAGTTGTCTACAGATTGTCTTCCAGGTTGCCTTGCTGGTGAATCAAAGCCTACGGATGTGTTTTCCCACTGACTTTAATGAGAAAAGCTCCTGAGGAGATCCATCAAGATTGGAGAACACCACTAGAATTCTTCATAGAGCTCATTGTTTTGATCTAGATGAGCTGCACTTTCAGTATTTAAGGCCAGAGCAAAAGGTAGCTTTTGCCATTTATACACATACACTCTTATACTGGGACTTCCATTTGCCAACAGTGGCAGAGTAGAATACATTGCTTGTTTTCACTAGGTTAACAAAAGCTTACATTTAAACACATCTCTTAGGAAGAGCGTTGGCTGACGGAGTTCATACCACTACTCTCACACAGAAAGGAAGCCCAGAGGCCATTCTAGCAGCTAATGTCTGCTGGAGTACAGCATCTTTGATCATGCCTTCTATACTTTAAGTTGACCATAGGACTCCCCAAATAATTGACTAAACTGGTTCTAGGTCTGCTTTTTGTCCAAACACCAATGCAAAGAAGCTGCAACAAGGCCTGAGGTCTAATAATCAGCAGCAAAGTCAGATCCTCTTGGGACTCTGTGCAAATAGTCCATCCCAAATTGTAAGTGTACTTGGAATTTGCTGTCATTGAAATTTGAGCTTTTCTGTACAATCCATCCATAGAGGGTTTCACTTGGAGTTCTTCTAGAAACTTTCCTAAGCTTCTTTGCTTTATCTGTAAATATCATGAACTATTACAGCAAACTACAGACAGCCTGAAAGGCTGGACACATGCAGAAATGGTTCACTACCATCATAGTTTGAGGCTGGATTTAAACTCAGATTCCAAAGCCAGAAAAGACCACTAATCATCTAGTCTGTCTTCCTGTTTAATATAACCCACAGACCATTGAACTTTCCTCAAATCCACAACCCTTTGACAGCAAAGAGTACTACAAAACAGTTATAGTGAAGCAAGCTAGTACTCCATGAAGTCACATTCTAGCTTGCCATGGCTAAAGTCACCATACAACCAACCTTTTCAGTGCCTCCAAAGTTAGAACACAGTTAAGCAGCACTGCTATGAATGCACACAACATCTAACAGACTTATGCACTTTGTAACTCTAGCCCTTAATCTCTAATGCAATGGTGAATATTTTATTCATATTACTGAAAATAAATGAGTTTTTAGAAAACACTAGATTGTCAAGGAACAAGATACTAATTAATAGGTAACCTGGACTATATAAGAGACATATACTATAAGAATTGCCCTGAAATACAGTCCTTGTTTTTAGTTTTTCTATTCAGGAACCATACTACCACACTTAATGGTACTAATACATCTGCCTGGGAACTCTGTTGCTTAGGCATCTCAAGCACAAGCATACCCAAAAAAAATCTCTCTCTTAACTTATCTCTCTATAGTCCTAAATTAAACAATTTTAAGGGCTTGTCCAAAAGTTATCCTTCATAACTTTACTCTTAAAAAGGAACGCCTACTTACTCACATTCTCATTGAGCCTTGCTTCAACTAATAGAAATAACTACAACTACATCCAAATACCAACTAACCTTCCTGCCTCCCCCACTGAGTGGTTTGTATACTTCACAACTCAGACAACCTGCTGATAATTAGTTCATTAGCTTTCTTGGCAAGGGGCATTTGCTAACCAACCCATGCTTTTAGCAAAATACAAGGGTGGTTGTACCTGATGATGTTTCAACCTCACCCCAATCAAAATGTATGTGGAATATTCAGATGCAGCCAGAAAAGTAGAGGAACAATTTTCTAGTTAGACAAAAGATGTTTAGTCACCTCTCTCTGCTGAAGTGTTTATTAAGTATTGTTTCACTCATAACTGCTCTCCCCATGATCTAAGATGAATGCAGATGAAGGACTGTAAGAAGTTCAGAAAGGAACTAATAGTGCTACAGATGCAGATACCTTAATTTGAGACACACTTCAGAGATTTGCTGGGCTATATTTGGTGAATAAAAAGCACATCCTGTTATCCTGTCTCTAAGCAGTAAACAGGTAGTGTGTTTATGTTCATGAAAATGAGATCACACCTAACTTGGATTGACAATGCTGCAAAGGCTTTGGTAAAATAAACTTCCTTAGATGGATGGTTAACCTACTAGTTAAATTTAATTTTTAGACCAGTGTTTCCCAAACAGCATGCCATGGCACATGGGTGTGCCCCCAGGCCTGAGCAGGTGAGCTCTGGAATTTTTGAAAAAATACTTAAAGAGTTCTGGATTGGCTCATGAATATTCAAATGTTCAGTCAGAGACCATATGGTGTGTGCCTCAAAATAATGAGAGGTATCAAGGGGTGCCACAGCAGAGACTAGATTGGGAACCACTGCTCTTGAACATATGCTGTGATTTTATTTTCTTTCCAACCCTTTTGTTTCCATTATCCTTACTATCTCTTGAATCTACAACAAGAAACACATTTTTTTTTTTGTTATAAAGATACCTGTGCTGTAATACTAAGCAAGGTACAGCTCCTGAGTTGAAGAATAGATGGTGGTATTTACACTGGTTCCTTACTGACAGCAGTTTGTATTCTGTGACTGTTCAGTGTTTCAGGGGCTATACATGACAGGAGAAGTGTCAGAGGGATTTGAGGACTGAGGCACACCTACTCTTGACCTACAAGGCTAGAGTCTTCTCTGAGCTATGCCAATCCATAGTGTTTGAGCAGCTCACAGCTGGTGGTGTCAAGGAGATGACACACAGTTAAGCACACTCAAGTCTTTCTCACAGTGGAAGCTGGGTGTGGGGAGCAGGAAAGGTAATCCATGATTGGGTACTCCAAGAGCCACCACACATGAGTAACACTGGTTCATCTGAATGCAAATACTTGCATAATCCTTGGAGGCAGGTTTGTCTGTACCTTGTTCAAATATATAAAAATCTTTTTTGAATTTATTGGGGCTCTTTTTGTTTTTGTTTTAATTTTGATGCCATCAAAAAAGTCATCTTACAATAAAATGAAATTTAGCTTGCAGGCATGTCTGAATACCTTGTATGTTTATTTTGCACAAATGTACAACAAAGAGATTTATCTTTTAATAAAAAATCAATTCATGGCTAGCTCAAGAGGTGAAGTAACTTGTGTTTTCATACAGACAGCAAAGTGAGTACATTTAGAAGAAAAACACAGATAGCAGGATAAATGTTCTATTTGGATTTCATTTGCACCCAACCCCACTGACAGAGGGATATTCAGATAATCATGGGAGCATTTAAAACTACTCCAGAGCCAGCAGATAGGTACCACTGTGAAGATGATTTACATCTTATGTGTTAAATCCTGTAGCTGGTTTCCAGAGATATAAAAGAACTGACTAAGCAAGCTTTGGCCCAATGATTCTGTCTAGGACATCATGAACAACAGAAAGAACAGGGCTGTTTGGTACAGTAGCTCTCAAGCCATGTTTCTTAGCTTTCCAGTTGTCCAAGGAGTATTTGCTGATGGTCACATTGCTGGTTCATCTTTGTTTCCAACTGCTAAATCACATTTAAAGGTATCCCAAAAACATGTAAGAGGTTTTCCTAACAACATTTTTACATCTTAGCAATGGGTACAGTCAAGGCCAGCACATATACAAGCTAGACAGTCACCTAAGGGCACCAGGTTTTAAGGGAATTAGAAGGAAGTGATCTTTTTTCTCTATTTAAATTGTTTTTTTCTCTATTAAATATATTAAGATGTTCATTCTAGACTCTCATTTTGATCTACAGTGAATGGTGTTTGTGTGTATGCACATGGGGCCAGCACCAGCCTTATATACAGTTGCCACAGGAATTTCTAATTGATCTTGATCAGAGTAGGTAAGAGGTCCACCCAGCCATTAATTTGGCAGGATGATGGTCTGTGGGTCAACCTCTCTGTTAAGGTACCCTCCAATCTTGTAATTAAAATCTAACTTGCTGTAGCAGTACACCACAGGGGCTTCTCTGCCGCTTACAAACTGTCCAGTTCAGCAATCAACCACACACTTCATTTTCATCATGCACTTCCACCACTTTCTTACTACAGATAACTTGAGCTAGTCATCTTGAGGACCTCTTTTACTTCTGTATCACATCCCCTGCCTTTGCCTGGGCTTGTATATACCATCTGGCTAATAAGGCTGACAGCTGCTTCCCATTCACCAATCAGGTACAGATTTCTCTAACTGCCTCCAATTTATCTCCCTTAATTGGAGTTGGCAGGATAGAGGGCTTGATAGGGAGTTGCTCACCAACACCCTCCACACTTGCTAACACTTAAGCTTCACTGTTAAATCTTGATTCATGGCTCTTGACTTTTTAACACTTATTTTGTGTATAAATGTCTGTTTAATAAACATAGTCAAATATATTTTATGAATATCACAAGTAGCATCATTAACTTTGCATTCTGGATCAAATTCTTTTCTTTGTATTTCTGTTAATCTGGAGTGACTTCTCTGAAATTAAACAAGGAGTCTGGTGGCACTATAGTGTCAGTCCAGTTTTACACCAGGATGAAGGATATCAGCTTGTGGCTCCCTTATCTCTGAGACCATGGTAGATAAGGCATTTGATCATCTGCTTAAATTTAAGCACATTCTATGTGATTTAAGAACATGTTTAACTTTAAGCAAATACTGAAGTTGAATAGCAATAGACTGATGAATTGGGGCTTCAGAGCTAATTAAGTATGGAATTCATGGTGTATTTCCAGTTTATAAGACACAGCTGGGTAATGTGGTTTTACTAAATTAGCTTCAAAAACACTGCTGGAATAAACAGAGAACTCCATTTTGGAAACAGTATTTGTGTTAATCTCAAAATGCGCAAATGCTACATGATGATTTTTTTATATCTAGTGTTTGAATAAGAGAAAAAGTGGATTGTTAACAAATAGAGAATGTAAAACAACAAACTCCACTATCTACTACAGTAAAAATATTAATTAAAGTGCATAAATTTACCACCTGCCTTCCATTACTAAACATTTTATCAAATAATTTAAGGAAGTAGGTGCGACTCTATGTAATTTTGTCTTATTCGTTTTGATTATCAGAGGCGCAAAAGTGCTTACAGTACATTTCATAGGATCTTCCTGTGCTGAAAGAAGCCAAATAGCCTTTTCTTTGTTTTTTAGTTTATTTTCTTTCTCAAAGAGTGGCTCTCAAGTGGTTTTCCCCAAAATTAGAATAAAATTTACATTCAGCAGATAATAAAATAGGATGCTATACTGCTCTATCCCACAGGAACATTATTTCAAATATTCATGAGTTATATTTTTGCTTAAAGAAATTTGCAGATTTCATGGAAGGCTAGATTTCTCTTTTTCTACATATTTTTTAAAGAGTCATGTGATAAGAAGCTACCAGAAGTGCAAAAACAGAAAACAGACCACAAAAAAGACTTCCAGGAACAGGTGCAAACTAAACCCAAAGGTAGCAAAGGTCTATGTAAGAGAGCAAAACGAAAGACTGCAATGCTTAAACTTCAGCTTTCACTAAACAAAATTCACAAGTGCCAAAGGGATAGCTGTGTTAGTCTAGTTCAGCAAAACAAACTGTGACTATGTTGACACTACAAATTAGTCTGGCTTAACGAGTCTTAATCCAGACTAATTCACGCCATGTCTACACTAGGCTTTGCCTGGTTCAAATTAAAAAATTTAGCCTAGTTTAAACTAGTTAGTTGGAATGGTAAGTTTGAACTAACTGCTTAATTTGAACTTATTTCAAACTATAGTTCAAACTGGCATGATGTAGTCATGTTGGTTAGAACTAAATAAATTCGAACTAGCAGTTAGTTCAAACAAACAGCGTTTTTTGTAGTTCAAACTAAGGTTTAGTTCAAACTAGCCGCACTTTTTTAGTTTGAACTAAAAAGTTAGTTCAAACTAAAAAAAAGCGTGGCTCATTCGAACTAAAAATTTAGTTCAGACCAAAAAAAACCCCCAAAAACCACAAAATGTGTTCAGTTCTAATTAATTTCAAACTGCTTAGTTCAGACTAAGCAAGTGCAAACCAAGCAGTGAGATGCAGACATAGCCAAAGAGTCCTGTGGCACCTTCAAAGACAAACATATTTATTTATTGCATGAGCTTTAGTGGGAGAAAAATCCCACTTTGTCTTTCTCCCGTGAAAGCTCATGAGATAAATAAATGTCAGTCTTTAAAAGTGCTGCAGAACTTGTTTTGCTAAACAAAATTTCTATCACATACTTAGTACTGCCACTAGATGGCAGCAGTGTAACCCAGAATAAAATAGGCATAAGGGATGAAAACTAGAGGACCCTTTTCTCACTTTTTGCAAATCTCCACTAGATGACAGTAGCAAGAACCAGATTGAAATAGCCAGTAATGGATTTATGGAGAAAACAATTTTGTCCTTACTGTTAAACCCACAGAGAGCAGCACAGTTAAGAAACTCTCATTATTGGCTATTTTCCTGGAAATTACAGTACTTTTGCTTTTAGGCTTTCCGCCCACCAACCCCCATAATTTACAAAAAATGCCTTTCAACATTGTGTGCAATGCACTTTAAGCATATGTATTTGGTCTGGAAAAAACAGATAAAGCAACATTGTTCTTAATGTGAATAATTACTTCACAGTGTAAAGCATTAACCTCTTAAAGTGCTTGGAAACACTTTTTCTCATAAACTGAATGGATATGTTCCTTCAGCCAAAGAGACTTTCTCCACTAGAACTCCAGTCTGCCAGGCGACTCAGTTACTAGGTGCTGTCCACTCACATGCTTACAACACTGTTCAATTTTGTAGGGTAGAAGTGAGGTGCATTGCTGACATGCTAGTGCCTCAAGGTTTTAAAAGACTGCCAAAATTTTAGCGAGACAAGGTGTGTGAGGTATTATATTTTATTGGATATAAATGATATCCTGGGACTAATATGGCTACAGTGAATATAATGTCAAGACTTTGTTATTGTTCAAGGGAGTTGGTTAAGACCCCATCTATACTACATGATGGAACCATGTTGTCACTAGATCAGCGGACAAGGCTGTTCAAGCAGGTTCTCAAAGTAGTTGTGGCAATAGCATGGATGGGGTTAAAGTTCACACTGGGTGCAACTGGGGAAGCAAACATATTTGGCTCTAACCCATCTTTCTGCCTCCCTCAATTTCTCTGCCTGATCTATCCCCAAACATGATTTAAAGTAGCTACAGCTACTCTTTACACCATCTAGAATGCTTCCTTTAGGGCAGTGGTTCTCAACTTTTTGCGGGTCCGACACACTCGGCAGCAAATTGTTACAGGACACACCAGCCCACCCCTCCAAACTAAAGCTAGCCATCTCCTTCGCTCTCTGTAACACACTTATCACTGTGTGGCAACATAGTAATGTGTCCCGATGCAGTGGTTGAGAATCGCTGCTTTAGGGATTTGTCCTCTTGCCCCTGTGTCACAGTGCAGTGCTGTACAGTCTGGTCCTACCCCCCATACTGTTCTTGACCTACATGAATATATTCCTTGTGGAGGGGGAACAGGTGGCATAACTACTTGGGTTTAATGCCATGGGGAAATGTTCATGTGTCTGGCCCATCCCAGCTGTCCCATTAGGTCAGCTTTACATTCTCCTTGTGCCAGTGGCAAAATGCACAGGGGGCTGGCCCATGAGTACAGGGAATACTGCGTGAAGTGAATACAACTAATGGGATATGCCTATTATCTGTGTGAGCACACTATTTGTATTGTCCACAGCAGGTTGTGATACAGTTTTTGTCAACTTAGCTTATATTTTCATTATCCTGAATAATTCTAGAACATCCATCTGTTTGTCTAAGTTAGATGCGTTCCAGTGTTCTATTTATTTGTGCATGGCCCTTATCATATTATATACAGATAATTCATTCTTTAAACCCCTCAGGGTGGATCTGCTGTTCCAATTTCTACTCTGTTATGTGGCATCTAATAAACTACTGACACTATCACTTTTGTGGTAACATATATGCTACAGGGCTTCACTGGAGGCAGAGTGTGAGGGATGTCAGGCAGCAGTAAAGTGGCAACTAGAGGTCCGGTCTCAGCTAACTGTTAATATGGAAGTTCAAGATCCTTTTTTTTTTTGTAAAGTCCAGTGAATAACACAAGAATCTAGGCTAGCTCTTTAAGAACTATTGAATGCTCTGTGTCTGTAACAATTTGCTTCCCTAATCCAAGTTCCTACTAGTTTCTGATTTATCATTATGTAAAACACTGTAAAATACCTTGAATTCTACATTGTGACTCTCCTATATTATAACAATTGATGTAGATCTTGGAGGTGTGACATGGGATTTTGCAGAGTATACGGACAAGTACAGTAGCAATCTCTCTATGTACTTGCAATGTGCACCATCCATCTGAAACTAGAATCTGACCCAAATCACTACTGAGAAGAATAAGTCACTATAATGAACACCTTATTAATATTGCTGTGAATTACACAGGTAACAAATCAGGCACTGCAGTGTTTAGTGCATTTACTTCTTTTGACAATCAAGTGTCCTTATGCTGAATAGAGATTTTTTTTGGTAAAACTTTGTTGTCAAGCAAATTGCATTCATGCCAACAACTTTGGAATTCAGAAAAAAACAAGGGCAAGAAAGTATTTTCATAAAAATATTTATTGGAAAACATCTTTGATGGAATTTGATGGTATCATGTAAAAAAAATGCTAACAGTGACTATTGCAATCAAGATGCAAACAGATAATACCACAAGCAGGATTGTTAAGCAGAGTTTGGAATGCTTCTTTTGTCTCTCTTTCTTTTTCAGCAAGGTATCGTACCCAGGAGTATAAATATCCCCCATCCAAAACTGTAGATCATTAGGATTTTCCTAAAAGAAAAATCAGAAAATGAACTAAGCTCCTTTGTACAGTACATAAAGCCACCTGAACATAGTTAGTCAGGAGCATTTTGGCTATTATCACTTAGAGATTAATGAATTTAAAACATCACACTTGAACCCTACGTTTAACTAGTTGCCAAATGCTTCCTCACAAAGGATAAAACCATAGCTTACCATAGTTTTGGCTATCATCACTTAGTGATTAATGAATTTAAAAATCGCACTTGAACCCCAGGTTGTACTAGTTGCCAAATGCTTCCCCATAAAGGCTAAAAGCCATAGTTTGAAACCATAGCTTACATCTATAAACCCAGTATAGGATACGAGCCATTAAAATTTGATAAAGACTCAGAAGAAACCTCACAACATCGTCATTCTGATGTAGAGGTGTTAATTTACAAATGCAGATCTATGTCACTTTTCGGCAACAAGAATAGTAAGAAAAAAACTCCCTAAAAGTAATCCATATTAACCAACAAGGAGAAAAGTGTAGGATAGTGAGGACATGATTATGGGAAGTTAAGTTACTTGAAAAAGTACACTTATCTGGCCAGATTCTTATATGGACATCAATATGGTATCTTAGAGCAAGAGCCACAGCTGGAATTAGGTTCTGCAGCACCTAACCTTTGAGTGCCTTTATCACCTAACGGAGTCCAAACCCCTGAATGAGACATGAGGAAAGATAAGCACCTAAGAATGGAATTCTCAGAAGCCAGTGAGCTGAGCTGGCAACAACCTAAGTTGCAAAGGAGCAGCTGTGTTAGTCTAGTAACGCAAAAAAAGCAAGGAGTCTTGTGGCACTTAAAGACTAACAGATTTATTTATCCCATGAGCTTTCGTGGGAGAAAATTCCACTTCATCAGATGCTTTTGAAGAGGGGGAGCTTACAGAATGGGATAAAAATAAATGCAGCAGTGTTTAAGACATGGGATCAGGTCATTCTGCAACAGCAACTCGGAGCATTTGTAAGGATTCAAATTCTAGGAAGCATTTGCAGATAGAGGGAGGGTGAAGTCACATTACCTGTTATAATGTGACAAGAATCCATAGTTACGATTAAGTCCTGCTTTCACACAATCTAGTTTGCATATTAGTTGGGTTTCAGCTGTTTCTCTTTGAAGTCTTGATGTCCTAACCTGAGCTAGCCACTGTGAACTACTGAGGAAAGTCAGGGCCTGAGGCCAGGAGCAAGCAAGAATGAGGCTATAGCCCAGTTGTTAGGGAGCTCATGTAGAAAATCTGGGTTCCAGACCCTACTCCAATGATTATTTACTTATTTTATAAAAGGTAGACCAGCTTCAACAGGAGAGGTTGAAACATTCCTTCCTCAAAATACCTGGTTCAGGTCTCCACCACAAATCAGAAAGGGGCTTCAAACTATGGTCTCTGAGGTGAGTGCCCCAATCACTGGGCATTTGGTGATAATGGGCTTGCTTTTGTGCAGGCTAGGCATGCTCCAAGAATTCCTGCTGGATCACACCTGCAGCCAAGATAGGTAGCTGAATGCCTAATGGGAGAACCCTGCTGCTGGTGCCAGAGATGGTTTAAGGAGCAGCCAGGCCAAGCACGGGGGAGAGAGGGAAGAGGTGGGAGCCTGGAGCCAGAGGCTCCTCTTTGCATCAGCACTAGCCCTGCTCTGTTTGGTCTGCCA
This sequence comes from Podocnemis expansa, assembly GCA_007922195.1. NCBI lineage: Eukaryota > Metazoa > Chordata > Testudines > Podocnemididae > Podocnemis > Podocnemis expansa. The sequence continues at coordinate 34,794,142 of ML681982.1, forward strand.
CCAGGGGTAGCAGGCCAAATGGTGCATGGTGAGGCTTCTGGTGTGGCCCTCCAAGGCCACGCCAGAACCTGTACAGCATGCCAGTCAGCTCCATCCCCAAACTAGGGCAACCACACACTGTCCCGCCCCACTCCTGGGGGTGGACCAACTAGCCCAGACACAGGGCAAGAGCATGGAGCTATGGCCTAGGATGGCCCTGCCCTCCCCCCCCAACATTGTCAGCAGGGCGGGTGGTCCCCAAGCCCAAGCTGGGGGCCCCTGGGTATGGGCCCAATAGGCCCATGTGGTAATCCACCCTGACAGGTGCTTAAGCGGCAGTTGGGTTCTTAGCAGATCAACAATGGCAGGACTTAGGTGGCTGTGTGCATGCACACCAGCAAAAATTTAGGCACATAGCGAACTTTACCAGTGGACCCTCAAGTGCCTAGTGATGTTAGACACCTACAGGATTAGGCAGCAATTGAACAGGGCTTTTGAGGGTCTCAGCAGTGGCTAAATATAGGATTTAGGCCTCCTTAAGTGGCAGTTAGACACCTAAATCCCTCTGTGGATCGAATCCTTAGAACCCCTGTGTGGGGTATGAAAATATTTTACCAACTTTAAAGGGGTGGTGGTGAAGAGGGACTGAGAGATAAGCGATTTGCTGTAGGCCGCTGATGATATCTGTCAGATATGGCAGAGGCTGGACTGAACTGGGGTCTTTAGTTTTTTAACCATACTACTATCCTTCTTGTAATGATTGCATCCATACTGCTATGGTGTCCTTACAAAACATGTACGCTCAGATTCACCTCTGAAACCAGCAAATGAGCACAGCATTTTATTCAGTGGTTCAAGTGTAAACAAAAGCACAGCATCCGGCTTCGTTCAAGTATGATACCAGAATACAATACCTTTAGGTAGCTAGCCAGGTTAGAATGCAGTGAATGCTTATCATAGTCTTGAACAGTCCAGGAAGGTTTTTTTTTCCTTTCCTCCCAGTCATCATCAGTTTGGATGTCAGCATACAAAGGGTTGCTCTTGATGGTGGATTTCAAGGTGAGAGTTGTTATGTGTCTACCAAGAGCTCTGTCAATCATTGCTGGGCTGACCCCTCTCAATTCTAAGGCAGGTGTCTCAAAGATGCCTTTTTTTTCTCTCTGTAAGATAGTCAGGACAGCAAATGGTTATCATCATCATTTTTCTCATGACACAGCTTCCCTTACACACTCAGTCTATTTTGTAGTAGAAGTAACTTTAAAATAACCTCTGCCTAATTTTTTTGTTCTGGTTTAGAAAAAGACAAGAGGGCTGATTTTCCATCTTGTGCAGCCTTTTTCCTCAGGTGGAATGCGTTCCTGGGGAAAGTGCTAAATGCTGCTTTAAATATGAACTGGCAAGATAATGCCTATTGAAAGAGAAGACTCATAGAAAACAAATGACAAGAAATAACTGTGATAAGAATTGGGTTTAGAATTGAAGTTCTTGTGAAGGCAAAGGAAATATTTCATGCTGAAGCAAAGTGGTGGGTACCAAAGTGCATTTAAGATTGAAAGCCAAAATCGCAGTCTGTCTTGCCATATTCCCCACAAGAACTGAATGAACTCCACTGGTCATGTATTCACTGACCCCTTTTATTTTAAGTTTCCTACACCACTTCAGCAACAGTCCTCATGCAACACAGTCTATTTATAGAAAGAAGGTGGGTTTCGGGGGAAGGAAGGGCTCTTCCCAGGACCTAAGGGGAATAGAAATCTCCCATCTCCTGAAATCTCCATGTAAGTAAATTCATCTAGCCCTGATTCTGTCTCCTCCCATAGGAAGTCCTTCCTGCCTCCTTATCAGCTTTGGGTTAATTGTCTGCTTATCCTAGCCAACCCAGCCTGCCTGATTGTTTAATTCCCTCCATCAGCTTTTTCAAACAAAGAACAAAGTAACATCTGAAAAATCAAAATGCAGGCTCACCTGTTTGCTCCCTGTATTAAAGTGGCTATCTAGTCTATCAGGACAAGGAGGACAGTCAAGGAGGTGCTTTGCAACTGCAGGGCCTACTTCTGGTCCTCTGTCTATACACACCTCTGAGCAGAGTTCCTTTGGGCTGTGTCCATTGCCTATTCCTTGGCCACTTTCAAGGAGCAGTAGGTGCTGTCTGGGTTCTCACCTCTGTCTCCTTCAGGTTTCCTTGTTTTGACCCTGTGATTTCCATGCCCACTCCTATTCTTTTGTCAGTTGTCCCCTGGAATCAATTGGTGCCATGTTCAGTTACCCTTCCATGCAGGCTAGGGGGAGGGGCTTTTATCTTTTAGCAATGGGCAGACTCATGCCCACTCCACTGCCCCTGATTATCAAATAATGCAACTCTGGAGCCTACTTCCGTTCTCATGTCTCATCAGGTGTCTGGGCAGAATTCCTCTGGGCTGTATCCACTGACTCTTTAGACAACTTTGAGTTGCCATGGATGCCACCTGGAGCTCTCTACTCACTGTCCCTTTTTGGTTTCTTGATTATGAACCTGTAACCCTGCTCCTATTCCGGGTTTCCATCTGTTGTTCCCCAAATTCATTTGAGTCCTAGTCTCAGTAGCATTTCCCCTTAGGCTGGGGAAGGAGGGGCCTTCAGATGTGAGCAGGCTTATATCCACCCACCTTTGGAACTCAATAGGTGTTCGTATCATGTGCTAAGTTAGCCATCTATTCTACCAGAAGACGAAGGTGCTTTGCAATTGTGGGACCTAATTTTGTTCCTCCCTTCACTCACATGTCTGTACCAAGTTCCACCAGGCCATGCCCTCTGGCTCCCTAGACGCCATCAAGGTGCAGTGGGTGTTGTCTGGTGGTCTCTTTGCGGTAGCCTCTTCTGGATCCCTGCTTAGTACCTGTAACTCTCATACCTGTTCTTGTTTTCTTATTTGCTGACCCTCAGACTCACTTGGGATCTGGGTCAGGTAGCTTTTCCTCTGAAGGAGGGAGAAGGAGGCTTTAACTGTGAGTGGGCTAGTGCACCCTTAGCCGAAGATTCCCAATAGGTGTTGTGCCCAGCACACTGTCACAATGAGGTAAGTGGATATATCTTGACTTCTGTTGGGGAGCTGCACCATTTGACAGTAAGGGTAAGATTCTTCCCCAGCTCTGGTCTCTGGGTCAAGTAAAATAGCTGGAGCAGTGTAAAGGGTTCCTAAAAGCCCAGATTAGATGGGGGGGGGTTGGGTTTCTCTTGTGCAGGCAACTCTAGAAGCCCAAAGCTCTCTAAGAGCAGGCAAAGCTGTAGTTGTTCATATTGTGCAGACCAATAGCCACTAAAGGGAAAGACAATCTCAGTGTGTTGTTACCAGAAACTTGAGCAGCCCAATTTCAATTCACCACAATTCCCATTTCACTGCTAGTTTGAATTAAATGAATTCTTGCAGCCCTGGAAGACACATTTATGGTACATTCATCACATCCCTCAGACAAATTCCTAGCTGTCCTAAGGCAGTCCCAGAATAGCTCTTATAGCATATGTGCAGTACAAATGAAACTTCTGCTTAGACAATATTTCCCTCCTAGTTCTTTGGATTGGGAACTTTGATTTGAAATAGCTGGAGTCTCAGCCTGGGCTGGTGACTGCATGATAGGAAACACTGGAGAAGAGTTAGAATCACACACTAAATCAGCCTTATTTAAAATAAAAATAAAAATAAAATAAAATAAAATAAAAAACACCCAGAAAACAAACAAATCACCCCCCCCCCAAGAGTAGCAATCAAAACATTCCCTCCCCACTGCAACTTCATAAGAGGGCTAAACAGCTTCAAAAATTTTTTTGAAGCAAACAAAAAAGATCTTTTTTTTTTTTCAGGCTTCTAAGACATAAGTCAAGTGATTTAACACAGATTTTTTTTTCCCTAGTCATCATGCATGGGGGAGGGGGACTGGTTTCTTTTAAGAAAATGAGGAGGGTGAAGAAGAGCAAACAGCAGATTCTATAAACGTAATCCTATGAGGAAGGATCATTCTTATCACTGACCCATGCACATGGAACTAAACATTTTCCGGCTATAATCATCAAAATCTGGTATTAAAAGGCAGGTGGATCCCCAGTGCTCCCAAGCACTGTGGTAGCTTACTGCATTTGCCATATATATAGGTCTTTAATGTTGACATAGCTCCCATATCACTGGTGGTGCTAGCACCATCTGGCTTCTGCTGGGATGTTTTCAGTTGGCATTTTAACTTGCCATTTTTTGCTGCCTGCATGTTACTCTGTTTCTTATTTAAAATTCTTCAGTTCCTTTAACGAAGTTCCCACGAGCTTACTAGATGAATGCACTTGGAGAACATAACAGTAGAATTTAGGAGGCATCATACTAGGTCAGACGTCTGGTCTATCTAGCCTAGTAGTCTTCCAACAGTGTCTGGGGCCAGAAGCTTCAGAGGGAATGAACAGAATCAGAGCAGACATCAAGTGAGCCATATCTTGTTGTCAGGGGTTAAAGTATAACTTGGCAAGCCCTGAAACCCTCCTAAATTGGTGGGCCCCCCTCACACCAGTGGGGGCCCCCTCATGGTGGTGTGGGTCTCCCTCACACTGGTGCAGGCCCCCCTGTGCACTGCAGCTCCTGACCCCCCAAATGCCTGCCCCCCACCACAGCTCCTGCCCTGCACATGCCTGCAGACCCACCTCAACTCCTGCCCCACACATGCCTGCCCCCACCCCAGCTCCTTCCCCCCCCACCTACCCCCCCCACCTACTGCCCTTCACAAGCCCACCCACAACTCCAGCTCCTGTCCACTACACCTACTCCCACTCCAGCTCCTGCCCCCCACAGATCTACCTCTCCCTTTCCTGGACACCATCGGGAGGGGCCCCAGCCTGGGCTCTAGGCTTTGGCCTAGAGCCTGGTCTCACTGAGCATGCTCAGTGAGACTAGGCTGGGGGGGGGGTGGAATTTTTAGAACTCCCTACCCTGCCCAACACGGCAGAACACCATTCCAGCTTGCTATTTTTAGGGACTTAGCATTCTAGCCCTTAAAAATAGAAAATGGATCTGGAACATTGCTTTCCAGGGCCTAATATTTTTAAATGGTGGGCCCCAGAATGCAGTGTTCCAGCTTCCTTTTTTATTTTTAAGGGCCCTAGGACACTGACCCCCTAAAACAATAGTGGGTCCCAGAATAGCATTCCCCTGCGTTCTGGCATGCTTTAACCCCTCCTTGTTGTCCAGTCCCAGCTTTTGGTACTCAGAGGCATAGGGACACGCAGAGCATGGGGTTGCATCCCGGACCATCATGAAATCAGTTGTACTTTAGGCCTTTCACAACATCCCTTACCAATGAATGCTAAAGCTTGAGTATGCATTGTGTGAATATTTCCTTATTATGTTTGTTTTAAACTTACTCCCTATTAATTTCATTAGGTGACCCCTGCTTCTTCTGTTATGAAATGGGATAATTAACACTTCTCTATACACTCTTCATGCTATTCATGATTTTATAGATTTCTATCATATACCTCAGTTACCACTTTTCCCAATCTTTTTAATCACTCATATGAAAGTTTTTCTATAACCCTAATAATTTTTGTTCCCCTTCTCTATACCTTTTCTAATTCTAATATATCTTTTCTAAGATGGGGCACACAAAACTGTATGCAGTATTCAAGGTGTGAGTGTACCATGAATGTCAGTGGCTTTATGGTATTTTTCTGTTTGAGTCTCTATCCCTTTCCTAATAGTTCCTAACATTCACTTAGCTTTTTTAATTGCTTCTATATATTGAACAGATGTTTTCAGAAAACTAACCATGACTTCAAGATCCCTTTCTTGTGTGATGACAAGTATGGCATATGTATAATTGGGATTATTATTTCCAGCATTCATTTCTTTGCATTTATCAACATCTAAATTCTTCTGCCATTTGTGTTGCTCACTCACTCAGTTTTGTGAGATCTCTTTACAGTCTGGTTGGGACTCAATTATCCTTCATAAGTTTGTATTGTTTGCAACCTTCGCTACCTCACTGTTTGCCCATTTCCCAGACCATTTATGAATATGTTGAATGGTACAGACCCCAACAGAGGTTATTGGGAGGACTCCCTACCCCAGCCACTGTGAAAATTGACCATGTATTCCTATGCTTTGTTTCCAGTCTTTTAACCAATTTCTTATCCATGAGTGGACCTTCCTTTTTATCCCAAGACTGCTTACTTTTCTTAAAATCCTTTGGTAAGGGACTTGTCAAATGCCTTCTGGAAGTCTAAGTACACTGTATCCTCCGGATCACCCTTGTTCACGTGCTTCTTGAGCCCCTCAGATAATTCTAATAGATTGGTGATAGTTATTTTCTTTTATGACAGTCACATTGACTCTTCCCTAACATATTATGTCCATCTATGTGTCTGATAATTCACTTCTTTACTATAGTATCTATGCACTTTGCCATGACCGCCACTGGAGCCTTTTTTAAAAATAGGAGACCATTATGTTGAATAAAACATGCACTCTCACAAGGGGATGGTCATTCTGTCCAGGATAAAATAATGTGAAAAGAACGTTATTTGATAGTAGTATATTTTAAAGCAGTTGTTTTAAATAAAAATATTTCAAAATAAGGATAGGCTAACTGACTCAAAATTTTCTCCGAAAGCCAATGCATGGTAGTTTGACCACATGCATTAGTGATATCCCACATCATCTAACTGCCTGTTCATCCCAGGAATTACTATATCTTCTGCCTCATAGGGAACAGTCTTGTAAGAATGCAAGCATATAACATATGCGGGCATGATCAAGGGAAGAAGTTATGGCAGCTTCATTTGGAACTTTCATAAGAGTAGAACTGGTCAATGTGGTGGGAGGTTTGCAGGAAAGATGCAGTAATGGCAAGGTGATGCTGTAATTAACCTGAGTGTAGCAGTGTGCTATGTCGGGGACCAGATAACAAATGTGAAAAAATTGGGATGGGGTAAGGCTAATAGGCTCTACATAAGAGAAAGCTCTGAATATTAGGACTGCCCCTATAAAATCTGGACATCTGGTCCCTCTATTTTGGAGACCCGAAAAAGATGTAGCCCTGAAAATAGAGACTGAGTGAGAGCAAGGGAAAGATGAAGTATTGCAGAAGTCAGGATTTAGACTTAAGGGATAATAAGACAGAGAGCTTGAAGGGACCCTGCAAAAAAGATTATGAACACAAGAAGTAGAGAAACAGAAAAGGAGTATTACAGTTGGGTAAATATACAGAAAAAATATTGCAAATATTCATTCATACCCTCTTCCATGCATCTTGCACAGACTTCTATGGTAATGCAAAGTGTGTTCATAAGAATGTTCACAGAGACATGAAGCACTGGTATACATATACATTTGCACAAATAGTGTGTGTGTGTGGGTGTGTGTGTGTGGGTGACTGGATAGCATAGCGCTTAAGAGCGCCGTAGTGGTTAAGAGCGACACCCTTTGATACGGGAGACTGGGGTTCAAATCCTAGTGGGGACCTGCCTACCTTCCCAATAGGGGTCCTTGGGCAAAAGACCCCCTAACACCTCACTTGCCTACCTCAAATATGAGAGGGACATGAACTAGGAGAGTCATGCTGGCTTGGACGTCGCCCGGATTAACGAGGTCCGCGCCAGATGTTGGGGAACCAGGACAATCTGATGATAAGTGGGCTACTGGAACAAACCATGCATGGATGAGACAAGAGAACCTGGATTTGATGGAATGCTACTACAACAGTAGACTTAATGAGAGGGGATATATGAAACGTAGGAGGGAACTATGGATGGACAAAAGACCTACATCCACACTAACTGAGAAACAGCTAGTTACCCAACGCTTCAACCTAGTAAAGAGGCAGCTGCTCTCACAACTGGAGATAGACCAACTCCATGTTACATCCCAGACTCAAGAAGAAGACCCAGAAGAACAACTTGATGTGCAGCCAACACCTGAAGCTGGAACTTCACTACCACCCCCTCCATTACAGAGCACAGCAGCTGATATGAGGCATAAGATCATGGATGAACTAGCTACAGTCCACACTCAAGACCGATTACCAAGGCTTGTTGGAGAAGTACCATCAGATAGTATGCTAGAAGATGCCAATAGAGCCCTAATGACAATTCCTACTACCACCATAACTCAAACCAATGAACTGGTATACGCTACAGCCTCTGTAATCCTGGAGATGCTTGGCTACACGAGCAAAAAGAACAGCAGTACATACCCCCCCTGGAAAATGAGGTTGGAGAATAAGATCAAGGCAACTCGCAGAGAAGTTAGTCAGCTGGTGGAACTACACAAGGGTGTAGAGATTAAGGATAAGACTCGGCTACTGAAAAAATACAAGGGCTTGACTCCATCTGAAGCCCTAGAGACTGCTAAACAAAGGCTCACAGCACTGGCTATCAGACTAAGGAGATACACTAGAGAAGCAGAGGCCAAAAAGGTAAATGCCCTGTTCTCCAAAGAACCATCCAAGCTGTACTCCCAGCTGCAGTGCAACAACACAATAACAGCAGAGCCACCAACAGCAGAAACTGAACAGTACTGGAAGAACATCTGGGAGAAAGAGAAGACTCATAACACCAGTGCAAAGTGGCTTCAGGACCTGAGAAGAGACCACAGCAATCTCCCAGAACAGGAACCAGTCACCATCACAGTAGCAGACATCCAACAGCAGGTCAAGAACATGAAGAGCTGGACAGCACCTGGCCTGGACATGATCCACACCTACTGGCTAAAGAAACTAACAGCAGTGCATGAACGCCTAGCAGCACAGATGAACCAGCTGCTAGCAGCAGGCTCCCACCCAGACTGGCTAACACAAGGAAGGACAGTGCTGATCATGAAAGACCCCCACAAGGGAACAGCACCGTCCAACTACCGGCCAATAACCTGCCTCCCCACAACATGGAAAGTCCTATCAGGCATCATAGCCGCCAAGCTACAGGACCACATGGGCCAGTACCTGAGCACAGCTCAGAAGGGCATTGGTAACACCACCAGAGGCTCAAAATACCAGCTGCTCATAGATAGAGCAGTCACCCAAGACTCAAAGTCTAGACAGACCAATCTGAGCACAGCCTGGATTGACTACAGCAAAGCCTACGACTCAATGCCACACACATGGATCTGTGAATGTCTGGCGCTATACAAAGTCAACAGGACACTAAGGACCTTCTTCAAGAATTCAATGGGACTGTGGAAGACAACTCTGGAAGTCAACTCAAGACAGCTTGCGCAAGTGGCCATCAAGTGTGGCATATACCAAGGTGATGCGCTGTCCCCGCTGCTGTTCTGCATTGGCTTGAACCCCCTCAGCCAGATAATCACAAGGACTGGATACGGATACAAGTTCAAGAGTGGAACTACCATTAGCCACCTCCTCTACATGGATGACATCAAGCTGTATGCTAAGAATGAATGAGACATCAACTCGCTAATCCACCTGACACGGATCTACGGTGAGGATATTGGGATGTCATTCGGACTGGAGAAGTGTGGCCGGATGGTAGTAAAGAGAGGGAAGGTAGTCAAGACTGATGGGGTAGAACTACCAGTAGGCCACATAGCAGACATAGAGACCAGCTACAAGTACCTTGGCATCCCACAGTCACATGGGAACCATGATGAGGAGGCAAGGAAGACAGCAACATCCAAGTACCACCAAAGGATAAGACAGGTCCCGAAGAGCCAGCTCAATCGGAAGAACAAGATCCATGCCATCAACAGGTACGCCCTGCCAGTCATCAGATACCCTGCTGGTATAGTGAGCTGGCCAAAGGAGGACATGGAGGCTGCCGATGTGAAGACCTGGAAGCTCCTCAGAATATACGGAGGTTTCCACCCCAAGTCCAACACCCAGAGACTGTACACCAGCCAGAAAGAAGGCGGGCGGGGTTTGGTGAGTGTCAAAGCCACTGTCCTGCATGAAACCCAGAGCATCCAGGAGTACATCAGTAAGATGGCACCCAAAGATGAGCTGCTGAGAGAATGCCTGAGGCAGCAGCAGCAGACATGGGAGGAAGATCAAGCAGAAGAAGTGCCATGGCAAGACAAGACCCTGCATGGGATGTACCATCGACAGATAGCTGAGGTGGCTGACATTGGGAAATCCTACCAGTGGCTGGAAAATGCAGGACTAAAAAAACAGCACTGAGGCACTGATCATAACAGCACAAGAACAGGCACTGAGCACCAGATCCATTGAAGCAGGGGTCTACCACACTAGACAGGACCCAAGGTGCAGACTGTGCAGAGAGGCCTCAGAGACAGTCCAACACATAGTGGCAGGATGTAAGATGCAGGCAGGAACAGCATACACTGAACGGCACAACCAAGTAGCTGGCATTGTGTACAGGAACATCTGCACAGTGTATGGGCTAGACCCTCCCAAGACCAGATGGGAGATCCCACAGAAGGTCGTGGAGAATAACAGGGCTAAGATCCTGTGGGACTTCCAGATCCAGACAGACAGGCAGGTACTGGCCAATCAACCAGACATCGTGGTGATAGACAAAGACCAGAAGGTAGCGGTGGTGATAGATGTAGCAGTGCCAAGTGACAGCAGCATCAGGAAGAAGGAGTATGAGAAGCTGGAGAAGTACCAGGGCCTGAAAGAGGAACTAGAGCGGATGTGGAAAGTAAAGGCCAAAGTGGTCCCAGTGGTGGTAGGAGCACTCGGGGCTGTGACTCCTAAGTTAGGAGAGTGGCTCCAAAAGATCCCAGGAACAACATCAGAGCTCTCTGTCCAGAAGAGTGCAGTGCTCGGAACAGCTAAGATACTGCGCAGAACCCTCAAACTCCCAGGCCTCTGGTAGAGGACCCGAGGTTGAGGAAGACACATACCACCCATAGGGGTGAGAGGGGATATTTGTATAGCAGGTGGCTTTGTTGACTATTCAGGACATATGAGTAGTGAACTGGAAACAGTGAATATTCAAAGCAACAGTCATAGTGAAGAGCTGATGAGGAAGCCACAGGCTGAAATATATTCATTGAATAATGTACAAATTTGGAAACCTTGAAGTGTTTGCTTAACAGATAACTTGTCAATAGAAAACGAGCTGCATGCTTTGACTATTTTCTTCGTTGTGAATCCTTTGCCTATATCTAGGTAGGACAGAGCACTGGCATAGAGACAATGGCCATACGAAGAACCTAAAGGCCAATCTGGGATTCAATCATGGGAAGAATGGGGGAACGGACTCTGCCAGAATTTACAGGAGAGTGTCCTATGGATGAAAATCTCATATGCTGATTCCCCTAAATAGAAAGCATTACAAAAATGCAGCCCAGAGATGACAAAGGCAATAATAACTGGGGCAAGTTTTCTACTTTGAGGGAAGTTTGCAATATTTGTGCCAGTTAGAGATGATTAAAAAGTGCTCTTGGCTATATCGGCACCTTGACTATCTGGGTATTCGAGAGGATCACAGATTGCAAAGACTGTTACAAAAGGTGGAGAAGCTGCATCTAATGTGGGGACAGATATCAGTTTCACCATCTCTACTAGCAGTTACACACAGCATGCTAGCATCACCCTCATCTTGTCTTGAGTTGAACTTCAGCCAGCTAGTCCTAATCCAGGCCCCAATCTTGGCGAAATATTAGAGTGCTGAAAGACTTCCCTGGCTGAGTCCAATGAAAAACAGATGTAGAGCTGAGTGTCATCAACATATCAATGACAATGCAGCCCAGATCAGCTCAATGTCTCCTCTTGTGGCCTCAAGTACAAATCGAAAAGGTACGGTGACAGAATGCAATATTGGCAGCACCTCAAATGACAGAACGCTTGAGACAGAAGAGCAGTCGCTCAGCATTATACCATCTGGGTCCTTTCAAGAGGAAGGAATGGAGCAATTAAAGCACCACTTCATCTGTCCTTGTCAGTGTCCACAACTGTGCCAACAACACCTCATGTTCAATGGATAGAAAAGCAGATGGTAAATGTGAAAGTGTCAGTGTGTGCACTTGGTCCTTCTCCATTGCCAGGAGGAGATAATTAATGAAAGAGGCAAGGGCTGTCTGTACCTAGCTGGGCCTAAAATCAGACTGAAAGTGGGCCAGGGAATTTAAGTACGCCACAGATTGCCAAGAATTGCTTTATAACAAACACATCAACAATAATGAAAATGGGTGGCAGGGCAATGAGTACATTCAAAAATAATTGACATGAGTCAATTCATGCAAAGTGATAAATTCATTATACACCTCAAATCACACCCCTGGAGAAATGTGCTAGCATGTATCCATTTCTTTCTTTAAAGACATGCTTCTGGGAAACTAGCTGTGACAGAAAAGGAGCAGTTATGTAGTGTCTTGGAATCTGGACATGCTATAATACTCTGATTATTATATGCAGTGTTGTTGTTACCATGTCAGTCTCAGACTCTTAGAGACAGGGTGGGTGAGGTAATATTTTTTACTGAACCAGCTTCTTTCTCAGTTTGTCGCTCTCAACAACAGAAATTGGTCCAATAAAATATATTACCTCACCGTTTGTCTGTCTCTGAATAAGTGACCAGGTCACTGAAGTAAAGTTACTGTGTAGCTATTGTGATTTATTAGAATTTTTCTGTATGCCTCTAACTTAACCTGGGACTGTAAGAAGAACAAACAGGCGAGCAATGTTATGGGGCTGTAGGTAAGCAACCCTGAACAAACTCTTAGAAGTCAGTGGGCCCAGCTATTAGCTTCAAGGTTCCTGTCTCCAGCAAATTGCAAGTGGCTGTTAATGGCAGAGCTGAGATCCTGGAGCGCAAAAGAACTCTCAGGAGTTAAAACACTTTTCTCAAGGGAAGAGGCAGGCTGGTCACTTGCCAGAAGCAGCCCAGAGAGAAGCTCTGATGAATGAGTTGCCTGAGAGACAAACAAGCATTAGTATGGCCTGGTTTAGTACCTTAAATATGTTTTTTTCTGAAATGCTTTTGTTCTGATATATAATACTTGGCCTATAAGAGGCTGTCTGGTCACTGGTTACTGTTATTATTGGTCCTGGTGAATGGAACAGCTGCAGGAGCTCAGCCTCAGCCAAACCTGCTGAGGTAAATCACAGTTGGTACACAGGGCATTGAAAGATTTTACTTACCAAGATTTTAGTTAAAAGTTACATGCTGAAAAGATAGAGTAAGAAGGAAGGAAATGCACTGTGCCTGATGCTAAAATGGAAGGGGGGGGGAGTGTTTGATCCAAAATGAAAGTTACTTTTACCAGTCTCTCTCATGTAATGGAATGAATTAAGACACTTACAAGTACAGGAAACATATAAGCACTTAAGTTTGAATGATATCAAGCCAAACATCCCAAGAAGCCCACATATACATCCCTGAGCACCACTTTACATAAGGAGTCCTGAGTTGCAACTTCCACAGGGGCAGACTTGTTAGTCTAGTTGAGCAAAACAAACAAGGAGTCCTGTGTCACTTTTAGGCTATGTCTACACTTAGCATTTCAATTTGACTTAGTCAATTCGAATTAATAAGTACTAATTTGCATTCAGTCAATTTGAATTGACATGGCCACACTAGAAAATCCAATTCGAATTGGCATGTCCATGAACAGGCCTTGCCAATTTGACTTGGAGTGGAGGCACCATTGGACATGTGGCAAGATGGCTGTCAAAAAAGGCCACTGCCACAGCCAATCACCTAAAAGTGGGAAGTTGCCTCAGCCCCATGCCCATAGTGGCTGGCAAGAGGCAGCGGGAGCAGGCCATGGACCAAGCCCAGCTCCCACAGCTTGCCACTGAAGTGCCCAGCACCTGCACAACACTGACCAGAGCACTGGTTGCCTCGAGCACTGTCTTACTGGACCCTGGCTGCATGGAGGCAGGCACCGGCATTGCCACCAAATAGGCCCTGCCTGCTGCTGTGGCCACCGTGCTGCCCTCTGTGCCCCATCGCTACTGGGCATGGGAAAGCAGCAGCGACTGGTGGCACCACGTTGTCCAGCCTGCCTAGGATGATGAGCAATGGAGGCAGAACTTCTGCATGAAGAAGGAGACATTCCAGGAGCTGGTCCATGAGCTGGCCCCACAGCTGCAGAGGATGGACACCTGTCTCAGACATGCTGTGCGTGTGGACGAGAGTGGCCGGCGCCCTGTGGAAGCTAGCTACCCCAGACACCCACTGGTCAGTGGCATACCAGTTCGGGGTTGGGACGACCACCATAGGGGCTATTCTCCTGCAGGGCAGCAGGGCAATTAATAAGGTTCTGCTACTCCGTGTGGTCACTCCCAGGAACCTGCAAGAGACCCCAGATGGACTCCATGTCCTCAGATTTCCCCAACTGTGCAGGCATCCTCGATGCCACTCACATCCTCGTCTGAGCCCCACTGAAGTGTGGAGTACCGACACCACAAGGGCTATTTCTCCATGCTCCTGCAGGCACTGGTTGATCATCATGGCCTCTTCACAAACGTGTACATCTGTTGGCCAGGGTGGCTGCATGATGCCCGCATGCTGCAGAACTCATCCCTGTGCAGGTGGGCACCGTCCTCCCGCAACATGACATGCCTGTCAGGGACCTGCAGGTGCCCCTCCTTCTTCTGGCGTATGCTGCGTACCCTCTCTTGCCATGGCTCATGAGGCCACACACAGGCCACCTTGATCCAGGCAAGGAGGTTTACAACAGAAGACTGTACAACTGTCTCCAGGTAGTGGAGCGCACATTTGGGAGCCTCAAAGCCAGATGGTGGTGCTTTCTAACTTGCCTCCACCTTGCAAAGGACAGTATCCCAGAGGACATTGGTGCCCGTGTTGCCCTGCATAACCTCTGTGAACTGCAGGGCAACAGAGGCCCAACCCTCTGGGAGGCTGAGGCCGAACAACTCGCTGCAGGTTTCCAGCAATCAGGCAGCAGCCGGAGCAGGCCCAGAGAAGAGCACACATCATCTGGGAGGCGCTCAAGGACATGTTCCTGGCGAAAGAGTCCTGACAACCCAGCCCTGCCACCTGCCATCCCCACCAGCTCCACCTAACACATGCCTCCCCCACACACCTGCTCCACCCAACCCCCCCATCCCAAAATCAATAAACACACAGAAATGAAATACGTCTCTAGAAAATATTTATTTGAAAGGGACAAAACAGGGTATTTGGGGGAGGACAGGGGACTTGGGGGAGAACTGGGGGAATAAGAGCAATCAGGGGATGCTGGGGAGAACTGGGAATATGGGGGAGAACTGGTGGATTGGGAGAAATCAGTGTTCAGGAGGGGGTGCAGTCTGGGTGAGGTGGGGGTGTTCCCCACGGCCCTCGCCGCACCCGCCCTGCGTGTGGGGACACCGTGGTTGGAGACCACGGGGGTCCTGTTGGGTGAGATCAGGGGCTGCTGGTCCAGCGAAGTGGTCCGCCAGGCGACGTAGTGCAGGTGCTGTGCCCCACAGAGCCACAGCAACAGCAGCAAGGGCCTGACTCTGGTGCTCTTGGGCAAGGGTGGGGCATTCCTCTAGCTCCACAGCCCTCTTGAGGAGGCACAAGGCAGCTGCTTGCTTTGCCGGCACCTGGCCCCGCCAAGCCTGAATGCTCTTCTCAGCCTCCTGGCCCAGTTGGACAAGGTCCTGGAGGAGGTCATCGCGGGTGCGGTGTGCCCTCCGCTTCTGCCAGCTGGTAGGTGGTGGGCTCCCTGCAGTGTGAGGTCTTCCCACAGTGTGAGCTGGTGGAGGAAGGGGGAGAGAGGAGGGTTACTCCCATGGGGCTATGTTGCTACCACTCTCTGCAGCCTAACGGCAGCAAACACCTAGGCCCAGCCCGCCCCCATGTCCCCTTCACATACTGTGACAAGGGAGCCCCCAAGGTATGAGCGGCTGTGCTGCTTGGGCTGGATCCACTGTTGTGCCCACAGTGCCACGCAACACGGAGCCTGATGTGGCTCCCAGGCATTGCCAGGCACCACGTGCCAGGGACCGAAGCTGCACATGGCCTAATCTTTATGGTACCACTTAAGGTTTCCCCAGCCACACACTCACAGGCTTCCGTGCTGGCTGACTTTGCTTCCCCACCACCCCAGTGTTCCCCTCCGGTCAGCCCCATTGGATGGCCTCCATGACTGCCCTGGGACTGGGACCCTGTATGTCCTATGGCCCTGTTCCCCCACCCTGCATGTGTCATGGGCAGGTGCAGCCGTGCCAACATGGAGGAAGGAGGGAAGACTTACCCCCAGGTTGTGGCACTGTTGTGCAGTATAGCCCTTCACCAGCAGGGTCCTCTTCTGGGGTGGTTCCCTCCGCCTGCATCTCCAGGGTGGTAGCTGCCTCCTCAGTGGCAGTGAAGAGCTTGGGGCTGGTGGCCAGGGTGCAGGCAGATGCTGGCCCTGCTGCTGGACTGCAGACATCGATGTCAATCTGGGTGTTGATGTCTGCGGCTTCCCCCTCCTCTGGGGTGGACCCAGTGTGTATCTCTGAGCTGTCCAGTGTGCTGCCGGGCCGCCCGGATGGTTCATCACTCAGGAAGTGATCCATTTCTTGAAAGTAGGGGTATGTGGGTCCCTGGTCTGACCCCTGGAGCCACCTGGCTTCCTGGACCTGGGCATAGTCCTGACGGAGGGACTTGATTTTTATTCTGACCTGCTCTGTGGTTCAGGGTGTCCCTGGGCAGTCAGAGCCTTGGCGATCTCCTCATAAATGGCCTGGTTGTGGCGAGTTGCCCACAACCGGAAGAGGATGTCCTTTGTCCCCTATATGGATAGGAGGCAGAAGACCTCCTGATGCCCCTAGATTGATGTCCTGAGGCCGCCCTGGGTGCTGGCACATGCCTTGGCAATAGCACTTCCCTGTCACGTGCCTTTTCCTGCAGAGGCTGTCAGCAAGGGTGTGGTGGGGGCGCTGTGCCAGTGAGCACTTCCCTTGCCTGGTGCCAAGCACCATGGGAAGGAGAAGGGCAAAACACGGTCAATTCAAAGTGAGTAATTTGAATTGACATGGCCACACTGTGTCAATTCAAATTACTCACTTTGAATTGGTCGCGACTTCAATTGAGAAACAGGTTTCACGAATTCGAACTCAGCTTTCCTCAATTCGAACTGAGGAGTGCCTCAGTTCGAATTGAGGAAAGTGGGTATGTCCGTGCACTTAATTGAATTTGAATTGATGATAATCAATTTGAATTCAGCTGTAAGTGTAAACACACCCTTAAAGACCAATGAATTTATTTTTTGCATGACACCAACCACTCAGGGGAAAATTCACCCAGCCCAAACATAGAAAGAATCAACAGATTGACAGCTCCTTCTTGATCCAATGGGTGGTGGTGAATGGCCATTCATAGTTGATGGCATCATCTGTCTGGTTAATTCTGATAACGAATGAGACTCTGGCATGCTAACTAATTATGAGATCCCCAAGCAGTCTGCATCATGTGGACAATAAATTAGTTACTCTTTAAGGCTATGTCTACACTAGCAAATTACACTAGCAAGCTTAGTCCAACCTAATTGCTTAGTTTGAACTACTTTGCACTTTTAGTTCAAACTAGCCCAATGGCGGCATGCTAGTTTGAACTGAATAAGTTTGAACTAAAAAGTATGTTCAAATTTAAAAAAGCACAGCTAGTTTGAACTAAAAGTTAGAACTAAAAACTGTGTTTAGTTTGAACTAATGTTCAAACTACTTAGTTTGGATTAACCAAGTCCAAACTAAGATTTTTAGGTGAAGATATAGCCTAAAAGTGCCACCAGACTCCTTGTTTGTTTTGCTGAATTGCAACTTTTCTTAAAAGAAAATGAATTCTTAGACAGGGAATTTAAGCTATGCTCAAAGTTTAATGACTCAGGAATGTGTAATCACCGATACCTTTTCAGAACCAAAACAGACCCCTCCTATTTCTGAATTAACTAAACTTTAAAACCTTCCCCCTTCCCCGTTAAGGCTTTTCATCATGTTATTCATAAACCATGAAATCAGCATTGTGCTATCATGTTTATTTTAATGTCTGGGATACAGCAGGTGTTTAGTGTCTCCTTATTTGCTCATAAACAGAAAAGAGAAATAAAAATACATATTGGGTTCAGTGTGTTAGCTGAACTATTTGGAGCTATTAATGAACATGATGATGAGGAATGAGTGTGCCTTAGGTTCAACATTGTCAAAATTAACACTCCAAATTGCTTTCTATTGGAAATGATGACTTAAGTAGTTTCCTTTTGGGATGGCCATTCTGATGCTGAGTGAGTTTTAGGAGAATTTTCTTCAGGAGGATTATGCAGAAGATGCCTTTTTCAGGCAGACTGTGCTCTACAGATTTAATCCTCTTGGACATTCTTAGTCATGGCTCAGTGACAGCTGGCCCTATTTAATAAATATAGAACATTCCCTCCCAAGAATGTGACGCTCTGTTTGGATCTCCTCATACCTGCACAAAATGGTGGGTGCAAAATAAACCACCAACACGCCCATTCTCTTGAATCTTATGGGGATGTCTTCTGGGGATTAGTACTCTGTGCCTTGGTGGGAGGGGGTCAGAGAGGTGGGTTATTGTGTTTCCTTCCCCCCAACATAGGGTTATACATAGTAAATGATGTGCATTCTCCTCTCATACATTTCACGCTCCCAGGGTGATGAGGAGTGAGTAACACATGTGGCTATTATGGCATATCCAAAGCTTGGCTTCTGCCTTGAGGAGTCCAGTGTGACCTATAGCCTTTGTCATCACATAGAGGCCTCAAGTTTCATAGGTCATCATCCCTGAAGCAAATAAAATCAGTTCCTTTCCCATGAGGACAGCCATGTGGGTATGCACAAGGAAAACTGTCCCTTATTTTTGAAATACAATGTTGGCAAACTTCCTCCCTTCTGAAGGGAACTTTTGGGCACCTGCAGTGGAGATCATCCTTAGCAATTTGGCTCCAGTAGCATCACATAGCTAGAGAGTCAGAGAAGGGAGCAATCAACTCCCTCTTCCCCCATGCACCCAACAATAAACTGGCTCTGTCTTCTAGCAGATCCACTGAGGTCTGAACATTTTCTGGAGGTCAAAACCTATACTTGTTCCAGAAAGGAATGGGATCTAGGATTTTATATTTTCCAGGCTGGGGGAAAACTCTATGTGGGGAATCTCTCCTTAAAGTATTCCTTCTTTTCTTCCCTGTCTCTGTGTCCTCTTTCTTTGTCACTAATTACTACTGTGGAATAACTCGCTGCTGGCTGTTTAAATAACTCACCCAACAGCAGTCATAAATGCCAAGTTAATTGGATGTTACTTGATCATTGACTGTTACTGTTGGCTATGATGGGGAGGCAGTAGCTGCTTCTTATCTTTAAAGATGTAACTGAGTTTCATTTTAAGCCTGATTATTTTTTCTTCTCCTG
Source organism: Podocnemis expansa (assembly GCA_007922195.1). Classification (NCBI taxonomy): domain Eukaryota; kingdom Metazoa; phylum Chordata; order Testudines; family Podocnemididae; genus Podocnemis; species Podocnemis expansa. The sequence continues at coordinate 34,813,407 of ML681982.1, forward strand.
AATTTTCCTCCCCCTCTTGCTCTGACCTTTTGTTTCATAGAAGGTTTCCAAATGACCCAATTTGATGATAAATACACTTAGTATTATACACTAGCACAAGCATACATGAAAATGTTAAGAACTATACAATCAGGAGCCAGAAGGCCATTGCTGTTACTAACAGGTGTGGAACTATAAGACAGTGCTTTGAGCTCATGGTGTCATGAAAATTGTTCCCATACAACCCACTCCTGCTTCCACTGACGTCAATGACAAAACTTTCACTTACATCTATGATGCAGTATTGGAGCCATGTAGTGTTTGTAACCACAGCGAAAGACTGAAACCCAGATTTGTTTCTAAACCACAACATCTATATGGAATAATAAGGAAAGAAGTTAAGCATTCAGGTCTTTCCGTTAGCCCTTACCTGTAAATAGACTTTGTTGTGCCATTGCTGTGCTCCTGGAAAAGCTGCTTCAGGAAATTTTGCTAGACTGGCCTGTAGAAAGGCAGAGTTTTTCACTAAAGACTTCACATCTAGTTGTAGGAATTTATCAGGATGGTTGTTGTTTGGCAAAACAGAGAGGTCCATGTTCCTTGCCTGTTGAGTAATAACGAAAACTGCCCAGGCTTCTGCTTCCTGGCTGCTGCAGGCTTCCTCTATTATTAATGAAGTGAAAAAGGATCCGGCAGTTGCCTGAAACTGTACCTGATCCCTGCTTGGTGTTATGCTCACTTACCTCATCTACCAATGATAAAAGATCATTTAGAAACAGAATAGCAAGCAAGACATGCTTCCTTAAGTGCTTAGCTTAAGTTTTCAAGTTCAAGTCCAATTTTGATAGACGTGGATGGGTTCATTAAAACTAACAAACTATTAGTGACTAGATGCATGAGACACTTACTGATAAATGTATACTAGCACTTCCTTAAGTGACCTGCCAAAGATCTTAGCTAACAATATTTCTAAAGAGAGTCTCTCTCAGCTAATTAGAAGCAGTTCCTATCACAAAATAATGGTGCAAGTACTTTAACAATTATTTTCTAGGAATACTTCCTCATTTGATTTTGCCACAGTTCAGCAAAGTTGTTCAAAATTATAACTGTAACACAGACATTTTTAGATGAAAGGGATTCTTGGTCAGAGAATTCTTCCTTGAGATGGGGAGAATTAGCTTATTTCATCTAGTTAATAACAGGCATTAACCTCTCTATTCATTTATTTCCTCTATTGACACAGCAAGAATTTCTTAGTATTTTGCTCTTCAAGTCAATCAAAAACTCTCAATTCCTTGAATGCTGTACGAGCAAGCCCTTAATTCTCATAATTGCAACTGAGATGAGTATTTTATTTCAGGGTTTGATGATTTATTACAGTATTTTGTATTTATATTCACATTTCCCTTTGATTTTGGCAGGTGAAATTTCCTTCCCTTAGCCTACGCACCAACTATAACCAGTAACGATAACAACAAACACCAAACTTTCACTCTGTTTCAATTCAAATACACATTTCTAATTTTTTAATTTTATTTCAGATACCCTTGTCAAATAGTTTAGATGCAAACTGTAAGTTTTATTTTTTTTTTTCAAAAACACTTAAATATCTGTACTTAATGGCTTTTACTTTATGAAAACATTTGGGTTAAATATTTGTGGTGATTGCAACTTAAAACTTGGTGGAGTTGTGTTAGAGCATACAAACCAGAAAGTGAGAATGACGATATACAAAATTTATATTGATTAACCTCTTCTTTCTCTCAAAGATAGGTAAAACAAATAAAGGAAAACAAAGTTTTATGGATGACAATTATTCAGTTTTAATAATACGTAGTGTTATTGGTGACAAATAAATAATTTCTAATCAATAACTAAGAAGTTTCATGCTTTTTGTTCACAAAGTATTCATGACTTTCCCAAAATGTATTTATTTGATCATATTTTGGTGAACTTTCTCTATTCTGTAGCTGCCATTTGGAAATCTGTATAGAGCAATATTGCTTAGTCGTGATTTGGTCACAAGCCAGATGACATTGTTTTTCTTTCTGAGTGGATGAGTACACTGTTATAGGCCCTGGTTTAGCAAGGTATGCAAATATGCATAACTTTAACCATGTGGCTAGTCCTACTGATTTTAACTCAAGTTACTGCCTAATTGTAATCATATGAGGACCTTCAGCTCCCACTTAACTAAGCACCAGCAAGGCACTCAGTCACTTTGCATGACTGGGACTAAAAATGACTAAACAGAGACCCAGGCAATTTCTTTATTATAAAGGTACTATCTGAAATTAGCTGACTTGCAAAGCAGCTCCAGCTATACTGAAACTATTACTCTGAACAAAATGGCACTTCTTAACTTTGAAATTTGGCTTGATTAAATAATTTTTCAAATACCTCTGTGAAGTTGCATAGTTGAGAAGTCATGTTGCTGCATTCCCTCAAGTACTACAGCATGACTGGCTGTGATGAATGATCAGATACAATGTGTGGCAATCATTTTTTGCTGTCTGTGTTATTTAGCTTCTAATTTGGTTTTAGAAAAATGCAGCTATTCAGAATATAGTTAATTAGTCATTATGCAGCTTGTTACCTTTTGCCTCAATTCTTGTACCACTACCTCATTGGAGAGGAAGGACTTAGATCCCTTTCCTGATGCTCCAAAGAGAGCTCTAGCATACTACTTTACATTTCTGTTTGTCAATTAGGGCTTTACAGGGAAGCCATATAATGCTAAAAGAGAACAGAAAGGAGTAGAATTATCAGACATATAGATGAATATAATATGTTAGGTGAAGAGTCAACATGGCTTTTGTAAAAAGAAATCATGCCTCACCAATCTACCAGAATTCTCTGAGGGGGTCAACTAGCACTTGGACAAGCATGATCTAATGCAGTGGTTTTCAAACTTAGGGTTGGGACCCAGTTTTGGGTCACAGACGCTCAGGCACTAGGTATGGCACCTCCTGCTGCCACCATCAAAAGACTGGAATGCGTTGCTCAAAGATGCAAGTCTTGGGTCACGGGCATAAATGATTTTTTTTTAGCTGGGTCCCGAGGAAAAAAGTTAGAAAAACACTGGTCTAATGGATATAGTGTACTTAGATTTTCTGAAAGCCTTTGATAAGGTCACTCAGCAAAGGTTCTCAAGTAAAGCAGGCTGTCATGGGAAGGTTTTCTCATACATAAGCCTTCTTCCAGTTGGAGGTGGCCGCAAACAAGGGCCAGGTTCAATATCTAAGGACTCCTTTCAAGAATACAACACAAAACCAGCTCAAGCCCTCACCTAAACTCAGACAGTTACACACCAGCTTTTGGGCACCTCTAAAGACAATATTTCCACACTTGGGGAGCGGGGGAAAAAAAAAAGGGAAAAGTAAGTCAGCATTAACCTGGTAAAAGCGTCAAGCAGGTTTCATACACATAAAACGATGAGCAAAACACCCATACCCAGCATATGTTGGGCTTGCAGCTTGCCTCCCCCCCAGCTGCCCTATGAACCATCTGCTGCTCTGGCGGACACCCTGATAACTGCTGGCTGATCCGCCAACTATTCTACTAGCTGCTCTGCTGGTCACTTGCTGACTGTTCTGCTCCACGGGCCATTCTGTCAGCCATGCTATTCCTCACCATCACCTTTTGTTGCCTCAGGCTTCTCTACTCTTCTCTCAGGTCAGTCTCCTGAGTTTTCCAGTTCTTAGCGATTTCAGCTTTTGGTGATTTTTAGCTCTTAGCTGTCAGCTGGGCCAGGACACTGCCACAACAAGGGTGTTCATTTAACATAGGCTATGTTCACACACAAAGTGCTTGCTTCGAAACAAGCTGTTTCGAAATAAAGCCTTATTTCGAAACACCTTATTTCGAAATAACAAAAAAGTGTTTTCGAAATAAGGGAAAAGGAGGGAATCAAAATAGAATGTCCAATATGACATGCTATTTCGAAATAGGAGGGGGGAGGGGGAGGGAGGCCCTCTGCTGGGCCAGGGAAGCCCTGCCCCTGGGATTCCCCTGCCCCCTGCGGCTCCAGCCAGCTTCCCCTGCCCCCTCGCTGCATCTTCCCGGTGCAGGGGGACTCCCCTTGCCCCCCGCAGGTCTGGCCTCGGGCAGGAGGACTTCCTTCACCCCCCGTGGCTGCTGCTCGGTGCGGGGGGGTGGAGAAAGCCCCCTCGTGCCAAGCAGCAGCCACAGGGGGGGCAGAGGAAGCCTGGGGGCAGTGTGCCCCAGGCTTGAGGGCAGCCCCAGCTGGCTTCCCCCCCCTTCCCTTGCTGGGGGTAGGGGGTGAAGGGGGCTGAGGCTCCCATCCCTCCCTGCTCCCAGCAAGAGGAAGTGGGGGGAAGCTGGCTGGGGCACCCTCCAACCCCCTGCACCCCAATCAGCACTCTGGCCAGGGTGCTGATCCCTGGCCAGGGTGCTGAGGTGGGGTGGGACCTCCCACCCAGGGTGCTATGCACCCTGGGAGGAAGGTCCTTGTTGTTTCAAAACACTCTTTGTTTCGAAATAACATGTCCAAATGGCTTATTTTGAAACCACTGGTCTTGAAATAACCCTCCTTTCGAAAGCAAAGTGGGTTTAAGTTGTTTCAAAAGGAGGGCTTTTGTTTTGAAATGAGGAGCTCCCTCCTTTTGAAACAAGAAAACGTCATTTGGACATAGGGACTTTTATTTCAAAACAACCAGTGTTGTTTCAAAATAAAAGCCCTGTGTGAACATACCCGTAGTGATCAAGTGATTATTTAACAAAACAAAAAGAAAGTTAATGGATTCTTAATTTGTTCTTTTGTTGAACAGGGAAGTGGGTCAGGTTAAACCATGTCTAGGCCTCATATGCAAAGCAATACCTCCCAGTAGGGATCCCCACCCTTTCTATCTTTCACAGAGGGGGTCTGCTACCAAGCAGGGCTGTAACTATGGTGGGGCGAAAAGGCCTTTGCCCTAGGCACAAATTTGAAAATGCGCCAAAGTAGCCCCTTCCTGGCCTGGAAGAGGAATGTGCCTTAAAGGCACATTCCTTTGGGATCCAGGGAAGGGGCTGCCTGCCTGGTTTTGGTTGTGGTGGGGAGAAGGGACCCCTGCTGCCAGCTCTGGCTGTGGCAGAGAAGGGCTTCCCCCTGCCTGCTCTGGCCATGGCAGCGGAAGGGATCTGCCCCCCGCTGCTGGAGGGATGAGCCCTGGATCAGGGCTGGGGGGGGAGAGGCACCTTTGGGATTTCTTGCCCCAGGTGTCCAAACCCCTAGTTACAGCCCTGCTACCAAGCTCCCTGCATACCCAGTTCAGCTCAATCAAGATAGGATAAGCACAGTCCTGCTGCTCTTTGTTCATATCATAATAAGATTTCACTACCCTGTATTTAACACTAAAGTGGTTAAATAGAACAAACAAGGAGTCCTGTGGCACTTTTAAAGACTAACAAATGTATTTATCACATGAGCTTTCGTGGGAAATTTGCAACTCAACACCAACCTAAGTGATCATTTTGGGCACAAAGAATTCCCATCATGCTGAACACCTAGGTAGGGTGGGTGGGCTCACGCAAATACAGTCTAGCCCTGAACCCTGTTCTCCACTCACCAACCAATAAGAGGACAGCTCATTCAGTCCCTGCTTATGCATTGATCAGTAACTAAAAGATCAGCAACAAAGGGTAGGGATAAACAATCAATTTTCACCTAGGAAAGAGGCAAATATTGGTGTACCCCAGCGGTCTGTACCAGGAGCAATACTGTTCACATATTCATCCATTATCTTGTAAAAGGGGTAAACAGTGAGGTGGCAAAATTTGAAGACAATACAAAGCTACTTAAGACAGTTAAGTTCAAGCTGTGCTGAGTTACACAGGAATTAAAAAAAAAATGGGTGACTGTGTAACCTCCGGGTGGGCTAGATTTCATTCACTTGCCCCTCTCCAGCACCTAACAGAGATAAACCCTTGTAGAAAGCAGTTGGAGAGCCAGGATTCAGTTCTAATGGGACTCACAGCGAAGACTTCTCAGAGTTACCATCCACATTAAAATACTACTTAAAGCAAACATAACAATGAACTTGACTAACGATTAACATAAAAACCTTATCCTAAAAAACCAAAATGAATTTAAACAGAACAGTCCCCACAGAAAGAAACTCGAGAGTCCCAAAGTTCAGGTGGAGTCACCATTAGCTCAGTTGCAGCCTCTGTTCAAATCCTTGAGTGGAAAGAAGTCACAATCCTCTTCTTCTCTGGCTGCGGGAATCTTCAGGACAATTCCATGCAGTCCCGTCTTTCACCTCTGCAACCAGCACCATGCAGTCTGTTCACTGATTAACCAGCTCGCAGTCCCATAAGAGAAAGCTCTGCTGCAGAATGCTCCACAGCAGGGAGGAAACATTTTGCTGTCCACTCTTGACTCAGCTCCTCTCATTCAAACACTGAGCACATGGACTGCAGCTCTCTGTAGTTGGTGCTCTCAGGGCTGCTGCTCCCAGGCTTCTCTCAGGCATCTAACCACAGCCATAAAAGAAAAACTTGTGGAGCATGCTCAAAATGCTGCCAACCCCTATATCCAGAAAGTTCTGGACCAGGATAGCCAAATCAGTAGAGCCCTGCGTGGATACAAAAATGTGGAACCGCATCTGATCCGCATCTGCTCAGTGATAACATTAATCCAATCTGAAATCCGCATGCCAGGGTTTAGCTGCATCTGTAACCACAGCTGCAAATGAGCTTGGGCTCACATACAACTATTCAGCCTTTGATTGGTTCATTCCCCATATGGGTCCCACCCACTTTTTCCTTTCTTGTTTGTGGTTTGCATGCTGTGCTATCAATCAGATTTCCTTGCCCACCAATGAAATCTCTGATTGACAGCAATGGCTTGCCAACTGGAAACAAGAAAAGGAAGAAGTGGGCAGGGGAATGAGCCAATCAAAGGCCAGCAGTTAGTCTCCAAGCCCCAGCTTGAGACTCTGATTGGCTGGCAGATCACAATCTAGGATTGGACAGAGCGCTTCCTGCTTCCCCTGCATGCTGCCAACACAGATCAGTGCAGCAGCTTCAGCAATGGATCGCAGTGTGATAGGTAACAATAGAAGCTGCATCCGTGAGTCGATCAGCAGCAATGGGTCTGCAGTTATCTGCACCTACACCCGCGGATGCGGATACCCACGGATCTGCAACTGATATCCATGGATTTGCAGGGCTTTACAAATGAGCCCAGCAACATTACCCAGCCGAAAGAAGTCCCTAAAAGAGACTGCTCCTTTTTAGGCATGTGGGTTAGAACTGGGGAATAAAAAAGGCAGATAATATTCAGTATTGATAACTACAAAGTAATGCATATTAGAAAACATAATCCCAACTCTCTCTCTCTCCCTAAAATGCTGAGACCTAAATTAGTTATTACCAATGAAGAGGGATCTTGGAAGTCATTGCAGATAGTTCTCTGAAAAGAGCCACTCATTGTCCAATGGCAGTCAAAAAAGCTAACAGTACAACTTAAATCCCATTTAAACCCTATTTTGACTGATTAATTAGCAAAAAGGCCTTTGCTCACCCTTCTGAATAAGAGTAAATTTAACCCTTATTATCCTGCTCAACTTGGTTAGTTGACATAGTTAGAAGTGTTTTACATATATTCATCAGATTGGAAGGAAAACTCACTATAACAGAGTTCCAAAGAGGTAGCCATATTAGTCTAGTTCAGCAAAAAAAGCAGAGTCCTGTGGGACTTAAAGACTAACAAATTTATTTATTGCAGGAGCTTTCGTGGGAAATAATCACACTTTGTCAGATGCTTTAAAGATGGGGGAATTTACAGAATGGTAGGAAAATAAATGCAGGCAAGTATAAGTCATGAGCTCAAGCATCTGACAAAGTGAGATTTTCTCCCACAAAAGCTCATGCAATAAATATATTTGTTAGTTTTTAAGTGCCACAGGACTCCTTGCTTTTTTTCATTAATACAGAGGTATTGTTAGAAGACCTGAGTAAATTCTGTTGTGAATATTTAATGGTGGAAGCCTACAATTGCCTCACTGAGCACATATGGAAAGTACTTTCAGCTGTCCATCAGTTCTGAGTACTCTTAGGAGTGTCAATACTATGTAAAGCAACAATTAATTTTGAGAGCTTCATACTTGGACTCAAAACCCAGCATGTTCTAAAAAATTATTTTTCCAACAAAATGGCATATATATCTGTAGTCCTTCTTTGAATTACAGGGAAGTGCTGAAATAAAATGCGTCAACAAAACATACTTTACTTGCTTCTAAATTCATCTAGAGTAGGCAATATGGAATATTTACTATAGGCAAACACATAACAATGTCCATGTTGCAAACTGCATACACATCTAATAATGTCGCAGCTGAACTTAGATATTAACTCTTCATTTTACTCATTATCTTTTGCCAGCCTAAAGGCATTATTTTTGTATATCCCAGGCTTCCTATAGGTAGCAGCTATGTAGTGCAGCTCCAACCATTCCCATGCCCAACACATTTTTTGTATCCTCCGTTTACAAAGGGGTCTTTGGGAGACAGCCTGTAGCTATCTTCCTCTGCCTTGGTGCTGTGGGACGTCTCACAGTTCCATGGCTTTCGGAGCCAATTTATGCTGCTCGATCCCAGTTACTCACAGTATATAGGGGTGGGGATGAATACTTCCCCTCACACAAATATTGATGACATAAACTTGATTTATTTGTTTTAAAAAAAGGAAATAACTCCATTAACATTTCAGATGCACAAAATAGGAAAAATACAAATAAAGAAAGGGTTTTACTCTTTTTTATTGAAAATGTAAAAATCATGTGAATCATGTACAATATTTTCTCATAAGGAAAATTTTAGGTGTTTACTAAATGTTTCACAAAACAGTAAAACATTTTATTTGTATAAAGACTTTCATAAAACAAAGAAGGAAGTAAAGCAGTATCACAAAATTATCTTCTAAGTCATCAACAAAGAACTGGAAAATGTTTAACAAGTTACGCATAGAAGTTTCAGGAATAAGGACTCTTTCATTTGTAGAAATGTAAAGAGGACAGACAAAGGCATACAGAGGCATGGGTCTTTCGTAGAAAACATTTAAAATCAAGTGACATGTTAAAACAGTACAGGCATGTGGTTTCATAGGATGGTATCAATTCTAGAATGTGTGTTTCTTTACACTACCTCAAACAGTGCAACAGCGATTCAGTGTAAATCTCTACAGTGTTTCATTGATTCAATACTTGTGTTCAAGTATGTGGTCATGAGCATGATCAAAATCCCTACTTTGCTATTTTGATTTTTTTTGTTTATAATAGGTTCTATGTTACAGTAGATTCTCTCCTACAGCATGTCCCTAAATCAAAGAGAAACTGATTTCACAATACATTCTGTAATAACCTGTTCAGCAATGTTAGCTTAGTCACCTCAACATCTGTTGCAAAATAAACAAGGTCATTCTGACTCTGAATGCCAAAACATTTTTTTAAAAAGTTGGCTTGATTTCCATATACAGCAAAACTATTTGGCTAAATTAAAAAAAATTCAAGATAACATGAGGAGGGTGGTTTTTTTGGTTTTTTTTTGGGGGGGGGGGTTGGCAACAGAGAGATGACTGTATGGAACATAAACATTTAAAATACTATTTTTTTTAAAAATCTGATATATGAATACAAAATTATTCATATAATAATTATGAAAACCTCAGAGGATAAAAGACGAAGGATGTCTAACCAAAACAATAAAGCATGTCTGGCAGGCAAAAATAAATTAATTTGATTAAATTATATGTAATCTGATAATATTTGGTCTGAAGAAGCATGTGTGTGTGTGTGTGTGTGTTTGTGTGTGTGTATAAATAATGAGATTGCAAAGACCTGAGAGCCAGCCAGCCTGCCAGAGGTCAACTCTTTTGTTGCATTTTTTGAGCATAAAAGTCCCTGCATGTCTCACAGCAACGTTGATACCACCTCATGTCCTGACAGAGGTTCTTTTCCCGAATCACTCTGCAGTATACAGGCCACTGGTCTCCCAGGCACTTGAATGTCAAAGCAGCTGTGGAACATACAAAAAATCATTATTATATACCTACACATTCAAATAGTTCATTTGATAAATAAGGCAGAGTGTAATGTTCATTCGCTCTATTATTTGTTTTTAAATTTGTTAGTAAACAAACAGGTAGCAGAGGTGTCCTTAAGAGTATCTAAGTGCTTCTGACACAACCCACCTCACTGCTGGTGACTCCACTGAGTTAGGAACCAGGAGGGGGACTGGGTGAGAGCAGATGTTGGAGGAAATGGAAGGAAGTGGCCAGCAGACATGGAGAGAGGGTGGATGGGCATTTCTGAGAGAGGCAGCAGAGAGAAAAGGAAGCTGGGTAGGATATGGGGGTCCTTGGGTTCTGTCAGTGGGAAGAGTGGGTGGGATGAAGCTAGTTTATTTCCTTAATAGGAAAAAGAATCCTATCTTGATGACATGTTGCCAATATTTTAAGCAAACTTTTTGAAGGCCAGTTGAGATGACCCAACTGTTTCTCTGTCATGAATGCTGTACACTTATAAGGCGACACAATTTCAAGCTAATAGTTGGTAAAATAGTCATGAAGTCTCACTCAAGCATAAATAAAAGCAAATAAATTCATCTAGAAAAACAGTCACTATAAAATATTAGTAAAGACTATCCAAAGAGAAAGACTGATAGATTTCAGGAATAAGACAGTGCAGCCTGTTCAGACTTTATTAGTCAGTCTTTATTATTGTGATCTCTTCGGCTGTGTTCACACAGCCTCCTTATTTCGAAACAACAGAGGTTGTTTCGAAATAAGGTTTCAGCTGTTCACACGACACACAGTGTATCCCGGGCTGCCAGCTCAGCCCGGCGCCCCAGCTCCGGCGGCAGGCTCCAGCGCCCCGCAGCCGCTTGCCTCCCCCCCCCCCGCCAGGGGCTGCACCCCCCTTTCCGGGGCTGCAGCCCTCTTTCTGGGGTTGCAGGGTGAGCTGCCGCAGTGGCTCACCCCCAGGGGGCTGCAGCCCCTGGACCAGGTACAGAAATAGCAAGTTCACAGTGTGAACTTGCTATTTCAATTCCCGTTTTTTTCCCTTATTTCGAATTAACATTTTGTTAATTCGAAATAAGTTGTTTCGAAATAAGGGTTATTTCGATATACGGTTGTTTCGAAACAACCGTATCGAAATAACCCGCTGTGTGAGAACACAGCCTTCCTCTCTAGCCTGGAGAACTGTAACCTCTTCAAGTCCATTCAAAATGATTTGTTAAGATTATCCTCCTGGTTCATTGTTTTGATCATTCCATCGTTGAGTTCCTCCTTCTCTGCTGTGTCAAACACAAGCTTCTCTTCTTCACCTGTAAGGCTCTCCATGGCTTAATGTAATCCTGCCTAGCTGTTCCAGTAACTCATCATGCCATTGATTACTGCCTTCACTCTGCCAGTGTTCTCACCATTCAAAACCATCCTGCTGCAAAAGCCTTTGCACTTACTCCTTCACAACTGCTCATGCACTCTTCATCAATATATAAAAAGGCCACTCATTTATTCTCTTTAAAAATCTCTCCTTAAGATTCACCAGTCTGTGATGCCTATAAAACTCTGTCAGTTGACTGTGATCAGATTCGGTCCAGAGTCTTGCCATGCTGCAGCCCAAGTCAAGGAATACACACAACAGTGGAACAGCCTCACAGTCTGAACCCCAGGCGTAAAAGTCAGTTGGCACAGTTCAGCTATGAGGTTTTTTTTGCTGTGTAGGCAAACCCACAGAGCTCTCCCTCTGTCCCAGTCCCCTCCACCTAAAGCTCCCAGGTCTGTCTGGCTGGCCCCTGGCTTCCTTCTATTAACAACACCCTGCAGCTTCCTGCTGCTCTTTGTAAGGAAGCCCCTGATCCAATCCCGGTGTGCCTCTCCAATAATGAGGTTTGACTAGCCTGAGCCCTCCAGCCCTCAAGGGACAAGCAATCCCATTACAGAATCTCCAAGCACTGTTAAAATACAAATACACAATAATTATAATTAAATGTGCAAATAACACCGGAATAGAAAAACAACTAACAGTAAGGCATTGGAGATGGACCCAGGCCAAAGAACCACTAAATTAAGCATTCCCCGACATGATACAGATAGGCTCAAATTAGATAAGATCTGTGCAGCTCTCCTTCCACTGAAGAGAAAAACAGATTAAATACTTAAAAAACAGAAACAAGAACAGATGGCAAAAGCTACATCTGAAGAAGCATGGGTTTCTATACTGCCTAGTAACAGTATGATGATAGGCCCAAGTAGCAAACATACTCAAGGGAAGCATTTCCTCTATGCATCTGGTTGAATGGGCCTCAATTCCTATTGGATAAGGCAGATTTTGAGATTACATACACTAGTGCTACACCTTCTGACCTCCTCAGATAACTAAGGCTTATAGGCCTTGCTCCCTCACTTTGGTCCTTCAAAATAATTCAATACATTTTAAATAAATCTGAAATCTCTATGGCTGTGTTCACACAGCAGTCTTATTTCAAAACATCAGAGGTTGTTTCAAAATAAGAAATGCCATGTTCATACGACGTACTGTTGTTTCAAAACAACGGGTTCCATTGTTTCGAAACAACGGCGTTGTTTCGAAACAACTTAAACCCCATTTGGTTACGAAACAATGTTGTTTCAAAACGAGTGAGGCGGCTATGTTGCCACACCTCCCATGGTGCCCTGCCCCTGAATCGAAATAGCAAGCCCACAGTGTGAACATGCTATTTCAATTCCCACTTTTTTCCTTATTTCAGACTAACTCTTTGTTATTTCAAAATAAGTTATTTCAAAATAAGGTGTTATTTCGATACAAGTTGTTTTGAAACAACTTGTGTCAAAATAACCCCCTGTGTGTGAACATAGCCTATGTTGTGTATTTATGTAAGTAAAACTTCATGGCCTCTTGTCTGAGGCATGGAGATGCCTAAGTTTCACTGGATGCAAAATGACAGAGTGATAGGAGGATACTCTTCTAATGCTGATGGAGTGCTGGGCAATTGTGAACAAAGACAGATAAAACATGAAGGACAACTTTGCTCTACATAAGAAGATCTTTTAGCCATTGCCATTATCTCAGTCATCCAGCAAGCTGAGTCCATGTCCATTACACAAAATGCTTTAAGGATTACAACTTCAAGGGAAATACCCTTCATTAGGTCAAAGGGAGAATTACAGACAGGTTGAGACATTAGATTTGCTTTCCATGTAGGAATAAGCTATTTGACAGGAGGATTTATTCTAACAAGGGCCCTGACAAAATCATCTGGAAAGAGTATGCTGGCCTATATCAAATCTTTGAATATACCCCAATCATATTCAAGGCTCAGACTGACATTAGATGGAGCTGATAGTGAGACCATCATCAAAACTCCAGTAGGGATTTTACTTGGTGGACCATTGGTAGGGTTAACAAAATCTCTCTTTACACTACTAGTAGAATTTCTTACAGACTCTTTAATAGAAAACAGAGGTTGAGACAGTCTGGGCTTTTAAAAGAGTCTCAATGAGTTAGGCTCAGACCACTTTACGTTGAAGATTTAATCTCATATCCTACACAGTTATGGACAAGTCTAGTGACCGAGGTGAAAGACTAGCAGCAAGAACCATTTGTACAAGATCCTTAAGCCAGGGCCTGGGAGGATCATGCAAATGTTGTTTGGAAAACTTTGCCACCGTAAACTTTATATATTTTCTCAACTATATAAAAATGCAATTAGTTAGAAAAATAATACATTTGAAAGCAATTTCTAAAACCAATATAGATACATTTACACTATGATGTTTAGTAACAATACAATAGAATTCCATACCATGTCTCATCCATGGATGCTAATTTGCTTTACAAACATTTATGAATTAAGCTTCATAAAAACCTTGCAAAATGCTTTTATTTGCAGTTTACACATGGGAAAACTGAGCCACAAAGATGTTAAAAATGGCATGCCTAAAGTGACACATAAGTCTACAGGAGATATGAGAACAGCATCTAGATCTCCTGAGCCCCAATCCTGTGTTTTTAATCACAGGACAATCATTTTCCTTCATTAAAAAAAAAAATAAAAAAAAGACAGAGAATGATAACTTCTGCACAGTGCCTTCTTTTTCTGCTTACCTAACCTGGGTGATGTGATTGTGTTTACATTAATTTTCTCATTGCAGGGTTGAAGATGGCAGGGTCTGTATGCTGCAGGCTTTTCTGAAGAAAAACATTCATTGCCATGTCTTCCTGTGATCTTGTGCATGCACTGTATTACTCGGGACTGCATTCCTTTGCCACAGGTAATGGAACACTAAACAGATGGAAGAAAGGCATATATCAGAATGCTGGTTTTTTAGCATAAAATCTTGGAGTGAAATCCCAACCCCACTGAGGCCAAAGGGAATTTTGACATTAATGGGATCAAGAGTTCAGGCAGAGTCATAGTTTTATAGATTTAAACTGAATAAGAACAAGCAAATTAGAAAACATGGTAGTATCTAATACTCAGAGCAGCAATTACCAACCTATAGATTATACCCTATATAGTGGCAGTCTGGCTACATCTGAGTCGGGGAGTCACCCTTCATACCTAGGAAGGAAGAGTCAGACCAACCTCACCCCAACGTCTACTGAGACAAATCTCCATGAATATAATGCGGAATCTATGGAAGTTGTGCCAAAAGAACACGACCGTGGTTGCAGATAGGCAGCTTATGTACTGTTCAAGTGGCATGTGTACTGTAGAGAGTAATTTCTTTGTGCCAAGATCAATAACAGTAAAGCAAAGATCACCGGTGCTCTGCATGAAGGTAATTTCATATTAGCAACTGCCACGACACTGTAAAATTGTTCACTCATTTGGTAAATAGAGTTATAGTTATAGAGTTTAAGGCTGGGAAGGATCACCATATCACCTGGTCTGATAACAAGTATATCACGTCACCAACAAATTAAGCATCAAACTTTTTGGTCTTTATGAAGACTTGGGCAATGACTGAACTTAGAAGACACACAACTATAGCAAAAAAAGCCTGAGAAGTTGTTTCCTCTGGGATTTCCACTAGAACCATGTAATACACTAGGATGATTAAACATAAAAGATTACTCTTAGCACAGATAGACAGCAGACAGACATTCTTCCACACAGTGGAGCATGATTATTATGATCTAAAACCTGGATGCATCCTTTAGCAAAGTGTTGGCCAGATCAAGTAAGAATCATGTGATACAGCACAGACTTCTGAGGCTGATGAGCTGTGGAAATGGTAATTTTCCATTCCATGGATGTCCCTGATTGATCATGCTTGTCTGAGTTAAAGTATGTCTACACTAATGGCAGCAAATTTGCTATTATCAGCTCAATTTATCTGGTTCAGCTGAGAGGTCAGTAAAGACACACTCAGTTGATCAAAAAATTGATCTAATAAAACCACCTCCTCAGGTGGTGTAGCATTTCCCATCAACACAGTGCAATAGAAATGACATATAGAAGGGAAGTTACAAAGCTGACAGAAGTTACACAAGCTACTCTGCATAATTTGTATAACTCCCTTTGACTGCTGCCAAATTTAGATGCCAGTGTAGACTTGGCCTTAGTCTGACATTATACCAGCATGGACCACTTACTACCTTTGGGAGAAATAAATGTACCAGTTGGAGGTGGGATGGGGACAGCTTTGCCAAATCAGTTATCTAATTTCCATAGGAAGTGTGGAGAAAACGTATCAGGCTTTGGAATCAAGATTAGGGTCTGGAATCAAGACGAGGCTCCATGGCAGTTAAACAGTGGAGTAATCTTATCAAAATGATATCATGCACACGAGTACATTATAATTAAACCACACAATCAAACTTGCACAAAGAACCAACTGTGTAGTAGGAGCCCAATCAGCCTGGACATCTTACTGTTGCCAAAGTGAGTTGTGTCAGAAAAAAAATATTACAGAAACAGTAGCTTTCTTTTTCCATAAAAATGATTGTGACTGTGAAAAAAAAATCTTGCATGGCAAACTAGGGCACTGCCTCATAGATTCACCTGAAATCTAATTTGAATTTGTGAAAAACACCTTTTCTCCTTTGCTGACTTTATATTCACATGAGAAATATGTATATTAATTATATGATGTGTCATTGTTCAAAGTGTAATTTCATAGAAAAATAAAGATATATTGGTACCATTTGTTCCCTCTCTGCTAGGTGTTGATCCTGAAGCTTTATTTTATCTATATTTCTGCAGTTATTTATTTTATTAAATGTTTTGCCTCAGAGAAGCACTTGAAAGGTTTCTCTTGTAAATAGATGCCATGGGTTCTGATACTTTTTCATTTTAATAAGACACACATGGCCTGTACAACATTTTTACATAAATCTTAATTTCTTAAACAAGTCACTACATGTTTCAGATACCTGATTTAACATACCCTGAAATGTATCTCCTAACCAGAGATAGATTCAAATCAACCCCTAGATCTATCAACTACAGTCTTTGCAGCAAAAGTCCAAATTCTGTGGCCTGAGCTCAGATGTATTAACAATGCAGCTGACTCTGCCTTGCACTTTATGCAGTCATCTACAGACACAAAACCACGCATCAAACTGTACTATACTGATTTGGTACACTATGCACAGATATAAATTACTTCATCCAACAAATATAGATATAACAAACATATACTTTATTCAGACATCATTCAAGGTAGCAACACAGCATAGTTCTCTATTTCTACAGAACTTTTTGTTATGGTAAAGAAACTACATTTGTACTGTGGAAAATGAGGGACATATCTAAGTTTTTTTTATCTTGTTTTATAAATAGCATTTGCAACAGTGTGATAGTAACTTGCCTATCTGAACAGAGTTAAATAAAGGAGGCTGTAAGGGATCAATCTACAGGAAATGAACAAAAACCCAAAGATTAGATAATAGTGAGTACCCAAGGGTATGTCCACACAGACTTCTTATTTCAAAACAACAGAGGTTGTTTCGAAATAAGAAGCGGCATGTCCACACGACGCACCATTATTTCAAAACTGTTAAACCTCACATCTAATCGAAATAGCCGTTGTTTTGAAACAGTTGTTTCAAAACAATGGCATTTGGATGTGTTGTTTCGAAACACCACAACTGTTTCGAAACAACATGTCCGAACGGCCTTGTTTTGAAATAACCATTTACAAACTGTTAACTTATTTCAAAATAAGGCCTTTATTTCAAAATAACTCATTTCAAAACGGGTTATTTTGAAATAATGATGTATGTGTGGACATAGCCCAAGAGTTCTTAGGGGAAACAACAGGGAAGTGATTAACACCTACATGGATTCAGTTGAGCAAGCAATATTTATTTTCTCAAGTCCAAATCTAAGATCACAGAGGACAATAAAACCTAAAGCTTCGAACCTATGGAAGATGGGGTTGAGTGGGTTTGTCATTAGTGGCTAGAGATGAGTACCTAATGGTATGTCTATACTGGAGCCTTAGGTCAACTTAAACTTCCTTAAGTCGACCTAAGGAAAGCTCTGTCCACACTGGGAATTTATTAAGTCAACTTCGGCACTACCTTAAGTTGACTTCATAACACCTACCTCTTAAGGTTGACTTAACACTTAAGCTGACCTTAAGTTGACTTAAGCCAGTATAGATGGGGCATAGCCCTTAACTCGACCTTATTAAGTTGACTTAAGAGCTATGTCCTGTCTACACCGCCTTAAGTTGACTAAAGCATTAAGTTGACCCAGTAGCTGCCAGTGTGGACATGGGTAGTCTACAAGAGTTTGGAATGTGGACTCTCTAAGTTGACTTAACAAGGTTGACTTTAAGTTGATTTAAAGTTGACCTTGTTAAGTCAACTTAACAGAGACTCCAGTGTAGACATATCCTAAGAGATAAACACAGAAAACACAGTTCAGCTGCGCAGGCTATATTTCCCACCTAAGAGGTGGCAGTAATTGTATGAATGGAACATACCAAAGCTTGCAAGTAAAGACTAAAGGGAGATATGAACAAACACTATTTTTGTATTTATCCTTTGCTTTCCCTGCTATGTATCTGTGAATGAATAAACAACTATTTGTTTTGAAGAAGCTATTTTTGAGTTACTTAATCAGCCACTGTCACAGGCTTCTAGAAGAAAAGGTCTTATAAGTGCCATTACCACTGGGCTTTTTTTGTAGATATAGTTAGGAAACAGAGCTATAGTTCCAGAGTAGTTGAATCTCAGGTGTTCACTCTTTGAGAGAGATGAAGGAAGTCCAGCCTGTCACCAGAGAAGTGTGCACTAAAAATGGCCTGAAGGGGCTCTAAAGCACAGCTTACTCTGCAATTGTGGCAGGTTTAAAATACAATATTGGCATTGTGTAGGTGCAGTCAGTGGACTCGATTTTGCTCTCCCTTCTGCACTATAAATCAAAGTAAATGAAGATATACTGCTCTACAAACAGTGCAAATGAGATCAAATTGAGGTGTACTGTAGAATTCCAAAAATATAAACAAGACTTCTCAGTTTTATAAGAATGCATAAAGTTTATTTTGATGATCATGGTTTAGAAAAGTTTGTGCAAATGAAGCATTGTAGGCTTCCAAATTTAATTGCTGTCAGTGACTTCCATATCCAGCGCTGAAAACTCAAGCTGGGATCTGGTAATCAATCTGTCCTCCTTCTGCTTCACACATCATCACCAGTAAAGCAGATTCTGCTGATGATCCATGAGCCATAAAATAATCCAGGTCACTTTCCCGTAACTATGGTGATGTAAACATATTTCTGACCAAAAAATATGCAGATAGGGCTATGAATTTAAACATAAATCAGAAACAGAGAAGTCAAATGGTGCTGTTTTAAGAAATTCACTTATCTGATCATAAAAGAACAAAAAGAAGGTTGAAAAACAAGTAATCATACATATTATACACCTCAGTCATCTGATTTGCAAGAAATGGGAAAACATTGCAGGACGATATTTAAAACAACTATGAATTATTTGTATCTGCTAACACACTGCCAGATTCTTAGTGTGTCTAATAAGAGCTCTTAACACATCCTGATCCTGGGCTGCATCTGTCCTCCTCCCCCATCCCAAGGCTCAAGCATAGGTCAGGGAAGCCTCTAGATGCTCATGTGACAGTATACAGGATCCCTTGATCATTTGTTTTTCTCCTGGCCATGGAAGGCAGTGAATGGTATCGATGCTTTGATGGCCTTATATCACCAGAAGCATCTTCAGTGCTGGCAGATCAGCCAAAATCAGACTTAGGGTAGGTCTGCGCTACTACCGGCACCACTGAGAGAGCAAGATTGATTTTTCAAGTTTGACTGGGCACCAGTAAATGCATGCTCAGTCGATCCTGGATGTTGATGCATTAAGACTACCTCCTCAAGTGATGTAGTACTATAGGCACAGTGTAGTGAAGACACCATGTAGAAGAGGAGTTAAAAAGTCAATGGGCTTTGTGTAACTCCTGTTGACTGCTGCCAAATTTACCATTAAATGTAGACCAGGCCTTAGGGCTGGAGAGCTGGGCCTCAGTTTTGAAGCATATCATGTTATATATACACTTATACGCTTGATTAAAAAAAAAAAAAAACTTTTCTCAACCTCCTTCCCAAGCTAACTTCACTTATTTATTTCTTCTCAACTGAAACATTCAAACTTATGCAAAGCACAACCCATGAGACTGCAATTGTCATTTTCAGGCACCTTATTAAAATTGCCCAGTAGCCTTCTATGTTTTAAAATTAAAAAAAAGTCTTCAAATTACAGCAGAATATATGGTCCTACTTATGACTAACAACATCTTCCATGCTAATATGTGGGGCAATGAATTTCATCACAAAATCTGTGCAATCAAAATAGATAATGAAATAATTAAATTAATTATACCTAAAATAGCTGTAGTCCAATCAAATCCTTATAAGTATGATGGGTCAGCAGGTGTTTTCTGTGAATCCTAATTTAATTTCAACTTACACTTTATTACTATGTACTGGGAAAGTATTCTCTTATGGATTTTTTTCCCCAAAAAAGATCATCAAACTTACACACTTTAGTTTATTTTTGTAGAGTGGCAGTTATTTCTTACTTCTGACTGTTCAGGTGACCTACATTTTGAGGCCATGTAGCTGATTAGCAAATGTTCCCATGGGACAACTGTGCTTGTAGGTTTAGACTAAATGTTCTAATATGCAGTCAGAGTTTTTTATATGGCTGTTAATCTGTGCATTTTGGACATAGTCCTAAAGGTACTGTAAAATTATTCAAGCTGCAAGTCATGTAAAACATTCCCGTTAAAGTCTCTATCAGGAGAAAAAAAACACCCTTGGCTAAATATAGTTCAAATCTATTTTAAAGGTTGGGGTGTGGGTGTGAGGGAGGGTTGCATGAAAACTACACATTCTGTATGAAAACTGGCCTACCTTTGAACTTCTTTTAAACATAATTTCAGGGACTGAAATCTAGGTGTTAAATATAACAATCCTTACACTTGGCACGCACAAGGATTACCCGAGATTCCTTCTTTCTGTTCCCTGCCAAAGATATAAATTTTGGAGAGAATACATATTCCCATGGCCAACAGCTGAGGAAGGTGCTGTAATGCCTTAGTTGTTTCCAGCTGGCTTCAATAAGCAGTAGGAATTCCTAAATTAAGGGAAAAATTGTCACTGGCAGTCAGTAACAGTCAAAATGTGTCTCTCTGCCAAAATAATAGCCAATCATTACAGAACCTGACACAATCTAGAATAAGAAGCGCCAATCTGTGACAATGTTAAAAGAATTGATTTGGACAATTTATCTTCAAGAATAATTAGATTGCTCAAAAAGGCGTTTTACAAGTCTAAGTAACATTCAAAGTAGAGAGAGATGTTCTTATAAGGAAACTCAATGATGAGTTCTACTGGAAATTACTAGCACAGCATTCCTAATCATTTATGTATTAGGTTTGTCAGTTCCAGCATTCAAGGAGTTTCAACCTTTTAATAAAGTAAGTGTGAAACAAGCATACTGAAGAATCAAAAACTGGTAATGGTACTCATAACTTTTGAAACGTTTGCAATATTTTGTTTACTTTCATTTTTTAATGTAGTTTGTTTTTTGATGGCTGATCTTTGATCATACAGTATATTTGTATAAATGATTGTGTTTAAATGAGATTAACTATATTTCCAAAAGTTGTTCATCAAGCTAGTCAGCTTTTGCTGTAACTGTTTGTTTGTGTCCCAGACTGTATGTACTTTATTTGTACAGACATTCGTGTATCAGTAAATTACATGGAAGGAGGAATAATGATCCAAATAAACCATGCCATTTGAGTTCATTTATTAAGCCATGCCATTTAAGTTCCTTCATGACTCAATTACAGAAGATCTTTGGCACTCACAGTTCTAACACACCCATCACAGTATCAAGATACCAAATACAAAATCCTGAACCTGCATAAAATTTAGATTAGAAAACCCTGTTTTGATTCCTTCTTATTTTTAAACATTTTTACTTGGGTTTTTCTTTTCTGCCCTTCCCTTTTCTGTACCTTCTTTTCCTACTGTCTTTCTTGTTTTTCATTAGATAAGAAAACTACTGCAGAGAGGTTTCTTCTGTATTGTAATGAGACTTTGGGATCCATATTATCTTTTAAGGCTAATATTTTATCATGGGTATTTTTATTAAAAATCACAGGCAGGATGCAGTCAATAGAGAATAAAAGCAGGGACTATACATGCAGTAATGCAATTTTCACTACATAAATACAGAAGCTTTTAAATTGCCTATTATACCTTCTATATAATTTTGACTACTGAAAAAAATTAATTGTTAGCATGTAAAACCAAAATTTACTAACAGCTAGAGCTTTCCATGATTTTGAAACAGCATGGTGTACATCACCAGGTTGTCATATTTGAGTGGATGTCTGTCATCATGCAAGATATCTCTGTAAGACAGAAATGATTTCTCAAGAGTCCACACTGCTAATGAGGACAGATAAACACCTCAGAGGTATTATGGCCAAAGTTGGAAGGCAATCTTTAAGTTGCACCAAAATTCAACATCAAGGCACTTCATTTCAGATGCTGCACTGCTGTAGCTACAAAACTCAGCTTTTGCCAACTCATTGTCTTCAAACATAGGAACAGATTCAAATACACTAAGCACTTCAAGGTCAAGAAATTTGGCCTGATTGAGATCAAATGCTCAGCAGATGTTAAAAAAAAAACTGGCAGTGGGTTGAAAAACCTGTTCAGAACCAGTCACGTATGTTTTGAATTTCTCTCTGTTTTCAGCAAAGGGCTTTCTTAACTAATAGGTTGTCAGACATGCCACTGAAGGACTTTGCCCAACTGGCAAGACTGACCAAATCATTTGCCACCTTATATGATCTGATTTCTGTTTTCTATAGGTAGTGACAGTGGCCATTATTCTTAGTATAAATGCTTTAATTGCTGCAATATTTGCTTGTATTTCCATTGATTAACTTAAAGCAGCCACATATCCATCATAAACTACAGCTTGGTTCCCACTCCTCCTCAAAAAAAATCCACATAATCCTGTAGGTGGCTGATATGAAAATAGATAGCTTCAGACCAGCTGTTCCCACCATGGTATTAATGCGGAAGATGGAATTTCATACTTTTTTCCTTTTTCCTCCAATGATTGATGGAACTATGCTTTACAGACAGGAACTATGCTTTACAGTGAATGCACATTTTATGACAATGATGAATTAATTTACTTTTCCACACATTTTTCTCTAGGTATTGCCCACTAAGTTGAGAAGATGTGCATTGTCAGTAACAAAAGCTGCGTCTTTATCAAAAGGAATTCTGCATGTCTGAAATGGCTGTTCAAGTCCTGTCACTCACGGCCGAAGTTGCAGAGGTTAGGAAAAATTATAGAATCTATGACCTCTGTGACCAATGTGTAGCCTTAATCTTGGTAAGTCATTCTATAGATGCGGCCTATCATGGAACAACCCTCAGCCCCTGTTCTTGAGAGTCTGAACCTGGGGTCATTGTTAGCATACCCATAGAGAAAAGCTGTTTTAGTTGTTGGTGGATAAAAACTAGGTCTGTAAAACAAAAACAACAACAACAAAAAAACACTAATCTGTTAAGGGCTTTATATATCAGGACCAGTATTTGGAACTGTCTTCAGTCCCAGCTGGAGACTGGAGCATCAGTACATTATATTTATAGTGCCCTTCTTGCTCAAGAGTCATGCTGCTGAATTCTGCATATGCTGGAGCTTCAGTGTGTAATATTATCAATCTGAAACTGAGTGAATTACAGTAATCAGCTATATGGTGAAGAACATATACATACCAGTGGTTAAGACCTCACCTGAGACATATTCTGTCTGCAAGATGAAAGTGGAAGATATGTTTGGCACTACTATTATCTGCATATCTAGGACCAGCAATGAGTTCAGGAGGATCCTAAGACTTTGCAGTTCCTTGATAATCACAGGATATAAGCGCTCAACACAGGAATAAGGTTAATATTATTTACTAGTTCATTAAAGTGTTCTCTTCTTCCCATCTGAATTATCTCTGTCTTCCTTAGGGAATAGAGGAAGGGGTTCTTCATTCCCTGGATCTCCTAAAATGAGCCAGGTTAGCAAAAAAGGAGAATGCCACCTCAGTGCACTGCCCCTAACTACCATTCCCACATAAGCCTTTCTTTCCAAAGACCCCCTGAGATCTAGAGGAAAGAAGAACTTGGAGGTATTCCCCCACTCCCATGGATCTCCAGGGTATGCAAGGAGGATAACCATCAAAGAATCTTTAGAGGCTTGCTAGGCCCTGATAAGTCATAAGTTTATTGAGTTCATTTTCTATGTCAAGAAAACTCTAGGTTAGCTGCCCCAACCTGAACTTCTGAAGGACCACTGAGAGCAAATTATCTACTCCATGCCTTACTAGACTTGTCAGTTCCAAATATAACTTGGCCTATTAGAGAAATAAATAAATATTAAAATAAATAGATAAATACTTCTGAATTTAGCCAAATGGCCATCAGTCAGCCTCTCCTAAGATTTATGAGGAAGTGTACATTTGGAAGCTCATGAAGGAAATCTAGGAGCTAAACTTGCTCTGCCTGAGTGTAATGGAAAGTGAAGCAAAGGATGGTTCTTCTCCTCCCTGCAACTACCCAAGGCAACTCAGGAGAAGGGAAGAAGAGAAGCTGAGAGCCAACAATTAGTTATAGCTCTTTGATCCTCTGTTCCAGTCTGGATCAAAGCAGCCTGTGTTCTGCTGTAAATTAGGTCATCTAGCTATATTTCCAAAGGGTCCACATGCTGGATAGGAATAGCTGTTGCACTGTGTATTTTAGCCATCCTTGACTCCTGAAATGCCCTTTGCACCATGAGGTCATTACAGCCCAAGAAGGACCTCATGGAACAGGGCTCCTCTTCAATGGATCATAGGTCCTTTAAAAAATTGAAGAAACCCACCACAAAAAAA
The DNA here is from genome assembly GCA_007922195.1 of Podocnemis expansa. Classification (NCBI taxonomy): domain Eukaryota; kingdom Metazoa; phylum Chordata; order Testudines; family Podocnemididae; genus Podocnemis; species Podocnemis expansa. The sequence continues at coordinate 34,837,818 of ML681982.1, forward strand.
AAAAAAGATATGGTTATAGGCATATTACTTTTAAAAATATTAAGAGGTGATGGAGGAAACCCACACACACAATAAAAACCCAGAAAATTTAGAGAAAGTCTTACACTTCAGTAAGATGCCACAAAGTCCCACTTAAATAACCATAGCAACCATAACTCCACCCTGTAAAACAAAACAAATTCGTATTTTTAAATAAGCAAGGAAACGAATCAGCATTCCCTCATCCTAAATGGTTTTGCATACTGCATGCAAACACTGAAAGATCATAACTCTGAAAACTCTATTGATTTTAATGTCCTGATTATCAAGGTTTTCATTTTTAAAGAAACCTAAAATTCACTGCTTATGCGCCTATGGTCTAATAGCTCCTAGTTCTCAGGATCATTTGGAAACATCAACCCTTTAAAAAAATTTCAAATGTTAGCAGAGATGAAAGGACCTGCATACTGAAGTGGAAGAGACTTTCCATAGAAAAAGTACAAATTCCTCAGCTGTGAAGTGTAATTAGATATCTTGAATGAAAAGACAATTAAGAGAGTCCATCAAAAGCATAAACAAAACAGCTCCAAAGCTGCCAACCCATGATGCCTGGGTAGTGTGCCAAAAATTAAGAGGGCGCTAGAAGTTTAATAAACAAAGCAATCATGATATTTTGTTTCTATGTTGGTTACCTTCTGAAAACAGCTGGAATATTATATACTTTCTGAAACAGACGTTTAAACCACTCCTAAGTGAAATGAGTTAAGATAAAAGAAAAGAGTGTTTACTTTTGGATAAAATTAAAGATATGCATTGAAATAATCTTGTCACACACAACCTCATCAGTTTCTTCCAGCAGTACTGTAAGTAAATGAAGCTTTTTCTTTCTAAAGATCACAACTGGCAGAAGTTTCTAGATCACAGGCCCTGGCTCTCATGGGGGACTTTAACTACCCTGACATCTGCCAGGAGGCCAATACAGCAGTGCACAGGCAATCCAGGAATTTTTTGGAGAGTGTTGAGGACAACTTCCTGGTACAAATGCTGGAGGAAGCAAATAGGGGCCTTGCACCTCTCAACCTGCTGCTCACAAACAGAGAAGAATTGATCGGGGAAGTAGAAGTGAATGGCAACCTGGGCAGCAGTGACCATGAGATGGTAAAGTTCAAGATGCTGATTAACAGAAAAAAAGGAAAGAAGCAAAATGTAGACCCTGGACTTCAGAAAAGCAGATTTTGGCTCCCTCAGGGAACTGATGGGCAGGATCCCTTGGGAAGCTGATCTGAAGGGGAAAGGTGTCCAACAGAGTTGGCTGTATTTTAAAGAAACCCTGCTAAGGGCACAGGAAGATACCATTCTGATGAGCAGAAAGAACAGCAAATGTGGAACACGCCTCGCATGGCTTAACAGAGAACTATGCACTGAGTTAAAGCATAAAAAGGAAGCTTACAGGAAGTGGAAGCTTGGACAGATGACTAAGGAGGCATATTGCTTGGGACTGCAGGGATAAAATCAGAAAGGCCAAAGGACAATTGGAGTTGCGGCTAGCAAGGGATGTGAAGGATAACAGGAAGGGGTTCTACAAGTATGTCAATAACAAGAAGAGGATCAGGGATGGTGTAAGTCCCTAACTGAATGGCGCAGGTAGCCTCATGATGGAGGATGAGGAAAAAGCTTAAGTGCTCAATGCTTTTTTTACTTCCGTTTTCACAGGCAGGGCCAGATCCCAGCCCACTACACTGGGTATGGCAGATTGCAGAGAAGAAGAGAGGCCCTTGGTGACAAAAGGTCAGGTTAGGGACTACTTAAAGAAGTTGGATGTGCACAAGTCCATGGGGCCGGATGAACTGCATCCAAGGGTGCTGAGGGAGTAGGCTGATGAAAAAGCAGTACCTCTGGCCACTACTTTTGAAAACTTGTGGGAGGTGCCAGAGGACTGGAAAAAAGTAAATGTAGTGCCTATCTTCAAGAAAGGGAAAAAGGAGGATCCCGGGAATTAGAGACCTGTCAGCCTCACCTTAATCCCTGGAAAAATCTTGGAGCAGGTTCTCAAAGAATCCATCCTGAGACATTTGGAGGGAAATAGAGTGATCAGGAACAGTCAGCATGGATTCACCAAGGGTAAATCATGCCTGACCAATCTCATCACCTTCTATGATGAGATGACTGGATTGGTGGATGCGGGAAGAGCTGTTGATGTGATATACCTTGACTTTAGCAAGGCTTTGGATACGGTTTCCCACAGCATTCTTGTCGGCAAGTTAAGGAGGTATGGGTTGGATGTGTGGACTGTAAGATGGATAGAGAACTGGCTAGATCAGCAGTTTCTGCAAGTAGGAATCAATGGCTCCATGTCTACTTGGCAACCAGTAATGAGTCATGTGCCCCAGGGGTTGGTCTTGGGGCCAGTTCTGTTCAACATTTTCATTAATGATCTGAATGATGGGATAGGTTTCACATTCAGTAAGTTTGTGGATGACACCAAGCTGGGGGGAGCAGTAGACATGCTGGAGGGCAGGGACAGGATTCAGGGAGACCTAGACAAATTGGAGCAGTGGGCCAAAAGAAATCTCATGAGGTTCAAAAAGGAGAAGGACAAAGTCCTGTACTTGGGATGGAAAAAGCCCATGTACTGATACAGGCTGGGGAGCAATCAGCTAACTAGCAGCATTGTAGAAAAGGATCTGGGGGTTATGGTGGATGGGAAGCTGGATATGAGTCAGCAGTATGCTGTTGTTGCCAAAAAGGCCAATGGCATACTGGGCTGCATCAGAAGAAGGATTGCCAGCAGATCGAGGGATGTGATCGTTCCCCTCTATTCGGCACTGGTGAGGCCACATCTGGAATACTGTGTCCGGTTTTGGGCTCCCCACTACAAAAAGGACATGGACAAATTAGAAAGAGTCCAGCGGCGGGCAACAAAAATGATCAACGGGCTGGAGCACAAGACCTATGAAGAAAGACTGAAGGAACTAGGCTTATTTAGCCTGCAGAAGAGAAGACTGAAGAGGGGGGTTTGATAGCAACCTTCAACTACTTGAAGGGATACTCCAATGAGGATGGAGCTCAGCTGTTCTCAGTAGTAACAGAGGATAGAACAAGGAGCAATGGTTTCAAGTTGTAGCTGGGGAGGTCGAGGTTGGATATTAGGAAAATCTTTCTTACTATGAGAGTGGTGAAGCATTGGAATGGGCTGCCTAGGGAAGTGGTGGAATCTCCATTTTTGGAGGTATTTAAGGCTCAGTTAGACAAAACCCTGGCTGGGATAATTTAGTGAGAGTGGTCCTGCTTTTTTGGCAGGGGGTTGGACTAGATGACCTCATGAGGTCTCTTCCAACCTTATGATTCTATGATTACACTGTTTTCATTAACTGTAACTATTATATGCTGGATAATTTTGACCTGAGTTGATAGCAGGTATCTAAGCCAAACAGAATGAAAAAATGTTTTAAAAAACTGATAGTTGTGAGGAAAGTCAGCCTTAACAACTTTTTTGGCTGAAATGCTGTAAATCTCATATGAAGGCCATTTCCTGTGAAAGAAACTGATATTAAAACCGTATGAGCCTCCACCATATATATGAAAAACACTGAAGATGAAGTAGAATGAAGCATTAATATTTCATATAAAATGCAAAAGATTTGTACTAGTTAATACTGTTTTCCCAACCAAATGTTTTACAAACACTTTTTTGAAAAGGAAGATTCTTTTAAAAAGTTGATCCTAAGTGCTGTGTTGTTAGAACTGTGTATAAATGTTGCATTTTCTTCTGTACAATAGAGTCACTCAAACGCATAAATGTTCTATGGGAAATATATCACAGTGTTAGGAGATAGACAGTGGAAATCTTGCAGAATTGTCATGAACTTGTGACCCTGTAATATAGTTACCTCAGAATAATCACACTTTTGGTGACTGCTATTGTATGTTAACTTGTGACAAAACTGCAAAAAAAACCCCCAAAACTAGTAAAGATTCTATATGTATCTATGAACAATATCCTTCTATGGTGAAGGCAGAAAGATTAAGTGAAAAAAAGGGAATCTCACTCTTAAATCTAAGGGCAGGCCTCAGGGGCGTCACTGGCACTGGGCACCTGGGGCACGTGCCCCGAATCCCCGCGCCGGTGCCCCGGGTCTGGTGACCTCCCCGGTCTCCGGCCCAATCGGGCCCAGCTGGCCGCAGCAGCGGCAGCCCCGTCCCCAGCTGTGGATCCAGGGCTCAACCACAGAGGCCGCTCCTGGCCCTGTCCCCATTGAGGGATCCGGAGCTCAGCCACCCGCGGCCGCGGCAGCCCCATCCCCAGCCAGGGATCCGAGACTTGGCTGCCCACAGCAGCAGTGGCCACTCCGGCCCCAGCGGCTTCCGGCCCTGTCCATGGCCAGGGGTGTGGCCTGCAGGCCAGGAGCATGACCTTCAGGCTGGGGGCGCGACCTGGGTCCGTGCCCCGGATCCCTCCCTGGGGCAGCGACATCCCTGGGAGGCCTACACTGCGTGCCATTTTCAGTGGTAGTCAAAGGGAGATACGTAAATTAATTAAAATAACTAGTCTGTCTCCCTCCAACTCCACTATACTTGGCATGTGCTGAGTCAAAGAGAGGACCTTTCCTTTGGCTCAGTGCTACTCCAGTTGCCAGGGTGGTCTTTGACAACTGATTTCCCAATTGACTGAGTGGGTCTTTATAACCCAGTCAATCAGTTGGGAAGGTCAGAGAAGATTATCTCAGACTAGTGAGGTACTTTAAGAAAACAAGTTAAATATGAAGTGAAATTTTAGACTAAAAACTAGAAAGAAAGGAAGTAACAGAAATACTCTGTTTTTTGACATAAAAGAAGATAATAGTGTGGTTTCACAGCAATGAGTATTAGAAGCATTTGTTTGCAGTGTTTTTGTAGCTGTGTGGGTCCGAGGATATCAGAGACATATGGTGGGTTAAGGTAACATTTTTTATTGAAGCAAGTTCTGTTGGTGAAAAAGACAAGATTTCAAGCTATATAGATTCAAAAAAGAACTCCGTGTGATTCTAAAACTTGCCTCTTTTACCAGCAGAAGTTTGTTTAATAAAAGATATTACTTCACCTACCTTGTCTCTCTATTAGAATCAAAGTTGTTCGATATTTTTATTTATTGGGTGGGGTGAAGTGGCATGATTATCTAATAACACAAAATCATTTAGGTAATTTAAGATTGGGAGGGATTATAAAAAGTTCTGGAAAGGCTTAAAATAAACCAAAAGTTGACAGATCCAGCAGCCACATGTGCTAGACAAAACATTCAACATATTATAGCCAGGATTGAAAATAACAGAACAGAATGATTAATTTAATCTACTTCTACACATGGAACGATTAAAAAATGATTGTAAACCCTCAGGGAAAAATGTCAGCATCATAGTAAGAAAAAATGGTAGGAGTAAAATGGTAGAATATAAACAGGAGAAATTTACCCACAGAACAGAAAATGTTCTTTAAAAGGAAGCTATGAATAAAAGTCAATTAAGGTTGTATAAATGTGGAAATAAAAATAACTTATTGGAAAGGAAAGAATGAGAGGTGATCGTAAGAACAATCGTACGCTTAAAGTACAGGAGAAAAAGTAAGGGAACCTGTTTGTTTTGCTGAGCTAGACTAACATGGCTACCCTTTTGGAACTAGACTTCCTTCGGTGAGTTCCAAAGGTGCAGCTGTGTTAGTCTGGTAAAACAAAAAAAGCAAGGAGTCTTGTGGCACTTAAAGACTAACAGATTTATTTATCACATGAGCTTTCCTGGGAGAAAATCCCACTTTGTCAGAAGCTGACAAAGTGGGATTTTCTCCCAGGAAAGCTCATGTGATAAATAAATCTGTTAGTCTTTAAGTGCCACAAGGCTACTTGCTTTTTTTCCCCCTTAGGTAAGTCACTCATTTTTCCTCTTTGTTCATTGATTTGTGAAATGAGGATAATACATTACTACCTCACAAAGCTGTTGTGGGATAAATTAATTAATTATAGTGAAGAGCTTCCCTAGATGGAAGGCACTATAAATATTAAAAATACTAAGAAGCACTGAGTGAATGATTCCGAGAGAACAATGATCCAGAAATCAGGGTGATTTGATTGTAATACTAAAACTTGCACACAAGTTTAAACAAATATCTACAACACCTCATCCTGTTGCCTCATCCCGTCTCTCCCAGAATTTACATGTCTCAAAGAAAGTCTGGGAACTTTTCCTCAACCCACGCAATGCCACTGAAGTATTTGTTCTCTTTCAGGTCCTCTGGAAGCATTAAATTGCACCTCTTACAAGTTGAGTACTGCAGGCAGTAATATGCTTCTATATATACAGGAGCAAGGAGTGCACAAAGGTGTGTCTACTTCACTCCCTCATAAAATAGTGGGCATAGGGAACCATCTTTTCTCCATCTACTAGGAATGTACTCTAACTACAGGCACATATGTTCTAATATCCTAATATACATCTATACTGCAAATGAACACAGACAGCTGGCCTGTTAGCTGACTTAGGCTCATGTGGCTTATAGTATGGGGCTGTTTAATTGTAATGTAGACATTTGGGCTCGATCTGGAGCTTGGGCTCTGGGACCCCACATGGGGGGTTAGTGAGTTATGGATTGTTGTAATAAGCCAGGGCCATAACTAGGGCAGGGCCCCAGGTGCCATATTTTAGAGGGCAATTTCAGTCAAGCAGCTCTGTTTCACTGCTCAATTTGAGGGCACGTTTCTTGCTGCCCCCGGCACCAAAATACCTAGTTCCGGCACTGTAATAAGCCCTAAATCCAGCATCTCTATTTTTCAGTCTATGGTTAAGTCTGGACTTAGATTCTTAAATTGAGTTAATTTATATCAATCTAACTGAATTGAAATAAAAATCATTAAATCAATTTAAGTTAAATTGATTTAACATGTCCCCACTAGAAACCCAAATCAAACTAGCATGTCCATGGACAGGACTTGCTAGTTTGACATAGGAGAGGGGCACTATGGAAGGTGTGGTAAGATGGCCCCAAGTAGGGCCATGCCCCCACCCAATATATAGAAAGAGGAAGGCACCCTGGGAGGGAGAAGGGCAAAAGGGGTTAAATCGATTTAACAGTTAAATCGAAATAACATATCCACACAGTGTTATTTTGAAATGCCAATTTCAATTTAACTGTCCTATTGATATAACATTAGGTTTTATTTTATCGATATAACTTTCCTTATATAGAAATGAGGGAGCTCCTCATTTCAAAATAAGGGAACGTTGTCAGGAACTACCATTTTTTAAATCAAAATAACCAGCATTATTTCGATTTAAACTGTGTGTGTGGAATACCCTGAGACTTGCTGCTACAGGTTTTTTGTTCCGTAAGTGTCCCACCTAATGCCACCTATTGCACTGTCAGGATTGTGAATGTTGTGGGTAGTTGTGAGGGAGTATGAGCTATCTGGCTTCAATCATGTGTTTTGTCTGGATTTGGTTGGGCTAGGGTTTATTCGGTTTAAGGATTCAGAAAGGATCTGGGACACTGTTACATGTTTAGAAGTAGGATTGCAACTTCATTTCAGCTGCGATTAAGCTCTCTTTTTTAAAAGGATTTTGAATGAGAGGGTGCATGCTGCAAAGGGTAAAGGTTTCAGTAGTAAAGCACTCTTCTTTTGAATCAGGGACCATTTTTTTCCAAGGTTAGATTTGAAAGTATTGTGGCTGTTCTTATGAAGTTCTGTGGGAATTCCTGGGTAGTGGAACAACCAGGATCTTGGGATTGGCAAGCCCTAGAACAAGTGTGTAAGCATCCCACCCCCCCAACCCCTGCTTTCTGGCAGGGCCAGCCTGGCCACGCCTGCTTCCAGTCATGTGACCAGAAGGGGGAGTGGCAGCCCAGCCCCTAGCCTCACTGCTTCAAGCTTGAAGTGCTGGGGCTGTCTGGGGTCGAAGCAAGCTGCAGGCAGAAAGCAACTTATTCCCACCCCTGTGTTGCTGCTGCAGTCATGGCCACATGTTGCTGGCGGGTCTGCGATCACGGCAGCCAAACCCTGCTGGGTGCTACGGCATGTGGGGCTTATGGCTAACTGGGTGAGCACTGCCCATGTGGGCCCACTCATAGCTATGCCCCTGCCCTAGAATAAGTTGGCTTACATGGATCTTGGATTTCATGGACTGGTCATGTCCTGAAAGAGTTAAAAAGGTTCTGGCTACAAGTGTCTAGAAGTCGCAGGAAAGCAGCTTGGGTTGGGTCATTTGCTCTATGCTATCTGTAAAGTCCTGATGTTGCCAGACATCACAGAATAAACCCCAGAACAGGGGTTAGGCTCATCCTTTTCTGCAGCAGAGGAAGCTGACAGGGTTCAAAGGCTATGTCTGCATTGGCAAATTAGTCCAGACTAAGAAGACTTAGTTCAGACTAATTTAGCCCATGGCTACAATAGGCATTTGTTGGTTCAAACTAAGACATTTCTTAGTTTCGACTAAGGAAAGCTTAGATCAAACTAGTTAGTACCAAGGGTTAGTTTGGACTTATGGGGTTAGTTCAAACCTTATGTGCTTAGTTCAAACAGGCACCGACCCAAACTAAGACTTAGTTTGAACTTAAAAATTCGAATTAAGCCAGTTAGTTTGAACTGATCTCATGTTCTAGTTCAAACTAAGCATTAGTTCGAACTAACCGGCTTGAGGTTAGTTCGAACTAACCACGGGTTAATTCGAACTAACCTTGAACTTCTTAGTTTGGATTAAAAAGTCTGAATTGACGAAGTAGGATTTTCTCCCACAAAAGCTCATGTGAAAAATAAATCTGTTAGTCTTAAAGTGCCAACTAACTCCTTGTTTTTTTTTAGTGTAGACATAGCCAAAGATATCCCATCAATGTTATTTAAAATAATTTAATTAAGTATAGTAGGGGCACAAAATTAGTCAATGAAGTTTCACTCACTGACTCAAAAATCCCAAGGTTTGGAGACAACTCACAGAATAAATTAAAAGATAAAATAAAATAAAATGCATGAGTCAGTGAGAAATATGAGAGAAAAGTGCCAATTTTGTGTAACATGGGACCAACACCATTCTGGGAAGTATTACCAGGAGTATTGTAAGTAAGACACAAGAATTAATTCTTCCTCTCTATTCCAACCTGATTAGGTCTCAACTGGAGTATTGTGTCCAGTTCTGTGTGCCTCGTTTCAGGAAAGACATGTATAAATTGGAGAAAGTCCAGAGAAGAGCAACATGAATGTTTAGAGGTCTGGAACACTTGACTTGTGAGGTAAGATTGAAAGAGCTGGGCTTGTTTAGCCTGGAAAAGAGGATACTGAGAGGGGACATGATAATAGTTTTCAAGTACCTAAGAGGTTGTCACAAGGAGGAGGGAGAAAAATTGTTCTCATTAACTGCTGATTTCCAGTTACGGAAATGAGGAATTACAGCTGAACAAGCACTTCTGGAAGATGCTCCCAGTGATCAGTTTGATTTCTAAAGTTTGTCTATCACCTTTTCAAGTTGACATTTTTATATCTGGGCCTCAGCTTCAGTATCTGTGAACAATAACCTTATGATAGGTATTTCCCTGTTATCTTTTCTGGTGAAGACCAATGCAAAGGAATGAGTTAGCTTAGCTAGACTTAACTTATTTGATTAGCACTCTGATGCTCTTTGCAAGGGTTTAGCAGCAGGCTTTTATTACTAATGTATTTAAAATAGCTTTAAAATATTTCTTTTACTGTACTTCTCTATTTTCTTTTAGAATTTCTTCAAAGACCTCCTATAAGAGGATGGCTTACCCTTTATAGTCCGGAGGTCTACCATACGATTAGCTGTTTCCCTGTACAAGGTAGCAGGCAGCTTCAGGGGAAGAATATGTTCAGGGAACGGCGTGAGTGGTTCAAGCAGTGAAGACACAGGTGACACTAGGAAATTTTTGGATCAGAACCCAGGGAGCACAAGGCCCCTGGTGGGAGATGTTGATTGAATTTTGGCCTGGAAGTCAATGTCACAAGGCTGTGCTCTTTCTAAGAAGAGTGGGTAGTAGAGGCTGTGAGAAGAGACTGGGACAGAAAAATTGCTCTGGCAATGAGAGAAGACACCAGAGCTAAGTCTAAACTTTTATGTGGTTGTATAGTTTATTCTAGGACAATGAGAGTTGTTAAGAATCAGTTTTTGTTATTAAGACAGCTCCTTGATGAGGAGAGGAGAAACCGAGAAGCCTATGTACAGTTCTGAAGGGGCCCTGAAGCAGGGGAGAATCAGGGGTCGAGCACTACAGAGGGACCTCTGGCCATGGCCCTTCTACACTTCCTAAATGACATCTTGTCAAAAATATGTTCTATTACATCATAATTAGGACTCAATGCCTTTTTAAAACAAATATTTTTGGTATAAACACACTCTTCTACCTGCTATTTAACCATCCTTTCCCACTCTCTTCTACTTTGTATTGTGCTTTGTTTGGTGACTACAATCAGGTATTCTTTTTACCAGTACCATCCTGGTTTTCATTTCCTACCTTTTCCCTTTAAGTTATTTCTAACTCCCTCTTTTGTATTTTATTTTAAAAAGGAATTTAAAGAATTTTAATATCACAGTGCTATTTACTTGTATGATTTTTTCCCCTGCAAAGATGTCAGAATTAATTATACTGTGGCCACTGACCACTTAGTGGTTTACCCGTACTTACTTCCTGAAACAACTCCTGTGTGTTACTCAGTACAAGACAAGAGTCGCCTTTCTTCTTGTAGGTTCAGAACAATCTTGTTCAATAATTAAGTAACACAATATCTTGCATCTCTAATTGTTCTCTCAATATGGCTTTTACAGCTTATATATAGGTATTGAAGTCACCCATTTTAAAAAATATTTAAAAATATATTAGAACTTTTTGACATCCCAATTTTTCTCAAAATTCAGACTTCGCTATTACATATATATATAATTCAAGCATATTTTTAAAAAGCTAATATAATATTAAAAATAACTATCACATTCCATATTTTCAATAAAAATTTATTTGTTCTTTGATTGTTTCTTGGTGCTTGGCATCTTTATGACCGTATGTATGCATTCAAGCTATGCATAATGCCTTCTACCAGAAGATCTACCACCACACCCTTTTATTGTACTCTTCAAACAGAAACGTCATAACTTTTGCTGTTACAAGAAAATAAGTGTAGCATCAGTAGAAGGGCCAAAACATGATCTTTAATTTTCAGTATTAGGCCATTATATTAAAATAGCAATTTATGTATTTTGAGTGACTAAGGCTGTGTCTACACTATCAAATTATTCCAGATTAAGGAGGCTTAATCTGGACTAATTTGGTCCCCATCCACACTAGGCTTTGCCTAGTTCAAACTAAAAAATTTAGCAAAGCTTAGCTTGAACTAATTAGTTTGAATGGTAAGTTCGAACTAACTGCTTAGTTCAAAGTTATTTTGAACTTTAGTTCAAACTAGCAGGATGTAATTATGTTAGTTCGAACTAATAAATTCAAACTAGCGGTTAGTTCAAACAAACCACATTTTTTTGGTTTGAACTTGCCACGCTAAAAAGTTAGTTTGAGCTAAGAAAAACTGCAGCTAGTTTGAACTAAAAAGTTAGTTTTAACTAAAAAAATGCAGTTAGCTCAAACTAACTTCGAACTGCTTAGTTCAGACTAAGCAAGTCCAAACTAAGCAGTTAGATGTAGACATAGCCTAAAATACATATTATGTAGCTATTTAGTGTTTGAGGAAAAGACAGTTTATCATGCTAACCTACAGACTTGGTCACCGTTTGGTATCAATACAAGCAAGTTCCAAAGGGACAGCTGTGTTAGTCTAGTTTAGTCAAACAAACATGGAGTCCTGTGGCACATAAAGACAAACAAATTTATTCCTTGCATGAGCTCTTGTGGGACAAATCCCACTTCATCAGATGCTTTGAACTTCCTCCCGTTCTGTAAGTTCCACCATCTTCAAAATGTCTGACGAAGTGGGATTTTCTCCCACGAAAGCTCATGTGATAAATAAATTTGTTACTCTTTAAGTGCCACAGGACTCCTTGCTTGCTTTGCTGAACTAGACTAACATGGCTACCCCTTTGGAATTTGGTATCAATCTGTATCTGCAGTGAATCTGGAGGAGAGAAATAGCAATAAGGAAGATAAAAGTCAGCCCATAAATTAAAGCTAATTATGGCTAAATTTCTTGATGCTCGTTTGAGGTTGATTATTGGAACAGGAGAATGGATGCAAGTTTCTTGATTTTTTTTTGTTTTGTTTTGTTTTTTTGTTTGTTTGTTTTGTTTTGTTTTTTTAAAAAGAATATTGTAAAGAGGTCTACAAACAGCACACAAACAGGCAGGGATTGAGAATCCTCTCTTTTCCTGTAGACTACCAAATCAGCCCCGACCCTGGCTTAGCTGTGAGAAATGTTATTTATGGGGAGACACATCTTATCTGCTGCAGCAAATAAGGCCAAGTATAAAGAGGTAGAAATAGGAAGAAAGAAGGCAGAAGAGCTTGTGACATCAAAGGAGCAAGAACCCCGGCCAGAGAAACTAGCACCAGGCTGTCTCTGAGCTACTTACATTCCAGGAGCGTAAGAGAGGAAGACAGGAAAAAAGCTCTTAGGACCAAAGGCTTTGTTTTGGCCTTATTTATGTTATGTTTATAAACTCTGCCTTCTTGTTGATTTAATTTAAGCCACTGGTGCTTGGGCCAAGAAGTGACCCAGCCTGCTCAAACTACAACTTTGCCCAAGGCGGTATTCTTGGATACTGACATGTGGTACTAGAATAGGGATTTTTAATCTCTGAAAGGGGGAAAATAAACAAACAAAAATCCCCATAGATGTGAATCAGCTCCTACTTGTAATAACAGCAACAATAGTGACAATTCGCTAACAGTTACTACAGTTTAAGCAGATTTTTAAAGGCAGAAGGGTCAGTTGTACAATATACAGATTACCCTTCTGCCTTTAAAAAGCTGCTCATATCGCTCCATGTCATCAGACAAGCCTCCAAGATTCAATGAATGGCCCTGGCCTTGATGCTTCCAGATGATGGCAGATGATTACACACACTCCTTTCACCTAGACTTTGAGAAATGGCCCCAGAAAAATGGGCCATCAGGCAAGATGTCCTACTAAGGGGGATGGTCAGGTAGCACACCAAGGTCTTGACTGAACAGCTGCCCAAGACTATAAACTGACAAAACTATATTGGACTGATTAGATATTACCTATCTTCAGCGCTTCCTGAATGAAAAGTACAACCGTATGGCCAGGCATGAAATGGTGGCCCAGAAGTTGAAGGATTTGTGCTGGTGCTGATTATAATTGGAAATCTTGACAGAACACCAGGCTGTGAAACTGATCATCCTCAGGGAGTTGATACAGAGCCTCCTATTGGCAGATTGAGATTGAGTCTGCAGACACGTACTAAAAAAGCTGTCAGAAACTGCCTGTGTCATGGATGACTACTTGATTACTAAAGCTGCTGAGGGTCAATGGAGTGGAACAATAGACCACAATGAACACCAAGGAGGAGAAGCGTGCCTACAGGGAGAGAAGGGAATTAGGCTGGATGAGTCTGAGGAAGATCATAGCACGTGTTTGGACACTATAAAGAGCCCACAGTCTATTACAATCCTGTGACTTTCCCAGAAAACAGATGGAAATATCTAAATATGGAACTTTGCCATCCACCCTCTCAGGCACAGGAACAACTTGAATCTTTACAGGAAGAGGTCAACCAAAGCAAGAGGCCATGGCAGGATGCAGTTGTCTATTTCCTTTGTGGCCAACTGGGGCACGTGATTAGGGGATGTCCATATATGCAATGTGCTTTTGGTCATGTGTATGACAGAAAAGAAGGCCAGGAGAATGGGCCCAGGAAAACTCATGGTAATGATAAAACTCAAGTACAAGGAAAGTCTGGCCCTTGTAGTTCTGGCTTCATAGAGGCATTCATCAAAGAACAATTAGTGGCAGCAAAATGGCTACCTACAGTAGAAGAAATTAGCATACAATGCATCTACAGAGATGTCAGACACTATAAAGCATCACGGTGCAAGTGAATGCTGTGTGTCCTGCTCCAAACCTACCCTTCCAGGTAATATTAGGATGAGATTGACTATGTTTTCTTGAGCTGCTGCTGAAGTTTTATGCAGGTCCTACTCTTCAGGATGCGAGCCTGTAGGATAACATGGGAACACTTTTTGCTTCTAAGGACCCAGAGTTATTCTCCTAGAGACTCTGGAACAAGAAATCTTGGCAGGAGAGGTATATAGAAAGAGAGAAGCAACAAGAAGTGAATGAAGCTGGTGCAGCAGAGCACCCAGACCTAGGAACTAGCCAGATCAGAGAACAGGACTATGGGAGAGACTCACCACAAGCTTGGCAGGAGACCCACTTGCCATATTTAAACACTGGGATGCTGAGTGTTTTCTCAGACTTTCCACTGGAACAAAAAACCAACCAGATCTTGAACTGAGTACATGAGCAGATGGCTGTGATGATGAAGTAGTGTCTCCTCTCTCTCTCTCTGAGGTCATAACAATATCTCCATTTTGCCCTCAAGACAGACCTTTATACAAGGTAGATCAAGACTGGCAGATGAAGGAGACAGCAAACCCAATTCCTGTTGCCTACAATATGCTGCCAACTCCTTCACTTGGCATATTCCATACTCTGTCAAGGTCACTGGAGGAAAGATAAAACTAGGTCCAGAGTGTTGGCATGTTTTGGGGTCCCAGTATCCACAAAGAGATTACAGATTTCTATGCCTCCTGCCCTGACTACAAACTAATGACCTCCAAAAGCATTCCCTGGGCTCTGCCAGACATGCATCAGCACTATGGTTGCCAATGAAGATGGGAGCTTAAAACTTCCAGGGAGCAACAACTAACTATTAGACTGCCAAAGGTGCTAGGACTTGGCTGTCTCTGAACTATTTACAGCCTCCCAGAGTACCAGGGGAGGAGATGGGGACCAAAGTCCTAGGACAAGGCTTTTTTGGGTTTCCTTTATGTTGTGTTTATAGACTGCCTTTTTGCTGATTTAATTTAAGCCACCACTGCCTAGATTGAGGACAGATCCAGACTCTTTGAACTTGGAGTTTACCCAAGGCACTATCCTTGGTCACTGAAAAATACTCTTTTTTACCTCACAGTGGTATCTGCAAAGTTTTGAGGTTCACAGTTTAATGAATGACAAAATACAATGGTTATGTAAATTATGCAACTAAATTATATAACATCCTGTATTTTAACCAAACGAAGAACACCTAATTCTGACATATACTTAATGTGATGGAAAAATATAGGCCCTAGCTGTTGACAACTTTTAACTTAGTAATTTGTATTGGAAGAAAATATTTGGCTCACTGGGATCATTAGCTGGATCTTTGAGTCTAATACACCATTAAAAAAACAACTATCATATTCCAAAAATATGACAGTCCAATAAATAACTAGCAGGACATCTGCAGAGAATAAAGAAGGATAATTATATTTCAAACCGCAGTCAATGCAGAATAAAGTCCATCTTATGTTTCTATCTATAACACATTCTATTAAGATAAACCTTATGATAAATACCTTTAAATTCACATTTACATATAAAAGGGTTTCTGCTGCTTCTGCTTCACTGGAAATAAATGTCTGTGTTGGTCATACAGGCATTTCTACTTAGGTCAGTAACACAGAGTCCAATCAGTCCTGTCAATGTCAATTTTGAAGAGTGAAAAACTTTAGTAGAGCAAATGGAAGCCAGACTTCACAGCCTAGTTTCAGGACCCTATTAGAACAAACAGTGTGGCTGTAGCACCCCGAAAGAGGCAGTGTAGGAAATTTGTAGAACTGCCCTCTTGATTCAAAATTTACATGTCTATTGGTAATGATAAGCTTTTACATATCTACTATGTACTTGTTGAAACAAAGATACATTTTTAAAGATCTACAGAACATTTTTTGTAATTTCTCAATTTTCTATATTTACAGTATCTGCTCTTATTCTCCTTTTACTGGAGGTAATTAGAATATACATAGTATCTTCATGTATTCTCAAACTGCCTATTTCTTGTATAATCTCATCATGCACTCACATGGCTTCAGTTGTCATCTTTATGCTGATGGCTTGGAAGTCTGCCTTTTCACTTCTGCCCTGTTTACCTAGATACCACTTTGTATTTCTGTCTGTCTCCCTTAAATGGCCAAAGTGAACTCTAACTCAGTTGTGAAGATCATCCTTTTTCCTGCTATGAACATCACCCCTTTTTTGAATTTCTCCACTCGCTATCTCTTTTCCATTACATCAACTTTAAGCACTTTTCTAACCTTCACAGATCTGCTTCTTTGCACTTAAGCTGCTTTTCTTTCTTTTTGTATTGCCCTGCCTTTTCTACTCTATGACAATGCTTACTTTGACCACCCACTACCATTTCTCCTATGGCTGTCCTCGCACTGTCTTTGGTTCTGCCCCACACATGGAATGATCCTCCCAAGCTGACCTATAGCCAGTATCCTGTCCTCTTTCAAATCTCTCTCTGATGCCCACCTCCATGAAGCCTAAATGAATGAGTCACAGTCAGAGGTTCTTAGGGTTCTTTTTCACTATTTTTAAAAAAAATATAAAATGTATATAATGTGGGTATACAAAAGGTATATATTTCCCTGACTCCTCCTCTTCCACTCTTAGTATGTCATTTGTCATCTTAGATTATAAACTCCTTGGGGCAGAGATAGTGCCTTCCTGTGTCTTTGTATGGTTCCTAGAACAATGGATTCCCCATCTTGATTGGAACAAATTATGCTAATGTTACAGAATAAGTTGAAAATGAAAAAACAACTCCCATTCTCATTTAATTATACGGACAATTTGTGTGTTATTTGCTTATTCATCATTTCTGAAACAAAGACATACCTCATTTGCTGGAAACTAACTGTATAATTCAGTTAGCATAATAGTTATTAAAATGATGCCAAGGTTACTTTGACTTCTCTTACTTTACATAAGTCACATAATATCTTTGTCCATAAATCTATTAATGATGTCATATCTTGATAGGTGGCCAGAACAGTTCTGTTCCCTGAATTTAAAAGAGCTAATAATTTTGGATTAGGAACCAAAGAACTACACAAGACTAATTACTTTCTCAGTACAACGAATCTCACAAGTATTGCAAGCCCATAGTTTCTCTTTATGTTTCAATCAGAGAAGACTTTAAAACAAAAAGCCTGAATTTTAGAAAACTTTTGTGTTCACAGACCTTTGTAGAGCTGTCAGTTTTGACCAGTGTCTTCTTTATCTTGTTTTCATTATTGTTAAAATGATGTAAACAATAAGAATTATCTGATTTTTATGTATTTGTTCTTTTAAAATTAATTACAGTTCATTATCAACTTAGTTTTATTGTTAATAATGTCTATTAAATAATACCCCCAGTTCAATATAAATTTTTTTTTTTAGGAGTTCAAGAGGAGCAGCACAGCCAATAAGAATCATATAATGTCTCCTGTTTCACTGTGCAAGAACCACAATTTAACTTGCTGTAGCTAAGTCTTGGCATAAACTTTGGGTGAATTTGGCTCTGCTCAAAGGAGCAGGTTTCTGTCAATGTCAAAAACGATTCTAAAGATCTAAAACAGTGAACACAGGAGGCTGCACTGAACCCTCTGATTCAGAAATCAACAAGAGTGTGCAAAGATTAACGTTTATCTGAGCTTTCCATTTGTTTCCTTCATTGCAGACACATTAATATGTATGCCATGACTTCATGTTGCTATGTGTTCTAGCAATGGAACAGTATAACAACAGGGAAAAAAATGAAGAAATTCAAGTATATTTTAAATGGAACTCATGCCTCTGCAGAGAATTAAAATATCAGGGTTTTTTTTAGTACAAAGCTTAGAAAAGCTCAACTTGGTCAGAATAAGGCTGTAAGGTAACTAACTATTCATGCAGTTTTGGTCATTTCTTTAACTTTTATATGAAACAATTTCTAACATCCTGACAATGAAACTTAGAGTACAACTCAGACAACAGTGTTACAGTTTTGACTGAGATGAATCAAAATCTAAAAGGTGTAAGTCAATTTAAAAAAAAAAGAGAGATGAAAATAAGTGCATTTTAAGTGCTTTCTTATTTGTAGAAGGATCAGGATTGACAGGAGAATGAGGAAAATGAAGTCCTCATTTTATTCATAGACCACAGAGAACCCAGAGATTGACTATGCAAGCCTTCCCTTGCCATCCCAACATTCTGCCATAAACCTAACTTAAACTAAACAATTGTACTAATGGAGATGGTAGTTCAGTCTCCAGAAATTATTTATTCTATAGCCTCAACTCCAATCAATGTCACATCGTCCCAGTTCTGGTTGCTGTTTTATGATGTGGTCTGTTTTTCACAAGGACATGGATCAAGACCACCAGCTTATTTCAAATAGATAAAGAAATGGTTTTCTATTTGCAAATATAATTGGCATTTTTGGTGTATACAATTTATTATAATGAAGGTAGTTGCTATTCTGAAGCTGTGAAAAGGGAGATCATAGTAAGTTTTTCATCGACATAGAGGAACATGGAGACAATATAATATTGACTTTCTGCTCTCTTATTGAATCAGTTCTTTTAAAAGCACTGGCAACTGAAAAAATAAAAAAACTGTTACTTTCAAAAATATTTGTGTTTAAAATTATCCATGCTACTAATAGTTAATTGCTCCAAAGTGTTGTTGAATAATTAATAATACTACTTTGTAATTATACAGTATCCATCAACAGGGGAAATATTATCTTTTGAAGTGTAAGAGAATGTTTCTAACAATGGAGTAATTTAAAAATAAATGTTATTTAAAAAAAAA
Organism: Podocnemis expansa; assembly: GCA_007922195.1. Lineage (NCBI taxonomy): Eukaryota > Metazoa > Chordata > Testudines > Podocnemididae > Podocnemis > Podocnemis expansa. The sequence continues at coordinate 34,856,614 of ML681982.1, forward strand.
ATTGACATTGTTCCTTTAGTAAAATATTTTTTAAAATGTTATAAAAAAATAAGTTGCAAAAAGAATATACACTCTTCTGGAGTAAAGACAAAGAACAAGTTTTAAGTTCTGGAACTGGGACTGGATGACAGAGGATGGATCACTTTTATTGCTCTGTCCCATTCATGCCCTCTGAACCATCTGGCACTGGTCACTGTCAAAAGACAGGACAATGGTCTTACCCAGCATGGCCACTCTTATCTATGTGAGATGCTGATTATTATGTGAAATTTAGGGACAATCTGTGCTCTGTGATCACAAAACAGGAGATCCCCAACAGAGTTTCATGGACCAACCATAGCATTTGCAACTAGTTCTTGGAGCACTGGCATCTCTCTCTCTCTCTCGCTCTCTTTCTCTCTTACTTCCCCCAGTTATTGCACACTAAAGACAGCTAAAAAGACATGAAATATCTCCTTCTGAAAGCAATTTCTGTACTTTCCACAAGGGTGATTAGAAGTAGAAGATTAGAGGTCCACAAGACAATCTTTCTAGTAAGGTGTCATCCACACTGTAGAAAAGTTTGAGAACCTCTGTCACAGAATGATTCTCATGACTCAATTTGGGCATTTCCTTACAATTCTAAACCCCAGTTGTTGTTTAAGATCTTTCTCCCACAAGGTACTTGAGCATGCATCTAACATTAAGTACATAAATAGCCCCATTACAGTTAAGCAAGTATTTAAGTAACTTGTTGAATGAGGGCTAAATAAATAATCCACTTCAGATTATATTGAGAGTTCAGTAGTGTAAATTAGAATATCCTCACTGAATCAAGTACACTTGAAGTACGCTTGAATCACTGTACCAAATACCATACAGCACAACCAGCCAGCATGATAGAATCAGGACACAGAACACCCAAGGCTGTGCCCATTGATGGACTTGAATGGCCCAGGGAAACAGCTGATTCACACAAAGAGGCATCTTTCAGCAATACGTTTTAACACCTGGCCAAGTGTCTATCCACTGGGTTAACAAGACAAGAGGGCAATATCAGAATGTTGTTGTTGTAAATAAAAACTAAGTGCACTGGGCTGTGGTTCCTAATCTTAGCATGAAACAGACAGCATCAGCAGGGTGACAAACCAGAAGGGGTCAAGAAAATGTTAAGAGATCCTCAGGAAAACTGAATATACACAGAGCGCAAAATAGACATAACTCACTGGCTTGATCAATGGTATATCACCATCATAGCCAAGAAAAGCAGGAGATTTCAGAGATTTTTTACACTTTTCTTCTTCTCTGGTATCTTTGCACACACTCATCTTTTCATATGATTGTTGTTGGTCATCTTTTTGCAAACAGAGTATTGCCTATCAGTGTTCCTAGTTACTCATGTCCACTGATTTGAGCTAAAGTTATATCAGGTACTACAATTACATTTGGGCTATAGTACATATTCTGGATTATCTATTTCACAATTTTCACCTGAATTTATACCCCATCTACACATGATTTTTCAGGATTATGCCTAGTATTTCTACTTTCTATTAATGTTTATGCTTTTGACACAGTTTGCCTACATAGCTCCATTTTATCTGCAGCTTCACTGTTCTTTTATTTGGGACACTGCTGAATCTTTGATAAACCTAATTCCAGTAAACCCTATTGGCAAAATATCCAGGTTTTGTTGTGCAATGTGATATTAGTGTCATCTCTCACCTTTGACCAGTCTCCCATTCGCCATACATAGCATTTGGAGTAGTCTTCACAGTCTTCTACTTCTTTAGGTCTAGTGGACAAAACACACTTCTTTCGGGGATTGGTGCACCTCACAGTCCGGTGTCGTACTCCTTTGCCACATTTTACAGAGCACTGTCAGATATAGAAAGATGCGATTTACACTTGTACAAGAAAACAATATATGCTGACATTAAACCTAGTGATCTCTTCACCTTTGGTAAAAGACTAATGGAAGTCTTGTGGCACCTTAAAGACTAACAATTTTCTTTGGGCATAAGCTTTAGTGGACTGCAGCCCATTTCGTCAGATACACTGTGGATTGGAGCCCATGAAAGCTTATGCTCAAAGCAATCTGTTAGTCTTTAAGGTGCCACACGACTCTCATTGTTTGTTATATACAGACTAATATGGCTACCCCTTTGGTAAAAGAACAATGCTTACAGTGAGAGCAAATATCTCATAGATGGATGCTTGGGCTCTGAAACATAAATGTTTCCTCCTTCCTTCCTCCACTCAAAAAACGAACATCAGAAGAGTAATAAAGTATTTATATCTATATGGATATTTATTTATGATGTGAAGTACTTCTGAGTCTTTTGAGGCAGAAGTTGTTCAGTGTGTAGTGAATGACACAGGACTGTGTGTTCTGAAACAGCAATGAATCTTTCAGAGCAGCAATGATCTTCTGTTGAGCTAACCATAAAAAAAACTTACAGTGTTGAGGTTTCCTAATGCTCAATCCCTTCTTGTTTTCATTTTCTATTTTATTTTATTTTTTTAAAGTGTGAAAAACTCTGCTATTTGTAATAGGGAAAATGTGCTATTTTCAGCTTTCCTTCCAATTAAGAATGGTTCGCCAAAACTCTAAATAAATAAATACATTTCAGGCACATATAAACCTGAAAAATTCCATCAAGATAACTGAAAACTTTGGAAATTATGATCAGGTGAGCATAATTAGTTATAGTAAAAATTTAGGAGAAAGAGACACATACATGTTAGATATACACAAAATAAAACAAGTAGCTAAAAGGAAAATAAGTTAAATAAAACATGGAACAAATTTTAAATACTTTTCACAAGACTAGGAGTGAACAAAACTTCAAACAAATCATAAATGCATGAAACAGACCTTCACTGGAATTAATTCTGAAATTTCAAAAGTAAGTAGCACACATCTATATGCAGTAGGCCAATCTGTTCTACCAGATGAAACATCACTAGTTTAGTTTAAAAAAAAATTCTATTACTTATATAGCATGTTAATAATGCATTATAATAAAACTAAGGCAAAAGATTTATTGAATGGAAGGCCTTAATCAGCACATTTTCTTTCAGCTATTCCCCACTGCTAAAAATTACACTACTTCCCTTCTAAGACATTGTTATTGCTTTGCTTTTCCCTATTAGCCCATCCTCACTGCTTCAAGAATTAAAGGTATGTCTTTTGCCAAGCTCATTGTAACTTCAGGAAGTAGTGGCATCTAGTGCCAAGAATAAATGGAGTATAGGGAACACTTTGGGCCCTTAAAAATTATTTCTGACCTGACACACACAGTCATTTCTGATCTCCCAAATAATGCCAGCCAAGTAGACAATCTCAAGTTCTTCTCCCGTGATAAATAAATTTCATCCCCCCAATTTTTCCTCACTTGTAGCCAGTGTTTGATCTAAGCTGATTCTACAGCTTAGCAAAGTATGGTGTTCGCTGAGCTGCAATTTGTGAGGCATGGCACCACGTGGGCAACAATTTTTTGATGCCAGAAGCATGAGCATGCCTAAGTACCTTCCATGTAGGAAGGAAACTGGAGTGGTGGTGACATTCTGATAACATCAAGATGTCCTGCTTCCATACTTTCGAATAAAATATTTCTATTTTTTTGTTTTGAAATTACTTATTTGTTTAGAATTGTTTTTATTTTGCATTATGTTATAATGTATTATGAAATTTTAAAAGGTCAGAACTGAAATGTTTTCATCAATCCACAACAGTGAAAACTTGGAATTTCTCTTGCTGAAGAATTTCAATTTTTTCCATTTCTATTCCCATTCAGAATATTTAAATTCTTCACAAAACCTCCTCAAAGCTGTACTGGAAAAATATTGGTGACAGGTCAAAGTTGAGCTTTGAACCTCCTGCTGGAAAATGGCAATAGAATGTTACTTTCTGAAGTCATATATGAGCTAGAAGGAAAGAATTCTGCTACGGTCCCCTGAGATGCTTATGTTAGAAATATAGGTGGTATATATTACTATAGCCAGCTGAGCCAAAAGTTTGTTAATTTCACAAATACAAGTTAAAGTTTTCAAAATTACTTCATAGAACAGCAAACACTTCCCTACCAAGACAGGATTTACACTGCAAAGACATTCCATGTAGATTAAGCAGCATCACATTTTATTGGTTTCTGTATGGATAATAATTAAACTACATTTAAACACTGAATGGTACTCTGGTTTGAAATACAAAAGGAGTTTCTCTGTAACTTGATTTGGTTCTTTATGGCTCTATTCAAAGGGACAGCTGTGTTAGTCTAGCTCAGCAACACAAGCAAGGACTCCTGTGGCACTTAAAGACTAACAAATTTATTTATTGCATGAACTTTTGTGGGAAAAAATGCTATGGGTACCCGCATGGCCCCACAATATACCAACATTTTTATGGGTGACTTAGAACAACATTTCCTCAAGCCCTATCTGAAAGCACCTCACTTCTACCTACGCTACATGGATGACATCTTCATCATCTGGACCCATGGCAGAGATGCTCTTGAAAATTTCCACAGGGATTTCAACAATTTCCACTTCACAATCAAGCTTAACCTGGAACACTACACATAGGAGATCCATTCTGTGGACCCTAAAATACAAATTAGAGATGGACACTTCAAAAGCACCCTATACCAAAAACTTACTGATTGGTAGAGTTACCTACATCCCTCGAGCTTTCATCCAAAACACAGCATACAACCCATTGTCTACAGCCAAGCCCTAAGCTATAACCACAATTGCCCTGATTCCTCAGACAGAGACAGCCTTCAAGACCTCTATCAAGCACTTTTAAAACTACAGTATCCACGTGGGGCAGTAAGAAAACAGACTGACAGAGCCATATGGGTACCCTTAAGTCAGCTACTGCTGGAGACTCCACTGGTCACCACATACAACCCCCATGTCAGACCTCTACAACAGATCATTAAGGACCTACAGCCTGTTCTAAAAGATGATCTCTCATTCTCTCAAGCCTTGGGAGACAGCACGCCCTCACCTACAGACAGCCCCCCAACCTTAAATAGATACTCACCAGCAACTTCAGAAACATTAAAGCAGGCACATACTCCTGCAACAGACCACGCTGGTAACTTTGCCTGCATATCTGCACAAATCACACCATCACCAGGCTCATTTACTTGCTCATCCACCAATGTGATTTGTGCCAGAAATGCCTCCGCACCTTATACATTGGACAAACAGGACAATCTCTGCACAAAATAAATGGGCACAAAACTGACATCAGAAATCACAACATTCAAAAACCAGTTGCTGAGCACTTCCATCTTTCTAATCATTCTGTGGATGATTTGTTAACAGCTGAGCTGAAGCAAGTCGATAGGACAAGGGTTGGCAACTGCCGGCACCCGTGCCAAAAGTGGCACGGGAGCTGAGCCTGAGTGGCATGCAGCACCACTCAGGCCCCCTTGTTTCCCCAGGACACCACTAGCCGTGCTTCTCCGCCAAAGAGTGCGGCCAGCAGGGAGAAGGAAGCTGTGGCATGGCTCCTGGCTCCTACTGGCCATGCCACCTGCTGGGCAGGACTAGAGGGGAGCCACTGCTTCTGGGGGTGGGTGCTGGCTCCAACCCCAACCCCTAGAGGCTGCCTACCACTGCAGGGGGGGGTCAGTGCTGGCCAGCCCTGACCCCCAGTGGCAGAGCGATCCTGGGGGGCAGCGAGAGAGGCAACCATCCTGGGCCCTGTGAGACCTGCACCATTGTCCCCTCACATGCCAGGGACCAGGCAAGCCAGTCAAAAGCGGCAGCCCGGTTCAGTGCTGCTTCTCGTCTCCCTGCCACCACTGGTGCTGCTTTTGGCTCTGTGCCGGAGCAGCGGGGGGCCTATATCACTACCCTCCTGGGCCGCGCTGCCTCCTGCCTCCTCCCCGCTGCTCCAGCACAGAGCTGAAAAAAGTGCCCATGGCAGGGGGGTTGGAGGGGGCAGACTGCCAGCATTGAATTTGGCTGCTGCTTTTCACTGGCTTGCCGGGTCCACTGCATGGGATGGCCGGTGCAGGGGCCTGCCCCTCCCCTGGGTTGGCTGGCCCAGTGCCCCCCAGTCCCGGGAGAATTAGTGGGGGTCCTGCATCCCCTTAGGGACAGTGTTGCCCGGAGGCCGCCTGTCGCTGCGGGGGGGGGGGGGGGCTGCCAGCCCCAACCTGGAAGCCTAGCCACTCCCCCAGCACCCACTGATGGTACAGTGGGTGGGGCTGGCACAGGGGCCAGCAAAGGTTGCTGACCCTTGCAATAGGACATCAAGACTTCAAAGCGAAACAGTTGAACTATAACTGATATGCAGAATCAATTGTGTGAAAGCAGGATTAAATCGTGACTATGGATTCTTTTCCCTTTACAACAGGTGATTTGACTTCACCTTTCTCTATATGCTTTTTCCTAGTATGTGAATCTCAACAACTGCTTTGATTTGCTGTTACAGTATGACCTGATCCCATGACTTACACTTCCCTGCATTTATTTTCCTTCCATTCTGTAAATTCCCCCATCTTCAAAGTGTCTGACGAAGTGGGATTTACCCCGATGAAAGCTCATGTGATAAATAAATATGCTAGTCTTCAAGTGCCACAGGACTCCTTGCTTGTTTTTGTGGCTCTAGTTTGCATACATTTTTCAACCATATCTTCTTTTTAATCTCACCAAGAGGCTATCCATTCTAATCTCAGAATCATTCACTGTATCATTGCACTACAAACCTCACGCTAAATTCCTCCATCCACACTTTCCATTCCTAACTGCAAGGGGGTTTTGTTCAGTTTGAACTAACTTATTCCCATAAACCTAAACAATTTCAATATTTACCTTCAAAAATAAAATGGGTGATATTCGCTCTAGCCCATCTACAGCTTCTTCCTCTTCCCGGATGGTATTTGCTGTAGCCCATTTACGCCTTCTTCCTCTCCCAAGAATACATTCTGTTCTTGAAATTCACACCTCCCCTCTGGAGAGGGGTGGGTGATCTCCACAGGTTTGCTGTGCTTGTTTAACTGTCATTTTCAACTTCCCTGCTATTTACAGCAAGCAACTGCCATTATAAAAATACCAGCTCATTAGAATGGGAACCCTCCCCCATGCCATTTCCCTATTGGCTGCCTGTCTCTGACCTCCTCCCCACACCCAGGGCCCTCTTACCTGGCCACTGGAGTTGCTATGCCATAGGCTTCTGCTCCTGCCCTGAGCATGATCTGAGCATGCTCAGGGCAGGAGATTTAAAATCTCCCAGCCTGCAACAACTCCCTGCTGGCCGGAAGACAGTCTTCCAGCCAGGTAGGGGCTGCGGCTGCTGGCCATGCACAGCCAGCAGTATTGTCTGTGCAGGTGAGTGATGGGGGCTGTGTGCCTGCTCATCCGTGCAGCCTACAGGGGACATTGGTTGTAACCCCACCCCTGCCCAGAGGAAAAATGAGCAGGCAACTCACATACCACCTTTCTTCTTACATCCACACCCCATTCTCACCAGATCATAGCCTCTTCCTTCCACCTGCACACCCCTGCCAGTTCATAGGTCCATCTGCTCACCAACTCTCACTTCCTCACCAATTTTATTGCCCCATTTGTCAGGTCCCATTATCACTCTTTCACCATTGAACGCAGACATCTACTTGCTGACTTCTTGCACATACAGGATGGCCAGCACCTCACTCTCTTTGTGTGAGATCTCTACCTCCCGGGATTCTGGTGATGCTCCGGAGGGAGGAGTCTATGAATAAACCTGTGCCTTTACTCAAACTCTGAAGCCACCCTCATTTTGCACCACAGAGGAATAGAAACCACTGGTAACATGCATAGCATTTAGTATATTACCTTATACTTTAAATGAAGGCATAGGCTCCTTTAGGGGCTAAATCTTTAACAGTCCTTTCCAGATCTCTCTTGCCAGGCTTACCTCTATGGTTCTATGCCACTGAACAGACTGGCCACAGCCATTTCCTCTATCCCTTGACTATATTTCTGCACCAAAGGACTAGAATCTGCCAGTCACTATTCCACTTCCCTAGTTTACTTTTTGTTACTCTCCACTATGATGATGAAAAAAAAAAAGAGAAAAGAAAGGCATATGCAACAAGGTTTTTTGTTTTTTATACAACAGAAAAAAAAGTAGAGAGAATTTAACAGGTGGAATTTAGTCCTCTTTGTCCCTATCAATCAGCTGCCACTGCCAGGAAGTAGTAATACCTACCTGGATTTAGGCTTCTAAAAATGTTTTAAAGCATCAAAAACACTTAGATAGGGGGTATTGCTACTCAGTCATCTTTAATGCCAGGGAGATTATAGAGGTAGCATTAAGAAACAAAATTCCTTAATTCAGGAATCCGGATGTTGCCATTTGTCAAAGCTCAACAGCAATCAATTATTCCAAACCAGTTAGACAGAGGTAATTTTCTCTTTTTTTAATTCTGATGCCACATATGTGAGGTAACACTTGTTACCAGTAGAGCTCTCAGTAACCCAACATGGGTTCCAACAAAATTTCTAGAAAATGTTGAGAAATAAACAGTAAATAGAGAATAATGCATACACTGCACCTCAGACCACACTCCAGCTTCCCACACAGTCATACAATCCTGGCCTTCACAGCGCTGTGCAGAAGCAGGTTTTGGACCGAGACAATCTCTTTCCCTTGCTCTAATCAAGGTTCCATTTCTGAGCTGTTGCGTACAGGCTACTTGTCTATTCTGGGTTCCTTTGCCACAGGTCCTCGAACATGGAGTCCATTCAGTCATCATCCATCTACAAAGAAACATAAACAATAGAATAAGAGCAAGCAGGATAGAAAAGATCTACTAGGTCATCTTGTCACTTCTACTGTCAATAGGATTTTCCCCTAACTATTCCCCTAAGTATTTTGAGTGCCTTGTCCACTTTTAAATAACTCTATCTTTAACTACTACATTTAGAAGAGTTTAGCTCAATTCATTGCACATTTAAAAAAATGCATTTTACCATTCTGGTTAATTTTTTTTCCAGTTCCACCAATTATACCTAATTATTTAGTGTCCTTTATATAATGTGAGCTTTTCTCCTCTCCTTATCATTCAAATTAGAAATGCACCCAAATTTAAATTTTTAAAAGCAGAGAGGTTCCTTATCAGTAATTGTTCTCCGAATATTTTCCCTTGCAGAGCCACACTGCAGGAATCATATGCTTGATACACAAACCATGAAATTCCTTTGAAAGCAATGAACTGTTACAGGTATGCACACTTATGCCCCAAACTCACTATTCTGGTGCTGGGGGTGTAAAAGTCCCTTCCCTTATGTCTCTTTCAGATCATTTTTAACTCCAGACACACAATTTAAATGTCTTAATCTAGGGGAGTAAGAAAGGGTCAGTGTGGATCTGGTGAGTCACTATATTTGGAGAGCAACAGTTACTAGTTAGTAACCTTTCCAGTATGTTCTAGAGCAGTGGTTTCCAAACATTTTTGCTTGGGACCCAGTTGAAAAAAAAATCATTTATGCCCATGACCCAGCAATTACATCTTTGAGCAATGCATTCCAGTCTTTTGGTGGCATCAGCAGAAGGTGCCACACACAGTGCCTGAGGGGCTACGACCCAGCACTGGGTCCCAACTCTAAGTTTGAAAACCACTGTTCTAGAGCACAGGTGATCTCCATGCATTCCTCAAAAGTCAGAGCTTTCCAGAAGGCTCTGCCTTTTGGTTCAGACTGCAGGTGCATCTCAGGTATTTAACTGACACTATTTAGAAAACTGAACCTTACAATGAATATTCCAGCTCTCTGTCATGCTCACTGTGATCAAACACCATATTTAAATATTTTAATTGTTTTTTCTTTACAATTAGTTCAAGAAGCTCGGTGTCCATATTAAAGATCAGTAAAAGGGACATATCAATAGGCATTTAGAAGATGGCAGGAGTTGGTAAAAAATAACTATTAATGCCAGGTAATATTTAGGGAATTCCCTAAATCCACAGGTGTAAAATAATGTTAGTTTTATAATTTTTTGTATGAATATAAAATGTTGAACTACTCTGAATTCAGGACTGTGAGATACCTTCTACATTGCTCTAGAGTCTAGATAACACCTTTTATTAGCAGCTTTAGGATTATGGTTTTATATACTATTTGAATTATGTGATATTTCTGTTGTGTTTAAAGATATTGCAATGCCTTTAAAATAATTATAATTGATAGGATGGCAGAAAAAGGGCAGATTGCTCCCATTTTATCCCTCAGCCTCTATTAGGCCATTTAAAAAAATTACTGTGTAAAACTGAAATAAAAATGATCCCTCTATAAATCAGCATGTGTTATGCAGGTGATCAGAGGAGATGATTATAGTAGTCCCTTTTGACATTAAATGCATTATTTTTTTATTTTTCAGATCTTTTCTGTTCAAGACTTCATTCTTTCTAAGAAAACTGGTGTTCTTTCAAATTTTTATTCACGTTTGTTTGAAGTATTTTACTAGCAATGTAATATGTTTTCCTCTCTCCTTTGCCTTATTTAAAAATCTATACATCCATCCATATGTTTTTGATACTGGTCTTGCCAATCTGATACATACAAAATTCCTACTAGTGTAAATTGGAATTAGTCTGTGTGAGGACTATGGCCCTGGACCCAGTCTTTGTTTTTCATGATCATGTATGTCTGGTATTATCAGTGATTGAGACTGATGATGATCACGAAATACCATCTGATACCTTAACATCTGACTTGTTCTCTGAAATGTAGCAATCACTCCCATCTGTTTGTTTGTGTATTAAAGTCCAGAGGCTCTTCTTGACAATCCATGTGACTCCTAAGTGCATCAACAACTCAGAGAAAGTATGGTACCCTCTGAAGTTTAACAAAAGCAGCACTACAGACAGGATGTTTACTGAAGTCACCAAAGGCGACACAGAACTAAAAAGTTCTTGCAGAAAATCTCCATCACGCACAGGAAATGAACTAGTTTATTACACTCCATTTAGGTGGCCAGCTGCCTTATCTGTGTGGTCAGTCAGCTCTGCTGATTAGTGAAAAGGGAAAGACCATGGACTTACCTCCTCCCCAGCAACCTAGCCAACTGAGGCACTAGCAGGGAGCAGTCCCTATGCTTAGTGTGCAGGAACTACAGCTGTGGCAGGGAATGAAATTTAACATAATGCCTAATTGTGATTTTTCTACTCTTTTCACACTCATGTGCAGCCCAACTCCAGTATGGCCCACAGCATATTAATTCATGCATACTGATGATTTATAGGATTCAAGGGAATTGGGAAGCTCAATAAATGAAAAATAGAAAAATTCAAGTATTTATTATCTAATGTACCAACTGTTCAGCATGTGGTGTTAAGGCCTATGATTTTGATTTAACAAAGCTCTTAAGCACATGCTTAATTTTAAGCATATGCTTAAATCCATTCCTGTTTAGCAAAAGACTTAGATCCTAATTCTATAGTGCACTTAAGCCTGTGAGTCAACTGATTTGGGACAGTACTTCAATACTTCGAAGAGTGAGATGTGCTTAAGTACTTTGTTGAATCAGGAATTCTCTAAAATCCTAGTGAGCATTTAAGATTTTCCTTCCTTTCTTATTTTAATACTGTACTTACATGTATCTAATGCATTACCCCTTGCCCCATGCAGTCATTTCTCATTGTAATTCCCATGATTTCCAGCGGTTAAAATTAATTACAGTTTAATATAATTGAATCACTATCACCTTGTTTGGCATGGTTGTTCATTGCACTTTCGGACCTGTGGTTCAGGCTTTGTTAAATATTTGCATTTCTTATTGTCCACAATACTGATATTCTTATTCATAATCTTTGTGCAAGATACGGTTGTTTTTCTTTCTCCTAATAAAACATAAAGCAAAGATAAATGGAAAAATGGAAAATATCCAGCTTTCTTTTTAAAAAAAGATGTGGAGTTGCAAGTAACATAATCTGAAGAAACTACAATATTCATGTATCCTTTGGATGAAAGAAATGAAAATACTGTAAATGATTCTCAGATATAGGTTTTTATATATGTATAATGTATGAGTTTTAATTTCACATGTGAAAATTTAGAAACCATTGATTAGAAAAGTAAATATTTCATGAACATAATCTGAATGCATCCCATTTTAAAAAATGAATTATGCCATTTATACCTTTAGAATGGTAACTGTGGTAATAGTAGCAGGAATAATTAAAGGCTCTGGTTGACTGTAAGAGAAGTAATGATTGATAACTCCACAGAAAAATATTCACCTGTTAATTATAAATATATCTGCACAATAGCAAATGTTTTTGTTTATCTATACACAAAGACACACATTCTTCTCTACCCATAGACATGCACCTTACCATTACCTAAACTACTCTACACCACAACCTTATCTCTGCACTTATATAATGCCAGTATTCCCCACTACCGTACCTCCTTCTTCCAACTAACAAGCATACCAAACACCTACAACTAACAATGGAGGGAGCAGCAAGTAAATTCATTGATTTTAAGGAGGATGGGAACCACTGTGATGGTCTCCTAACCTTACCGCCTGCATAACCCAGGCAATAGAATTTCAATTTCCAAAGGGATAGCCATGTTAGTCTAGTCCAACAACAACAACAACAACAACAACAACAACAAAAGAGTCGTGTGGCACTTAAAGACTAATAGATTTATTTTTCACATGAGCTTTCATGGGAGAAAATCCCACTTTGTCAGATACTTCGAAGATGGGTGAACTCACTGTTTCCTGCATCTAGCTCTAGCCCAACAACTTGCCATCAAAGAATGTATCTTTCAGATAGCTATCCAGACTTGAATTGAAGACTCCAGCTGGTGGCAAATTTACTGCATTCCTTACTAATGTGCTCCAAGGGTGAGATATGTCTACTTTCTAATTTGAAGTTTGCTGATTTAAACTAGTAACTTGATAATTTGGTAGAAAGGGTGTGAGTAGAAGGAAGGGCAGGGTTAGGATTGTGCTGTACAGTAGTGATAAGGAATGTGCCTGTGGATACAGGAGTAAAGGGTGTTGGTGTACATATATATATATATATTTTTTTTACTAGATATATGTGTGGGCACCTTACCTGACTTATTCATATATTCCACTTATGTGCATATACACATGCATACAACACACATGCATTTATAGAAAAATATTTTTTTCATGTGGTCACATCAGCAATTTTACAGCTTTTGTGTACATATGTCCATCTATTCATATATGCACATGTACACACCAAACTTTTTTCAAAATAATTGAAGACACACTGAAATTACATATAAAAATAGAATGTATGAAACCACACAAGTTCTTGGATACTTATTTTCTATAATACATTTTAAATGTTATTTAAAAATATGTGATAGCAAACTGTTATTTCTGCTTAATCAAAATATTGACAACATCATGAACTCAAACCTTGCCACATCATATGTGCTATAACATTTTAAATTGTGTTATTTCTGTGTATAAGAACAAACAGTAAACAGGACAGTTACAATGATCCTTTTGTCAAAATCTCTGAAGCTGTAATTTAGCACATTTATATTAAAATGTCTTAAAAAGAAGCATTTTAGGTTACTTAAACTAATTTAAATAACAGTCTAACCTTTTGCTAATTACAACAGAAAAAGATGATAAACACACATTATGATGAAACACTTTGCTAAATATTTATCTAAGTTGTCAAGTAGAATAAACAACTAGGATTAATGTTACATCTGAGCTTTTCTCAGAAAATGAGTAACTCTAGAAATGGTATACATATGAGAGTTCAGGATAAATGCAAGTACTGGAATTATAATAAAAATATGACAGGAAGTCATTAAAAGTGTCAATGTTCTAAAATGAATCTGAGGAGTGGCGCTACTTAGGAAAAGAGATGCTGTTTGCAGCAAGTATAGAACACTTACAGAGGAGAGTTCTCTTACCAAATCGCAAACATACGTATCCATGGATAGCGGTCTATAGAGAATTAAGGAGTGTTCACAGAGTCAAAGTAGCTGGGACAGTGAGTTCTTTAGACTATTATGATGAAAAAGTGGTATGTTTCCAGCTTTTATTATTTGAGCCACTCAGAGAAACACAACTATTTTCAGGATTAGGACTAGAGAAAGATGATTATGGCAGGAGAGTAGTGTGGAATGCAGCACATCAAAGTTGGCACAACTCTTGGGAGACTTACTAAGCAACAAGTAAAGGAGTGGGTAGGTAAGGGACAGACATAACTGGAATCTATGAATATTTGAAGTAGATATGATTCTATGAAGGTTGGAGATTAATTACTTTTATTGGTACATGGTATAATTAGGAGTTATAGGATTAAATTCTAAAGTGGGTAAATTTGGCATATAAATCAAAAATAGCTTTCTTTCTTACAGTACTAGTCTGACAATGTTGGTGAGCTAATATTTGTTATTGGACCAACTTCTGTTGGTGAGAGACAAGCTTTCAAGCCACAAGAATTATTTTTCAGCTCTGGGAACTTCTTCCCACTTTGCTCTTCTTTAACACCACTCCCAGTTAGGAAAGAACTAATTATCCTCAAGCAATTTCAGACAGTATGACGGCAAAATGCAAGACATAAATTCAGTGTTTCTGCTTAGTCCATAATGTTAAGTGCATAGCACTGTAATGAATTTAAGCTCCCAGGCTTGACTTTTGAAATTGTTACGCTAGTTTCCTTTACAGATGAGGACTAATCATCATATATAGAGTGGTCATTTTGTGAAGTGAGTGGAAAGTCATCCAAGAGAAGTGGATTGTCAGAAAGATGGACTACACAGCTGATAACTAAACCCTTTGGTGCTAGATGACTTAGTAACTAATAGAAGAACAAATTGATTTTTTTTCTCTATTTTCTGTTGTTCTGTGTGTCTTTGTGAACAATCAAGAAACAAACAGCTCTCTGAAACATACAGTAGTGAAATGTCAGCTATATTTTCAATCCTGCAAGGGCTTGAGAATGGTAAAGTAAACAGGAAAGTGAATGAGGATAAAGAAGCAAAGCATACCCATATCTGAAAACAGGAAGGAAAAACAGGCAAAAAGAAGAGAATGGTGGGAATCAAGTGACTGTAACTGGAAACTGAGGCTATGTCTACACTCCCAGAAGCAAATGCACTGCCCTCAGTTTGCTGTTCCAGGTTCGACTGACTGGTCAGTCAAGACACTCTCAATTGATCTGGAGTTCAACTCAGTAACTCCAGCTCCACAACTAGAGTTCCACTAAGTTGAAGGCTTGGTCTACACTCACGGCACTCTTCAACTTAGTGCAGTGTGGACAGGGAGGTGTGAGGACAGGGAATACAGTGTGGACAGGGAGTTACAAAGTTGAAAGACAGATATGCAAGGTATTTTACATACCTTGTGTATCAACCTTTGACTGCCACCGAAAAGCGCTGTGAGTGTAGAATAAGCCACATGCAGCAATGTTTGCTGATGTGCATATGAGTGTAGTACGAGTCTTTTTTCCAGTATGGTGTAATTATCACACTATCACAATTATTATGTCATTTGTGTATCTATCAGTTTACAGACATAAGATGACAAGGGATAAAATTTTCAAAAGTATCTAAGGCCTGGTCTACACTACAGGGTAAAGAAGACATAAGCTACTTTCTGTCAACTTAGCTGTGGAAGCATCTTCACTTACATTTTGCTCCCATTGACCTAAGTGCTTCTGTAAGCCAATTTAGTGACACTACCTCCCTGAGCAGCATTGAGTCATGGTTAATGTAAGTAGATTGATGCAGTCTCAGTGTAGACACCTTGTTGTTTATGTCAACTGTTACTGGCTTTAAGGAGTAGTCTCAGAATGCCCCACAGTGATAATACAATTCCTAGTGAGGAGACACACTGCTGACACAAGAAGCCATACGTGTGCACACACAAACAGTTGATAGCTGTGGTGGCCATATACCAGTGTAAATTGGTTCAATGTGATTTTGCAGTGTAGACATGGGTTTAGGATAAAATTTTTTAAAGCATCTATGGGTATGTCTACACTAGAGGCTCTGTTAAGTCAACCTAAGAAAGTCAACTTTAAGTCGACTTAGAGAGTCCACACTGAAAACTATTGACTGCCTGCATCCACATGGGCAGGTGCTAGGCTGATGGAAGAGTGGTGCA
Organism: Podocnemis expansa; assembly: GCA_007922195.1. Taxonomy (NCBI): domain Eukaryota; kingdom Metazoa; phylum Chordata; order Testudines; family Podocnemididae; genus Podocnemis; species Podocnemis expansa. Next base: position 34,872,713 of record ML681982.1, read on the forward strand.
TTATGGGTAGCTGTCTCACATTGCACTGTAACTCTGGGAGGGGGCCTGGAGGCTAATTAGGTCGACTTAAGGGCTTTTCCCATCTACGTTAGCTTAAGTCGACTTAATAAGGTCAGCTTAAGCATTAAGTTGACCTTAAGAGATGGTGTTATTAAGTCGACTTACAGAAGCACTTAAGTTGACTTAATAAAAGCCCAGTGTGGCCATAGGAGCCTGTAGGTCAACTTAACCTTCCTTAAGTCGACCTAAGGCTCCAGTATAGATGTACCCTATGCGACCTAGGAGCCTAAGTCCCAAGTGACTTAGGCTTTTAGGCATCCAAGTCTTATTGAAAGTCAATGAAACTTAGTCTCTTGAAGCCTTTATTAACAAAGGTAGTTAAGTGCCTAAAGCCCGATTTAGGCACTTAATTCTGGATTAAGCCATCAATGTCCAGTTTTAGGGACCACTGCAATTCATAAAACTGCTTCTGAACCCTGTAGGCACCTAAATTCAATCAGTGACTAAGTTTTTGCAATAAAAACTTCCATTGAAGCCTGTGGTCCTGCCTTTGGGCATGTGCTCTGCTGTGCCTACCTCTTGCCTAAGTCCCATTACAATGACAAACCTGGGAAGATAGGCATTTGTAAATCTAACTTGTGCATAGGCCCAATTTGGTAGGCATCCATCAATATTTGTAGCTTGCTTTTCTAAGTAAATATTTATGACCACACATCTCTCAGCTTATTAAGATTGTATCAGTGTTGTCTTATCTATTGATATAGGTTTTGCTTCATGTTGTGATGCTGACAGGCCAGATGCCTGCTCTCGTCCTGGCTGTAGACATTAGTGAAGAACTGACAAACTCATAGCTGGGGACCAGACGAGGACACCTGTTTATCAGTTTTTTTAGGAATTAGTCTTATAAGAATGTATTTAGTCTTTAGACTCTGTGAAATATATATTTATTGCTGCAGGCATTACTGTAATCTCATTCATAATATATATGCACCCCATGTTATAATATTTAAGTGTATGCCCTATAACTGTAATAATGTTTGTTCCAAAATTGTAAATACCTATTGTCAGGAAAGAAACATTACCAATGTGAAATACTTGTTTGTCACAGGATGTGTTATCTCCCGCCCAACAAATAGAGGACCACAGATGTCGGATAAACTATCACAGAGCATCAGAGGAGAAAAGACTTTTTAGAGTGCTACCTGTTCAACCATGAAGAGGACGTGCATATGAACTCATATCATCTTGAACTCAGGAGGAAAGAAATAAAAATCCCTCATAAAAAGATATTTTTAACTTCATATTTTTCACTCTTTGAACTCTGAAGGGACAGAGACTTTAAACTGAAGTCAGAGATCTCTACAGACTACATTCTGAGTCTGTCCTGAAAAAGCACTTCAAATAAACAGTTCACCACAACTCTATCAATCTTCAGAATTAGATGCAATAAATAATTTTGTTAGTCTTTAAAAGTGGCACTAAACTCCTTGTTTGTTTTAGAAATTAGATGTTAACTTGTATGTTTGCTTGCTAAGTTCCTTGCTTATTTCTTAGTTAATAAACCTTTAGATAATTTATTAGAGGATTGTCCATAGGTGTTGTCTTTGGTGTGGGATCCAGAGTACTACTCGATCTGGGGTAAGTGACTATTTGGACTGGAACCAACCTAAATGTGGTGTGATTTTTGTTATAAATTATCACTAAATCCATTTTGTCTGCGTGGCAAGCTAGATTGGGAAGTCTAAGGGGACTGTGACTCCACGGTAACACTGGTTGTGATCCAGCAGTTCGCAGTTGTTATTGGCTTGGTGAAACCTAGTTATAAAACATAAAATGGATGTTTAATAATTCCTTCCTTAATCAAAATGACCAAGAGGAGATAAAGTCTGGTTAAACAATATGATCTATCTATTTTATTTAGATGTGAAATTTCACTATAAATATTATTGTTTTTAGAAAATTAAAGAGCAAGGAGATGAAATATATGCTTAATCTTTCAAGCCTGTTGTATAATAGTAGCTGTAATAAGGATGGTTTTCAGAGGGGTAGCCGTGTTAGTCTGTTGTACAGTAAACACAACGAGTGTCCTGTGGTGCCTTAAAGATTAGCAGATTTCTTTGGGCATAAGCTTTCATAGGCTCCAAGCCACTTCGTCAGATGCGTGAAGTGGAAAGAAATAAGGACAGTACTATTGAAACACTATTAAAGCTAATATTTGCCTGAACAAATAGTATCCAAGCATATATAAATATATATCATAGCTTTTAAAAAATAATTTACCTCCTCCACATACAGCATCACAGTCTTCCCAACCTGAGTGGGTCCACATAAAAAGAGGTTCAGGTGCTTTAGAGCTCTGATTGTCAGGAAGAGGATCCAGAGGAATAGTGTATTCATAATGCAGACCGTAATTCTGGTCATGAAAAAGTAGCACCTGCGAGATACACAAAATGAAAACTCATGAAGTCTAATTATGAAAACTCATGAAGTCTTGCTGAAGTCTAATTATCACCTGAGGAAGAAACTAAGTAGGAAGCAGTAAAGTAAGAATGAACAGTACATTGCTCATGTGAACTTTCTCTAGTGCTACACAGCTGCATTCTGGTCTTGGAGGAAACCATCAGTCTTCCTGGATATAAATTTTATGTTGCTGTAACCTACACAAAGGGAAGAACATGGGTATTTAAGCAGAGGAAATGAAGGAATATGCACAACTCTCAGTCATATGCTAAAGGCTTATTGCTGGAGTGGATGGGTGAGGTTCTGAGGTCCTCATTGTGCAGAAGGTCAGACTAGATGATCATACGGGTTTCCTTCTGACCTTAGAGTCTACAGCTATGTCCACACATAGACAGTTAAATTGATTTATGTTAAATCGATTTAATAAAATCAATATAAAATCATTAAATCAATTTAAGTTAAATCCATTTAACATGTCCCCACTAGAAATTCAAATCAAATTAGCATGTCCACGAACAGGATTTGCTAATTTGATTTAGGAGAGGGGCACCATGGGAGGTGTGGCAACATGGCCCCTTAGAAGGGCCAAGCCCCACCCAATATATAGAAAAAGGTAAGCACTCTGGGAAGGAGAAGGGCAAAAACTGTTAAATAGAAATAACAGTTAAATCGAAATAACACATCCATGCTGCATTATTTTGAAATAATTTTGATGTAACCATCATTTTGATATAATACTAGGTTTTATTATATTGAAATGACTTTCCTTATTTCAAAATGAGGGAGCTCCTTATTTTGAAGTAAGGAAACCTAGTGTGGACATGCAATCTTTTAAATCGAAATAATCAGCATTGTTTTGATTTAAAGAGTGAGTGTGGACATGCCCTATGAGTCTATGAGTAACACTCACTAGGACAGGAGCAAAAATTGAGGTTGACTTCCTCAAATTAGAATTTTCCATTCGAAAGAGTGATTGCATAGTTTGGAAACTGACCATTTTAAGGTAACCACACTGTTAACTCACTACTGAATGTAAAGCCTCAGAGTTATGAACAGCAGAGTTATGAACTGACCAGTCAAGTACACACCTCATTTGGAATTGCAAATATGTGATTAGCCAGCACCGGAGGAGCTTCTCTCACCCCCAATCAAAGCAAATACAGTAGTGTTACATGTAAACTACTTAAAAAAAAAAAAGCAATTTCTTCTGCATGGTAAAGTTTCAAATGTGTATTACATCAATGGTCACTTGTAAACTTTTGAAAGAACAGCCATAATATTTTCCTCAATTACAAACATTTCAGAGTTATAAATAACTTCCATTCTCGAGGTGTTCGTAACTCAGTTTCTTCTCTATAAGGATTTTCACTAGCAGCATACTGCAACTGTTGAATATCCAATATAATCTATGTTAAGTTATTTGCACTAATGAACTATTTAAAAGTGTCCTAAATATTTGTCAAAAAGGAGGCTGCAATTTACTTGCTCTAGAAATGCATACATGTTTATGATGTCAGAATAATTCTGGCCCCCTGTCTGCTATGTACAATAGTAAAAATCAAATAACTACAGCATAAATAAATTGTGGCTTCTTCTGGCTGACTGAATAAAAATGATTTTTAAAAATAAATTTGGCTCACAAATTCATGATTATAGATGAACACTTTGAATACATCTGTCTCACTAGTGCACAGATACCATCAGGCAAGATCTGATTCTAGCTAACCCTGTGATAAGAGATGGATTTACAACCCCAGATCTCGGAATGAAAAAATATTAGAGAATGTTATTCACAAGAAAGATATAGCTTTTGGAGGACAATGAGGCTACCAGGTTTTAGCATTATTTTTGGTGAGAGAGATCTGTCCAAATTCTTGCATTTGGAGTATTTAAAAATGTTGTGTATTCTCCCATAATCATACTGAAAGTCATCATACTCTCTTTTCCTCCTCCTTCTTCCATTTCTCTCACCATCACCATCAACTTCACCTCTTCTCCATTTTAGTAGGTAACCACCACAACCAACTTCTTCCTTCCCCTCTGCTCTTCTTCAACATCACCTACAGATGAGCAATATCTAATTATCCTCATACAATTTCAGATAGCACACTGAATAGGCACAAAAAAGGAATAACAATCAGTCACTACTAAAGAATGCCAGAATGGAACCAGACCTGGCTTAGTGCTTTGAAGATAAAAACATGCCAAATTCCATCACCAAACCTTTGAATGATTGAATCCACTTATTTCAGCAACTTTTTGGCTGGCTTAGTCTATAACATTATAACCATTGTTAGATGGTTGGCAGAAGTCTCCTACAAGTCCTATGAGTTTCTTGTTCTTAATACAAAAGATTTAATTTCAGCTACCGCTTCTAGATGTCTCACATTAGGAAAAACTGTAAAGCAATTTGGATTGCTAAAGAATTCCAAGAATATAAAACACCAAATTCACCATCATGATTAATTATATGAAACAGGTAAAAAAAGTATAATCTATATTGTCATACCAGTAGATGTAAAGGTGATGTTGTGGGACCTTTGGCAGATATTTTCTCCCAGAGACCTCTCCGAACATAATGGACAGTAGTACCAGCAATATTGAAAGTTCCTGAATGTTCTATCTTCCAGTCACTATTTATAGACTGTTTGCTGGAATCTCGAAGAGCTGTGGAATTATTACAAAATGATATAAAAGAGAAATCTACAGTAATACCTTATGGCATCTTCATACTGTGCTGTAAGTATAATTTTATAAGTTGGTGAAATCACAGGGTTAGGGTTGGTCAACGACCTATTGGTCAGTCAGAACCTACATAAATAAACCTCAACAACAGCACATTCTAGAGTCATTTCCTGGCAAGGAAAGATGACAAAAAACATATGTCTACCATTATCTGTAGTCTTCTAATGTTTAGGACAGTTTTATTGGCCTGATTACAAGGACTAAGGATGATAGCATGATTCAGTACCTTGATTAAAACACAGATCAATCTTGTCTACACAAGTTCTTTGCTCCCAATATGGTAATCTTTATTAACAGACAGGATCTAAGGAATAAGAGGGATGAATGGAATGCTTCAGAAATCACAGAGCACTTTCTGGATCTGTGTGGATTAGAATTTAGAAACTTCCTGGTTTCAAGTCCTTTGTTTTAACTAGTAGACTCCATTGATTATTAACTGAAAACATGGAAATACTGTAGTTTGCTTTAGATACACTACATTTATGCATTAATCGTATTTCTGAATTTTTTCAAACTGATTTTTGTAAATAGACATATTTTGATCTTTGAAGCCAGGCATAACTTTTTGGGGAGGGCTCTTTCCCCCTTTTGGCCTCATTATAAGCACCAATGAGACTAAATAAGATATGCTTCAAGGATCAGAAGTGACATGATTTTGCATCATTTCTGATACATGAAGCCAATTTCTTTTTCTGTCAAGAGTTTGTAACTCATGAAAGAATTGGGCTCTTAAACAGTCCTGTGAAGTAAAATATACTCAAAGTCACCTTCTGGGCAAGAAGCTCTATACATTCCCTATTGAAATGGGATGTTTGGCATCAGAGTTATGTGAAAGAATTTCAACAGCTTAACTCTCGCCCAAAATTTCTTTTAGAATTGTACATTGATGTGAGTCATTCTTGGTGATCAACTTCTCTCCTATTTATATTTATACTGTTATGTTATGTTTCTATGGGAAACAATGGCAACAGGACCATCGACTGGCAGGAATACAATTGCATTATCCACCAATAATATGTGCCACTACAGCACTGTACAAGAAATAGTAAGACTATAAAATCCATTAATGCTGTAAAATATTCCTGTACTAATAATATCCACTGATTTTATAAGTTTTCAAAAATTGGCCTTTTAGATTTTACAAGGCAACCATTTCAAGTTAATTAAGTTCCATTTAGTTGTTGGTAGTAAGGGCCAAATCCTCCCCCTCACACACTACCAAGGTTAACGGACTATAAAGTGGGGCAGTCTGCAAGGATCAGGGAGGATAGGATTGTAATCCTCTTCCTGAGCAACACTGGAACTGCTATGCTATAATGGTAACAACCTTTTCGGCTTTTGCACCCACTCAGTCATAGAAGAGAGTTTGGCTGTGGATCCATCCAGCCTACTCCTGTCCTATCTCCAAAACACTCCATGGCATGGAACATGAAGTGTGCAGAGGGTACAGAACACCTGAACAGGCTTCTCATATAACAGAACCATTCTGGCTCTTTTTGTATTCTTGTCACATTTGTGAGCCCATACTTGTGCTGCAGAATTCAATTTGAAGGAAGGAAGGGTGGTCCTGTCATTAAAGTTTAGGTCTGAAAATCAGGAGATCTAGATTCTGTTTTTGGCTCTCAGTGTATTTAACGCAGATAAACCCATCTGCCACACCTCTGAGTCCCAAGTTTGATTATGCCAACTGTTCACATTCTGACCTTGAGAAATGCAGTCTAGGCCCTCACAAGTTCATTCAAAATGCTGTTGCTAAAGAAATTTTCTTGTTTCATTGATCTAAGTCTCCCATTTTTCGCATTCCTACATAAGACCCTCCATAGTTTAAAACTCTGTCTTACCTGGAACTGCTAATATGTAAAAAGACCTGCCTCTACTCTACCAACAATATCAGTCTTCAATCTCCTGTGCATGGGTGATATTCCCCATTAATGCCCATGAAGTCAATACACTGTTCTCCTTTAAATCTCTTAATACTAGGCAATCTCTAGACACTGGGTACACTGAGGCTGCTGTTTAATATGCTAATTATGATGGTTTTACTTACCTAGCCCTTTCCCCCACCATTTTGTTTCGGATTACCCAATCTAAAAAATTACAGAGCAGCAGGGATTCAAAGGGGGGTGGTGAAAATGACTGGAATCATGGAAAAACTTTTATATGAGGAAAAACTGGAAAGGACTTTACTAAAGATTACTATAATATACAGAAAAATGAATGGCATAGAGAAAGTAAATTAAGCCGTCCCATTTACTCCTTCTCGTAATTCAAAAAACAAGTGGCACAATCAATTTAATGCCAATCAAAGAAAATATATTTTTGAATAGTACATACTTGACCTCTGGGAACAGATTACCACTACCATTGAGGTCCAAAAGGTTAAACATTGTATAGCTAATGAGAATACAGGTAGTCCTCACTTAGTGACCGGGTTCTGTTCCTGAAACCCGGTTGATAAACGAATTGGTCACTAAACGAGGAGCAACCCTTACCGGTATTTCAGGCATAATGTACTTTACTGGTAGTGGGTTTTTCAACCATCGGTAGATAGTTTTAATGTCACCTTTGCATAATTTATAACATTTTTAATATATATTTTAAATGTTTTAAGCTCTAATGTACTGAACTTAGTTTGCATAGTGTACTGTAAATATAGGTAATCTGAGAGAGTTGATGCGAGTTCTCGTACATCGCCATAATACCAACTCATCAGAGAGCTGGTCATAACTCTGAGGGGTCACTAAACGAGTAGGTCACTAAGTGAGGACTAGCTGTATAGAAATAATCATATTTCAGACTACACAATAACCACTACCTGGTGGTAAATAAGAACAAACTTCACCTATGAGCAGGTTATTTCATTATTTCCCACTGCACAGTTTCTTGTATCTCCTTCTGAAGCATCTGACACCATCCTCTCTCAAATCAGACTTTGGACAACATGATACAGTAATTCCTGCACTCTAAATTTCCCATCCATGCCTCATTTTCCTTGGGCTTGTCTATATGAACATTTAATTTACAGCAAGCTGAGGTGTAAAAGAACCTCACACTAGCCAGCCAAGTACTAAGTATACATTTGGATCTATTAAAATCTCCATAGTACACTTTGATCCACCCTACTTTGAAATAAGAGTAGATTTAATGTATACTAGGAAACTGGCAGCAGGCTCTGTATGGACAGTTATCATGTGGCAGGCTACTGTGAGGTTGAGTTACACCCCAGCTTCCTGTAAACTAAGTATGCATACAGATGAGCCCCCAGTATAATGGGAATTCCTATTTCACAGGAGTTTTATGAAGCTTAATTAACTTACTTTTGTAAAAACTATAGAATTTGATCCAAAGCTAATGACATAAATAGAAAGAATACTACTGCTCTATGACAGGCTTGTCCAACCTGCTGCCCGGGGGCCAGACTCCAGCCCACTAAGGGCTTTCATCTGGTCAATGGAGTCCTGCTGCAAGAGCCTGGGAGCTGGGGCTGGCCAGGGCCCTTGTCAATTTCCCACCCTGCACACAGCACAGCTACAGGGAGGTATGGCATGGCCAGAGAGGTGTTCAGGGGCTGGATTCAGCCCCTTTTGGATGAGCAGGAGGCAGGTAAAGGGGGAGCACCCTGAGTAGTTTAAAATCCTGACCTGGACATCCCCCCCAGTTCTGCTCTCCTCCCACACCCCTAACCACAGCACCCCTGTCCTTCCCCTCATCTTAGTGGCAAAAACTCTTCTGTAGAGATTGCTACCCAGCAGTTTTTCTGGTACAGAGATGCCCGATGCCAAAACCTCTGACCCCTGCAGAACTGCCAGGGTTTCTGTCCTGTCTCTGTCTGACTCTGTTCTCCTCTCCATCTCCACAGCACTGCTCTCCTTTCCCTGAGCAGTGCTTGGCAGGGAGTGAGGAGAGCAGAGTTTGTGGGGTCCCCGTCAGAAAGTAGCTGCATCCTGCCACCCAGCTGCTCTGCTCCCCCCACCTCACCATTCTTTCCCTCCCCTCCTCTGCCATGCTCCTGTCCTGCCTTGCTCCCAATGCTCTGTCTTGCTCGCTCACACAGGCACCCCTGTCCCCCTTGTCCTCTGTACACAGTGCAAGCAAAAGTAATGCCAAATATCACATTAATTATTTTATTAAAGTTTATTATTAAGATCAATTTCTATGTCTTACCTATCAGAAATTTTCTCACCAGCCCCCCCCCATCTGAGAAAAGAATTGCAATGTGGCCTCCCACCCAAAAAGATTGGACAACCCTGCTCTATGATAATGAGAAGAATCATGTACTATTTTTCATCATTATTATGTAAAGTTTTTGTGAATCCTTTTCCAGTACCTAGTCAAATATGAAGAGTGATTTACAAAGGTTATTTTTTTCAATGTAGAATGAATGCTGCTTTTTTTCCTTTGGTCTTTACCTATGGTGGGCTGAACACCCCATATACATGCTTAAACATGTCAGACCCCATGATCATTCTCTTTCAGTGCCTACTCCTGATCTAATGCTATAGATTGCACTATTCACTACAGGGGTTAAAGTATAAGTTGGTGGGCCCAGAACCCTCCTAAATTTCCAGGCTGCCTTCATGCATGTCTGGGCCCCCTTTATGCACCCCAGCCACTGCCCCCCAAATGCCTGCCCCCACCACAACTACTGCCCGCCTACCCTCATCAGACCACTCTTTCCCAATGTCTTCCTCACCCCCCACTCCCTATTCCCTAAGCTCCCTGCCCCCATGCCCCCACTCCAGCCTTCCTAACTCCCCCACCCCCAGATCCCCCATCTTCACTTCACCCCTTCAGCCCCCCAACCTCTTCTACACCTCCCCAGCCCAACTCCCCTGAGTCTCTCCAACCCCTTCCCTAACCTCCCCACCCTGCTTCCAGCTTCTCCTGCTGCCCCAAGGCACCCCAAGCCCCACCACTGGCTTCTCCTGCTCTCTTAGACACCCCAAGCCCCCCATTAGGCTACTCCTACTCCCTTGAAACACCCCTAGCCCCTCCTTAACCCCCCAGTCCCACTGCTGGCCCCCATGTTCCCCGAGCCCTTCCCTAATCCCCCCCACCCTGCCACCAGCTTCCCCCTTCCCCGCGCCCTTTCCCCACCGGGCCAGCTCGCCTGTCCCCAGACCCCACCCGGGACCCCGTTACCTGGCCGCCATGTGGAGTGACGCCAGCTCAGGCTGAAGCTCCAGCCCTGAGCCTGCTCTAACTGAGCATGCTCAGTCACAGCAGGCTCAGTGCGGGAATTTTAAAAACTCCCAGGCTCAGCCTGGGGCAATTCCCTGCTGGCTGTGGGCAGCCCCTTGAGCTGGCCCTGGGGGAGCGCACCAGAACACTGCATTCCAGGGCATTCCTCTGTTATTAGGAGGCCCCGGAATGCAGCGTTCCAGTGTATTCCTCTATTTTTAGGAAGGGCTGGAATGTTGCCCTCCTAAAAATAGGGGGGCCCAGAACACCGTTCTGAGGCATTCTGGTTTGCTTTAACCCCTGATTCTCTATTATGGCTTTTACAATGTCTCAGATACATTCAGAATACAGGTAAAAAACTAGCTGTCATCAAAAGAGAGGCAGCTAGGCTCCTTATGCTTAATAACTGAGTGATGATGAGGAAGGTGGTATGTTTGCTGGATTCATGTACTGTAATGCTGAGCTCTCTCTTCTCCCTTTTGTGGACAATACCACAGCTTTGTTCTGACATTTTTATTTTGGTTAAATGGAAACTGCCTATTTTCACGGGAAAGGGATAAAAGAGTTTAAGAAAAAGAGATCTGAGTTCTAATGAAGGGAAGTTCACCTTTTTGTGAATTCTGAATTTGTGGATCATATACTGTGTGTGCAGAGAAAGTACAAAATTTGGTGAATCACCCATGCAAAACTTCAGAAAAAGGTAATTTTCACTATCTGCCACTTTCCACAAACACTTGCTGTGACCAAAATACATTAAGGGCGAGGGGGTCTATAAGCCCCTTGAAAGTTTACCTTCTCGGTTTAGTGTTTTAAAATAAGCCACTGTTTCACATTTTCAAAGATCCTTAAAGGTCTTTGAAACCAGGAAATTTGTGATCAGATACCTTACGCACCTTTGATATTATCTTTCTGTAGAAAGTTCTCCTGTTGGCTGGCCACTTTTATGATCGTATGAAAAACAAAGAAGAGGAGTCATCAGGCCCCCACATTTTCTTTGGAAGAGGTTGATTAGATATTTCACAGCTCGTGGAGTCAAAAGGAGACTTTCCCTTCACCAAATGAAGAAATTCAGAAAAATGCTAACAGTATTTACAAAATCACATATTCCAGCAATCAAATGTTTATTGAAAAGCTTTGCTGGACAGTACCTAGAATGTACCTGAGAAATATTAAGAAAAGATGTGGAATGATAGAATAAAAAAAGTTTAAGATATAATATGTAGGTAATAATGTATAATAGGAAAGGTACAGAAAACAAAGATGACATCAGATCTGAGCATCAAGTTTCCCTAGAGATGGAGACAATATCCTTCTACTTGTCCCTTTTAAATTACGAATAAAATATTTAGATATTTGTGATCCATTTTTTATTAATAGCTTTTTGATGTAACAGATGTCATTCAAAACATGTAACCTGAATTTATGTGTAAATATTAGATTCACTAATATGTGTGAAGAACAAGCCTAGGGGATTGTTCTGGTTTTTTTAAGCAATAACTGTCAAAGCACTGGGCAATTTTCAGAGGATTACTGATCAGCAAGAAGGAGATGATGACACCTCAGCAGAACCTCAAGTTGTTAACCCCAATGTGTCATTAACCCCCAGGAAATGCCCCGTGTCAAGACCTTCACTATTACTATAAAATGCAACTAAGGAGAGCAGGTTTGGGGATTTTTACAGATGACACCATTTTAACTAGCATACATAAAGCAGTCTGTATGTATTTTCTCTCAAAAGTTTCTGAAGATGATAAGGATGAAGAATCAAGCAATCCCTCTTAATTTCAGTATATTTCACTCGTAGCCTAAATTACTCCAGCCAAAGATTTGAAAAGGCATTAATTCAGGAGATCATCGTTATTTAGCAAAGCATATGCTTCAGTCTTGTTGAAGACAGTAGGACTTAGGCATACAATTATTGCTAAATATGTATTTAAATGCTTCACTGAATAGTAATATGATTTAAGTATACTCCTGAATGAGGGCCTTAATTTGTGTAATTATCTTCTCACACGCTGTAAGTTCCCCCATCTTCAAAGCACCTGACAAAGTGGGATTTTCTCCCACAAAATCTCATGTGATAAAGTGCCATAGGAGTCCTTGCTTATTTTCTCTCAGGCATATTTAAATTTTTAGCACTGTGTATATGTTCGCATATTCCATCACTTTCATTTTGTGCATACTCTGACAATAAAGCTGATGAATCCTCTGAGCATTCAACACAGTTTCTCAGGACTAGCAAATTAATGGCTTTTCTTAAAAAGAGATTAGTTGCACAATTCTTTTATATAGCTCGAAGATCAGATTTTTTTTTTAAAAAAGAGTCCAGAGGATCATATTAAAGAATGTGTGTACATATAATGTATATAACAGTCTGTATATAGCTACATTTGTGCATACTACATGAATAAATTCATGGACAAATAGCTAATTATGTGTCTAGTTAGCTGTTTGTGTTCAATTACTCATTTTGCATGGACAGTCTTCGAAACAGACTGAAAATATAGTGAGCAAAATTCTGCTCACTTTTTTGTTTTTCCACCTTCTGTCTTGACCTCTCCTCCTTCAAAAAAGAAAATCACCTATAAGCAAGATATAAACATGGGTCCTTTCTGAAGGCCCTGAATTTATCCTTCATGAATCAGAAGGAATAACTGTCTAATGCTTAAGCAAGGTGACAGTTCTATATACATTAAACAAATAACAATTGAGCATGACAGACTTTCCTTCATATGATTAATTCTGGTGTTTTAATAAATGAACTGATTAATTGCTACCAGTTCTACTTATTCAGTGTACATGCAGCATTGGACTGAAAAAAAAGTCAGTTAGATCTTAGACCCCAGTATTTGAAAGACCTGAAGAGAGCAAATCCCACAGGAAAAACAAACAAAAAATCTCAACCCCATACAATCTTCTCTTCATGAAAAGAACCCTGCACAAGATATTTTTAATTTGACAAGTTTAATTTCCATCCGTATAAACAACACAATTCATGAAATTAAGTGCTAACAACTAGCAAGATATAAATTTTTACACAGTTCTAAAGAATATATGATTACTTCATGCTGGTGTAAAATTGGTTCCTAAAGTACTACGTAAGTACCCATATTATATGAACTTTTAAACAGAGGGAGCAGAGAAGGAAACATGCTTGGTCTTAATAGACAAAGTTGTACAAATTCTTGTTGACAAAGGCCATATCCTCAGCTGGTGTAAATTGACTTTAATTGATTTATGACAGTTTACAGAAGTTGAGGATTTGGCCCAAGATGTTTAAAAGTACTGTCAAAGATGGGATTTCAAAAGTGTGTATTTTGACAGGCTACATAAAAGGAAAATATTCAGATATGTTTTTCTTTAGAAAACATATTTCATAATGGAAACCACATGAAAATGCAGCACAATTATGCATTAGATCCCTCAAAAACAAACTGGTGATTACAAATTAGTTTAGTTTCAAGTTTCCAAAACTCTAAAATCTCTTTGAAATAGACTGACTGAGAAGTCACAAGTAATCCACTTTTGTGCTGCAAATGAAAATAACAGTTATTTTTTCCTTCTAACATGTTTTTAGCAGCATATCAGTAGGTAATAAGATTATAGTCTTTGGACTATAAAACAAGTCTTTAGTTGTATTACCTTATCCATTATTATTAAATTGTTATGGGAATGGATTATGTTAAGTCATTCTACAATATTGTCAGAATAATGAGGATTTTACTATGAAATCTTAATATATTCTTTATGAAAAATACACTGTAAACTACCATCTTTCCTTTTTTTTTTAACCAACACATTAATGATAATTGTAATGCCAGCCTGTTTTACTTGAAAATTGAGGAAAGGCTAACTTACAATAACTCAGCTAATTTATAAAACACTTAACTTCTCAAAACTTGTTCTTAAGATGGAGATTGTAAGCAAGAGTAAATGAATTAAGTCATAACTTTACCATGATGAAAAATATTACAAATGTGAAACTACTCCTTAGCCAGAAATCTCAAATTACTTCTTGAATATTGTGTTTTAATTCTAACATTAATTAGATTTCAGTTGGAGGAAAGTTATTAATTAAACATCTCTGTTCTCTCTTTTTATCAGTGAGTACAATTTTTATCCACTATGGCACAGTCCTCCTCAGCTTTGCCAGGTAACAGCCATCTCTCCTGGCAGGACAGCTCTGGAGTAAATTTACCCCACATTGGATAAGTCTTTTACTTCTCTCACCCGCTGTATCCCATAGCCACAATGTTCTGGGTGGGCTAGTGTAACACCTCTCCACCCCACAGAGTGGGTGAGTACATCAGTCTGTGAGGCCTGGCCTCCAGGTAGTATCTGTTGCTGATTTCTCCATGAGGGCTGTAGCCATTGTGAAGGTGCACTGAGGGCAGAGCAAACTTAGTCCTTCCCTCAGCATCCTTTGACTAGTCTCCAGTGTTCCTAATTAAGCTGAAATCACTTCCCCCCTGCCTGCAGGATAAAGGACTTTTACCATTCTAGGACAGACATATCTGTCCTTAAGTAGCTTTCTGTAGTCCTTCAGTCTGCCTTTATCACACTACCCATATAATCTTAAGAATAATGTACTGAAGAAGGATCATTATTGCCATTTGAAGCCAGTAATGTGTCTAGGGCAAACTAGCTAATATGTGGATCTTACAGTAACACTGATTCTCTAAATCTTTTGAATCTGTGCAGGACCTAATCCCACTGTGGCTGGGGAGAGCTTACAACGTTAGCATCCCCATCTCTGGTTCCAGGGAGAGTGGAAACAGAATGACAGCTGGGTCATGGCAGTTGCACAGAGGAGCACATGTTGCACCCTCTTTTCTTCTAGGATGTAAAGCTGCTACCAATAAAGTACATGTTTTCTGTAGGGCCCAAGAACAATTATGGCACAGTCAGCTAGAATTCCTCTTGAGAGCTGTTGCTACAGAGAGGTCGCTCTCTCTCTCTTGTTCTGCTAATGTGGATTGTGACTATAATGCACAAGGGTCATTATAATCACAGGATCCCAAACTACAGAGCCTCTGCTACCCTCTGCTTTTGAAGATGGAAGCACAGTTCTGATTATGTTCTTACTTAATTTACACAGGTACAATAAGAGCCAAATGCGCCACCAGTCTTCATTTGGCCTCTTCTTTGAAAGTGAATGTGTTAGCAGCCATATCGCATGGCTGTCTATAACATTTGCAAATTTAAAAATTAGAGACTATTTTCTAAAAAATTGGTCCTGAATATTTGAAGTTGATTCCCTTTGCTGTTAGGGCAGAAATTAAGAGCATTAAGATTAAAGCATTCCACACTGTAAAAGCACACAAAATATAAAATTAAAACACAGAAGCACAAGACACTAGTTAAATAGTTGTTTACAGGATTAGTGATAAAAAATGCTGAATGTAGAGATGGATGTAACAATAGCATTACAGCTATCATTTTTCAGTCAGAGAGTTTTCTGCAAAATGATCTTTTTGAGCTGAAAGTTTTCGTGCTTTGCCTCAAACCCTGGGATTCTATTTCATTTTTTCAGACTCAAACTGATCTCATCATTAGTGCTTGAGTTTAAAGAAAATTCCTTGCAGTTGGTAAAAATCAGTAAGAACATGTGAACAAACAGGGGTTAAAGTGAGGGGAATGCACCAGAATGCAGTTCCGAGGCCCCATATTTTAAGGTGGGCAGTGTGCTGGGCCCCCTAAAAATAGAGGAATGCACTGGAACTCAGCATTCCAGGGCCCCCTAAAAATAGCTACAGCAGCTGGAACACAGAGTTCTGGAGCATTCCAACTTAAGCCCTATTCTACCTTAAGCCCAGCCAGCAGAGAGCTGTGGCAGGCTGGCAGTTTGTAAATCTCCCCCCTGCAGGGCAGGAGCAGCTTGTGGCCAGGAAGCAGCTCCCAGCTGGTCAGCCAGCATGAAAACAGCCGGTAGGGCCTCAGCTGGGCCTGGGAGAGCTCTGTGGTGGGGTTGGGGGAAGGGGTTTGAGGGGATGGGGGTGCTTGTCTCTAGGATGGGGGGGCATGGAGCAGCTGGGGGACAGGGAATGCTGCAGGGGGTTGTGTGTAGCTGTGTGTGTGTTCAGCTGTGTGTGTGGAGCAGGGGGTGGGTGGGAGTGGATGTGTACCTGGGTGTCTGTGTGTGAAGCAGAGGGCTGGGAGTGGATGTGTAGCTGGGGGTGAGTAGGAGTAGATGTATAGCTGGAGTTGGGTGGGGATGTATGTATAGCTGGGCTTGTGTACCTGGTGTGTGTGTGTAGCTGGGGAGTAGGAGGAGCAGAGCGATAGCTGAGGTATATGGTACTCTGAAGTGGCTGAAAATGCCTACCTGAGGTGGGGGGCAGGCATTTGTGGGCCTGGATCTGCGTGAGGGGGCCCAGAAATTTAGGCAGGGTCTGGGGCCCCCAAAATTATACTTTAACCCCTGAGTACCTGGGGTGGGTGAAGGGGGCTGCACTGGCGCAAGGGAGGCCCACACCAGCACAAGAAGGGCCTGCACCAGTGTGAGGGGGGCCTGCCAATTTAGGAGGGTTCCGGGGGCCCCTCAAATTATACTTTAACCCCTGTGAACAAATCCCATGCAAATATAATAGTAGATGGACCTCAATGAAATTGAGTTGCTTTGTTAAATTCTTTAAAATATTGAAATTAAAACAAGTGACTAAGAATTAGTGATCAGTCATGATATGGCACGAACTACCAAAGATATGTCATATTAATGTTACATTATGTTATGTTATGCCCTTCATGCTATTTTCTGAAATTATGCAGTGAGCATGAAACAACAAGTTTATGTTCTTCTTGATGAACCAACACAAATTACTGGTTAGAAGATGAGCTGGAGTGCTAATCACAAGGGAGCTTGATTCCATAAGCCCAAATGGAGGCACACGTTCCCTCCCTGAGCTCTGACTGTTCTCTATGGCTTTGTCTACACAACGCTTTGCCTAGTTCAAACTAAAACATTTTTTAGTTCGAACTAAGCAAAGCTTAGTTTGAACTAGCTAGGTCAGCTGGTTAGTTTGAATTAACTGCTTAGTTTGAACTAATTTGCATATTCAGTTCAAACTAGCACAATGTACACATGCTAGTTCAAACTAAATACATTTGAACTAGTGGTTAGTTTGAACTAAGAGTGGCTTTTTAGTTCCAACTAACTTTTAGTTTGAACTAACTGTGCTTTTTTAGTTTGATCTAAAAAGTTAGTTCAAATAAAAAAAAAACATGGCTAGTTTGAACTAAAAGTTGGTTTGAACTAAAAACATGCACTTAGTTTGAACTAACTTTTGAACTACTTAGTTCGGACTAATCAAGTCCAAACTAAGATTTTAGATGTAGACATAGCCTATGGGACTGAGTGTCTCAAAAGAGGATGGTCCAGATTTTTAAAGCAGTTTAGGTGATAATATGTTCAGCATCACAACATCTGACTGACTTAGAAGCCTAAATCTCATTTTCAAAATTGAAATTAGGCAATTAGGTACTTAGTAGGCTAAGGGCTGTTCTATACTTAAAAGTTAAAATAACCCCAGATACATTGCTCAATGGTCATCCTAACCCAATGTAGCTGAGCCTACCTCACCAGTCACATAGGCTGTGTTCACACACAGGCATTATTTCGATACAAGTTGTGTCGAAACAACATGTATCGAAATAATACCTTATTTCAAAATAACTTAATTCGAATTAACAGTTTGTTAATTCGAATTAAGGAAAAAAGCTCAAAGCAAAATAGCAGGTTCAGGCAACAGTTATTTCGAAACAAGTCACCATTGTTTCGAAACAACATGTTCGCACGGTGTTGTTTCGTCCCCGCATGGGGTTTAACTTGTTTCGAAACAACGCCGTTGTTTCGAAACAACGGGACCCGTTGTTTCGAAACAACCGTGCGTCGTGTGAACAGCCTAAATCTTATTTCGACACAACCTCTGTTGTTTCGAAATAAGAGGGCTGTGTGAACACTATAGAGATAGTGCTATGCTAATAGAATGCTTTTGTCTATCTAGCTACTGCCTTTCAAGGGAGGTGGATAATTTATGCTGACAAGACATGTTCTCCCATTACAGTAGTGTATATAAGTAATACCATTTTAAATGTAGACATAGCCAAATCCCATCCACTGTAAATGACATTTTGGCTTCTAAATGCCTGCGTCCTTTTGAAAATGAGATTTTAGATCCTAAATCAGTTTGCATAGCAATGCCTCAGGACTTTTAAAAATATGGAGTCATACCATTCTCTCCTACATTTATCAGCTGTTCAGTAGTGAGAGAACTTCCACTTCCCACAAGTAGTGTTGGCAGAGAAAATAGTTCCAAAGGGAATAGGTGGGTACAAACTATACTCTGGTCCTGACCAGTAAAGCCGAAACTTCTGTGAATTTCTCTTAGCACTGGCACCAGGGAAAGATCCAAGGAAAGCTCTCTTCAGGCTAAGAGTGGCTCCTGCATAGGGGAGCAAGAGGAGTTTCTCTTTGGGCTGCTGCAATCTGTAGCAGACTTTTGAGGTATGGCAGCAGCCAAAAGTGCTGCATTTGCTTCCTGACCCTGTCCTGCTCTGAGAGGATGCTCCCGGATCCTATGCTTAGCTGTTACAGTTTTAGCCTGTACACCTTTAAAGGATTAGTGCAGGATTTTACCCAGAAAATTTAAACTATAAAATTACAAGAATGGAAAATGTAGCATTCTCATAACAATCACAACTTTCTGGCTTTGCACAGGTGTTTCTTTTAAGAAACAGAGGTGTTTCATTGCTAATTAGCAATGGATAAATATATGCTTTAATAAAAAAGTATACAATTCAAAGAGGACCAGCTAACATGTATTTTATTTTTAATCTTAAATCTAATCAGCAGTATTTGCATTACTGGAAGAATGCCACTGTCTCCCATTTGTAGAATGTATTACAAAAATTTTGGACAAGATGAAATGGCCTAGAAGATGAAGCTGAGTGTTCATATAAAATAGGAATTGAGGAAATACATATACTTAAGATGTTAAAAGCACATCCACTCCCACACATATTAATAACAATAATTCATCATTCATATTCATTACTACCTAACAGGGGTTTTTGTTTTCAACTTGTAGTAGTTATAAATATTACTCATAAAAAACAAAAGCCCCCCCCCCAGAATACTTACAACTAAAACTGAAGTGATCAGTTTGACATTCTGTGGTATGCTCTGACATCTCGTTTTCAAAAAATGGCTTCTCAGTGTATTTACACAGTGGAACAAAATTCTGACCCTTTTAAGATATTTTCATAAAGCAGGAGCTATTCTCATGATAACTTAAAAGCAAACTCCTAAACTCTTGGGCTATGTCTACACATACATCGTTATTTTGAAACAAGGATTTTGAAATAAGTTACTTTGAAATAAAGTCTTTATTTTGAAATAAGTTAATTCGAATTAACAAAATGTTAATTTGAATTAAGAGAAAGCCTGCAATTGAAATGGCTGTTATTTTGAAATGATTATTTCAAAATAAGGCCATTTGGACATGTTGTTTCAAAACAATGGTGTTGTTTTGAAACACCAAGTCCAAACAGCCTTATTTTGAAATAACCATTTCGAAGTAACAGCAATTTCGAAACAATCGGGGTTTAACCTGTTTTGAAACAACAGTTCTTATTTCGAAAGGACGGGATCCATCCTTTTGAAATAAGAAAACATCATGTGGACCAAATATCTTTTATTTTGAAATAACCAGTGTTATTTTGAAATAAAAGTGCTGTGTAGATTTGAGGTTGGATTGCTATTATTAAGATTTATTATAATAGTTTAGTTTTATTTTCCATGCTAATAGTGAGATTACTCAGAAAAAACATTTTCTTTCTATATTAATTATGCTAATACTAAGATCAAACCAGGGACCTTTTAATGCACTGCACTACTAATTCTTACTGGCTTTATTTCTCAGTTTAAACTGAAAACAACAAAAAATGAAGAAACTGCTATTTTCCAGGAATTCATTAAAAAGCAAAACATACAATTGTCATTTCCCTGAGGTGCAGTTCCCTTAAGCAGCCTTTCTATATAGAATTCACTTCCTTTTCATATTCTTTGTTCTTCACCTTTTAGTCACACATACCAGCAGTATGATGAGTTTCTATTTTTTCTTGTGGCTACAAACAGTAAATGAAACAAAACATACCTAAGTAGCTGTGAGCTGGCTTTTCTTCCACAACCTTGATTCTCCTTGCTCCTGCAGGTATCACCAAAGCTTCCACATAACCTAAGCATGAGACCAAATTTCCTGAGTCAAATACTAAACTATGGAACAGTAAATGTTGCGATTTGTAAAGCTGCTATTCTCGTTTGCTTTCCATTTAATATTTTATCATATTTTCCATGATGGTCTGTCTGAAACAGCCTTCACAAAGATACCTTGTATTGTGAAAATCCAAAAAAATACAATGTAAAGGTTATATTTCACAGTCACTGTGAATGACTGCCATTAAAGATAATGGGAGACTCCCATATAAAGCCAGACTGTCAAAGTTGCTGAGCACTACAACATTCATAGACTTTATGGGTTCAGACACAGCAAGATATTATTTTAGTATGATCCTAATTTTAGGTCTGTAAGTAGTTTCATAAGGATCCTTAACTCCCAGGCAGTCTAACACCTGATGTAATCAGGCTCAGAAGCAATAACAGAATATATTCTCCTGTGTCTTTAGTTAGAAACAAAGTTCCAAGATAAATTGCACAAGGTTTATTTTCTCTCTTCTTTGTGAGATAAGGAAATGGGGCTCTTAGGTTTCCTAACATCCTCATTACCAACTATGAAACACAGAAAACTCAAAAATATTCAAATGTATAAAGTCATAGGCTATGTCCATGCTAGCAAGTTAGTTCAAATTAAGGAGGCTTAATTTGAACTAACTTATTACCTGTCTACGCTAGGCTTTCCTTTGTTCAGACTAAGGAATTCCTTAATTCAAACTAATGAACTCTTAGTTCGAACTAGTAAAATCTTCCGGTTAGTTTGAACTAAGCCCTTAGTTTGATTGTTAGTTCGAACTAAGGACAATGTAGACCAGGACTTACCCGTAGGTCAAAGTTTGAACTGAGGGCAGTTAGTTTGAATTAACAAAGTGGACTAATTCAAAATAACATTAATTCAAATTAGTCTACTTTGTTAATTCAAATGTATAAGTTCGAGATTAGTTTGAACTAACCTCAAACTTATTAGTTTGAATTAACAAATTCAAACTAACTTGCCCTAATGTAGGCATAGCCATAGACTATAGGACTGAAGAAACCCCAAGAGGTGTTGTAGTTTAGCCCCCTGTATTCAAGGCAGGACTAATTGTTATCTAGACCTAACCAAAGCCTGTTTAACCTGCTCTTAAAAATCTCCAATGATAGAGATTCCACAACCTTCCTTGGAAATTTATTCCAGTGCTTGCATACCACAACAGTTAGGGAGATCTTCTCTAATGTCCAACCTAAACGGCCTTTGCTGCATTTTAAGCTTATTGCTTCTTGTCCTATCCTGAGTTTATAGGAAACAATCTTCTCCCTCTTCTTCATAATAATCTGATCCCTGCAGGATCCCACTTGATATGCCCTTTCATCTTGAGTGTGAACCATTGATAACTACTCTCTGGGAACAGTTTTCCAACCAGTTATGCACTCATCTTATAGTAGCTCCATCTAGGTTGTATTTCTCTAGTTTGCTTATGAGAAGGCTATGTGAGACAGTATCAAAAGCCTTGCTATCATTTACACCCTACCCACAAGGCTTGTTACACTGTCAAAGAAAGCTATTGAAGTTGGTTTGTATGATTTGTTCTGGTCAAATCCATATTGACTGTTAGTTATCATGTTATTGTGTTTTTGGTCTTTGGAAATTGATTGCTTAAATTATTTGCTCCATTAACTTTCCACGTGCTGAATTTACACAGAATGGTCTGTAATTCCGTGGGTTATCCTTACACACCTTTTTATAGATTGGCATTATATTGGTCCTTTTCAAGTATTCTGGAATCTCTCCCCTTTTCTATGACTTTTCAGAGAATTGCTAATAGCTCAGCTATCTCCATAGTCAGTTCCCTGAGTATTCTAGGATGTATTTCATCAGGCCCCAGTGATTTGAAGATATCTTGTCTAATTAATTTTTAACTTTCTTTTTCTCTATTGTAGCTTTTGAACCTACTTCATTTTCACTGGAATTCATTAAGTTAGATGTTCAATTGTTACTAAACTTTTTGGTGAAAACAAACAAAAAAGTAATTTAAAACTTCTACCAATTCCATATTTGTTATTCTCTCCCCTTCCCCTGCTGAACATTGGGTCTAGCCTGTCTTTGGTTTTTCTCTTGCTTCTAATGTATGTGCTGCATATAGTATATATATTGATTTACTGCCAACTGATATCAATAAAGCTGCTATTCTTTCAAGAAATTCTGAGGGCAGAAACCACAGGGGTGATCTTGGCTCAACATAAACAGCGTGTGCTTTCATAACAGGCACCTGAAATCCATGATGGAATTCCAATATTACATTATAGCATGTATAACTCGATGTATTCCACCTTTTTAAAAAATAAAAAATTATATTTAATGTGTACTAGATCTCTTTTGTTGCTTTCCTAAACTCAAACCTTATTCCTAAACAGATTTTAGCTTTCCAGTCTGCTTATCAATAACGTAGTGAACTTTTAAGTTATTTTTTTCAGTTAATAAGAAAACAGGATTTCTCAAAATGTTGCAGTCAGCTGCTTTAAATTAAAAAAATTATTCACAGGCAGCGCAAGAAACTGGTTATAGGTGCAATGCTATATCTAATCAGAAATTTTATTTATTAATCCAGACTTTAAAAACCCTTATACAGACTACACAGAATAGATAATAAAATATGACTTTCATTTTGTAAATGTAGCTTTAATATGAAATAATATTACCGAGTACTGACAACAATATGTCTGTTATCCTATTGTTGATGTGAAATTATACAATTTAAGTAGTAGTATATTTTTAAAAAATGTTTAAAAATTAATTAAAATTTTTCTGAACAATTTAAATTTCTGAAACAGGGAAATATCTTCTCATGCAGTCATACTTACAAGTTGATTGGTATTGTTACATTATATTTCTAACATAAAATCATACAATTCATTTGGATATTTCTCTTTGTCATAAACGTGAGTTGACAGATTTTGACTGATGTGTTTAGTCACATATTACTCTGTAGCTTTGGAGAGTCAAACTTTGATCTGTAACTGCAACTTAGCCTCTCTTTCTTCATATGTTCCTGCCCTTCAGACTTGTTTGCACTTCAGTCTTCCCTGTCCTACATTACCTCCAGCCTCAAAAAAGACTAAATTCAGGCATCTGAAGGCTATGTCCAATTTTCTTTTCTAAAGTATTATTTAGTTTAGTCTAGATTTCACAGAAATCTCTCAATTTTTCAAATATATACTGTCTGCTTCTCATATTTTGTGCTAAATGATCTACTTGCTATCTTGAATTTTTTGCAAATTTTCTTAGAACACAGCTGGAATCATACTACCACCCAAATATTTCATAGCTGAAATAATGGTCTGTCAAATGCATTTTCGGATCAAAAGATTGTTCCAAATGTGTATGCTTCTAGATGCAGCAAAAGATAAACAACCTTATAACTTCAGGCACCATTTCTGCAAACACTTATGTGTATAAGTCATTCCATTTAGCTCAGCGTGGGGACTGAAATGTGAGAGTCAGATCAGGACCTTAGCTTTTAAGACATTTCAGAAATATCATTCTCACTTATGATATTATTCACAATGTTATAACCATGGTATGACACCACATAAGAATTTCTATTTGGATATTTCTCCTTTATATTCTCTCTCTCCTCCTTTGCTTAAAGACCTTGAGGTAGCTGATATATAGTAAGCTGGATAAATATTTATTCTCAGGAACAGTAAATAAATGTACTATATGTCAAAAATCTGAAGTGGGGTTTGTTAAATGCTTTCTTCGATCGGTCAAAACCAGCCTCTTCTATGAAATAGTGTGCTTCATGCTGAAGGAAACATTTTATGCTACTGCAGACACTGCAAATTAGATAATTCTCTTTCTATTTTAATGAATAAATAAATAACAGACAGAGGATCATTTTACAATTTTTTCCTTAGGAATTTTCATGTGAATATGCTGCTCGCCTCTCAACTACTGCATATCATAATCAAACAACAATTAATAACTTTACATCTTCTGCAGTTCCCTTAAAGTATTCCTTGGGTTCTCATTTAAGCATTGAACAAAAATGTAACAGAGTTCTTGATACCTTATTTCATCAAAACACTGCATGACTAGGTTAAAAAAAACTGATATACCTGCTCCTCTAGTATGGTTAAAGTCGCCTTTAATAACTTTGCATGATCTTCCATTACCATTGCACACACCACAATGATCTTCTCGTGCCAGAGATCCTAATATTCCATCACAACCAACTTTCTGCAGAGAAAGATAAACTTATTATTGTAATAAAGGTTTTCATAGTGCATCTCATAGGAAGAGCACCACAAGGAACTCCTGATGACAACTTCTTTCACCTCTTCCGAGGGTATATGCAGCTTATTAACAAACCCCCACCCCACTCATGTACCTGGCCAGCTCTGGTAGCTTGTGCACATAGGGTGGAGCAATGTTCCAGACCCCTCCTGGCATGTCCCTTCACTTCTGTGGTGCTATGCTCCTCTGTGAGTTGTGAGGACAATGCAATCCCTATGTTTAGCTGATCACAGAGTTAATAGCTTTATCTGGTGCTTATGCTAGCTGTGTAAAACAGGGAAAGTTCTTTGGCCTCCCTTGTATATAACATACCACCACAAAAGCCCAGGCACAATGTGATACCAAATCATTTACTATGCTAGTTTACTACATGAAAAGAAATTTGCACGTGTCTGAAATTTGTATCAGGTACTTGGAAATGTAATTATTATTGATGTTTAATTGAAAGGCTAGCAATGCAAAGCTTAGCTTAAAACAAGATGCATTTATTCTTGCAGTACACAAATTGCTATGTGTAGTTCCAGTCATAAATATCATTGCTAATTTGGTAACACAAAAAAGTCTAGTGATCAGCGTAATCAGAATTAACTGTCTTAATATAGGTGCACTTATTCAAAGAAACCAACAAAACCTCCAGTCCTCATAAGTCATCAAGGCAAGAGCAGATAAAAAAAGAAATTACTGTGAACTGAAAAATTTGCTCATGTTTAAGTACATGATGAGTGTTATTGTATTGCTGAATTATAGCTTCTTTAAATTAAAGAGGAAATTAGAGAGTAAGATTCTTATTTGGGTGTCATTTGCCTATCTCCCCTACTGTATGTCTAGATTAGGATTAGCTAAAATGTTTTTGAATTAACACGTTTGCTAGTTAAGATGAAACCTACACATTAAACCACAACTTGTCCCATATACAACAAGGTTTTATAAGTGTTGATTACAACTTGAAGGATACCTGTGAAAAGGTCTCACCCGCTGAAGTAAAGACAATGACTTAGTCATGCAGAGCTACTCAAAGGCTGTATTTGCAATAATTAAGTGGAAAGGCACCAAGAAGAAACTTGTGAAACTTAAAAGGAGTACAAAGGATAAAAAGCCACAAAATGAGACAATGAAAGAGCAGTCAGAAAGATACAAACTTCCATGTACAAAGTGAAACCAGATGGCAACTTAGGGCGCTTTTAGTAACATGAACATAATTAGTATTAAACTTCCACTGTACATGATGTCACTTATCTTAACCTACAAAATCTGTATTTATAGAGATCAGGCTGAATTTAGTATACATGCACATTCTAGATCAGTGCTTCCCAGACTTTTGAAAGCTGAGCCTTCTTCAGGAAAATAAAATCAATCATCCACTACCTTACCTCCACTACATATTATTAAAGATCTCATATGAATGTACACATTTTCTGTGCCACTTCCCCCCAACCCCAAGTAGTTCTTCAGGTGCTGCTCCACAGAATGCACTGTAATTAGTAAAATGAATTTAAAATATTACATGTTCTATGTAAATATCAGAGGAAGGCAGCAACCTAGTTCTGGACATTTCTTTTGCAATAGTCTACCAGTATTAACACGTGTTTACAGTATATTAAAATCTGACTCTAAAGAATTACTTTGTACCTGGCATCTACCATCTGCACAGATATCCAATCCGTGCTGGCCACAAGAAGTCCCATCCATCACTTTTTCTGTAAGAAGAATAGGTTGATCCTTTCCAATAGGGGAACAAAATAATGCACAAGGCTTTTCTATAAAAGAAATAGGTAAAAGAAATTCCAAGTTAGTAAAACTGATTTAATAAAAGCAAAATTCTTCCAAACCAATGTTTTTGGTGGAGATGCCCAACTTTCTTTATTACACTAATCAATGTTAATTATAATAAAACTTATTTCATTTTATTTAAAACAAATGAATAAAAATTGCTGAATACTACTTCTATTTGGCAAATGACTACTCTTTTTCCCATTAAAAAATAATTGTATTAAAACTTCAATCTACATAGTACTGTAAAACCAGGTATGCTGAGTCGCATCAGTGTCATGAGAACACACCTGCTTACATGTCTTCCAGATATTTAAATTTAGGGACTGTCAGAATGTGAGAATGTGACCCTCAGTGAACTTCAGCTGCTGTGATGGGGCGCATAAAGACAGTGGTCTCTTGAGCAATCATTATGGTGCAAGCCATATGGTACTTTACAGATCCAGAGCCAATTCATTGAATTGCATTTAGATTATCAAATGACAACTCTCCACTTGCTGAAATGCATACAGTTTTTGATATTGTGAGTTTAAACTGCCTTCCAGTTTAAGTGGTGATGGGTGTTGGACTGGATTGTCAGAGACTCCCTTGTGCTGCTTTGGCAAGGGAAAATCCTTTCCCTTCCTCAGTCTGAGTGGCTACATTCAGCCTGTAACACAGGGTAGAGAGTGCAATTGAGGTGGTACTGGGGATAGAGCAGAGCATTTTTGCATCAATCTACGAGTGCTAAATTGGCTTATTTGGGGAGGTGGTTGCTGTCTTTGATTGATTGTTGGCCTGCATCTCTCCTTCCAATATAAAACACCTCTCTTTGGGCTTGGGAGCCAGCAAAAATAGTCATGCTATCAACTACCATGGATCCTTATGAGTTAATGAATGTGAGTGTGTTAGAACTGGGTCTCCCAGTACACACTGAGCATAGCCAGGTCAAACCCACAGGGGCAGTAGAGGGTGCAGAAAGGAATTTTCCCTCAGGATGGAATTGGCCATTGCTCTGTGGATTTTTCCACTTCTACATAGATGCTGGGAGGCCTACTTGTGTACACAGATCTTTGTTGCAGCTTTCCATGGGGCCCATTGCAGGGTTATGGTAAGTGTCAGTTGGCCAGCTCCTAAACTTGAATGCAGGGTTCATGAGGTGTCCAGTAAGTTTTGGATTTTGTGAAGGATAATGAGGTCCTTTAGATCTTGCAAGGATCCTCCATCTTGTATGCATTCCTTGTCTCTACCCTCATTTCCTTGCATCAGAAGGAAGAGAGTGTAAGGGCTCTCAACAGCTGACTACATCTTTCGGTGAGGTTGTCACCTTTTAAGCCAGAGGTCTCAAACTCTAATCACCATGAGGGCTGCAAGAGGACTAGTACAAGGCTGCATGAGGACTAGTATGTTAGCCCGAGGCCCCGCACCACTGAAAACTTTTCATGCAACAAAATTGGTAACAATAGTGTCATTGCGGGCCACAGAATATAGCTTTAGGGGCCGTATGCAGCCTGTAGACTGCATGTTTGAGACCCCTGCTTTAAGTCAAGGGTGTTGAACCTCTTGTTATGATATAAAGCCTTGAATACCTTCAGTAGAACAGCTTTGTTTGGCAAGATTTTGGTTTAGTTTTTCTACAATTTAGTTCAGTAAAGTTCTAGCCTGCTGCTTAAGCCCATGTTTTATGTGGTGTGTTTTCACTCCCCATGTGTTCAGTATAATCTTTAAATTACACTTAATAACATTTATGATGCAAAAGCTGTATATGAAAACTCAATCACCTTCAAGTACCTATTTCAAGGTTTTTTATTTAACATATAATAATACTTACAGGCATCACATTCTATTTGTAACTCAAATACACATGTTGAGTAACTCAACACATTAAAAACATAGTAGGTAAGAAATTAAAAAGGAAAAATTACACTTATTTAAAATGAAATGGGACTCATGTAAGTGTAATAACTGTTGGGCACCACTTTTTTATACATACTTATGTATTAATTTCTTTCTCTGTGCATTGCCACTACTCTTTTTGTCACTTGCACCCCTTTCTTCATTTTCTGACTAGAGAGAATTGTGACTTGAAATTTAAATTAAAACAAGACCCCAGGATTCTAAATTATAACTTTCTTTAATTTCATATTTATTAGTTTTACCATTTCTTTTATTTCTCTTCTTCAAAAATGAAAGGGCTTTGCTGATCATGGGGCCTACAGCAAATATCTCTCTTACTTCTTGCAGGCCTGGGCAGGGTACCAGGCAACCATATATACATGCATATACACAATGTAAACATCTTATTACACAGTGCAAGTGGGGTACCATGACTCTCTTCAGCAAACAAGTACTGAAAAATGACCTAGCATATGGACGAAGTTCGTTCCATCCTAGAGATTCCAATAGGAAGAAGTCATTGTTCATAAACTTTGTACTTCCCAGCTGGCAGTTGGCAAAAGATTTTGCAGGTCTTGTGTTTAAAGCATATTTGTTTATGCATTTGTGAACACACAAATAACACGTATTCAATTAATCTGTTTTTATCTAAAATGTGATGTAATTAACTCTTTGTTGAATGTATGCTGAGGAGAACCAATTACACCTACTATATACCTGCTACCTAGCGGCTCATGTATAAATGTTAAATTTTTTAATCCCATTGCAGATATGTAAAATTCTTTCAAAAAGTTGAATATCTTTTGCTCACATAGTGGGAAACACAAGTAATGTAAGTAAACTTGAATTGCATTTGAAGGTGCGGTGTTTAATTAAAACTGGTACTTCTGAATACCTGGCTGAACAAAGCCCTGACTGGGATGATTTAAATGGGATTGGTCCTGGATTGAGCAGGGAGTTGGACATGACCTCCTGAGATCCCTTCCAACTCTAATATATGATTCTGAACAGTGGCACCAATTTAGATATTTCTTGGTGGGGAGGATGGAATTTTGGTCCCTTCCCCTGCTTGTGACTTCATGCTGCTCCTGCTTGCCCTCCCTGGGGCCTCAAGCCTCCCTGGGCCAGAAAGTTTACTCTTTCTCTTACCCACACGGTGCATGAGATGGATGTTGCCAGGATTCAAGTTCTTGGGAGACTCTCCTGCACTCTGCTGAGCAGAAGAAACTCCTTGCACGCCAATTCCAACACTATTTGGCCCAGCTGTCCCACTAGCTGGATGGAAGTATGCCTGGGCCAAATTTGAGTGGCATTGTGGTCCCATGTGCCAAGTCTCCATTGTCACGTACTGAGATTTGGCTGGGCTGGCCCTCTATCTGCACAGAGGGATGGCTGGGTCAAATTTCAGTGGCATTGCAACACATAGGTGGAGTGATGCTCCAAATGCTCCAGCAGCAGCTGAACTGATTTAGTTCAGGAACACAGCTTACAAGTGGTTGGCCTATTGCCCCCCAATTTTGCAGCCTGTACAATGCTATGCAACTGTGAAAACCTCAGGGAGGGCTTTCACTTCCCCTTCCATCGCTCCCCATCTGGCACAACTGTGGCTGACGAGTGACGGGATTTGTGATCCCATCAGTAAGGGGCACCTTTGTAAGAAAATGTACACCAGGCTCCATCTCATGTTTCAGAAATTAACATAAGGAAAGATTTATTTTCTACAATAGAGATTTTTACAAATACACTAAGCCACAGAGTCCATCCCTTGAATGTTAATCCATGTGTAAGCTTAATGAAAGTTAATTTATAGCCCTCAAACTTGACTTTGGAAAGCCCAGTATTACAAATGTCAGAGTGGCAGGGTGTACTAGAATTCCTCTGCCTCTGCAGGTGATGTTGCTACTCTGATACTTCCTTTTGAGAAAAGCCACTCAGGCTTGGGTGTAAGACTCAGTCCTCCAATGACCAGAAGGATACTGTAGCAATCAGAAACCACCAGGATACCTAAGAAGGTTTGCTTGCTTCTTCTAAAGGGAATTCAGGGTGAAGCGGAATGTGTGAGGAGCTCCATAGTCCTGACCCAGAGTCTTGGGCTTGGGCCTAACCCCTCAGACTCCGTTTTCAGTTAAGCAAAGGAACAGACCAATTTTTTTTTGATGATGATGATGTTTAAAGGACCCCGTGTAGCTAAATTTTGAGTTTAAACTTTCTTAACTGTTAAAGGACTAGCAAAAAGTTCACTGCAATTAGGTGCTTTGCTCTTAGCAAGTTCTAACCATCACTTTTGAACAATTCATCAGAATAAATTTGTGTGTAACATCTCAGAATTTCACCACTTAGGAAGACAAAAAAATGTTTTTTAAAAGATGTAGGTAAAGAATTTTTTCTGAGGTCAATGATTAATGCACTGTAAATGCAAAAAAGCATTTCAAGTGATCTTACAGCACGGAATGAGTTTTAATACACAATGACTTTCTTCAATAAGTCATATCTTTTATCTCATCAACACTTGCTATAATTCTGATTATTTTAAAAATGTCTTTTTAAAATCTCTTTCTTGTATTACTTTCTTTGAAGAAAATACAAGATGAGAATTTAAAGGAAATTCAGTATCATAACAGTTACTGTATAATAGCAAGTTCCAAAGGGGCAGCTGTGTTAGCCAACTTCAGTTTAAAAAAAAAAAAAAAAGCACAACAACACGAGGAGTCCTGTGGCACTTGAAGACTAACAAATTTGTAACAGCCATTGTTCACAGGCTCTATCAAAGTATTTTTTATTTTCTAAACCATCAATATTTTGTGCTAACTTTAACATAGACATATCACTCCTTCCTTGGTTGACTACACACTTCTAGGTTATAAGCAACTTCATTACCTTGCAGCAATCCATATAATATGCTAGGACTTGGCAAATGGATGCTGTCTAGATTTATAAGAAACTGTCTCAAGTCCAAGATATGCATTAGACATGGGCTTCTGCCAAATCCAGCACAGAGTATCTAAAGTATCTAAATGTTAAAGCCATACTTCCATTTCCCTGAAATCAATGCCAGCTACTGTATTTGCACTCTCTCCAACTGTGTAACTGGATGCGTAACCAAGGTTTGCATGCTTTAACATCTTGATGATGTTCCTGTAGAAATGCGTGCTTATGAAAGATTTTATACTATTTCTTTTTGCAATTGCCTTATTGATATTTAATTTTATGGCAGGTGTGTTCATTATGTAAGTAAAATGCACTATAAAGATAACACAACAGGCTCTGGACATATGTGAAACTGCCACTAACATGTGTGCAGTAAAATCAGAATGATTCAATATGAAACTTATTTTAAAGCTTAAGTCTGATCAAGTATAATTTTTTTACACTGCTTTCTAAATGAACATTAAACCTATTGGACCTACAACACAGAAGCACATCAAAAGTTAACGGGATTCTAGTTTACTTTTACCTTCATCTATAACAGCCTGCCACTGGAATACATGCTTCTGATGTGCAGGTCTGACACCAAAGGCCTGACATTGCCAGTCTCTGAATGCAGGCATTCCAGAAGGGCAAGAAGGATTTTCACATATTTTGTATTGTACTCTGGGTCCATGACACTCTCCTTCAGGCACTGGCCTAGAAAAGATGAAACAGACATGTCTGTTATTTGTTGGTGACATTTTGCCAAATTCTTAAAACACAGTCTATGTCATTCAGTCTATATAAAAAGTTGCTTTAACAAAACAGACACCTTTTGATGAAATATGTTGTTCACCTTAAAAAAAAATCAAAGAATCGCCAACTGCAAAATCAGAATTTTGCTAATTCAAAACTGGTTGGCTTTTATTTTTCATCAGTTCTCTTCATACACCCCAATGTTTTGTTTACACCTGGGCACAGATAAAGAGATAAGTTCAGCACAGGTAGTCAAGATGGGTTACTATAGCCCTCCAGCAGCTTTTTTTTTTTAATACAATTCACATGCGTTTTTTCAGCTCATAACTGAGCCAGAACTGATCCTAAATCATCAGTGAATGGGCACTACACTCTTATGTATTTTAGTTTCACTAATTTCAGCAATATGCTGGTGCACTGTTACAGTTTTGCAGTCCAACCTCCCACCCCCTCCCCTGCCAATCCCCACTCCACACTTGCTTCTGGCCTTTCAAATGTTCTTATGGGTAGTAAGTATAGAAGAGCAACAGCAGACTACTGAAACTAGAGAGCATGCAGTTATTGGGAAATCTTGCTTGGAAAACTACTGAAAACGAAATTAAGACATCCCTAAGTGCTGGAAATAGTATAGGTGTCTCATAATATAGCTAGAGGTGACATTGACATGATAGGGAGCTAGGGAAGAATTTTGCACACAACAAAAAAGGCTCTTCTGTCAGAACACCTTGTTAAATACAGCTGCTTTCATGTATTTGTCAGCTTCCTTGCTATAAATTCTTTCTGTTTATTTCCCCATCCCTCTTGCCCATTTTTCTTTAGCTCTATCTCTGGTATGTTTCTGGTCTCTTTTTTTCCACCTTTTCCCCTCTCCCCCCCTTCAGTTTACCCCTTCTTGTCCCTGCTTCTTTCTTTTCTATTTTTTTCTCCCCTTATACTCCTGTTCTGCAAAGGAAAAAATGGTGTTGAACAATTGAGAGAGGAAGGTACTTTTAGCCCTCCGTTTGGAGCTCTGGAGTGAAATCTTGGCTCTAATGAAGTCAGTGGTTAAAAGACTTCCTGCCTTCAAATTGGCAATTTTTGTTTGTTTATTTTTATTTATACCTATTAAACTTAAATGCTTGTAAAAACTATTAAGAGCAAAGATCTCTCTGTGAAAGGTTCCAGTTGAGGATCAAGACTATTCCCATTCCAGCCTTCTCCTCCTTCAAGGACTCTGCCAGGAAAACCAAGAAGGGATAAGATCTCATATTCTGGATATTGTTTCAGGTGGAAAAAAATAAAAAGGGATGAACTTACTTATTTTGTCCTTTGTAGATCATCTTTATAATATAGTCATATTCTTTGACACTACTTTCAGTCAACTTTATATCAGG
Organism: Podocnemis expansa; assembly: GCA_007922195.1. Lineage (NCBI taxonomy): Eukaryota > Metazoa > Chordata > Testudines > Podocnemididae > Podocnemis > Podocnemis expansa. Next base: position 34,906,287 of record ML681982.1, read on the forward strand.
GACAGCTTTGCTGCTCTTGCTACACTTTTGCACAGTGGAAGCTAGTGATAGCACTAATGAAGACCAAGCTTCACTTTACCCCATAACAGTGACCATAAACGGAGCTGTGCAACCAAAAAAAATTGTTTTATGAATATTTGTATGATATTTTTTAAATGAATTTGCTTCGACTATGTTTGTTCATAGTACATTTGCTATTAGGGAATATTCTGGTAAATTAACTTTTTTTCAGGAATGTTCATGGAAATAACAAAATTTAAGTGAATATTGGAAAATATTTATGGAATGTGAATTTTCTGGTTCTAAAAGTTTTGAAACAGAAACCTGATTATAAAAGCTCTTTTTGCTGGTTGGATGAGCATAAATATACAAAGTGGTTTGTGTGTACAAGTAATGAACACAGATCAGATCTCAGCTATTTGAGTAATCATAATGAACTGACTGTGTAAAACCTCCAGATGAAGAATACTTTGCCAGAATTAGTCAAAAATTAGTATGAAAAATAAATAAATAAAGAAATAAAGAAAAAATAGTAAGCTGTATCCTTGTCAAAACAGAAAGAAAATAATGTAATGATATTTCACTATGATTTTTTTTCTTTTAAGGTCTCACCACAAGATCACATGAATAAATCTGCTGCTCTTTCCTAGCAAGACATGTGACCCATTTTTGTCAGGAGGCTGAACTTCCCCAATCTTACAGATCTCTTATTTACTATTATCATGGGATGCACACTAGGCTATGGTCTGTGCGACTTTTCTGTTCAATCCTGCCATGTGATTGTCTGATTTGATGAAAAATATGCCATGCAGGCTTCCTTTACAAATGCTCATAACCATAATAACATAGAACATGTTATCATGTTTCCTGCAGCATCATGTATGTGTGCAGATGTGAGGCATGTTCCCAAGCATTTCACATAGTCCAGGTGAAAGACAATCAGGGCTGCCCCTCAACATGGGAGAATGAAGTGGTGCATGACAAACATAATGCAAACTGAGCTCCCTGCCTCAGGAGAGACAAAGAGAATCACACAAGAACGACTGAGAGGGAGAGGCCACCTGCCCTTTCTGAACAGAGAAAGTTAGCTGGAAGAAGAGGAGGGAACGGGGTTTAGAAAAAAAATACAGACATTTTGAACTTTTAGAGGCTTTTTGCCAGAGGAACTCCATCTTGAAACATCTCTAAGGACTGGGCCCTTCTGAGGAACAGGCAGAGATTGGCTGCTAATCCATCATACATCTGGAAATTGTGAATAACACTGGACAGTGATGTTAAGGCAGGATGTATTTTATGTCTTCTATTTGCTTGTGATAACCCTTGACTGCTTTATTAAATGATTTAGTGGGAGTAGTTCTAACTTCTACCAGGGGGTTGGACTAGATGACCTCATGAGGTCCCTTCTAGCCCTAATATTCTATGATACCCTACATAGTTACTTAAAATCATGTTCTAATCCATATACTAGTATTTGTTTTATCCAAAGCTGTGCGAACTTCAGCAAATGTGAATGAGTGAGGCTGGGCATTCCCATCTCTTTGATAAATGGGCAAACTGGAATCTATGGGCCTATGGGGGAAGGGTCTCAATCCCTGAAGTAGGGAAGCTCCCCGAGTGATATCAGAGGGCTAAGGGTGCTCATTAGGGGACCATCCCCATAGCGACTGGAAAATGGACATCCATGGCCTGGGACTGATTACACAGGAGGCTAGGGTGGACTGACCCAGGAGTGGGTGGTATGGTGAATCAGCCTGGGAGTGGGCATTCAGAGCAGCACAGCAGACCAGATTCTGGGAGGTGAACATCACACCCATTATTCAGCATTTATGGAAAAAGAAGAATTGTATACGTGCAGCACAGCTGTTTATGTCTAGGTTTGACTACAGTTAAACAGAACTTAGAAATACTAAGCACAAAAAAGGAAAACCAAACTTTTTTTTTACCCAGAGCATTTGCGTTGTCGACTGCTGATTCCAGTGTTGCAAGTTCTGCTGCAAGTACTCCATGTGCTCCACTCCCCATCCAGATGCTCAAGAAAAGATGTCCTACCAGTACATTCTCCAGCCTTACACCACTATAACAAGAGTCAGCACTTAGGTGAATAAACCAAGGCACATCCAAAATAACTTACTGCCCTTCATCTACACTGGTAGTACCACATAAGCAGGTTTATTGACCACACTCTTAAAAACAGTAAGTCAAAGAAAATGCTGGGAAGTTAGGGCCTGATTCAACTCCACCTTAAAATCAACAGAATTCTTCCATTGTTGTCAGTGGTAATTGCTCTTGGTCCTTATTAAATAAAACATGCCATTTTGGAATCCATGATCTTGTGGCTTCCCATACCATTCAACTTCTCCAAAAAAAGCATTGAAAATAAGAAGACAAAAATCAAAATAGCTGAGAGATAATCTATATCTATTTCAATAAGATTATATGAAGTCCTGAATTTAATGTATATTGTGACTCATATTTCTGCACTTTATAATGCAAAATAATGTAATGTAGTGCACAAATTTTAGATGTAAATGGTAACTCATTGACAGTGAGAGGTAGGAAGACCTTACTTGGCTTTCAGAATTTCTTGGGAGAAATCCTGACCTTTGTAATGTGTGTGGAAGTTTGCCATGGACTTCAGCAGACCAGGATTTCACCCATTGTACTTCTATGCATATACTTTATTTGCCAGGACAGGACAAGTACAATTCCCTTCTTTATCAACTGTCTAATACACAGTGTAACAGTAGATCATTTTGATGGAATTATCTCCCCATGCCTCGATACAATCACTTAAAACACACATGCAGACATTTGGGTAATCTTAAATTTCACCATCAATTTTTTCACTTTCTGTCCTCAAGTGTAGTACAGTGATATTGGTGCAATTATACCATATCATTACAAGACTTTGGGATGGCTACATATGTGTGTTAGATAAGCAGTTTCTAAATACGTAAACTGTTAAATCCTTTAAGATGCTTCTGACTGAAAATCTCTCTCTCTCTGTCTCTCATGTATTTAAATGTTCATTGTCACAGGAAACTATATGGGGGGTGTCAGATAATAATTATTTAGTGACTTGATGTCGAGACTTAAAAAGTTAAAGTTTTATAATAATTAAAACACAATTGTCACAGTCACATCAAAATACATAAATCAACATCCTTAAATCAAACTCTAATACATTTTAAGCACTCTAATTCTTGCTTTGCCTATCTGTAAATTTCAGTTGTTATTAATGGAAATATTTTTTAATGTGTGTGGATGATGAAATCAGTGTTTACTGATATATACCACTCTCCAGAGACAGTATCTGCACTAGTCAGAAGCTGAGGAATGCTCACAAATCCTTCACTGACAGAACAGTTTAAATTTGGATGAGCATGAAACAAGACAGACTGAGTAAATGAAACTTCCATCACCTCCTAAATGAAGGAATGTTGAGTAACAATACAACACCTCTATGCTCCATGCAAAACAGAATAGGACTGATTAGTCATATGGAACTTCTCTTGGACAGTGATAATGGAAAGAAGAAATTTTCCTACTCTAGCAAAATAATTAAGATGTTTCAGGAATGAATTCTTATTTCATTCTGCTATAAGTGTGTAATATAACTGTCCGTTTATGAAGATGACTAAATAAACAGTGCTCATTGAACACAATGTTGTGTTTTATCCACATTATTTAAAATGTGGCCTCGTGCTTTTTACTGCACACAGTTAAAATCCTGCTATGAAACCAGAATTATTTATTTTCTTATAGGATTTTCTATGGTGATACACTACCATGATAGCTGAGTGTTGACAAATGTTAAATGCATTTACTTTCATGACACTCCTGTGAGATGATAGTACCACACTTATTTTAAAGGTATGGAGCTGAAGCTGACATTAAGGTCAGAAGTGTACAATAATTTGGGGTTGCCCAATTTAAGATGCCCATGTACTGATGTTCCAGAGAATGTAGCATTTTATAGCACTTCATGTGTTCAAAACGCAGCTTCCATTGCATTCAGCTACGCCTGAGAGTACACAGCATTTCTGCAACTCAGAGTGTAGGATCACAAGTCAATTGCCCAGCTATTCCTTACTTGAACACAAAGTTTGTAGTTGCCTGTCAAAAGTTGGGCTTAAAAGTGAATTCACTAACATCACATACTTTCTGTAAGTTCACCCATCTTCGAAGCATCTGAGGAAGTGGGATCTTCTCCCACGAAAGCTCATGCAAAAAATAAATCTGTTAGTCTTAAAGTGCCACACAATTCCTTGTTGTTTTTTTACTGGACTAGACTAACACAGCTATCCTTTTTGAAATCAATCACTATACACCTTCCTATTGCTGCAACAAATGAGGCTGAGGACCTACAAACAGCCTCACTCACTATACAACCTAACCCCAATTAATTCCCAGTCCACTGCTCTAAAGGTTAATGACCCTTTTGTCCTGGCCTCACCTTGTCCTTGTCCCAGGATCCTCTACTGCTTTCCTTCAGCTTCTCATCTAGATCCCACCTTTGCCCCAGACCCAATCCCTGTTTTCCAATGCCAGCTCCCTCCCTCTGCTTCCTCAACCCCATCTCTTAAACCATCCTTGCTCTTTGCACTAGCTCTTCCACAGCTTCTCATACCAGTCACAAATTCCCACTCTGAATGGCTGCTTATTCTAGACCTATCATTGTCTCTCCTCCTGCTTATTTTGGCTCATTATCCCGACCAAAATCTCTCTACTATTTGCTCCATATTAGTCATAGAATCATAGGGTTGGAAGGGACCTCATGAGGTTATCTAGTCCAACACCCTGAGAAAAAGAAGGACCTCTCCCACTAAATCACCACTGCCTGGGTTTTATCTAACTAAGCCTTAAATATCTCCAAAGATGGAGATTCCATTACCTCCCTAGGTAACCCTGTAAGCGGGCGTTTCGGTCTACCCAACCAGGAGGCCGCCCCCTGGTGGGCAATTTGGGGAATTATTTGCTCAAGCGGTCCTGTAACACCGCCCTTCGGCCCCGTGGAGGGGCGGGTAGTTCGTCTTAGCCCCACGAGGGGGGCGACTAGCAGTCTAGGGGCCGGGTAAGACAGTTTGCCCGTAGCCCTGGGCCCTTACCAGGCCGCTCAGTCAATGAGTCTCAATGCAATCAGGGTGTCCAATGAGGTTGGGGAATATTCGAGGTTGACGCCCCGACAAAAAAGGGGAGAGGAGGAGGGAGGACACAGGCCCGCCCCACTCCACTGTGTCCCAGCCCAGGGCCCTAACAGCGGCCAGACATGCAGTCACCAGGGTTCCTACCGCAACATGCTGACCCCGGGATAGGGTAAACTTCCCCTGGGCTACTGACCTCCCCTCTCCCATTAGTACCTGCTAGACGCCCTCCTCGCTGGCGTCGGGGTACTCGCTGAGGGGTACGGAGTAAAAGCCTTCTCAGGCATCTGGTGGCAGCAGGTCCAGAAGTTCTGGAGCGACAACCATCTCCTCCAGGGGCAGTTCCAGCTGCTCCCCATGGTCGAGGGTGAGGGGTAGTTCCTCCAGGTCCTCTCCTGTGGAGGGGTCCGAGTTGGGTGGAGCCAGGGGCAGTTCCTCCAGGTCCTCTCCTGCTGGTGGGGAGGTCCGTTCCCGGCATTCTGGGCCCTCATGGTAACTCTGGGGGCGCCGCAGCTCGGGTGGCCACAGCGGTTCGGGTGGCCACGGCCTGTCCATCTCACGCAGCAGGGGGTCTTCCCACTAGGCACCCGCCATGGGAGGCCCAAGCCAGCCATCTCGGTATAGGGCTGGAGGCTGGCGGGTACACTTAGGTCTCCTCTGCCAGAGGAAGGGCTGAGGCTGAGGGGCTTGGATAGGGCCATCCTTCTCCTCCAGCGGCCAGGGCTGGACTGAGCTCCCTGGCCTGGCTTTTGTACTTCCTGTCCCGCCTCTTACCTTCCTGCTTGAGTGGCAGTTCTGCGGGGGCAGCCATCTTGTCTCCCCTGGGGGCAGCCATCTTGTCTCCCCTGGGGGCAGCCATCTTGCAGCCTCTTTACAAACCCATTCCAATGCTTCACCACCCTCCTAGTGAGAAAGTTTTCCCTAATATCCAGCCTCGACCTCCCAAGCTGCAACTTGAAACCATTCCTCCTTGTTCTGTCCTCTGTTACTACTGAGCACAGCTGAGCTACATCCTGCTTGGAGCACTTCTTCACATAGTTGAAGGTTGCTATCAAATCCCCCCTCAATCTTCTCTTCTGCAGGCCAAATAAGCCTAGTTCTTTCAGTCTCTCTTCGTAAGTCTTGTGCTCCAGCCCTGATCATTTTGTTGTCCTCTGCTGGATACTTTCTAATTTGTCCACATCCTTTTTGTAGTGGGGAGCCCAAAACTGGACATTCCAGATGTGGCCTCATCAGTGCCGAATAGAGGGGAATAATCACATCCCTCAATCTGCAGGCAGCACTTCTGCTGATGCAGCCCAGTATGCCATTGGCCTTTTTGGCAACAACAGCACACTGTTGACTCATATCCAGCTTCCCATCCGCCATAACCTCCAGGTCCTTTTCTACAATGCTGCCACTTAGCCGATTGCTCCCCAGCCTGTAGCAGTGCATGGGGTTCTTCCGTTCCAAGTGCAGGACTTTGAGCTTGTCCTTGTTGAACCTCATGAGATTTCTATTGGCACACTGCTGCAATCTGTCTAGGTCTCCCTGAATCCTGTCCCTGCCCTCCAGCATGTCTACCATTCCCCCCAGTTTGGTGTCATGTACTGAGCATGCAATCTATCCCAGCATCCAGATCATTAATGAAATGTTGAACAGAACTGTCCCCAGGATGGACCCCAGCGCACACCACTTGTTACTGGTTGCCAACTAGACACTGAACCATTGATTCCTACTCACTGAAACCACTGATCTAGCCAATTTTCTATCCACCTTACAGTCCATGCATCCAACCCATACTTCCTTAACTTGCTGGAGAGAAGGCTGTGGGAAACTGTATCAAAAGCCTTGCTAATGTTGAGGTATATCGCATCAATGGCTCCTTCTGCATCCACAAACCCAGTCATCTCATTATAGAAGGCAATGAGGTTGGTCAGGCACTATTTATTCTTGGTGAATCCATGCTGATTATTCCTGATCACTCTATTTTCCTTCAAGTGTTTCAGGACAGACTCTTTGAGAACCTTCCAGTCCTTCCCATGTCCCTTAGCTTAACATCAGAGTCACTCCCCCCATACTGAGTTCTTTGTTCAAGTCTACTCTGACACCCCTGCCCCCTTGTTCCAATAGCCTCCTTGCCATCCTCCAAGCCCAGACCACTCACTCTTTCTTCATGCTTTCTGGGCCTCAGCAAGAGAGGCTCTTTAACAGAAGTGTTACTCAGTTAAAAAAAAAAAAGATATTCAGAGCACCATGCCAAGCAGGAGGGGGTGATGGGAAAAATTTTGTAATAGTGTTTAGGATTGTTACACTCATTTCTGAAAATGTCTATACTTACCTATGTGTGACCTGTCATGATGTATGGGCTTGTCTGTTTTGTCTCTGGTACACAAATTAATGTTTGTATGTTAATTGAAGTTGAGAATGTTTATATTCGCTGTTAAGACTTTGCATGGTATCTCCCCAGCAACAGCTGACATGGGTAGTAAGTTTGCGCAACTTAGTATACCTGGGACTATGAATATGGGTTACACTAAAATAACCAACTAAGGACACTGGCAGGCAGCCAAGAAAACAGAATCCGCCTGGAGACAGCACTTGGCCTGCCCAGAAGTGAGCCACAAGCCTGCTTGAACTTTCCAGCAGGCCTCATGGCTGAAAGGGCGCGAAAGCAAGGGACGCACAACGGGCCCATTTGACTGGCCAGGAGGTCCCTATTTAAGGGGGGTTTCCCGCCAGGGCTGGAAGCTTTTTGGGGATTTTCATTTGTGTGCTTGGAACTTGACTGGGGGTTTAGATCCGGACCTGCCACAGCCTGTCAGACCAGCCTTACACAGGCACCTCCCTGAGGAGCTGGGGACACAAGCCTGCCCAAGGCTCTGATCCTAGGACCAGAGACTTGGACACCAGCCCTCAGGTAGCAGGCTGAAGAGGACCTGCGCTGTGAAGACCCCGAAGGGAGCAGTGGCCAGGACTCACTAAGGAAGCTGCCCTGCTCAGTTGGACTTTGATATAGGGGCGAAGGACTTTCATTAAAGGACCCAGAGGCACAAGAGCCATGAAGCAGACGGGCCACGTTTGGAACAAGAGATCGGGGACAACGTGGGATCGACCGCGTGGGTATCGGACCAGCGGCTCATAGAACCGAAGAGCTAACCGTAAATAGGGGCTGGTGGGGCGTAGGCACCCACGAGGGGAGTCAGGGAGCTTTACCGACAGGGGAGGGCTCTCCCATCGATACAGCCCAAACGGCTGAGTGGCTGGGTTGGAAGAGAAAACCCAAGGGATCCTTGGGATCAAGGAGGGGGAAATGATTGTGGTACTCTGGGCAATTTACCTGTGTTGTCCTTACCTGAGATACTTACCTGATACCCCATCCAAGTTGGAATTTCTTTACCTCACCCCTTTCTACCCCATAAATAAACTGCTGTTGTGTTGAACCAAGTGTCTGCCTCTGATGTGGTGACCTCCTCGGGCGAAGTAGGGCGACAGGGTGATCAGATACCTGTTTGTGGGCACGAACCCCTGAGACCCAAATTCAGCTCAGGTGTGATACCTCGAGCAGGAATTTTTCGGTAACAGGGGTGGGTCAGCAGGGTTGTGGGGCTGGCTCTCTGGGCAGCCAGCGTTGTGGGACAGTTCACCACAGGACCACCCCAGCCCAAGGGGTGGGGTGAACTGGTGTTGTGGGGTGGTACAGGTTAGCGGTGCTCTGGGATGGCAGGCATCTATTAGTTCAGGGCCCCATCCTCCCCGGTACGACCTGAGAAGGTGATGGCGGGGGGAGGGGAGGCAGAGCAGGCTGCTCCTCCAGGTTTGGGGCATTGTCCCATGGTCCTGTGCCCAGCAACACTACCGCTCTTTGCTATCAATATCTGTGTCTGGTGGTACTGCAGCTCCTGGATGCTGGAAGGAGCTCTTGCTGGAAATTCTTCCTGCAGGCCTGGGTTGCAGCATGCCCAGCATAGAGGGAATTTAGCTACTAACCACTAACAAATCTTTGCTGAGCACATGAGAGCTGAGATTTTTAGAGGCTCCTAGCATAACCAAATTTGAGGGGACTTTGATGAGAATGATGATAGGCACATCCCTGGTATCAGTGACCACTCTGACAAATTTAAATTCCCTGTTAATAAAAATAAAAGGCACTACAACTTGTCATCCAAATGATTGTAAGGATTTTTTAACAGACGAAACCATGTATTCTTCCTAATTTTCTTCTTAGACTTGGCTAAATCATTTTTTGCTGAGATTTTCCAAAAATATTTAGTATGAGGTAGACACCTGGCATGGAAAATTTCACCCTGAACAGTTAAAAGTTGGCAAAGTCATAAGCAACATAAAACAAGATCTTACAATGGAAGTTGTCAGGCAATATTAACTATAGATGCCCCTGCACTACTTACAATAGAGCCTTAAATCTCCCTTCTTTCAATGCATGATATATTTTTATATATGTTTTCTCTTTGTCAGAAAAGAATGCTACCTTTAGCAAAAGCTAGAAGTCATTTTAAAACCTTACATAGGCTACACTAGTCTAGTTTGCCAATATCACTAGAGTGACACAATTTCATTATTCTTAGGGAATGACAATAAATGGCTTGTTCCCAGTGTACCCTAACAATATTATCTGAATGTTTTATCTTATTCTGTTTATGGTTTTGTTTTGTCTTTTAGATGATGAAAACTGTCCTTGGCTCTATGTTTTATGATTCAAAGAGCAAATTATCCCTAAGGGAGACTGCACAAGGCCTGGCAGCATAATACCATGAGAATAGCAAGATATATGAATGTTTCTGTGCTGTTTATTACTTTTTTTTCCCCTAAAAAGAGTTGGCTTACACACTTGACCTCCATTTACTGTGATAGCACACATTTGGCAGAGACCCTCATAAGCATAAAAGCTGTTGATGGACATTTAACAGAAGTCTCACTTTAAGTGACCATTTCACTTCTTTGTTGATGAGTTTAGGAAATTTGTCACTATTTTAGGTTCTGTGACATTTTATAACCTATTTGAAATAAAGCTTTTTGTAGTAATCTCTATACAGTAATTCTGCACGGTACTGGTTGTTTCCATGAGATTAATTCCAGTAAATAGTCTTTGTGAGTATAAGTGTTCTAAATCCCAGCAGAGATCTTTTATATCTCTGAAAACTCAAATTTCTGCTTATAATCAAGTACAGAAACAGTTGCAATAGTGACATTCCATTTACAAAATATACTACAAAAACCAGAATTAGTTTAACAAAAATAGTGCAGATGTGAAAACATACTTTGGGTTTGGTTAAGATAGAGATATTTCACTTTTAATAGAGGCAAATACCTTTTCCCCCTACACAAGCAAGCTGCTGAGCTATGTAAATAACTATTTATTTAGCCAAATACAAAAGTCTGCTCTCTACACTCAAAAAATAGTCACATTGTATATATAAAAAAACTGTATTTTTCTGATGCTAATAAGAATAAACAGTGACTGAAACACTCTAACTTCTCTTTATCTCCTAAAACTCTTATGTCATCAGTATAATTACATTTTACTTTAAGTGCACACAGTAAATAGAGGTGTGTATGATGATCAAATTTGTTTATTTGAAAACCTGAGACCTTAATGCTATGGAAAATGTAAAAATTATTCACTGGTGAATTTTATATCTTACTGTTGTATTAAATGTGAATGAAACTCAATTATCTATTGCCAGGCAAAACAGTGTTCAGGTGTTGAGCTTGCTAATTTATATTAAAATATCCAACATTGACCCTATAATCATTTTATAGCAAAACTCCTACTGACTTCAATGGGAGTTATATTTGTATAAAGACCACAGAACCAGATAGTGTTCATATCAGATTTTTTTATAGTTAAATCCATTTGTATAGTGACATTGATTTATTTGTATTCTGAACTACTGTGAGAACCCAATAAATATATGTGAAAACAATCAAGTGTATTTACATTAACAGTGATAAACCTACTTCCCTATTGTGTATTATGGTAATGTTATCTTAATAAGAGTTATTCACAGAAATAGCTAGTTACATATTTCCTAAAATTTACAATTAAATGATTAATCTCATATTTAAAAGTAATACAAGTGCAATTTTGCAGATGCAATTTCCAAAATTTAAATACAATAAATTAATTGCTGCATTATTTTCATTAGCTACATTAGGAAAATCAGTGTTGTACCTTTCCAGTGTCACAGTCTGTTCCATCCATTGGTGGATCCAGTTTAGTTTTGCACTCCTTCTCACCTTCCACCTTACACCACAACCCCGTGCAAATAACATGCTGAAAAACAAACATACATTGCTAAGGTCAAGGATCTTAAATGAATGTCTGTATGTAATCCATTAATTTCATCAGGAAGTTGCTGGTTTGGTGGTGCTGAAGTATGTAAAGAGTGAAACATTAATAAAAAAAATATGGGTACAGCTTTCATATGGGGCAAATCCTGATTCACTCCCCTTGAGCACGGACCTAGTAGAATGACTCCAGATGTGCTATTGGACTGGGGGAAGGATTCCAGGAGCCTGCGTACAGGGTCACAGGCATCAAATGTTGCCAAACTGATACAGTACGCAGGTAGGGCTTTGCCAGGCACAGTGGTCAGTCATTACACTGATCAACTGATTTAGAGATAGCTGTATGTGGTGTGCTACAGCACAGTCTGAAATGAGATCTCTGTTTCTATCCACCAATGCACAGATCAGTTATTTGACTTATGGGCTGGGGCCCCACAGTGCATGTAGACAAAAAACAGACACACATAGGGGTATGGTGAAAAATTTTTTTCTCCGCGAACTTCCTAAGAATTTAGAAAGCTAATAGTTTATTTCATCATTATTTTACCATTCATTCACACATGAAGAGGAGAGAAAATAAGCTCTGTCATTAGAATTGAAAGTATGCCTTAGAAATTAGGGTACTAATATGTTGTGCATGTACATATAACCTGTGAATTGTGTTCACTAGAGGGTTTGGAGAATGAGGTGTAACAGACTTTACTTAAAGATGTAAAAGTGAAAAGCTAAATGAAAACAAAGATTAGTGTATTGAATCACCCCCACTGCAGGATGTGTGGGGTAAGCAAGGTAGTTAGCATATTAAAATAGTTTTTCCTGCTTTTGTAAAATTCATCTAACACTTATTAGTTTGAATAATTTTCTAAAGCCCCAGAATCCCCTGTAGTAAAAATCTCAAAGAAAGATCTATTTGGTGTCTCTCTGACAAACTAGAATGCACCAAGAGGTCTTCACAGATGAATATGAAACACAAATTTTTAGGTTAAGTAAAATTTATTTTCCTATTGAATGTCCTACACAGTCTGGTTAGTGAGACAGTCAACTCAGAAATACTTAAGTCATTTAATTTTAGCTTTGCAATTCAACCTTAAATCAAGCATGAATTCTCTACACAGCTGAGACTGAAGTGAATTTTCAAAATCAAAATGAATATTGTAAAACTTCTGCTATTGCTTATATAACACAGAAGATATTTCTTCAGGCACTATTAGGCTCCCTGACGACTTCCTCAAATGTTCCCTGTCCGCTACATCCCAATGACTCCTGCTTCCTGGTGCACTTCCATTTCTTCAAAATTCTCTCTCCCCTGGAAGCAACGCAACATTCAGTTGACATTCACACAGCATGGACAACCAATAAGACAGCAAGTCAAATTATAATGATTTTTCTCTATGTGGTCATAACATTTTAGATGCTAGCGATGGAAAGATCAGTGTGTTTTGCAGTCCATCCTCTAGCTTCAGGACAGGACAGATTTCATTTTTTCCTGAAAGGAAGTCTACCACGAACACCACTATCTATTGTAACCCAGCGATCATTCATAGAAGCCTCTTCTAATTTCTTCCTATATGAAAATTACAACGCTGTTTTATCCTCAAGAAAGAAATTAAGTTCAGAATTGTTACTTCCTCCCCCTTCCTTTTTCCCCCCTCATTTGCTGCCCCCTTACCTGGAAACCAGCTGGAAGCAAACAGGGCCAGCAGGGGCTGGATCATTGCCTGAAGGTTATTGCTTGTGCAGTCTGATGCCCACAAAATATGGACAGTACAGGGGCAAGAAGGATCAGGAGAGACAGGGGGATAAAAGAAACAGATCAGCACCAGGTTCTCAGAATCCAGGGCTGTTAGAAGACAAGATGTGTTCTGTCTATTTTATTTTCTTTATTATGCTGGCAAAAATTGAATAATAGTTTCTGTTCTTTGATACTACGCAAAAAATGTGCTTATAATATTATGTTTGCTAAATAAAATGGTACCCTAATAAACCTCATACTAAGGAAAACATTATTTGATAAATATTTGTATCAATCTGGGGCAGAGCGTGGGGTACCTGCAAATGTCAGTGTGTGTTTTGTATGTAAAGATGTCAGCAGTTAACAATTTACAAGATAAAGAGACTTCTTTTAGTACCTCAGAAAACTGTATAGCAACAAAGGTCAGGATGATAATAAGTCAAATTCATCCCTGGTGTATTGTCAATAGAGTTAAACCTGGGAAGAAAATTACTTAATAAGGGATCGTATGTTTATAAATATCCTATAAAAACTCTAAAAGAATGTTACAGCTGGCCCTAGGCATAAATACTTATATATCACATTGCAATTTGTTTTATAGTTTAATCTACAAAGAGAAAAAGCTAATTTTGCATTTGTAAAACTAAATTCTAAGCAAACTTTTTTTTTAACATCATAACTCCAAAAGAAACACAAGAGTTAGGAACAAGCTTATCGGGCCAGTTCGTGAAGACTGGCGGTAAAGCAGCCATTATGTCTTCTACTAATGTAGTCCTACTTCAAATAAAAAATGGGAGAAAAGGGAATAGCGGGCTTAGTTCAATCACTTGAGTAATGATACAGGCAAACTGACAATATTGATAAATCAAAAACAGGAGTTCCATTCATAGCTCAGATGAGAGATTTATTTATATTTTAGATCCTGGATCCACATACCTAAATGACTACACTTGAGGGAAAAGTTCCCCAACATTTCAAGATACAAAATCCTTTCCTGTAAGAGAATATTTAACCTTTTTAACTTTCAACTTGTACCCAGCAGAACTTCAGATACAAAGGAATGCAAAACTGGCTGACATTGACCATAAACCATGCTGAATTCTTCCAATCGTAAAAGATGTGGGACTAGATTTACAAAGGTATTTTGGCACCTAGAGATGCAGATATGTGTCTAGTTACAAAAATACCTAAGCAGCCAGAAGCCAGTATCATTTAGATGCCTAACTTGTTTAGATGCTTTTGTAAAGTTCACTAAACACCTACCTGCTTCTAGGCTCCTAAGAACCTTTATAAATAACCTGTTCACAAGTTCCAAAGGGGTAGCCATGTTAGTCTAGTTCAGCAAAACAAACAAGGAGTCCTGAGGCCCTTTTAAAGGCTAACAAATTTATTTATTGCATGAGCTTTCATGGGAGAAAATCCCACTTCAAAGCATCTGACAAAAGCTCATGCGATAAATAAATCTGTTAGTCTTTAAAAGGACGGCAGGACTCCTTGTTTGTTTTGTAAAGAGCCTGGAGCTCTTAACATCCCCATCTAAACTTATCGTAGAGACAGAATGTAACCAATTTAGATTGCTATTATGCCTAAACTCAACTATATTTTTCAGTTAAGTTATTTAGTTTTCAGGGATTTTTTTTATAAGAGGGAAACAAATTACTAAATACATTTACATTACAGAAAAAAACACACACACACAACAAAAGTATGATGTGTTCTAGCAGGGAACTAAGATACATTAAATTGACTCTGATACTTTACTTGTGGACCTTTGTCAAAGGCCCTTACGAACTGACCAACTCAAGAACAAGCAGCCATCTGATAATGGCTAAGCCACACAGCGGGCTCTTTTAGTACCATACCTGCTATCAGCTACGAAAGCAAATCTCTCATAGAACCATAGGACCAGAAGAGCCCTCAAGAGATCTTCAGGTCCGTTCCCCTGCACTTATGGTAGGATTAAGGAGCCACTTCTTTAGAACTGGCCTAGCTTTTACAACAAACAAATTTTCTCTTATTCTTACCCACTTATTAAAAGGTAGGCAGACCATTAGAGCTTTTGGACCATGCTAGCAAATCATTTGGTTTCATATACAGACTTATCTGAATTTGAGTTAGAAAAAGCTCTAAGTTTTTTCAAAATACACAAACCCACACAATAGTGGATCTGAGTACCAAAAATATATTGGTCATTCTGAATGTAACCGACAGAAATGCTAACACTAGTTTGTAACATTGCATCACTGCTAACCTATAGACAGCTAAAGCCTGTGCAGTTACTAGTCTAGGCTCATTAACTTCAACTCAAGCATCTTCTTAGTCCACCACCCCTCAAGACATATTTAGAGGCTGTGGAATAGTAACTGGCTGGATTGCATTTGCTAGGGTTTCCCCTTGAAGGACACAAGGGGTTCCCTGTCCAGTCCCAAATAATCAAAATGTAAACAACTGATTACTACTCTGGCCCTAATTAGCTTGGAGGGGATTTCAGCCTTCAGCTTTCATTTTTTTTGAGGATGAGCTATCGAAGGAGCAAAACTGTCTTTGGGCTCTCTTCCTTTTTGCAGTAGGAATTTCCCTTCCCATCTATGCATCAGGGAAGAGCCTTGGGAAAGCAGTCAGTTCATTCCTCGGAATATTGTATATGTGTTAATGAACAAAATGTTGTTAGTATGTGGAGTAACCTTTTCTTTTTCTTTTCTGTTTGGGCCAAGCCAGCATCACATACTTCAGTATGTCATGTTGCAATTTTGGGGTCCTATGAAGTCTTTCAAGGGGTATGACTGTATCTGTTTGGATAGGGATGGTAGAGGAGTAGGGATGGCATATAGCTGCCAAAATTGTGTGATTCTTTGTTGCTGAGACTGAGACAACACCCAAAAGGCTTCCTGAGATGTGACTGTTGAATCTATCACTCTTGATGGGGGAGTGTGGGACTTAGCCTTGTGTCTAGGCCTGGGTGAGTTGGACAGTTTATAAGCAGGGACTGCTGCATGACCTTGTGATCTCTCAAGACAAAGCGTGGCTTGGCATGAACAACCAGAAAGGCTATAGGCACCTCTTCTTACAAGGATTACTGGTAAATTACTTTCCTCTTTCATTTATATCATTTATGTTTATTTAACAAAACTGTACCATCTTATAAAAAATTATCCATAGTTTGTGAGGAGCCTTTTCTGAGGATCCAATGGGCAATAATAGTATGAACTGGATGAGCAAGATATAGCTCACAACTATTTTAGGCAGGATACCAATTTATGTACTTTGATCTTGAAAAGGCCTAGAAAACTGACCTTTCCATTATTTAAAATCTATCCATTTAAATTCTCTTTTGGTATCTGACCTTATTTTCCTTGAATTAACATGACCTTTCCCTGGAACTTTCTTAAAAGTTACCATGCCATACAACTACTCTATTCATTTTCTATAAAGATCACATCTGTGTTATGACAAGAATTGTTTTAGTGAAGTTGGCTAGGTAGCATTCACATCCTGGACTTTAATCTTCAAGTCCAGTATTTTGCAGTTTTACAATTGTACTCAATTATCAAGTTCTGCCCATGAGCCATTATCTTGCTTTCTGTTCTTCAAAAGAATGCTAGGTAATACTTGATTCGTAAGAAGGACAGTGGGCATAAAAGCAAACTTGGCAGTTTTACAAGATAATTACAGTGACATGGTATAAATCTTACACTGAAAGATGCACTCACACTTTGTTGTCGAAAGGCTTTAGGCCACTCTTTTCAGACAACATAAATTACAGCCTTCAACTTACAGCATGTTCACAGAGTTAAAAAAAATCTTCAAAATAAAAATCAGGCTTCATTCAGGGAACAGGAATGCGGGCCAACTCAGTAGCTCCCAGTAATAACTCTGCAGGGGTAAGTGTTGTTAGTACTCTGCTATGGCATGTATTATACGCAGGCAAGACCAGGTGTGGGGAGGTACTTGAAATCTCTCCTTTGTCTTACAGGGTTATCAAAGAAATTGTGTATTGGAACCTTGGCGATGAAAGAGATGTTATTGGTATCTCTAATATTACCATATTATGTGATTATGGGCAGCCTTACAAGTTCTGCTTAATCAAATTTATGGGCAGTTAGATCTTAGAAAGAAATGGTGTGGTTTTGTGGCTGAGACCTTTTTGGCACATTTAACCTAATTTAAAGGGCATGTACATCAGTGAAACTATACAAACAAGAAATCCATATTGACATCAAAGCCATTCTTCAGTGCACAGAAAATGTTTGAGTATCGAGATTTTAATAGTAATTTTTGATGTTGTGCATTGTTTTATTTTGAGTAAACATATCCTGTGTGAAGCAGTTGTACCAATACACCTAAGAAATGTATTTGATCAGACAGTGAATAAATATTACTAGTGATATGTGCTGCTTCCAAAACGAACTATAGTCTACAAGTTCCAAAGGGACTTCCGTGTTAGTCTAGTAAAGCAAAAAAAAAAGCAAGGAATCTTGTGGCACTTAAAGACTAACAGATTTATTTATCGCATGAGCTTTCGTGGGAGAAAATCCCACTTTAATAAATCTGTTAGTCTTTAAGTGCCACAAGACTCCTTGCTTATTTTATACTCTACAACTACCAATGCTACTAAAGGGTGGAGAAGCTTTCAAGGAGGATGCTGTTCCCTCACCCTTCCAGCTTCTCAACGACAAGTTTAATGGTAGTGTTAGCCAGAAGGAACCACCTGAGCATGATTCGAGTCTGACCTCCTGTAAAATACAGGCCAAAAACATCACACAGCACCCACACAGTAAATGCACCAACTGAAATTAGACCAAAGATCATCTACAGGAGAGAAGAATATTATGTGCCATAAGCAGAGAACAGGAGAGATCAAGGTGCAGCAGTGCCCCAAATCATTGCAATGGCAAGGAAACAAGTAAATGAGAAATACTCAGATAGTCCTGGCAAGGGACTCATGTCGACATGCTGCAGACAAAGGTGAAAAAAAACATCCCAAGGTCATTGACAATCTGACCTGGGAGAAAATTCCTTCCTAACCACACAAATATCAGTTGGGTCCTGAATATGTGAACAAGAACCAGCCAGCTAAGCAATTCAAAAGTTTGGTGCTCATCTGGTTCAGTGTCCCATCTTCAGGTATGGCCATCCCTAGTTCTTCAGCAAAAAGGAAGAAAACAGAATATATCTGGGGCATGAGAAATCCCTTTCTGAGCACTGCAGGTGGCTGGCTGAAGCCCTGCAGCATAAACTTTTTAAGTTAAGAACATAAGACAAACAGGAAGTGAGCCCCAGGGCTTTTCAGCCCTGCTCTCGACCATCACAAGCACACCTGTTGCACAATCACATGTATACATTTGTACAGCTCTCTCGAAACTCATTAAGTTCTTTGCCCCCACACCTGCTCTTGATCACTACTGCAGAACCTCGTCATTATGATGGGTAGGTAATCTGACATTTACTGGGGATAAAATAAAATTTACTGGGTCTGTGTTGGAATAGATGCAGAAATGGAGTGATTACACTTAAAACCATGTTAATATATTATGGAAAACTACCAACAGCTTTCCACTTAACTCATAATTTGAATATAATATTTTATTGAATAAGATTAAAACATCACCACAAAAGAAATAAAATTTTAATATAGTAAAAGAAGAGCATGAGCTTTCATAGGTCTGAAATATGATTAGATTAGGAAAAGCTCCAGTATTTCAGACACCGCAGAGTGACAAATGCTACTAAATGCTGGCTTCTTAATGACAACCACTTTTAAACTAGAAACAGACTACTTTAGTATTTCATTTACTTTTTTATACATCTCTTGACACACAAAGTAGAATTATTCTGATAAATTAAGATATTTCTAATATTTGTGTAACATCTGTAAATACCCCAGCATTTCATGAGCAAAGAATGATACAGGAGTTTGGTTTGGTTTTGTCACAGTTAGTCAATTAGAACAGACAAACGTGCTGCCACAGGCTATAGGAATGTGGAATCCTTAAAGCTTGCTGTTATACCCCAAGTTTCCAAGAGACATGGTACTCTTTGATAATTTCTCAGTTCAGTCATCAATCTTGGAGAAGATTACTGTGAAACAGTAGATTTCACTCCCACTCAAAAATTATTTTTAAATTCATTTTTTCTGTACTGCCAAAACCAAGAGCCAATCAAGCAATGTTAGAGCCAGATACAAATTGTTGTCTCACGGCAGCAAAATAAATGCTTAAAAAACTTTTTATACAGCCCTTCATTACCAGTCTTTCAAAGCAAAATACACGACCTTGGCTTTCAATTATTTCAAGTCCAAAAAAATTGTAAGAAACTTTTCTGAAACTATTTCCTACTAAATAACGACTCACCAAAGAGATAAAAAGATGACAAATAAGCTGTTTAATTTGACTGTATATTTTCATTAATAAAAAACTTGAGAACATGAAGAAAATAGGATGTTGGAAAATAAATAATGTAAATCAACAAAGGCTAAGACCAAGGAAGTAAGTTCTCTATGCTCAAGAATACAGTCAAATTAGCATTCGGGTAATAATTTTGACTTAATTATTGGTATTTCTGAAAATAGTAAGGAACACTAAAAGACCATAGACAGTTCTGAGAGACAAGCTGGCAAAGCATCTTGGGGAATATATGCAAACTTTCAGATACTTAATTGGCCATCTAACTCAATACAGTTTTACTAGGACAAAATTCCTAGTTTATCTACTGACAGTAAGTGTAAAGAAAAATTAGGATAGTACCAAAGTACCATGCAACTTAACATGCACTCATTCAACAATTTGGCCCATATGTTTCAGTTTCATGACACACAATTAGAGTTTTTGCAATGGCTGAAGAAAGAAGTGGGAAAGAAAAAACAGGAAGAAAGCAGAGACTATAATAAGGTCTCTGCTAATTTCTTTGCTCAGGATAGGCTTCTACTGAACAGGGTACCAAAGACACTACATCCTACAGTATACAGATTTATTACAAATAAATTAGCTGTATGTAGAAACACATTTTGCACTTCCACAGATTTTTGTGCTTAAAAAGAGTTCAGAACACGTGGAGAAACTAAATATCAGTTCTGCTACTAGTCTATCTTTAGAGTGAAAGCATATTGAATAGTTCAAAAGGGGCAACTGTGTTAGTCTCGTTCAGCAAAATGAGCAAGGAGTCCTGTGGCACTTTTAAGATTAACCAATTTATTTATCATGAGCTTTTGTGGGAGAAAATTAGTCTTTAAAAGCACCACAGGACTTCTTGTTTATCATATTGAATAGGAGTGTGATGATTAAAAAGATAACCAAGAAGATTAAAATACTTTTCCAGCTAAGCTCGTCTGGGGGAGTGGTAATGGTACACATCTCCCTGCATTCCTTTGGGAAATTCTGGAATAATGATCCCTTATTATAATTGGTTAAAGACTAGTAAATTCAGGCTGAGAATATTAAGTAGTAATAGGGAGAAAATTTGCTTTTACTTTAAACCTCCTTTTCTTACTTTTAAGGCTCTACTTATGTGCCTCAACTAACATCTCAGTTCCTCCTATCCCCCCCCCCCATTCTGCAGCTGACACTTCACAAATCAGGTCCTCCCAACAGAGGTTGTTTCGAAATAAGAAACGCCACGTTCACACGATGTACCGTTGTTTCAAAACAACTTAAACCCCTTTTGGTGATGAAACAATGTTGTTTCGAAACAATTGTTTCAAAATAATCCCGTCAGAACATGTTGTTTCGAAACAACAGTGACTCGTTTAGAAATAACTGTTGTCCGAACATGCTATTTCGCGTTGAGCTTTTTTCCTTAATTCAAATTAACTTATTTCAAAATAAGGCGTTATTTCAATACAAGTTGTCTCGAAACAACTTGTATCGAAATAACCTTGTCTGTGAACGTAGCCCTTCTCTCACTCTTGTCTTTCCACCATTTTACATGCCACCCCTTATGCTACAAAGCTATTCCCTGTGCCAAAAGACTATTCTTTATTAAAATTTCTCCTTAAAATGCTTCTTGAATGAAGTCCACTAGTGTTAATACAGTAAAGAAAGAACATTTAACATTTTTAATGCATTGTTTTGAAATTAAACTGCTTTCTGCTAACTTGATGCACTGTGTGTCCAACATTTATTTACTATTTTAGACTTTAGGTCAACAAGTTTATATTCCACAAGTGAAAACCCAGCCCTACTGAAGTCAGTGGCAAATGTTCCATTGTCCATCTATCTTGGAAGAAAGAAGGGAGACATTGGGTGTGGTGTAATTTGACTCTGTCAGGGCAGTCACAGAAGCCCTAAATCCCTTACCCTAGTTTCTGATCCTTTAAAAATACCTCCTTTAAAATCTTTACCAGTCTATTTTATCTGATCACTGTATCTCTTCCCTACAGAATATCTGCACTGGACATCCACCCACAGATACGAAAAGAGTTGTAACCTCATAGCATCACACACATTTTACCTTTTTTTTTTTTTTTTTTTTTGCTACAAGTAAGACACAACTCACTGGGGGAAGCTGGAAAGAAAAAACTCTACCTCAATTTGGCCAGTCTGGTGGGTCAGGGTAAAAAAATTCCTTCTCAGCTCCCTCAGAAAGGAGCAACTAGGATAAGGCCCACAGCAGATCATGAGAAAATCTGGTATAAATACTTCAGTGGAGGGAAAGGTATGTGCTGCTCCACCTTGTCTAGGTAAATGAGGGCTTTTCCTGCATCAAGGGGGATATAAGTAGTCCTCCCTCCTTTCTGACCATCTGGGGGCAAAGAGGAGGGGTGGGAAAGCATCTCCTCCCCCCACATTGACCTAGTATGAAGTTGCTGTAGTAAGTAACACTCTGGATTGCCAGTTCTTAAGGGGCAACACTCCTTTTCGAAAGAACTCAGAGAATAGTCCCCACCAGTTAATATATGGTGAGGTCATTTAGTTTTGTGGTCCACGACTTCACTGGATATATTTTTCCATTTTTATACTGAAATCTGCACTCTAATGCTGCACATTAAGACCCAATCCAGCACAGACGCATCAGAGCCTAAACAATATATAAAACATGTCCATATTGACTTTGACATGCAAAGTGTAAATCTCTGGTTACAAATAAGTAACTTCCTTTCATTCTGTCATTGAAAAAATAACTCTCTCTTCCAAAGTAAACAACAATCCTTACCTGCATTTCTTGACAAAATGAAGCCGTTGGTCCAAAGAGAATCTGACACTGTTCATCTGCAGTATATGTCATTCCTGGCAATTTGGAGGGAATAATCACAGAATTGAGACTCTGGGGATTTGTCTGCAGCAAACAGTTACTGGCCTTTGACCTGCCAATACACACAGATTCATAAAATGTTAAATAATATTCATAAAGGTTGACTACTTGTTGACATAGTACATATGCATTTGTGATAAAAAAGGATTTGCAAATCTTAAAAGGAATGTTTAAAGCAGCATTTTGCTGTCATTTAGACTAGAGAAATGACAGCAAACAGATTAAACCATGAAGTCAGATGTGTTAATTTAATGAAGTCCTCTCTTTTGCTGTTGTATGTTTACAGAAAGGCAAATCAGTTTATGGATTACAAGCAGCTATCAGAGATTTCAGGAAAATATTTGGAAAACATAGTATAAATATTACATAATATAATTGTTTAAAAACTAGAAGACAATAAATATTTACGGAGTTCACTTTTGTCACCTCAGTTTTAAGTATATCAGTGTTTTTAAATATCAATTAGCATTCAGTTTTTCACACCAAATTAAAGAGCAATGGTGATGAAAATACTTGGATTGCCATTAGATTTGACTTCTAAGTGGACACATCTATAGACAGTCCTCATGTCTCAATCATTCCAGTATCAGACAATACAGACCTTTTAAGGATTGCTCAGATATAAGCAGAAAATTGTAAGTAGACACATCTGTCAGTTCAAGTGGGGTTATTCTTGAGAGTTATTCCATACACAGATGCATGGGTGCAAAGCAGGTGTCCTGGTTTAGAATGATTCTGTGTATCATATTTTCAGTTAAGCTCATAAACTATTTCTAATAAAATAATTTTTCCATGTTCAATCAATCAATCAATCAATCAGGCTGGAAGGGACCTCATGAGATCATCGAGTGTTGTTTATTACTGTTATTTAGTGACAACACAGGATTTAAGATTTTTGAAATGATATCAGTACATACAATAATCAAATAAAAATCAATATAAAAACTTTGAAAAGATATTTGGTGAATAAAGTGGCTTGTTGGTGGGTAATATGAAGCTGCTATTAACAGCATTTCCTTTTTTAACCTCGAGGAGAAGCTTGAAGAGTGACTGAGAATTTGCCATATCTGAGATGTAGACCAACTAAAGTCAAAGAATTATATTAAGCAACTCCATTTCTTTAATAGATTACCTGAGGAATCTTTCTAGATCTTCCCTGCTGCACTGGGACCATGAAACATCACCCAGATTCTGTCCTTTAATCCATTCTCCAGACATAATATGGAGACCATCTGCACAGGATGGGTGGTCATTGTCATGATTTATTCCCATGCTGAATTTTAAAGGAATTGAAAAATAAAAATTTATTAGCAGAAAAATAGTTAAAAATGGGTTAAAAACATAAGAACAGCCATACAGGGACAGACCAATGACCAATCTAGCTCAGTATCCTGCCTTCCAACAGTGGCCAGTGCCATTCCAATAGTGGGAATGAACAGAACAGGCAATAATCAAGTGATCCATCTGCTGTTGTTCACTCCCAGTTTCTGGCAGTCAGAGGCTTAGGGACATCCAGAGTAGGGAGTTGCATCCCTGACATCTTGGCTAACAGCCACTGATGGATATAAACTTCACAAACTTACTTAATTCTTTTTTTTAATCCAGTTATATTTTTGGCTTTCACAGCATCCTCTGGCAACAAGTTCTACAAGTTGACTGTACATTATATGAAGAAGTACTTCCTTTTTTTCAACCCTGCTGCCCATTAATTTAACTGGGTGACCCCAACTTCTAGTGTTATATGACTTTCTCTGTGCCTCTTCCAATTTTAATATATCTTCTTTAGGATGGGGTGATAAGCACTATATGAATTATTCAAGGTGTGGGAATACCAGGGATTTACATAGTAGTCTTATGATATTTATTGTCTTATTAGCCATCCCTTTCCTAATGGTTCCTAACATTTTGTTAGCTTTTTTGACTGCCACTTCACATTGAGTGAATGTTCTCAGAGAATTACCCACACTGACTCCACTATCTCTTTCCTGAGTGATTTAATTTAGATTCCCTCATTTTGCATGTATAGCTGGTATTGTTTTCCAATAGGCATTTTTTTTTTGATTTATCCACATTAAATTTTACCTGCCACTTTGTTGCCTACCCACACAGATTTGTGAGATCCCTTTGTAATTCTTCACAATCTGCTTTGGACTTAACTATTTTGAATAATTTGGTATCATCTGCAAATTTCATCATTTTACAGTTTACCCCTTTTCACAGATCATTAATAAATAAGCCCTGTTCCCAGTACAAATCCCTGTATACAGGATCAGGGTAAATCCCTGTGTTTACCATTCCTCATTCTGAAAATTGATCATTTGCCTTTATGCTTTCTTTCCTGTCTTTTACCCATTGGTTGATCCATCAGAGGACCTTCCCTCTTAACTCATGACTACTTACTTTGTTTAAGAGCATTTGGGTATGTCTACGCACGTTTTAAATTGAAATAACACAGGTTATTTTGATTTAAAAATGTTTATGTCCACACAACTTTTCCTTATTTGAAATAAGGAGCTTCCTTATTTCAAAATAAGGAAAATCATTTCGATATAATAAAACCTAGTTTGAGATCGAAATGACAGTTATCTCGAAACTGTGGTTTTGAAATAACCCCATGTGGCTATGTTATATCGATATGACCCACACTGCATAGCACCCTGGAAGGAAGTCCCACTCCCCTCAGCACCCAGGCCAGGGAGGAAGGGGAGGTGCAGGGGGGCACAGGGAGGCCCACCCCGCACCTCCAGCTGGCTGGGAAGTGTTTGCAGGGAAGCCCCCATACCCGACTTTCCAGCAGCTGGTCAGGGAGCCAGTGCGCCCTGCTTGCTGGCTGCTGGCCAGGTGGCAGGTCTGGGAGCCAGTGTGCCCTGCTTGCACATGGGCTCTCTGACCCACTGCTGGGCCAGCAGCCAGCAAGCCCTGCAAGCAGGGTGCATCAGCTCCCAGGCCCGCTGCCCGGCCAGCAGCTGGCAAGCTCCACAAACAGGGTGCACTGGCTCCATGACCCCCGGCCAGCCAGCTGAGGGGAAGTGTGTGGGGGAGAGCCTGCCACTCCGGCTTCCCTGCCCCCACTGCCCTACAAGCAGCGGGTCACACGGGGTGCCCCACGGTCCCTCCTCCACCACCACATCTGCAGCGGGGGATGCAGGGCACAGGGGGATTCTTGTTCTGGGGGCATTTTCTCCCGCCTGGGTCTCCAGGTGAGAGCCAGGCAGGGGATTGGGTGGCAACATGACCCTGCCAGGGAGTCATGTTGCCACATCTCCCAGGGTGCCCCTCTCTCAAATCAAACGAGCACGTCCTATTTCCAGACCTGCTAGTTTGATTTGGGTTTTTTTCATCTGGATATGTTAAATTGATTTTACTTAAATCGATTTAGCTATTTTTAGATCAATTTGGTTAAATCAACTCAAGTAGAATTGATTTAACTGGCTGTGTGTGGACATAGCCTTTGTGAGGGCACTTGTCAAAGGTTTCATAAAAGCCCAAGTACACTGTGAGATCACCCATAAATAAATTAGATTTTTGAATTTACAGAGAACTAATTAAGAGACACTAATGTATATTACATACATGAAACAATTTTCTGATTAAAAGAATTTCATCATAAAGTTATATGGGATCTTACATGAGAGATAATACCAAGGTATTTACTTCTATGTCCGAAAAATTTGAAGGGTGAAACAGAAGCCATATATGTTTAATGTCAACTATTAGTCTCCAAGCAGCTGTCTATTTTCATTTGCATTAATCGTTTCTGAAAATTCAACTAAAATATTATTGCTGTTTTTGTGTTTTAACAAACTTCACTTCCCACTAATGAATGAGGAGACCATCACCAGACCATAAATAATGAAGCCACTGAATTAGTGTAATTCTGCACTGATTTTGTTTTAATTATACATTCATTTGTTTGTTTATTGTTGACTACTTATATTTAGGAAACTATTAAATGAGAGCTATTATCAAAGTAAACTGAGCAGAATCTTAATATTTACTTCAATTTCAAAAACTGTAAGAAAAAATCAAAAATTCAAATAAATACAATTTTGGCTGCCATACCTTTTATTTCAAATAATAGCAATGGAATGACTCAAGGGAATGGCATCCAAAGGAGAAGGCATCCATACTGTAAAATGTGGTGAATGATCCTAGAGGACATTGATATGAAGGAGCCACATAATTCTGTTACAAAATTTACTTGTGGCTACCACTTTGAATTTGCTTAGTTATTGCTTTGGAAGATTCATTGTCACTTGAAAAAAGAAAGCAGAAAATCTGTTTGCATGTAATTAGTAATTTGGTGGTGGTGGTGGTTGGGTTAGTGGAAAAGGCACTTAAGTTTTCAAAATTAGCCATTTGGATCCATACAGGTCTGCTATGTGAAAAGTAAACAAAATAGTCTCAACTGCTTTTGACTTTTAAAAGTCACCATAAGGACTTGCTTCAAAGCAAGCAGTATATACAAAGCTGCTTGGGATTTTGCAGTTTCTTCAGGATTTAGGAGAGCCCTGTGTAGTGTGTACAACAGGAAAGGTAAACTTTATAGGTGTTAACACCGCATAAAGCATTATTCTGTGTTTCCCCACTTCATTCAACATGTATATTAATTTGACTAGCTTGATCATTTCTTATTAATAATCCTTGCTTTCAGACAAAGAATAGTGGAATAAATGCTGACAGAAAGCATCAAAATAATTTTTCCTGTATGAAAAGTCAAGTGTATTAAATCTCCCTAAATTTCACTACATTTTGTTTCCTTTGACATTAAAACTTTAACTACAATGGGAAAACTAAAAAAGAAACCAAACCCATAAAAACTACACAGCCCTGCCAACCATCCCTCCAGACCAACCCATTTTCCACCCAAAACTGTTCAATTATCAATAACTCTAGGTCAACTTTTATGTGAGGTATCATGCTTCATGTTATCTTATGCTTATTAATAAAAGGAATTTAATTTCCCTTAGGCTGTGCTGTGAAGGACTCTGTTGACCTGCTGGGGCGCTCAAGAGAAGTGCTGTTGCTGATAGCTTGGATTCTTATTGGAACGTGCACACTGCGGAACACTGAGGAAGATATTTGTGCATGAATCTTCAAAGAGTATTTTGTGAATGGCGGATAGAGTTGGGATGAAGATAAATATATTTTACTCTCATTTTAATTTCTCACTCTGAGTACAGAAGTGCTTCAGCACTCAAACCCCACTGATGTGATCCCTGACTAGTTAAATCTCCTGACTAACAGAACCCTATCACATCCCCACACACTCAGTGCCATATTTCCCCATTTATCAAAACCTTTGATAAACTCTGAAGGTTAGAGATACTCTCCAAAATCTCTGGGTAAACCTTCACTCAGTCTGAACAACAAAGGTAAAGTCATTGGATGACTTTAGCTGACAAAAAGAAAAAAAAAGCTATACTGCAGCAAACAGCAATAGAAAGGTACAAAAATCACACATAAGAGTAGTCCACATGTACATTCACTAACATAACAATAGAGCTTAAAGAGACATTCTGTTGGAAAGAAATAGCTTTAAATAACAGAAAATGTCATAAAGTGAATCTGATAGTGATCAAGTTGTGCAATCAATTCTTCCTGGGAAGTGGCCAAACAATTTTAAGAGCATAATTCTGCAAGGATGATCGCAGAACATGTGCTCTGTTGATATGGAACCAAAAGAAATAAGATTTCAATGGCCTTTTAATAACTAATAAACATCTGTGATTGTTTAATTCAGAGTGCCTTACGCCTTACCTGCCAAACACATTTTAAGACCATATTTCCAGCACATATTTCCAGCATAACTTTTCGTAGCACAGTCATTTCCCATGCATCACACAATAATATTAATGACCAGTATGTATACCTCACATGACTGCTTTTAGATATATATTATGACAACAGTGTGTTGGGTTACACTGACCTGCTCAGGCCAACTGAGACTCTCTGTTAGGCAGTGAAGTGCTCTTAAGGTCACACAGCCAAACAAAGAACAAACATGCCAAGGCCCTGATGTGGTAAAACTGAGGTTGATAAAGATATGCCTTTCTTGTGATTCACTAAACAACAAAAAAGCTTGTTAGCAATAAATCATCCAGAATGTTTATCTGAAGAAAGCCCAAAACATTCAGCAAGATATCAGTTTAAGATGGTATGGGTAATGAAAAGTATTAAGAATACATGTGAATAAATGAGCATTCAAATAGATTATTTTCTATATGCAGTAACTTCAGCTTTGGCTGCTTAGAGACCACGAATCAAAGGCAATTTCTTTCTTAATTTTTATATTCAATAACTCTTCTGAAATGTGGTAACAACTCCTAAATTAGAGCAGTAAATAAACAAACATTTGCCAGAATGTTTCACTGAAAAATATTTACTTTGTTTTAACTGTCACCATTAATTTGGTGAGTTAACATGTTATATACTATAATAATCCATATCACCATATTACTTTCCTTAAAAACAAAGCCAAATGAGTCAGATCAAATTACCATTTTGATTTTTTGGAATTCAATGTCTATCTGTTTTGCACTGTCTCTGTAACTGACTTTTCCTTCCTGAACATACTAGGATATGGACACTTTTAATGATATTGGGTTACAGAAAGACCAAATAGCAGCTCAAAATTGAAAATATTTATCTGGATAAAATGATTCCACAAAACACCCAAAGGAAGCTGATCCTAGTGGGGCCAAATCAGAGTTAAACTTTTATCATGAATTGTAACAAGATAGGAAATAAAGTTACTATATTTATTCACTGTTACTTTTTCAGCATGGGTAATACAAAAGAGATTTCCTTTTGGGGCCCAGAAGAACTAAAAATGCCTAACTATGAATACTTTGGAAGAGTTCAGAACACTGCTTACAGCAGAATGTTGGCCCAGAAAGACTCTTTTGTGTGTGTGTGTGGGGGGGAGTGTATAGGTCCAGACCACTTTAACCTATATAGACATAAGAGCTCCTGCTAATGAAGATGATCACCACTGATGTAGAGCGTAGTATAATAAACAGGGGCGGACAACTCTTTTGGGGGAGGTAAGGAACTAGGATTAAAAAATAATGACATTACAGCTGTTTAATTATTTTATACTATCTAATTTTTCTGTCAGGGACAGTCCCCTGACAAAACTTAGTCTATTCTCTTCAAAGCAGGAGTGGAATCATCCTCTGCTGTTCCCAGCAGCTTAATATGTTCCCTCTCTTTGCACCAGAATATTAGCTGAATCTTGGAGCTGAGTTGAGAATCTCTCCTTCAGTAGGCTCTGACTTCTTTCTTCCCTGGCTGGAAACAGGGTCTTCTCTTCTTGTGAACATGAAATCCAGGAGCACTGGTCAGATTCATTGTCTGTACTTGTCCCACTCTTTCTAAAAAGAGGTTGGATGTTTTCTTTCTTTTCTCATGAAGGCCACTAATACTTTTTCTCTGTGTGAATAAAGATTTCTGCTCACTTCTTTCTAGGGAGATCAGGGATAGGTCTAGCGTGCTGCCACTCTGCTAAGGCTTCTTCTCAGAGTTTTCTGACAGACCCATCTTTTCTAGCCTTCCCTTTCCTACCCTCCCCACTGCACCCACATTGTGTTCTATGTGTTCTTTTTACAAAGGAGGGTAGAAGGTCAGGCATCATGAACCGCATGATATTACTGGCTGTACTTTACCATTCCCGAATAGCCAATGGCTTCCAACTGTCATCTTATTTGTACTTTTTTCCTTGTTAAAGTCTCTAGGCATGAGAGGAACCTACAGATTTGTGTAAGTAAAACAAATGTTTTTCAGTGTAACAGTAGATCTGATGTAGGCTGGCTCCTATCTTCATTCTGCCACAGTCTATACTTGTCCACTAAGAATGCACTGATTCTATTAAACTGAGGAGCCAATGAAGTGATTCAGTTTGTAAGACAGAGTACTGTGTGTGTTTTTAATTTTGCAGTCCTTTCTTACTGTCAGTTACCCTTACAAAGACAGTTGAGACTAAAACGAAGGCGAATACTTTCAAGATGCTAAAAGGAACTCACTTAAAACATAGCTGGTGAAAAGGAGGAAACATCACTTCCAACAAGTGGACCAAGTTCTTATATGTCTCCACTTATGCCTGCAGCAGACACCAAATGACAGTTGTTTTATACTTTTCACATTTCTAAGACATCACACTAACCCTGTGTGTAACCTTGGAGAAGGCTGTTTTTCTGCTCATCCTGATTTGATGATTTCCAATGAATCTTATATTCTGAAGTTAGTGACAATGTCTTTTGTTTCTATCATTGTACAGATTTGAGGCACAAACTACTTTTAATTAAGTACACAGATGAAACTTTCATATTGAGTTTATTCTCGCATTGGAAAAAGGTTTGAGATGAAATTGAAAGGCACCAAGGTTCTTTATGTCACCATGGAACAGCTGATGTTTTATAAACACTACACAGAACGTTGAGACATTTTAAGATTTCAATACCCTTACGAGAAAGAAAGAAAAAGAAAATAGAAAGATCCAAATGCAAACCCTAAAATTACATGTTATCTTGCTAGACAGGCAGTTGCACTGCAAAACCATAATACTGAACAAGCTGAAACTATGTCTTGGATAGATTAGGTTACCTACAACTTTATTCTGTTGCTTTGTTTTCAAGCAAAATATGATCCCGGTGTTTCAAAGTCAGAAAATTTCTGCAAAGTGGTATATAGTTACGGTAGATGAAATATATTTAATGAAAAAGCACATAGTTTTATGCCTGTGCTACACAGAAGACAAGAGGGATTAAAATGGGCCGGAACACAGCAGAATGCTGTTCTGGGACCCACTATTTTTAGGGGCTCAGTGTTCTGGGCCCCTGAAAAATAGAAAATGGGGCTGGAACACAGCATACCAGGTCCCACTGTTTAAAAATAGTGGGCCCCAGAACACAGCATTCTGGTTCCATTTTCTATTTTTAAGGGCCTGAATTCTGAGCCCCTAAAAATAGCAGGCCCAAGAATGCTGTTCTGCAGTGTTCTAGTAGGCAGGGAAGAGTGGAGGGAGGTGGCTTGCTTGGCTGCCCTGCACACGAGCAGACTGCACTTGGAGGCAGAAGCCTCCAAGCACAACCTGCAGGCTCTACTGTCTCCCAGCTCAGCGTGTGGCTGCCGGTAAGTACCAGAGGAGCCTGACTCGCAGGGGGAGGGGGGGGTAAAAGGGGCACCTGAGCTGGGGGTTGGTATTGGGAGCTAAGGTGGATTTTGGGGACAGGAGAATGGATATTGTAGGCAGTAGCTGGCGTGTGAGGGCCCACCTGTGTGGGAAGGGGGCCCACCCAATTCAGAGGGTTCCAGGAACTACCAAATTATACTTTAACCCCTAGACGACAACATGAATGTTCATGAAGAATGCACTGGATAGTACAATGTAGATGATGAGTGTAATAATGTTAGCAACTAAAGATATATTATTCTATTTAAATATGAGGATCAATAATTGCCATGGAGAAAGTTATGATGATTCTATTAGTATGGCAGGCTTGCTATCAGATATAGTGATCAGATTACAACATGTGAAGTCACAAGCTATATACACTAATTGCTATGGGCATGCTTTGAATTAGAAATGCCAGGATGCTATTAAGAATAATTCTACCCTAAGAGACAGTCTTGAAATTGTTTATAACATCACAAAATTAATTTTACAAAGTCACCCAAAGAAGATGCTATACTTCACAACTTAAAATATGAAGTACTAAGTACATCACCAAGCACCCCTGTCCTCTGTCTATTAATAAGATGGACCCTCTATGCAGAAGCACTGGATTCAGTTTCTGAGAAACTTTTAGTATGTGCGATTTCGGAGGTTACAAAGAATACAAGTAAGATCCTAGAAGTAGAGTTTAAATCTGTGGCGTGCCTGTTCAAATGGAAAAATATTTACTTCTCTAGGATAATGAATTAGATCAAGAAGTCCTAAACATGGCAGACAATCTACCCAAAACTCTGCAAAGGTTAGACGCTTTAGCCACAGAAGGCCAACCTCTTATGAAAATAACACTAAATCTAGTACATTCTAGCCAATCAGATGGAAGAATAAGCTAGAATTTATTCTGGACGCAAACCCATCAAAAAAGTTTAGTGTAGCAAGACAGAATACCTGAACTTGTAAGGGAGAGAAAAGTTGCCTAGAAAAACCAAAATTGCACAGGAGAAGCCAGATACCCAAATTCGTATGAGTACTGGCAACAAGTTCAGTAAGGAAGCATTACTTCAGTGCTCTATGACATATTAAAATATAGCTTTGAGCCACAATTAGACAATGCTAGCTCAAGTGGTATATCTTTTACATGCAAAAAAGGACAAAACTGATGACTTACACCTTACAGGGATGTTGCACAAGAATTCGTGTAAAGAAACCCAGGCTGGAGATTACTGTCTGGAACTTTTCCAGATTTGTAAATCATTCTTTTTACTCCTGTTTAAAAAAGTAATATTTTAATAAGCTGTTTTGTACTGTGACTAAATTTCCGCCTATTTAACAAACAGATATCTGAGCTTCTGTTTTAAACTCTGTTTCGTGTATTTATTAATGGAACGTCTACTGGGAGGGGGGTGCTGCAGCACCCCCCCAAGACACCCGAACTGTGTTAATTCTACTCATGTTAGATAATTTGTCTGAGCTGCAGGAGCTACTCTAGCTCTCCTCTGCACTGCAATTCATTGGCCAGAATCCAAAGTACTTACAGATTATACTTTACCTCCTGCTGATAAGACCACTTTCCTCTCCATCTGTTTGAAGTCTTTTTAAAAGCTTTCCTGACATTTCAGGGCCATACTTAATTTAAAACTTCCTCAACTGAGAGCCCATCTACTTTCTGATTGTCAGGTGTGGACACTCTATCCACCACTGAACCAAATCTTAAATAACAAACCTTGAAAAAATGTACTATGCTCAGATTCACATCAGTATTTGAAAATTCCAGTTTTCATTGTTTTGCTCAACTACTGAATGTAATATTATATTGGAGTATCCATTAAAGGTATACAGTACAAATATAGAATATCAGATATACCCTAAATCTGGGTAGATGATATTAAAATACAAGAAAAAAACAAGAGAAACAAGTTAAAAATACCACAGAAATATTACCTAAAATGAAAGTTCATCCTTTTATTCCCCTTAGCACATATATCAGAAGGAATCTTCTGATATGATTTCCATATATAGCAATTGGGATCAGAGAAAACATACAATGTGGAAAGACTAAGGGAGAGGCCACAGGTGGTTTCTGACCTTCCAGAGAATGGATTGTGACTGCAGATACAGCCTGACAAAACCCAAAATTTCCATTTTGTGGGAATTTTGACATTTGTTTCTGTTCCATGCCTGAGTCAAAACAAGTATTTCAAAATTTTCTGTAAAATAGTAATTTTAAAATCTTTCTAATCTCAAAATTTTGAAATAGGAAAAAATAAACCGCATTTCAAAACACATATTTTTATTTTTTTATTTAATATTTGTACAGTATTTTGTGACATAAGTAGACATTACCACCGTTATGCCAAAACAGAACAGTCCATTTTTTTCATGTATTGAATATATTGTTTTTCTATTCTATTTTTAAAACCATTAAGAATAGCTAGTACTAAGCATAGACTGAGTACTTGTTTGCTAGATCAAAATCTCTACCATATATGTGGTACAGTTTAACACTTTAACAGTTTGATCTAGAAAAAATTAAGTACTCCAAATAGATCAAAAAGGCACTGGAGTGCTGCAATGCTGAACATTACGATGCCCATCTTTTGGCCACTCAGAAAAAATACTGGGATTCCCAGAGTCTCCTTTCAGGGTTTTGGCTCCCTACACAATGAATTGAAAGAGACAGACATCCTGGAAATGGGATTAACAAAAGCTAGTAAAATGAGTTGAAAGCTGCCTAAGCTAGGCAATAAGAGATGTGTGCCAAATTCCACCGCTGTCAGGAAGTTCAGTAGCTAAGTGTGAGCTGGTGGGAGGTGCCTCTCGCTGCTTGGGACTCTCAGCTGTAAATCATGGAGTAAGTGTGAACAATGCTATCCCTCATAACTTCTAGTCCAGTGATTAGGGTACTAGTCTGAGATGTGGAAGATCCACAGTTTAAGTCCCAACTTCATGTGATGAGAGTAGGGGATTTGAAGAAGGATCTACCACTTCTCAGATGAGTGGGTTACTCACTGAGATATGGGATAGTCTGATGTGGGGCACTTCACATGCCAGCGTCCAAGCTGATGGTCATATGGTAGGGACCCTTTGAGATCACAAGATGTGCGGGACCACTAGACTAGAGATGGACCCACAATAGGGTGGGACTGGAGAAGGGAGACCTTGAAGTGGGATTTTCCCCCATGAAAGCTCATGTGATAAAGATATCTGTTAGTCTTTTAAGTGCTACAGGCTCCTCACCTTTTTTGAATATACAAGGTTAATCTAAAGACTTGGAATTCCAGGGAAGGCCTGGTCATTACCCTCTTCCTCTCAGAACCTGAACTGGAGCTGTGAGTTGATTGGCTCCTACAGGTGGGGCTGGCCATAGTGAGGGTCAAGTTTAGCTCAGGTATCCCTTCAAGCTAGTTATCAACTTCCGGTAATTGGGAACCTGAGGGCCATGGAGACAGAGGCATCAGGAATTGCTGTAGAAATGACCCAGGAAGAAGGTTATTCTTGAAGAGACAGCATGTTTTGGCTGGACAGTCACTGTTACAGTAACCACCCCAAGTCATTGGTAGTGCCCTGGGCCAGAGCTTTTAGGGCAGCCCTCCTCCCTTTCTGCTCCAGTGACCCCCTAGACTGCCTGACCCTGAATGTAAGGGCTGACATTGACTCTGGCCAGTAGGCCATTCAGCCCTGAATGCAAGGGGTGTTACTGACTTGGAATCTAGAAACCATTAGGGGCTCAGCCTGCTGGGTCCCACTGCCCCAAAGCTCCTCACTTTAATTCCTTTAGAAGTGGGCCACATGCCCTAGAACACTTGAATACATAACCTACCTGGGAAAGAAATATGTAATGATGGGTTTTTTAATGTAGCACAGAAGGGTATAACATGATCCAATGGCCGGAGGTTGAACCTACATAAATTCAGAGTGGAACTAATATATACCTGTTGACAGTGAGGGTAATTAACCATTGGAACAACTTGCCAATGGTTGTGGCAGATGTTTTATCAGTAAGAACATTTAAATCAAGACTGAATGGTTTTCTAAAATATATTATTTTGAAAAAGGAATTATTCTGGAAAAGTTCCATAGCCTGTGTTATTGAGGAGGTTAGACTAGATCAGCAGTTCTCAACCGCTTTGTCACGACACAGTAAAGTCTTGCAAGGAACAGTGAAGTGTGTCATTAGGAGCCAGGAGCCATCCGGAGCAGGAGCACAGTGGCAGCTTCCCATGGCGGCAGCTTCTCGGCAGCTGCAGTTTCCTGCAAAGGGATTTTGCTTGGCAGCAGGATTTTGGTCAGCAGCAGGGGGTTTTGTTTGGCAATAGGGGAAGTGGCTTATTGCGTTATCAGGGGATTGTGTTGCACATGGTTTTGCAAGCTGCCAACTCTGCCATGACACAAAAAACCTTGAGAACTGCTGGACTAGATGATCACGATAGTCCATTCTGGCCACCGATCTATCAAACTGGCCCAATTTTTTTTTAATAAATATTTTTCTTTTCAAATTCTTCCTGCATTGCAACCACATCTTCAAGATCATGGCAGCTGGGAATCTGAATGGTCACCCTCCCTGCCTAACTTATAAATATGATGATCAGTTAATTATAACACACTGTAACAAAATCATTGTGTTAAAAGCATTCTTCATTGTCCTGGACTTTTGCTTTGTACTTTGAAAAATTACCTCATTTTAGCTAACATATGACTCTTAATTACCCATTAAATTTGTGCTGAAATATCACTGTTTAAACTGATAGCAGGTATCTTGTATGAACTAAATTCCTGAGCACTGCCCACCTTCCAACAAGTTTGCTGCAGCATTACAAACCTATGTGAAATCTCAACTGAAATATATAGGAACCTAACACCTGCACAAAGAAGCTGTTGTATTAATGTATTTTAGATCTACTTCTTGTGGAACTATCTGGATACAGGACTGTATATGCATCACTGTATTTTTATCTAATATCAGGGAGGCATACCATATAGACTATTGTCTTTTATCAATACGTGGATTCTAAGGAAAAGGTCTCCTTTACAGTAGAATGCAGTACATCATAAAAATAACATACATATATCAGTGATATTAACTTTTCAGGGAAAACAATAAGATATGGTATGTCTACACGTTAGTTGGAATTAACTGAACTAATAATTATTAGTTCAAATTAAGTTAATTTGAATTAACACAGAAACACTAATTCGAACTAGCATGTCCATGTCCAGGGCTTGCAAGTTCGAATCAGGCAGGGGGCGCTATTGTATAGGGAAAATCAAGCTGTGGTTAATTCAAACTAACAGTTAATTCGAATTAAACAGTTACATTGGGTTAATTCAAACTAATGAGTTCAACTTAACCATCAAGGCTAGAGGCCTCAGGAGAGACAGATGCATCCTAGAGGTGAATGCCTGGCTGCGAAGATGGTGTGGTCAGGAGGGATTTGGCTTCCTCGACCATGGAGTCCTGTTTCAGGACAGAGGATTGATAGGCAGAGATGGCCTTCACCTGTCCAGGAAGGGGAAGAGCGTGTTTGGGCACAGACTGGCTGACCTAGTGAGGAGGGCTTTAAACTAGGTTCAACGGGGGAAGGAGACCAAAGCCCACAGGTAAGTAACAATGTGGGTGATCTGGGGGAGGGGTGGGAACTGGGGGGGGGGGCTGGGACTGTATCAACAGCAATAAAAGAGAAAGTAGTTGGAACATGGGGGGGGGAATCAAATAAATGTCTTAAGTGCTCTACTGAAGCCCCAATATGTGAGGAGAGTGGGGGAGGAGAACTCCAAGAAAAAATGCAAGGAGGTTTATGTAATAGAATTGGAAATCAACATGACAAAGTAGGGCAATCGGCCGGGTATCTTAGGTGCCTATACACTAATGCGAGGAGCCTGGGAAATAAGCAAGAAGAATTGGTAGTACTAGCGCAGACAAGGAACTATGATATTATAGGAATAACGGAGACATGGTGGGATAGTTTGCACGACTGGAGCTCTGCCATGGATGGGTATAAACTGTTCAGGAAAGACAGGCAGGGAAGAAGAGGGGGAGGAGTAGCATTATATGTAAAAGAGCTCTATGACTGCTCAGAGCTCCATTATGGAAGTGGAAGCCTGCCAATAGAAAGTCTGTGGGTTACATTGAGAGGGGAATGCAACAAGGGGGATGTTGTGGTGGGTGTCTGCTACAGACCACCAGACCAGAAGCAGGAGGTGGATGAGGTGTTCTATGGACAACTAGCAGAAGCTTCTAGATCACAGGCCCTGGCGCTCATGGGGGACTTCAATTACCCTGACATCTGCTGGGAGGCCAACACAGCAGTGCATGGGCAATCCAGGAAATTTTTAGAGAGTGTTGGGGACAACTTTCTAGTACAAATGCTAGAGGAACCAACTAGGGACCTTGCACCGCTCGAACTGCTGCTCACAAACAGGGAAGAATTGATCAGGGACGTAGAGGTAAATGGCAAGCTAAGCAGTAGTGACCATGACATGGTTGAGTTCAGGATCCTGATTAAAGGAAGGAAGGAAAGAAGCAAAACAAAAACCCTGGACTTCAAAAAATCAGATTTTGGCTCCCTCAGGGAACCGATGGGCAGGATCCCTTGGGAAGCTAATCTGAAGGGGAAAGGAGTCCAAGAGACTTGGTTATATTTTAAAGAAACCCTGCTAAGGGCACAGGAAGTTGCCATTCCAATTAGGAGAAAGAACAAACATGTGAGGCAGCCAGAATGGCTTAGCAGGGAACTCTACTCTGAGCTTAAACATAAAAAGGAAGCTTACAGGAAGTGGAAGCTTGGTCAGATGACCAAGGAGGCATATAAAGATATTGCTAGGGACTGCAGGGATAAAATCAGAAAGGCCAAAGGACAAATGGAGTTGCAGCTAGCGAGGGATGTAAAGGATAACAAGAAGGGGTTCTACAAGTATGTTAGTAACAAGAAGAGGATCAGGGATGGTGTAGGCCCCTTGATGAATAGGGCAGGCATCCTTGTGACAGAGGATGAGGAAAAAGCTGAAGTGCTCAATGCATTTTTTGCTTCCGTTTTCACAAGCACGGTCAGCTCCCAGCCCACTACCATGGGTGTGGCAGATGGGAGAGAAGAAGACAGGCCCTTGGTGATGGAAGGTCAGGTTAGGGACTGCTTAAAGAAGCTGGATGTGCACAAGTCCATGGGGCCAGACGAACTGCATCCAAGAGTGCTAAGGGAATTGGCTGATGAGATAGCAGCACCGCTGGCCGTTATCTATCAAAACTCATGGAGAACGGGGAAGGTGCCAGAGGATTGGAAAAAAGCAAATGTAGTGCCTATTTTCAAGAAAGGGAAAAAGGAGGATCCGGGGAATTATAGACCAGTCAGCTTCACCTCAATCCCTGGAAAAATTATGGAGCAGATTCTCAAAGAATGCATCCTCAAACACTTAAAGGGAAATAAAGTGATCAGGAACAGTCAGCATGGATTTACCAAGGGTAAATCATGCTTGACCAATCTCATCTCCTTCTATGATCAGATGACTGGTTTTCTGGATGCAGGAAGAACCGTTGATGTGATATACCTTGATTTTAGCAAGGCTTTTGATACAGTTTCCCACAGCATTCTCACTGGCAAATTAAGGAAGTATGGGTTGGATAGGTGGACTATAAGGTGGATAGAAAACTGGCTAGATCAACGGTTTCAGCGTATAGGAATCAATGGTTCCATGTCTAGCTGGCAGCCAGTCACGAGTGGTGTGCCCCAGGGGTCGGTCCTGGGGCCGGTTCTGTTCAACATTTTCATCAATGATCTGGATGATGGAATAGACTACATCCTCAGTAAGTTTGCGGATGACACCAAGCTGGGGGGACCAGTAGACACGTTGGAGGGCAAGGACAGGATTCAGGGAGACCTAGATAAATTGGAACAGTAGGCCAATAGAAATCTTAAGAGGTTCAACAAGGACAAGTGTAAAATCCTGCACGTGGGATGAGAAAACCCCATGCACCACTACAGGCTGGGAAACATTCAGCTAAGTAGCAGCAGTGTAGAAAAGGACCTGGGGGTCATGGTGGATGGGAAGCTAGATATGAGTCAGCAGTCTGCTCTTGCTGCCAAAAAGGCCAATGGCATACTGGG
Source organism: Podocnemis expansa (assembly GCA_007922195.1). Lineage (NCBI taxonomy): Eukaryota > Metazoa > Chordata > Testudines > Podocnemididae > Podocnemis > Podocnemis expansa. Next base: position 34,945,968 of record ML681982.1, read on the forward strand.
CTGCATCAAAAGAAGTACTACCAGCAGATCAAGGGATGTGATCATTCCCCTCTATTCTGCACCGGTAAGGCCACATCTAGAATATTGTGTTCAGTTTTGGGCTCCCCACTACAAAAAGGACAGGGATATGCTAGAAAGAGTTCAGAGGAGGGCAACCAAAATGATAAAAGGGCTGGAGCACAAGCCCTATGAGGAAAGACTGAAAGCATTAGGCTTATTTAGTCTGCAGAAGAGAAGATTGAGGGGGGATTTGATAGCAACCTTCAACTACTTGAAGGGATGCTCTAAGGAAGATGGAGCTCGACTGTTCTCAGTAATAACAGAGGACAGAACGAGAAGCAATGGTCTCAAGCTGCGGTTAGGGAGGTCGAGGCTGGATATTAGAAAAAACTTTTTTACTAGAAGAGTGGTGAAGCCTTGGAATGAGCTGCCAAGGGAGGTGGTGGAATCTCCATCTTTGGAGGTGTTTAAGGGCCGGCTGGACAAAACCATGACTGGGATGGTTTAGTGGGAGTGGTCCTGCCTCTGGCAGGGGGTTGGACTAGATGACCTAATGAGGTCCCTTCCAACCCTATGATTCCATGATTCTATGATCAATTCAAACTTAAAGGAGGTTTTATTGATTTGAACTAGGCTTTCATTAGTTTGAACTAAGGGAACTCCTTAGTTCGAACTAATGAAAACACGTGTGGACACACGCTAATTTAGTTTGAATTAAGGCTCCTTAATTCAAACTAAATTGTAAGTGTAGATATACCCATGGAGTTTTAGCTTTCCTAATTTTTTCCCCTCTCCTTCCATTGAAAAGGGAAAGAGGTCTTTCTACACTATTTTGACGTTATGCCAAATTCTAAAGTATCAGCAGTGGAGAATCTCATGATCCAATAAGGTCCTTTTGTAAATGTACTTCAATTTGCATTCAGTATTTTAATGCACTTCCAAAGCTCTCAGCAAATAATGAAAGAAAAAATCAAACTTCTGTCTAGCAAACTTACACATTTCTATTGTAACAATCATGGAACGAACATGCATAATGTTCAGTCTGGGAAAATAGCTCAGTGGTATGGTATTTTGTAACCCAACATGATGTAATGGACATGTGTAAGAGACAACTGCACTTTTTCACAAACAGAAAACCACTTCAGAAATTGTGTCTGTGTGTAGTTCTGTTCTTTAGAATAGAATCATAGGGTTGGAAGGGACTTGGTCTTAACACTTCTATTCTTAGCTAATTTATCATCTTAATGATGGGCAGATTGCCTTCATAAAGTCCTCTTTCCCTCTTTTGGAATCATTCATTCTTATGTAAGTCTGAGTAAGACATTCGTGCCTGAATGCATGTGTATTTATGAGGTAGAGAGATAAGGCCATTTTGGGTAAGAGGATCACACATTTCAGTAGTCTAAACTGCTGCATTTAATAAAACCACCTGGGATGTGCTTTTGAGAAAAAGTTCATCATATTTGCATGGAAAGTGATCAAATTCTGCTACAAGAATTATTTTGAGTGGGATACAAAAATCCTTAATCTATCCTGGCTCAGAGAATATATACACTTCACATGCTATATGAAAGTAGGAAGTAGCCTGTGGAAAACATTCTCTAACTGAAACTTCAGCAATACTTCAGCTCACACTGTGCAACTAACCTACATTTTAATAATCTCAGTTTAAATGTATTTTGACAAAGAGCCTTGGTCAAATAAACTCGCCACTAACATTATGCATGGTTGTCAAGTCAACTGAAAAAATATTTTTATCTTATAAAACCACTCAAACTTGTTTAAAAGCCAGTGCCAGAATTTTTTTTGTGATATCATACAGAAAGCTGGAGCACACTATGGTAGTCTTTGAGGATGACCCATGTTGATATTTAACATGAAATAGGAACTGGGAAACTTTTCTTTCACCCAAGTTTCTCTGTGTTCCGAAGAAGCTAGGAATTAACAGTTAAAACAGAAGACAAATATTAATTAAATTTTCACTGAGGAATGCAGTGTTTTTAATGTTCTTTTAGATCACTGGAAACATGATAAAATCCATGCATACAACTAGCAACAGTGTCTCCCTCCTACGCCCCCCCCAAAAGAATGAATGGTTTATATATTTATATTTGACTTTACAAGGTATAGTCTTATGCTGACAAACGAGTTGAAAGAGATATCCCTCAGGGGAAGATTTACTAAAGAGTATTCTCTATTTCTACAAAAGAGGAAAGGATAAAAATTCATAAAGGAACTGAAAAGAAACAATCAAATGAAGTCAAATTCAATTACATCACATAAAGACATACAACTAAATATTGACAAATTTTATAAGTGCTTGTATATAAATATTAGATTTCTAAATGAGAAGATGGGTGAATTTGTATTAATTCAGAATATCTATATTAAAGCATCACATAAATTTGGTGGAATATTGATAACCAATGGGACATGAAAGTATTGGGGTTCAAAACAGGAATTTTTACACAGGAATTTCAATAATAAGAGGATAGCAGTAGAATCATGCTATCGACCATCTGACCAGCATGGTGACGATGACTATGAAATGCTTAAGGAGATTAGAAGGGTTGCAAACCCAGAAAAATCCATAATAATGGAGGATATCAACTTTACAGTTAGCAACTAGGCACATGTCACCTCAGGAGGGGTTGCAAAGATAAAATTTCTAGACAGTATTAATGGCTGCTTCTTGGAGCATCTAGTCCTGGAACCCACAAAGAAAAAGGCGTTTCTTGATTTAGATCTAAATAACACTCATGGTCGGGTACAAAAAGTGAAAATAGCTGAGTTACTCAGTAATAATGACCATAATGTAATTAGATTTAACATCCTTCTACAGGTTAGGATTAGAAGTGATCTCAGGGAGTCTTCCAGTCTAACCTCCTTCTCTAAACAAGATTAACCCCAACTAATTCACCCCAACTGTGGCATTGTCAAGTCACACCTTCAAAACCAATAAGGATGGAAATTCCACCATCTCTGTAGGTAACACATTCCAGTGCTTCAGCACCTTCTGAGTGAAAAAACATTTCCTAATATACTACCTAGATATCCCCGATGGCAATCTGGGACCATTGCTCCTAGCTATATCATTTACTCCCATCGAGAACAGCCTATTGTTGTCCTCCTTGGAGTACTGTTTCAGGTACTTAATAACTGCTGTCAAATCCTCCTTATTCTTCTCTTCCGCAAACTAAACAAGCCAAGTTGCGTCAGTCTCTTCTCATAAGTCATGTGCTCCAGTCCTCTTTTGAACTGTCTTCAATTTCTACGTAGCCTTTTTCTAGTGTGGGAGGCCAAAACTGCACACGATACCCCAAATGTGCCCTCACCATTGCCAAATAGAGGGAAATAATCATTTCCCTCAATCTGCTAGCAATGCTCCTACTAATGCAGCCCAACATACTGTTAGCCTTTTTGGCAATAAGGGTACACTGTTGACTCATATTCAGCCTCTTGTCCACTGTAACCCCCAGATCCTTCTCTGCAGACCTGCTGCTTAGACAGTTGGTCCTCAGTCTGAAGCAGTGCATGAGATTTTTCTGTCCTAAGTGTAGGACTCTGCATTTGTCCTTGTTGAACCTCATCAAATTTCTTTTGGCCTAGTCCTCTAATTTATCTACATCACTCTGTATCATATCCTTGCACTTCAGGATACCTACCATTCCCCCAAGTTTAGTGTCATCTGCAAACTTGCTGAGGGTAAAATACACACTATCTTCCAGATCATTAATGAAGATGTTGAACCAAACTGTCCCAGCACTGTCACCTAGGGCACTCCACTTGTGACAGGCTGCCAGGGCATTGATCTCTACCCCTTGAGCCTAATGATCTAGCTGGCTTTCTATCTATCTTAATATTAAAGAAATCCACCACAGTAGCATTTAACAATTAAAAGAGGCAATACAAAATTTTGAGAAAGCTAGTTAAACAAAAAGAATAATGAACTGTCATAGGAGTTACATGCCTGCAAACTGCATGGAACATTTTTAAAAAATATCATAATAGAGGTTCAAAACTTCTACCATAAATAAACAGAGTAAAAAAAGATATTTAGTGAGAAAAAGAATTCTTTCAAATTTGGAAGTCAAAGTCTAATGAGGAAAATGGGAAGGAGTATCGACTCTGGTAAATAAACTGTAAAAAGTAAAAAATTAGATAGGCCAAAAACAATTTAAAGAACAACTAGTAAAAAAGACAGAAACTAACATTTTTTTAAAGTGTATCAGAAGCAGGACTGCCAAAAAACCAGTGAAGCCATTGGATGACTGAGGTACTAAAGGAGCACTTGAGGAAGCCAAAGCCATTGCAGAGAAGATAAGTGAATTCTTTGCAACAGTCTTCACTGAAGAGAATGCAAGGAAAAGTCCCACATCTGAGCCTCTCGTGTTAGGTGACGTATGAGGAACCATGCTAGATTGAGTTATCAATAGAGGAGATTTTGGAACAAACTGATAAAGTAAACAGCAATAACTCACCAGGACCAGATATATTCACTCAAGAGATCTGAAGCCACTCAAATATGAAATTGCAGAACTACTACCTGGTATATAAACTATCACTTATAATAGCCTTTGTATTAGAAGACTGGAGGATAGCTACAATAACAGTAGCTTTTAAAAAAGGGTACAGAAGCAATTCTGGCAATTACAGGCCAGAAAAGCTAACTTCAGTACTAGGCAAACTGGTCAAAACTAAGGTGAAGAACAGAATTATAAGAATCATAGACTATGTCTACTCTTGAGAATACAGTTGAAACTAAGTTAGTTCAAAGTAATTAATTCAAACTAATTGTGATTAATTCAAACTAACTTAGTTGGATTTAGTATGTCCATGTTAGAAACCTAAATTGAAGTAGCATGTCCAGGCACAGGACTCGCTAGTTTGGCTTAGGAGGGGGACACCATGGGAAGTGTGGCAAAGTGCACCCAAGAAGGGCCATGCCCCCACCCAAACTAACTGTTAGTTCGAACTAATGCAGTTCCAGTGGGTTAGTTCAAACTACTAATTTCAAACTAACTGTTAGCTTGAACTATATGCAAGTTTTACAAGTCTGAACTAAGTTACTAGTTTACTAAGTGAACTAAGTTACTAAGTTTACTAGTTTGAACTAAGGAAAGCCAGTATGCCCATGTACTAATTTAGTTCAAATGAAGCTTCCTTAATTCAAACTAAATTCCCAGTGTATGTATAGCCATAGATGAATACAATATGTTGAGGAAGAGTGAACACAGTTTTTTGTAATGGTAAATGATGTTACACCAATTTCTTAAAATTCTATGTGGGGCAACAAATGTGTAGACTCATGATTCAGTCAATATACAGTATTTGGACTTCCAATAACTTAAAGATAGGGAACAAAAGTAAGAATAAATGGCCAATTTTTGCAGTAGAAAGAGGAGACTAGTATAATCCACCAAGGATCTGTTTTGAGACTAGTATTGTTCAACTTATTCATAAATTATTTGAGAAAAAGGTAAACAGTAGGGTGGCAACATTTGTTGATGACAAATGACTCAAGATAGTTAAGTTCAAACTTGACTGTGAAGAGTTACAAAGGTATCTCACAAAATGGCAGATAAAATTTGATATTGAAAAATGCAAAGCAATACTCATTGGCAAACAAAATCCCAACTACAAACACAAAATACTGCTGTTTAAACTAGCTTTTACCATTCAATAAAGAAAGCTTGGAGTCATTGTCAATTGTTCTCTGAAAACATCCACTCAGTATACAGCAAAAAAAGCAAGGAGTCTTGTGGCACTTAAAGACTAACAGATTTATTTATTCCATGAGCTTTCATGGGAGAATATCCCACTTTGTCAGACACTTTGAAGAGGAGGAACATACAGAATTAGATGAAAATAAATGCAGGGGAGTGTAAGACATGAGATCAGATCATACTGCAACAGCAAACCAGAGCATTTGTAAAGATTCAAACTCTAGGAAACAGCACACAGAGGGGAAGGGTGAAGTCAAATTACCTGTTATAATGTGAAATGAATCCATAGTCTTGATTTAGCCCTTCTTTTACACAATTTAATTTGCACATTAGTTCGATTTCAGCTGTTTCTCTTTGAAGTCTTGATGTCCCATTGATTTTCTTGATGATCATTGTTAACAAATCATCAATGGAGTGATCAGGATGATGGAAGTGCTCAGCAACTGTTTTTTTTCTTTTCTCTATTTTTTTTTTTTGTGTTGTGATTTCTGATGTCAGTTTTGTGTGCATTTATTCTTCTGTGTAGGGACTGTCCTGTTTGTCCAATGTATAAGGCTTGCGGGCATTTCCAGCACATGATGGCATAAATCATATTAGTGGATGAGCAGGTGAAGGACCCTTTGATGGAGTCTTTTGTGCAGATATGTGGACAGAGTTGGCAGCATGGTTTGTTGCACGGATGTGTACCTGCTTTAATGTTTCTGTTGTTAGGTCTGTAGTTGCTAGTGAGTAGCTGGTTAAGGTTCGGGGGTTGTCTGTAGGTGAGGAGAGGTCTGTCTCCCAAGGCTAGAGAGAGTGAGGTGTCATCTTTTACAATAGGCTGGAGGTCCTTAATGATCTGTTGTAGAGGTCTGACTTGAGGGTTGTATGTGGTGACCAGTGGCATTTTAGTGTTTTCTTTTTGGGGCCTTTCCTGTACTAGTTGACTGTGGGGTACCCATCTGGCCCTGTCAATCTGTTTCTTTACTTCTCCAGACGGGTATGGTAGTTTTAAGAAAGCTTGATAAAGATCCTGTAGATGTCTGTCTGTGTCTGAGGGATCAGAGCAAATGGCGGTTTTATCTGAGGGCTCGGCTGTTGACAATGGATTGTGTGGTGTGTTTAGGATGGAAGCTCGAGGGATGTAGATAACTATACTGATCCGTACATATCCAGTATAGAGTGGTGTTGATGTGTCCATTCCTGATTTATACTGTAGTGTCCAGAAAATGGATTTCCTGTGTGGAGCATTCCAGGCTCAATTTGATTGTGGAGTAGAAATTGTTGAAATCTTCAAGAGCATCCCTGCCATGTCACAAGACTCTTTGGTTGTTGTTTTTTTTGGTTTGGTTTTGTTTTTTGTTGTTGTTGTTGGGGTTTTTTTTTGTTTTGTTTTGTTTGTTTGCTTTACTAGACTAACAAGGCTGCCCCTTTGGAACTTCAATATGAAGCAGCAGTCAAAAAATCTAACAGAATGTTATGAACTATTAGGAAATGTGTAGGTAATAAACTAGAAAATATCATCATGCCACTATATAAATTCAAGGTAGATCCATAGGGAAACAAAAAAATGACTAGCGGTAAAAAGACTGGGACTGTTCAGCTTGGAAAAGAAATGAATAAGGGGGTTATAATCAGAGTCTATAAAACCATGAATGGTATGGAGAGAGTGAATAGGGAAGTGTTATTTATCTGTTCATGCAAAACACAAGAACCACAGCTCACCAAATGAAATTAATAGGCAACAGGTTTAAAAAAATAAAAGGAAATGATTCTTCACACAAAATACCTACAGTACTCATTGCCAGTGGATGTTGTGAAAGCCAAAAATATAACTGGATTTTTAAAAGAATTAGATGAGTTCTTGGAGAACAGATCCATCACTAGCCAAGATGGTCAAGGAAGCAACCCCATGCTCTGAGTCCCAGCCTCTGATCATCAGAAGCTGGGACTGGATATCAGGGCATGGATCAGTTGACAACTACCCTGTTCTGTTCATTCTCTCTGAAGCCTCAGGGTTCTGGCCAGTGTCAGAAGACAGGATATTGGACTAGATGGCCAGATCCAATATGTTCATTGATATGCTCTTGTGAGAAACATACAATGCAAGGCTTTTATTATCATCATCCATTCCAAAATGACACCTCTTCCACATCTGAATGAATTATTACCATTTTGTTTTCTTACAGAAGTTAAATGAGGCTATGCACACACCTTTCAGGAAAAATTAATTCCACACTAAAAATATATTATATTTATCCTGCAACATGAGCTCAAAATTTCCAACATTTCTAATAGCAAACACCCAAAATTTCAACAGCAAATTAGCTTAGTGATACCACACTAATACGCTATATGTATACCACTGTAGAAGCACCTGGTAATTTACAAATCAAAGATAGAATACTTGATTCTAACTTCACAACTGTGTTAATCGGAAACACTTCAATATAAATAAATTGTGGAGCACCAGGTTTAGACTGATATTAGTTACATCAAAGTCAGGCCTAGAATTGCTGCTCTAAAGATTTTAGAACCTAAAGGACCAAATTCTGTAAACACCCAAACCAATGCATATGCTTATTCGCAAATATGTTCGCACACATCAGACCCTAAATTAAGACAAGGGCCTGAAGAAAAAGAGTATCAATTTACAATACAAATATTTTAACCTTTCAAGAAGTTGAGGCCTCTACCCAGAATGACAAATGCTTCAAAATACTTAATGCACTAGCCAATTAAGGATTATGATAACAAAAGTTCCAAAGGGGTAGCTGTGTTAGTCGAGGACTCCTGTGGCAGGACTCTTTGCTTATTATAACAAGAGTATAATTAATAGAGAATAAAGAGGATTAACACTTCAGAGGTATACATCAGCTAGCATAGGCTCACAGAATATAAATCACTTTTAACCTATTAATTTTTTTGTTCAGGAGTTGTGAATTCCCGGTAAAAAAAAATATAATGTCAACAAGAGCAATTTGCTATTAGAGTATATATATGTAGATACACACACGCACATATACATCTCGCTCTCTGCACGCACACACACACACACACACACACACACCAATGTTCCCTCTAAGCTGCACGGCCGCATGGCCGCGCAGCCCGCCACAGCCCCCCCCCCACGCAGGGAAGGCTGCCGGCCGCGCATGGCCTGCAGCCAGAGTCGCTGCATAGAGCTCCTCTGCGGCTGGGAGTTTTGAAAACCCCCGCCCAGAGAAGCTCTAATGGAGCATGCCCAGAATATCTGAGCATGCTCCGTTAGTGCTTCTCTGGCCCAGGAGCTGTGGCAGGGCCATGCAGGGTAAGCAGGGGAGCGGGGGGGAGGGCGTCAGGATCAGGCCCGCGGGGGGTGGGGGTCCCGTGCAGCAAGCAACAAGAGTTGCTCAGCTGCCGGTGGCTGTTAGAGGGAACATTGACACACACACACACACACACACAGCTCCCCCACCCTCAAATTCATAGATTCCTCACTTCTGGTAGACCCTAACCTCTGACTGAATTACTGGTTCTCAAATCATGATTTAAAGACTTCAAGATACAGAAAATCCACCATTTTGACTACTTTAAACCTTCCAGAGGTCCATGTTCCATGCTGCAGATAAAGGCAAAAAACCCCCCCAAAACTCTCCAGTCTCTGAAAATTTGACTTGAAGAAATATATGTTCCTGTTTCCAAATGGGCTAATCTATTAGACCATATGCATATGGGCAAGACCCAACATCCAGACACTTGGGAAAAAATTCTCCATCATAAGTCAGAGTCCTCTCTATCTAGGGTCCCACCACCAGCCACTGGAAGTATTTGCTGCTAGGAGTTACAGATAGGCTACATGTCTCTGTAGGCAGCCTCACTACCATCCATCAGATTGTTAGGGGAAAAAAGGGTTCAATAGCCATGGAAATACATAGTATTGTTATTACTAGGAAACAAACTGTACCCATTCATTGAAACAACCACATGAGGGATACAAGGGTCAGGTTAACTTCAGAATTTTGCGCAAATTTTAGCATCAGGGAGAAGTACTTGGGAACGCAGAGTATGTAGAGGCAGATGGAAGAGACAGAGGTTGCTGTCTCTAAACCTGAGGGCACCTAGGAACCCATTTTGCAGAGGACTCCCAGTCTCAAGGGAGGGTTTGCCACTCCTACTTGCTCCTCTGATTTCCGTTACACATCTAGGAGCTGAGTTATCTTTGACCAAACTTCCTGCTCCTTTAGAAGTGCCACCATCATTTTGATTATTATGCAAAGACTGAATGGCACTTCAAGAAGACCTAACAGTAACAGACATCTGAAGGATCTTAGTCATGGAAAAGGTAGACTAGTCCTAAAGTATTTCATTATTAACATTTTGGGGGAAAAAAAAAAACAAAGGGTAGAGAAATGCTCTCCCTGTTAATATTGTGGAATTCTGGCTATTGGTTTGAGCCGATAAAGGTCTAATCAAAAGGACATGGGCAGAATGGAAGTGATGAGTGGAAACTGAAAGGTCAGAGTAGCAGTGATTTACAGAAAGTCAGGTTGGATAAGATGCTGCTGAAGAAATTTCATCCTCTGTACCGAGGATAGCAAATCTCTGAAGATCTTGGTTACTTTACAGCTATCTTCATATATCAATAGATTAGGCTCCATCTGATATCCATACAGTGTAAACTAATCATGAGAAAATATCTTTCTTAAGAAGAGAACATTTTTTGAGTTGTCTGAATTTTTCAAAATTTGCATAATGTATTCATGAAAAATCACAATATTTTTAAAATTAAGTTATCCAATGGATATTTTTTTCACTATGAGCAAACCATTTCATAAGTATTCAAGAAATTCATTCCTTTTTCTGAGTAAAAATTTAATGAATACCTTTTCTCTCATTATTCACTGAGTTTTAATTTTTATTGCATTGCGTACAAAATTTACTACGGATATACTAGTGTGATCCAAGTCTTAAACAATGGATTTGAAGCCACAAGCTCTCAAGTTCTATTCTGGCTCTAACATTTGATTCAAGGTCTGGCCCTAAGCAAGTCATTTAACATGGTTTTAATTTCCTCTTCAGTAACATTAGGATAATACTTACTTAGCTGCTATAGGAATAGGTCTGGTTACTAATGAGTTACTATTTGTGATGCACTTTGAGGACATCAAATTCTGCAAGTGCTGCCACATTATTATTGCTATACTGAAGAAGAGTTCATAGGTGAATAACACACTAGCCAGCTGTTATATGTGGTTTTATGTTTTTAGTAATAAAAGTTACATGAAAGATATAAATACCATTTATTTTGATTAATAATCGAAGCTATGACCAATACACGGTAGGTAATTTGTCCCACAGCCAGGCCTGCAAATAATTGTTTTAGAGCATAAGATGAAAGCAGCATAGCTCATGGCACAAAGGGACTGCCTCATGGAACTTGCAAGGAAATAATTTAGCTCTGGAGATAAAGTGAGGCAAGAGACCTTGTTAAAGAGACTGTATGCTAATTTGCATAGCCAGCAGAAAGGATTTCTTTTTAACAAGATTGTATTCTGTCTATATTGGAAGAACATGCTGCTGGCCTCACAAAAGCCGAACCCATTCCTTATTCTATGAATTTTATGCATAAATCAAAAGAAATATACATGGCCAAGAAATACTTGTCTTTCCAAATCTTAAGGCTCTAAGATAGATACTATATTTTAGAATATGTTGTGAATCTTATAATTATTTGAAGACCAAAGAATGTGATTAATGCAATGCATGTATTAAAAACCAAATATAAAAGTCATAAAGCTCATCAAGAATGTGTAGAACACTATCTAGCACACTGCCATGTCTGTGAGTTTGTGACTGCTGCAAAACAGGTTTTCTAAATTCCCTCTGCCACTTCCACCATCATTCTTCCGCATGAAATGTTGGCTTAAGGATGGCGTATGTGCTGGAAAATTAAGAATCTCCAATTAATTTTCTCATTCCACTGTTCTATAACATTTTCCCATCAAAGCACCATTTTCCCTGATGTGACTACTACAGTAAAATTGACATGATATTTGTTGCATTATTTGTGGTTATATGTGATGCTCACTGTAGGCAATTTGTATATCCTTTTGTGCCTTTGATTTGCATACGCACAACTGTATGTCATTCACATAAATACAGGAGATAGGAGAAAGATGAGCTACTCTCTCAGGCATTCTCCTCCCCTACAGCAAAGGGGTATATAGGTTGGTATTTGTGCCTACTCTAAGCCAATCCTGCTTCAGACTCCCGCTGTGCATTTGTATGTGCCTCAGAGATGGAGTTTTCGCATAAGCAAAATGTTGTATAAAAAAGAAAGAATGGAATCACAGGAAAAGTATGAAGGAGACAAACGTTTATGAAGTAATGCCTCACGATAGCTGCTCCCCTTCCCCCAAAAAATAAAACCTTAAGAAAACTTAAAAAAAGTTAACCTTCACAAAGTGATCCTTTGTCCTTTCAGTTCCTCTTATGTGTAACTCTATTGGAGAAAACTATTTCTCCCCTAAACTCAAGTGCATACAGGCAATACAGATACTTTAAAACTTTGTTGTCATGGTTTTATTTAACTTAATAAAATGAAACAAACACATGGCTGCTTGCTGAATTTTTAAATTAAAGTGTCTAATACAGGCAAGTGGGCAGCAACAACAAAGAAGAGGCTAAAGCCAAATCTTGCAAACTGCAGTATTTCAAGATAAACAATTATGTCTAAAGTTTATGTACTCAGTTCTCTGCCAACAATAACCATTGACCTATAACATGTGAACAAATGCAAAAATCATGTAATTAGGAAAAGAAAACTTTGAGCCATCAACTATTCAGTGAATTGCCAAAAAGACAGCTAACTCTATTTATTAATAAAATAAAATTGACATTATTTTACACAACCTTTTGTCAACTTTCTCACAGTTATCTGAAATGCATTGAAATATCTACTAAAGTTATGCATTATGTAAAGTGTTTTCCACATACCAGACACTACATTTTCAGGACACCATTCCAAAATGGTGTTAATTATACAATCAGCTTCTGAGGCACTGACTGCTCTCAGAGAGGACAGAAAACAATTTTTTACCCATTTGGTTCATCTTTTACATTTTGAATGATAAAATTATTTTATATTTTTAAACTTGCTAAAGAAATTCTGAAGAAGCTTTTCTGAGCAGTTGGGGAGATCTGGATGCATGAAGCCTGTCAAAAATATGTTCTTCACTCTGTCTAGTTTTGTATTGTATTTCTAACTGAACTGTGCCTTCCACTAGTTGCCTGTCCATCTTCATAGCACTGAACAGTGTGTGTCTCCAATGGCAAAATATGCTTGGAAAAAATAAGATCCACCATAAATCTGTGCCTGCTCTTAAAATTTTAACCAAACGACATAGCTCTTGTTATTTTGAAAATTCTGAAAAGGGCATTTGGCTTCCAGACAGTCAACTAGAAAGTGACAATGAAAAACTCAGGATAAGCTGCATCCATATCTAATCTGCAAAGGTATCTTATGGGAACCCATCCAGAATTTTTTTGAATGTTTGCTGCTATATACCAGTTTTGTCACGCAAAAAATTCTCAGCCGGCATTTTTCAGTATAGCTCCTTGATTTTGGAACTGTCACCCACTTCTGATCCAAAATACCTAAATCAATTGATTGAGCAGCAAAGTACATCTTGAACAGGACTGAGAAGAAAGCTGAGATGAGTAGAGTGAATGACGGGCTCTTTGGAAACTTGAGGAATGAGATACTTTGCTCTGTTTTTGGCAGGCTGGCTGCTTTTTGTGGGACTTTTATGGATGGGATGGATTTCTGATGTCCTGTCAGGGAGCCTCAACATCAGAACAGATGTCCTGTAATTAATCTTAAATAATAATAAAAAGAACAATTTTGCTTTAAGTGTAGTTCTCAATGTATTTTTGTCTCCAAAACAGTTTTGCACAGCTATTTAGAGTCTAATTCTGTTCTTATTATACCAGTATAAATTTGAAACATTTGTTGAAACCAGTGGGGCTACCCTAATGTAAAACCAGTTTGTGATCAAAGTCAGGCCCTATGTAATAAATAAATAAATATGGTGCCTTTGAGGTTTGTCAGTAGAACAACCATTTAATGAAAGATGCAAGTGATGTGTGGTACCATCTTTGTTATGAAGAGTTGATCCAAAACTGTTCTCTTATTTATGCATGGATGATTTTAGTATATTAAATAGTGTTTACAGTAGAAATAAAAGCCTCTAGCTACTGTACAAAAAAGATAGTAAAAGTCTGCCCAGTGTGTGCCAAAAACAATACGAAGCATGTCCCTGCTCTAGGCAGATTGACTTCACAATTGACCCACAATGTTATAAACCTGAAGACAGCACTGATTAATGTTAACTGCTAACAATGGTGTTACAGATGTCTGTGTGCAAGCTATTTTCTTGGAGTTTGGTTTTGGGCATGAAAATTCTCTTAAAAAGAAAATCACATCTTGCATACTACAGTAATGTAAACTTAAGTTTCCAAATCCATATTCAGGCAGTTAAACAGAAGTATCCCAGCTTCCAGAGGTGCCTAAGTAACCTCAGTTCCCATGGGAACCAGTGCAAAAGCTCAATACCTTTCAAATCAGGCCCCTTTTATTTAGGTTCCTAAATAAGGATTGAGATGACTAGCTTTAAGGCATCTAAATTTGAAAATTTCTGGCTTTATGACTTGAGACAATAGTGGTGCTCATATAAGAGAATCATCTCACTTGACACGCCACATACTGAAGCACAGTGAACTACTAAGGAAATGGGAAATAAGAGCAGTGTGAAAAATTGAAATAATTGATTTCTCATCTAATCTACGCCTTCAGGAAGAAGTGTAAATAGAAATATTAATGCTGATCTTAATTTTTTCATTCTAATACAGATCTTTAGTAAAATGCATTAAAATGGATTGGCATGTTGGAAATCACAAAGGAAATGATCATCAAGTGACATTAGTAACTCGATGCCAAATTGTGTCTCTGTGACCTACACATGGAGATTTCTCAGTACAAAGATCCTCAGGGGGAAAGCGATGTATGTGCCTACCACTCCCCCTAAACTCCTTGGAGGGCTCTATGTGGGTGAAAAGGAGGGAATGAACAGCTCAGTTAGAGCAACAATACTTACCTCACCCCCTCCTCCTCACCCCTCAGCTGGCTATATAATATTCCCCAACTGCTTCCTCTTTGTTGCAGAATTCCCATTCAGGGCTATGCTCAGCAGCATGGATTCAATGGACCCACAGTACCAGAAAGCAGGGACACAGCCAGAAGTCCTGGAGTTATTGCTTAGTTTTGTGCCCCTATAAAAGTATTATTGTATCAAATATCTGGTTCTACTGAATGTCATTTTCTAGAGACAATTATGTTAACACATTGATATACAATGTTTCCTTTAGTTAAGTAACCTATATTCTGCCATCAGCTTTTGCATTTAAAAACTAGGTTGGCTACATTTAAAGTAGCATTCTAGAGAAAAGATGGGACAGAGAAAACTCACAAGAATTAGTTTCCCATCTGTAGAGATGGTGGATACTACACAGTGTATGAAACAAACTATTTATTATTATTTAAATGACTTCCAAATTGTGCTAAGTATCATGGTATGTTATTTATTCAGATTTTAAATTCTTCCATTTAAGGATTATCTCATACTTATATACAGACTGAAACAATGAGACTACAGTCTTATTTATGTCCTCTATGCATACGGTAATAAATAAATAAAATGTTTCCAATTATAAGATGGTTTCTTCAAACAATTATAAAAACTAAAAAAGAAATGGAAGAATGAACACAGGCCAGGCTCTACATATGGGGAAAGGGTTGGAAAAAGGTACGAAAAAGAAGTACAAAATTAAGTTACATAGATACAGGAATAGGATATGTTACTGCCAAAAAAATCAAGATTTAGCCTTTGTAGGAGCCAATCAATGGCAGGGTCTTGCACCCTGTTGGTCATAAAACAAAGAACATTTTGCTGCTAACTTACTGATCAACTTGAATAACTTGTACAAAGCAGCAATTAAGTTTATCCAAAAGGAAAACAGGAGCTGAAAAGCCATAATCTCACTTTAATAATGATTTAGTTAATTGTGTGGGGAAGACTGAAACTGGTAAAACCTGAAAACAGCAATTTGAGGCATGAATGAAAGAAGCAAACCCATGTTGATCCCATTAATCTCATATTTCACTATATCTTTTAATAGAAACAAGAGCATGAAGAAAATGTTGTGGTTCCCACAGGGGGAAATATGCATTACTGATTCAAAATCCTTACAAAGAAACTGTAAAATACTGAAACACCTCAGTAATTGAATAAACCTGAAGATAATCATTAAGAGCAAGTACTGTCTGGGATCTCTGTGTGGATTTTGTTCTTAAAGAATTCTGGATGTTTCAGATCTAAATTGATTTCTGCAGGAAACAGTCAGTATTTTAACTTGAAAGACTGTATACAGAAATCACCTTAATATCTGTTATAATGCTGTCTAATTTTATTTATAGATCACTCACTCAGAAATATGTTTCAAGCTTCCAGGACTGTATCTGTCTCCTTATATCTAAAAGGCTATAGAAAACTTGTGAAGTATTCCTCTTATCATGCTACAAAGAGTTGTTATTTATTATTAGAGTGAAAGATGTCATATATATTTCAATTTGTACTTTAGACATCAACCATACATTCCACATTATAGCACAGAGCACAGAAAGGTTTGGATGCAACAAAATTAAGTAATTACTCAAAGATACACGGTACAATATGCTGACTGGCTGTGAGCCTTTGCCCTCCACCTTCTATGTTCCTCTGCTTCTAGCTTCACACATGGTTTCCACAACAGTAAAAAAAACAACAAGGAGTTGTGTGGCTCTTTAAGACTAACAGGGCAGAGCAGTTTGTGGCTGGAAGCACCTTCCAGCCACTCAGGCAGCCTGGAAACAGCCAAGGTAAGGGCTTTGGGGGGGGGGGGGGGCTAGTTTTGTGTGTGTGTGTGTGTGTGTGTGTGTGTGTGTGGTGGGAGCTACTGGGGCAGGGAGTGGGTTCTGCAGATGGGTATTGGGGGGCCCACCTGTACTTGGGGGGCCCCTTGCAAGAGGGCTCCGGGGCCCACCACATTATACTTTAACCTCTGCTGTAGTCTGAAACCACTGCCTCTTGTCCTGTGGGAAGAGAGAACCATTTTTTTCCATCTTTTTTATGGCAGCAGCCTTTCAAGTATCTGAAGACCACTATCATATCCCCCCTTAATCTCTTCTTTTCCAAACTAAACATACCAATTTCCTTCAGCCTTTACTCTTATGTCTTGCATTCCATCTCTTTGATTATCCTTCTTGCTCACCTCTGGATCCCTTCCAGTTTCTCTGCATCCTTTCTATGTATTGGTTACCAAAACTGTGGAATGCAGAGTAGAATGGTAGCATTACCTCCCATGACTTGCATGTTATGCTTCTGTTAATGCAACCTAAAATTGCATTTACCTTTTTTGTAACAGCATAACACTGCTGACCCATGCTGAGGTTGTGATCCACGACAACTCCCAGATCTTGCTTAGCAGCTTTGCTGCCAAGACAGGTATCTCCCATTCTCTATTTGTGCATTTGATGTTTCTTTTCTAAATGTAGAACCTTACACTTGTCTTTGCTGAATTTCATTTTGTTGTCTATAGCCCAATTCTCCAGCTTCACAACATCCCTCTGAATTTTAGCTCTACCTCACAAAGTGTTGGTGATACTTCCCCATCCTAGCTTTGTGTCATCTGCAAATTTGATAAGTGTGTTCCTACACTGAAGTCATTAATAAACTTGTTAAACAATACCAGACAAAGAACAGATTCCTGTGGAATCTCACTCCCCCCAAACTGATATCATTCCATTAACAGTTACTCTTTGTTTGCAGTTGCTTAACCAGCTATGAATTCACTTAATGGTAGTTCTGTCAAGCCCACATTTCTCCAGTTTAATTATCAGAGCGCCATGTGATATATCCATGAAAGACTTAATCATTAACACACTTGATCATTTCTATTTTCTTCCTCTCCTCGAAAAGACTTGATTTTGTGCTGAACAACTGTCTTCTACTGAATGTCTATCTTTTTTCTTGAACCAAAGATCTGATTTACTAATAGTACTTCTTCTGTTTTATGCTGGGAAGACCATTTGCAATCAACAAAGTCATACTGATGGAAAGCCAGAATAATAAAGTAATGAATCAGCCTAATATTTTCTTTAACCTCCTTAGTCTGGTAGCCACGTTAGTTTGTATACAGAAAAACCAATGAAAGTTCTGTGGCACCTTAAAAAGACTAACACATTTCTTTGGGTATAAACTTTTGTGGGCTGCTACCCACTTTGTCAGATGTACAATGCATCTGATGAAATGGGTTCCATGCATCAAGCACCTGACAAAGTGTGTTGCAGCCCATGGAATCTTATAGCCAGAGGTATTTGTTAGTCAGTAAGGCACCATAAGACTTTCATTGTAATGGCAGATGCAGGCACTCAGATGGAGATTCCTAGTTCAGAGCTTCCAGAAATTAGGATCTCAAAAATTAAAATTGTTTTTTTTTCAAACAATAACCTAATTGATAAAATTGTATCAAATACTGAGGATTCACACAGCAGGTTCTCTCCCAGCAAACTTTACATTTGTAAAGCACTTTACATGTTTATTCTTTTCCCAGGGATGGGGAGATCAAGCACTGAATTCCAGCTCTCAAATCAAATCTCAAATCAAATCATAGGGCTGGAAGGGACCTCGTGAGATCATAAAGTAACTAATTTGTTCTGCAAAACAAGCAAGGAGCCCTTTTAAAGACTCACAAATTTGATGAAGTCAGATTTTGTCCCACGAAACTCATGCAATAAATAAATTTGTTAGTCTCATTCCATAGGACTCCCTATTTGTTTTGCTGAACTAGACTAACATGGTTACCCCTCTGGAATTTGTACCATATTTACTTGCAGATAAGCCAATCTGCACATAAGCCAACCTCCCATTTGTGAGCCCCAAAAATAGTAAAAAATGGGTGACCTGCCTATAAGTCAAGGTCCACCTGTGGTCCCGGCCACTAAACCCCCACCTAGCACCACCGGCTTCCCCTGGAGTTCCCAACACCCTCCCTATCCCCCAAACTCCTGCCACTGCTCTTCCCGCTGTTCCCTGACACCACAGCCACCATTGCTGCCGCTTCCCCTTCCCCTGAAATCCCTGCCACCACTGCTGCCTCTTCCCCAACAACCCTGCTGCCACTTCCCCTTCCCTGACACCCCTGTTGCTGCATCCGCTTCCCCCGACACCACTGCCACTGCTTCCCCTTCCCCCGACACCCCTGCCGCCACTTTTCCTGACACTCCCAACCCCTGCCGCTGCTTTCCCTGACACCCCAACCCGTGCTGCCACTTTATCCAACTTCCTGGATACCACTCAACACCTGGACCCTGACCCTGGCTCTCCCAGGCCACCTCTCCCCAGGCTCCCTTACCTGGCTGTTCCAGATGCCAGGGTCCCCTTCTTCTCTAACCACGGCCTGGAGGCAGACTCCCCAACATGGTCACTCTGGCCACACGCTGGGGCTCCAGCCTGGAGCAAGCTCAGTGCATGCTAAGGGCTGGAGACTTACTGTGTAACTCCTGGGTTGGGGCCGCCTACCATATTGACCCATGTATAAATTGAGTGCCTGTTTTAAGGGGAATTTTCAGACACAAAAATCTCAGCTTATGCGTCAGTATATACGGCAATTTATTTTGGCAACATTGTACTTTTTTGTACTATGTTTATTCCATACTACTCTCTATTCTCCCTTTTTAGCAAATAACAACAACATCTGATCATGAAAAACATAAATGTTCATCTTCAGCAAAGTCTTTTGAAGTTTGGGGATGGGGGTGGGGAAGCTAGTGTTTAAACTCATAGGCTTTAACATCAGAAGGGAGCATTATTATCATTTAGCCTGACCTCCTACACAGCACTGCCACAGAAACATACCCAACCACTCCTACAGTAGATCCCTTAACCTATGACTGAGTTACTTGATTACCATTATGATTTAATAGGAACTCTTTTAAGAGTGCAAAGCTCATATAAAATCTCAGTCAATGTAAGGTTTCATTATATATATATAAATATGGTGACTGGATAGCGTAGTGGTTAAGCGCGCCGTAGTGGTTAAGAGCGACGCCCTTTGATACGGGAGACCGGGGTGCAAATCCCCGTGGGTATCTGTCTACCTTCCCAGTAGGGGTCCTTGGGCAAAAGACCCCCTAATGCCTCACTTGCCTACCTCGAATAGGAGAGTGACATGAACTAGGAGAGTCATGCCGGCTCGCACGTTGCCCGGATTAACAAGGTCCGCGCCAGATGTTGGGGAACCAGGACAATCTGATGATAAGTGGGCTACTGGAACAAACCATGCATGGATGAGACAAGAGAACCTGGAATTGATGGAATGCTACTACAACAGCAGACCTAATGAAAGGGGATATATGAAATGTATGAGGGGACTATGGATGGACAAAAGACCTACATCCACACTAACTGAGAAACAGCTAGTTACCCAATGCTTCAACATAGTAAAGAGGCAGCTGCTCTCACAACTTGAGATAGACCAACTCCACCTTACCTCCCGGACTCAAGAAGAAGCCCCAGAAGAACAACTAGATGTGCAGCCACCACCGGATGCTGGAACTTCACTGCCACCCCCTCCATTACAGAGCACAGCAGCTGATATGAGGCATAAGATCATGGATAAACTAACTACAGTCAACCCTCGAGACTGATTACCAAGTCTCGTTGGAGAAGTACCATCAGATAGTATGCCAGAAGATGCCAATAGAGCCCTAATGACAATTCCTACTACCACCATCACTGAAACCAATGAACTGGTATACGCTACAGCCTCTGTAATCCTGGAGATGCTTGGCTACACAATCAAGAACACCAGTACATACTCCTCCTGGAAAATGAGGTTGGAGGATAAGATCAAGGCAACCCAGAAAGAAGTTAGCCAGCTGGTGGAACTACAGAAGGGTGTAGAGATTAAGGATAAGACTCAGCTACTGAGAAAATACAAGGGCCTGACTCCATCTGAAGCCCTAGAGACTGCTAAGCAAAGGCCACCAGGCTAAGGAGATACACTAGAGAAGCAGAGGCCAAAAAGATAAATGCCCTGTTCTCCAAAGAACCATCCAAGCTGTACTCCATCCTGCAGTGCAACAACACAATAACAGCAGAGCCACCAACAGCAGAAACTGAACAGTACTGGAAGAACATCTGGGAGAAAGAGAAGACTCATAACACCAGTGCAAAGTGGCTTCAGGACCTGAGAAGAGACCACAGCAATCTCCCAGAACAGGAACCAGTCACCATCACAGTAGCAGACATCCAACAGCGGGTCAAGAACATGAAGAGCTGGACAGCACCTGGCCCGGACATGATCCACATCTACTGGCTAAAGAAACTAACAGCAGTGCATGAACGCCTAGCAGCACAGATGAACCAGCTGCTAGCAGCAGGCTCCCACCCAGACTGGCTAACACAAGGAAGGACAGTGCTGATCATGAAAGACCCCCACAAGGGAACAGCACCATCCAACTACCGGCCAATAACCTGCCTCCCCACAACATGGAAAGTCCTATCAGGCATCCTAGCCACCAAGCTACAGGACCATATGGGCCAGTACCTGAGCACAGCTCAGAAGGGCATTGGGAACAACACCAGAGGCTCAAAACACTAGCTGCTCATTGATAGAGCAATCACCCAAGACTCAAGGTCTAGACAGACCAATCTGAGCACAGCCTGGATTGACTACAGCAAAGCCTACGACTCAGTGCCGCACACATGGGTCTGTGAATGTCTGGTGCTATACAAAGTCAACAGGACACTAAGGACTTTCCTCAAGAACTCAATGGGACTGTGGAAGACAACACTGGAAGTCAACTCAAGACAGCTTGCACAAGTGGCCATCAAGTGCGGCATATACCAAGGTGATGCGCTGTCCCCGCTGCTGTTCTGCATTGGCTTGAACCCCCTCAGCCAGATAATCACAAGGACTGGATATGGATACAAGTTCAAGAGTGGAACTACCATCAGCCACCTCCTCTACATGGATGACATCAAGCTGTATGCTAAGAATGAACGAGACATCGACTCGCTAATCCACCTGACACGGATCTACAGTGAGGATATTGGGATGTCATTCGGACTGGAGAAATGTGGCCGGATGGTAGTAAAGAGAGGAAAGGTAGTCAAGACTGATGGGGTGGAACTACCAGCAGGCCACATAGCAGACATACAGACCAGCTACAAGTACCTTGGCATCCCACAGTCACATGGGAACCACAATGAGGAGGCAAGGAAGACAGCAACATCCAAGTACCACCAAAGGATAAGACAGGTCCTGAAGAGCCAGCTCAATGGGAAGAACAAGATCCATGCCACCAACAGGTACGCCCTGCCAGTCATCAGATACCCTGCCGGTATACCGAGCTGGCCAAAGGAGGACATGGAGGCTGCCGATGTGAAGACCCGGAAGCTCCTCACAATGTACAGAGGTTTCCACCCCAAGTCCAACACCCAGAGACTGTACGCCAGCCGGAAAGAAGGCGGGCGGGGTTTGGTGAGTGTCAAAGCCACTGTCCTGGATGAAACCCACAGCATCCAGGAGTACATCAGTAAGATGGCACCCAAAGATGAGCTGCTGAGAGAATGCCTGAGGCAGCAGCAGACATGGGAGGAAGATCAAGCAGAAGAAGTGCCATGGCAAGACAAGACCCTGCATGGAATGTACCATCGACATATAGCTGAGGTGGCTGACACTGGGAAATCCTACCAGTGGCTGGAAAAAGCTGGACTAAAAGACAGCACTGAGGCACTGATCATAGCAGCACAAGAACAGGCACTGAGCACCAGATCCATTGAAGCAGGGGTCTACCACACTAGACAGGACCCACGGTGCAGACTGTGCAGAGAGGCCTCAGAGATAGTCCAACACATAGTGGCAGGATGTAAGATGCAGGCAGGAACATCATACACTGAACGGCATAACCAAGTAGCTGGTATTGTGTACAGGAACATCTGCACAGTGTATGGGCTAGACCCTCCCAAGACCAGATGGGAGATTCCACAGAAGGTCGTGGAGAATAACAAGGCTAAGATCCTGTGGGACTTCCAGATCCAGACAGGCAGGCAGGTACTGGCCAATCAACCAGACATCGTGGTAATAGACAAGGCCCAGAAGACAGCGGTGGTGATAGATGTAGCAGTGCCAAGTGACAGCAACATCAGGAAGAAGGAGTATGAGAAGCTGGAGAAGTACCAGGGCCTGAAAGAGGAAATAGAGCAGATGTGGAAAGTGAAGGCCAAAATGGTCCCGGTGGTGGTAGGAGCACTCGGGGCTGTGACTCCTAAGCTGGGAGAGTGGCTCCAACAGATCCCAGGAACATCAGAGCTCTCTGTCCAGAAGAGTGCAGTGCTCGGAACAGCTAAGATACTGCGCAGAACCCTCAAACTCCCAGGCCTCTAGTAGAGGACCCGAGGTTGAGGATGACACATACCACCCATAGGGGGTGAGAGAGGAATATATATATATATATATATAAAGATTTTGGCAATGCTAGTCAGGGCTGGATTTGATGGATAGTAAGTACGAGAATTCCAAAAACAAGGCCAGGAAACACCTGTTTTTCTTCCAGATTAAATGAGAGCTTCCAAATGTTCTAATGAATTCTTGTGCATGTAGAATGACTAACATATTATGCAAAGATTTAATTATTTTCCTGATTATATGCAATATTAGAAAATTATGTTAATTTTAACAACAAAAATGACATATTTCCATACACATCCTTAATTAAAAAACAAGAAAATACATATACAACTAAAGTTCTTGCATTAAGTGACAAAGGATAAATTTCTGTATTAAAATTAAATTTAGAGTCTGGAATAATACATTCATGCCAACAAAAATTACAGATCTTTGTTTTATTTCATGTACTTACTTGTGGCCCATCTCATGGGCAATGGTAAATGCGAGATTCAGACCATTGTCCTCTGCAATAATACATTTTCGTTTTTCACTGCACATTCCACTCAAATATGCTATACCTAGGAAACACAACCACCACACCACAATTAATCATTATGAATATTATTTATTATTAATACTTATATTATGGTGCTGATTTGGGGCTCTACTGTGTGGTGCTGATCTAACACATAGAGACGTACCTGCCCTACACAGTTTGGAAACTTATTAAAAACAAGATGAAATTATTGACTCTAGCAAGCAACATGATTGAAGGGTGCAAGAGAAGACCAAGACAGCAACACCCCTTATTTACATAGTATATAATGTGCCCAGAATTTGTTCCCAAACCATATTATCTGTTTAAATAAGTATGATAAAGTAAAATTAGAATAGGATATGGTTAAAAAGGGCAATACAAAACCAAGAGAATTTTATCTAAAAGTCCCCACATTTGGTTTTGCTGACAGATTTTAGTTTTTATGTTCTTTGATTCAACTCTTATATTTTAATGCTATTACCTATTCATTTTCTAAAGAACCAATATTGAACTCAATGCACAAGTTATAAAGAAAGCCTAAGTTTTTCCAGGAAACCTCAAATTCCATAAAACCATACCAATTCTTAACAAACAGCACTCTAATCAACATGTTTTAAATCCAAAGGAAAGTATCAAGCATGTTATCTAATACCTAGGTTTTAAAACCAGGAGTCAAAAAGTAAGACTGTCAAGTCCATGTTTAGGTTCTTACACAAATGACCTAATTTTCCAGAATACTGAGCATCAACTAACTTCATTTGAATTGACTCTTTTTTTAAAAGCCTCACTTTATACTGTGGAGCATGATTTTAGGCTCCCATCTTGAAGATCTTGGTTTAAGCAACTGAAACATGATTTGATTATTTGCACGTTCTAAATGTATAGCCTATTTCCTATAGAGCAGTCAAAGAAATGGTACCCTCTGGACCAACACATTTGCTGGATGTTTCTGTTAAAATGAAATGGCTAGATGCATTTGGAATTTAGTCAGAATGGGTTTTCTAAATTTACATCTCATAGGATGATGTCCAAATATTTTAATTCATCAACCTGAAAATAAAAAGGCCTTATATGCTGAGAATTTTAGGCTATGTCTACACTAACCACAAACTTGTTAGGTAAAACTAAGAAGTTCAGGGTTAGTTTGAACTAACCTTGTGCATATAAGTTTGAAATAACTGTGCATTCTAGTTTGCACTAGCGCTTAGTTCAAACTAGAACGAAAAGTTAGTTCAAACTAACTTGCTTAGTTTGAACTTTTTAAATTCGAACTAAGTGATAGTCTGTGGCCACATCGCGCTTAGTTTGAACAAAAGTTCGAACCAAGTGCTTAAGTCCAGACTAACCACAGGCACTAACAAGTTCGAACCAAGCATTCTGCAATTCAAACTAAGAAATTTCCTAGTTCGAACTAGGGAAAGCCTAGTATGGCCGTGGGCTAAATTAGTCTGGATTAAACCCCCTTAGTCCAGACTAATGTGCCAGTGGAGACATAGCCTAATTAGGTAGTAATTCCATTGCTCTTCTGAGTCGATCTAGACAATACAGTGGTTACAGTATTGGGGGTGGGAGAGTCTACACTAGTGGTCCCACCAATCTCAGCACCAATGAAGCACTGCTAGAAAAAAAGATTTTAAAATGACTAAATTCTCTGTGTAGACACAGCAGAAAAGGCAACTGTGTTACACTATGAAATGTTATTTACATTGGAAAAGCCCTCTTTATGGGCTTTGTTTGCATAAGGAAGTGATATGTCCCTGTAGGTTTTTCACAACATGCCTTATCCACACCCCCGCTAAATTGAATATAATACAATGTATTGACCTAAAAGCAGACAAAGACTCTTCTCTAGCTGGTGAAGTCTGTATGTGGCAGATGTAGCTGGTGACTTGTTGAGGCTCCCAGCCTTTCTTGTCAGTGGGCAGAGCAGCAAAGCAACTGAGGAGGAAAAGAAGTGCAACTCTTCTTCTCTAAAAAGATGTTTCTTATGTAGGCATAATGCTTCCTTCCACATTGCTTGACTGCTATATGAGCTAGTTCCCTTAGTACTCTGTCCATTGGCTCTTGCAGGCATCATTTATCACTAAATAAGTGAATCCCTTCACAGATTTCATTATCTGTTACAAGGAAGAAACTATAACCAGTAGTACTCATTACAAACAATGACTCTCAATTTATATAATGAAGGCTTTTTAGTACCGTATTCTTATGAGTGTATTGATTAGTAACCTGTTAGAGACTAACGCTTGAATGTGAAGCCTGCACTCCATTTACAATAAACCAGATTTTGAGCCTAGATTCAGGAAAAAGCATCATATACAATTAATGCTTTACTCCTTATTGAAGAAAGTTGACCTTATACTTGAAATCCACATCAAACGCTAGCTACTGGATGTAAATCAGCCAGCTACTAACTGTGAACTAGTTTCATGTCTTGTCTATACTTATTAATTTCATGTGTAAGGGGAAAAAACTGGCTCCAGTAAGCAGCTGCTCTTAGTTAACTATCACAGAGTTAGTAAAAGAAAGAATTTCTTCATACATATATATATACATATATGTTCACTGCAGTTTCCTGTGGTTTATTAACACAGCTGGAACTGCTCCAAGGTTAAATCCACTTGAAATAACCAGCCCTCTATCCCACCCCACCCACCCCAAACAATTGCTCTTTTGTAATGATTAAACTATTTACACTGAACTCTACTGGCTTTCCAAAAACTACAAATTAACACTTTGTACTTGAAAAATCTTTGCATGAACTCAGTGATAACATCTCATACAATTTTTATATTGTGTCTAAGAAAGAGTCTAAAAGAAACTTTGACCACTACATATGTCAGAACAAGAAATAATACAGGGCTGATGCATGCTTGAGAAAATATATTAATATTCTCTTAGATCATTGATCAGTAAAGATGCTTTATTTTAGGAAAATGAAATAAAGAATTACTAAATGCCTTGGAACCTCATTAATTTGCACTATTTCCTGCGAAAGCTATAATGAAATATTGCATTTTGTGAATGATATTTCATATGGTAGCAGTAAAGACAATATCTTTTGAGTTAATAAAAAGTCTTACTACCACAATACATGTCCCCATCACAGAATCTTCTAGGGTATCTTTGAGAGGTAAACCCCTCTAGTATGTTGTGTGTACTTTAAAGAGTGTGGACTAGCTCCAGTAGGTCAAGGGTCAAAAAGCTTTTACCAGCTAGTCTTCACTCAGTTACTAGTGGACAAATGTTCACATCATAAAACCATGAATGAAAGGAGCTACAATAAGTACCAGTGCAGACAGTGTCCACAGATAGACTAAGGTTCCAATTAATATGGAGACGGAGGCACCCTCAACCTCAGTGACATAATCATAATATTGGTGAAATATGGAATAAAAGCCATGCTGTTCCCCTTATTCAGTGCCTAATTAAAAACCTCAGTCATTTTTAATAATTTTTTAATACTTCTGTTCTCATACAAAATAAAAAACTGTTGACCTGGAGTTTGGGTTGAAAAATTCAATCACATGTTTCAGGAGGACAAGAAGGAAATGTCACCCTTTAAAGAAATGTAGCTGTTTCAGATGTGCATCCTTATGGGTGCTCTACTTCAGGCAGAGCATGTGCCTGTTGAGCCCTCAATCGGAGATTTATAGCTAGCAGAGTTCATTTGGCTCACATAGGCACCCTATTATGCCTCTTCATGGCAGTCATCAAGGCTACAGAGGATGTGTGGACAAACTGCCATCAGTTCCTTCTATTCTGAACAACTGAAGCAGAGAGGACGGAGGGTGAGTATTCAAGCACTCACAGAGATACATATCTTGAAGAAATACAGTTACTGCAGAGTGGGTAACACTGCCCTCTTCAATTGACTTCTGAGCACTAGTCCTAGAGGGAGCTTTGTAACAGAGTTAAGACCTGAAGACAGTTCTGGAGAGCTAAAGCTGCATCAGATCTGATAGTTTGGAGCAGAGTAAAGCATATTGTCTGAAAACATATTAACTGAAATCCAAGTAGCATCTCTACAGACCTCCAGTACTGGAACATTTATTCAAATTTGCACCTTCAGACTCCTAACAGATAGAGATACATCCCTCAATGAGGGGAGATAAGGTTGATATGGTAACCAGGTGTATTTTGACCAAACTGATGGATAACCCATATGTCTGTAGAACCAACAGGTAATCTAGGATGAAGGAAAAGGGAACTGACTCCAGTCAGAGGCAGCCCTTGCCCTCACCAGGGGATGAATTTATTCCATTTCTGCAGGTAAATATTGATGATACATGTTTTCCTACTGCTTAACACCACATGCTGCACCTCTGTAGAGCAGGAAAGGACCATTCCTGTAAACCACCAAGGAGCCATGCCCTGAGATGTAGAACCACCAAGTTGTGGTGAAGCACACAACCCACTTTCTGAGACAGCAGATGAGGAATCATTGGGAGCTTGATAAGATGATTGGACAGAGCTGAAGCAGGTAAGTGTACCATGCTTGTCTTGGCCACACAAGTACTATGAGGATAGCTCTGACCTTGTTTTGCCTGATCTTGTTAAACACCTTCAATTGTCTCACATCTAAGATTGGTCTGTAACCTTCATCCTTCTTTGGCTTTATGAAGTATTCTGAGTAGAAACTCTTTTGCTGCAAGGAAAAGGGACTGGTTGTATTGCTCCTAGTCAGAGGAACCTGCTTTTCTTTGGACCTGGCTTCTTAAAGTGAGAGACTGTGTTCCTCTTTCAGAGAGTCTTCACAGTCTATTTTGCATTACTAGATGCTCATGAATGGGATCTCTGAAGAGGGATGCAGACAGGCGATAGAAGGGAGAGAATGACAAACTGGGTAATAGTCTAATGTTATGACCTCCAAGTGGTGGTCCACGGTGATCCATTCTGAAACCTGGTAGAAGGTAAGTCATTTTCCAAAGGAGGAAGGTGGGCTCAGTGGCACACCTGTAAATACAGAGGTGCAGATGAATCCGAAGCCTTGATCAACTCATCAAAACTGTTGCTTAGATGATGCCTAGTTTGTCATGGAGGATGGATGAATAATCCTCTCCTTCTGAAACCTCTCTCTCTTTCTGCTTGCTTCTAGGGGTCTGTGGTATCCTGAGAATTGAGCAAAGCATGTCTTCTGGGCAACTTGTGACCTATTAAAACATTTCTTATTCATAGGTGTATAAATGTCCAAGGAAACTGGAGTAGTCCTGGAGTCTTTCACTGTGTGCAAGGATTCATTCATGGTGCATGAGAAAAGCCCATTACCATCAAAGGGAAGGTCCTCTACAGTATTCTGAACCTCTCTTGGAAACTGCAAAAGTTGGACTGAGAACATCCTCCACTATTGTGGAGCTAAATCTGGCAGCAATGTCACCATTAGCTAGGGATTCTTGGACAACTGTTCTGGCCAACAGCTGACACTCCACAACTACTGACTGGAATTGCTCCCTGCAGTCATGTGGCAGACATTCAATAAAGGCCATGAGCTTGTTGTAATTAGTAAAGTTGTATTTGGTCACAACTGCCTGATAATCCAAAATTGCTGCATTGATGATGAGTAAGATTTTTATCCAAAGAGATCCAACTGCTTTGGTCCTAGATATAAGGGATAGATCTCAAAAAGTGCTGCCAAGCGCATTCATTCCCAGCATCTACCATCAGGGAGTTAGGTGGGGGAGGCGGGTAGGGAAATAAAAAATCAGTATCCTTAAGGAGCATACTTCTTATCTGCTTCTTGCACATTAGTGGAATAGCAGCATGCATCTGCCACACCATCTTAGCTAGACCCAAGAAAGCCTTATTAATAGGTAGCATCACTCTAAAGGGTACTGAAGACTTCAAAATATCTAGCAGCTTGTTCTGCAGATCTTTGACCTTCTTCGGAGGATTCTGGAAGGTATCTGCTATCCTTCTAATAAGATCCTAAAATTCCCTGAAATCTTTAGGAATGGAACGTTGTGGAGGTACAACTGCCTCATCCAGTGACAATGATGAAATGGGAGACTCAGTGGTGACTTCTTCATTTGCCTTGGCTTCCTGCTTCTCAAATATCTCTTCTTGCTGGGACTACACACAGGAAGGAGGTGAAACCTTCATCTTTCTGGGACAGTACTTGTTGATAGGCAGCCCACAGATGCCATTATGGCCATTGCAGGGGTCCATAAGGAAGCAAAGATGGTATACAAGGCTTCTTGGGTGACCAGCATGGTCTTCCCTGCATGAAGGCAAATTCCAGAAAGGGTACACAGGAGAACCCCTCCCTCAAATTGAGAAGGCTGATTGGGAATCCTCTTTCTTCTCACCCTCCCATGGGGATGTGGGTAGCCACTGAGGACAGAGAAGACTCCTGTACCATGAAGTCTTGGTACCAAGATATAGTTGGTGCTCAACATCAACAGGACTCTGTTTCTCCAACACAGAGATTCCTTAAGTATCCAAAATTCCTGTGGTTCCAGAGTACCAATGTTGTAACCAAGATCACCAGAGCTAAATCCAACATTACCAACAATGATGGCTGTACTGCAGGCATTACAGTTGTCAGTTTCCAATACTTGCTTAGTAACAAGGATACTGCTTGCATTGCTTTTACCCTAGCTGACCTCTTGCATCAATATCAGTGACTAGGTTAAGATGTATAACACCACCAATAGCTGAACAGGATGCTTTAGTGTCAACGGCAAAACTGAACCCAATGGTACCTTGTGCTTACCCTCCTTAATGGTAGAGGGTATAAGTAGCCTATCAATGATACACTTTCTGTCCTTAGAGCTCCAGGGCTTCACAGGCCCTCCAGCAGTGGAGGAACAGTCCCCAGCTTCAAAGGTATCCTCAGACACCAATGACCTTGATGGAACCCGCTCTTCTTTGGACCTGGCTTCTTAAAGTGAGAGACTGTGTTCCTCTTTCAGAGAGTCTTCACAGTGGGCTCCAAAGACTTCCCTATTTAAGGGGAAACATGCCCCAAAGTTGATGGAGCGTTGGATCTGTTCAGGGACATATTACTGCACGGTTCAGATGGGGGTCTCCTGACCTGACTCAGAGGGTGGTTAGAAGGGAGTGTTACACAGCCTACAGTCCCTGCTTTATCTCCCTGTTCTTCATACCTCTGGACTTAAGGGCCAAAGAGAAAGAAAACTTGTGGGAGACATGGGACTCCTCCAGGCAACAGGCACTTCCTTACCTCTCAGTAAGAGAGGGAGCATATGAAGCCTGGTAAACCAAGACTGCCTTGCCAGGAGGTGACAAGTCTCCTGAAGAAAAAGGAGAGAAATACTATCCTCTGCTCTAAAATTAATTAAGTATTCTAAACACTAACCTCCAACCATAAATTAACTATGAGACCAAAAAAAAAAAAAACCACCACAAGAAAGCTGCCCAAGTACACTTCAGCAGGAAAAGTGAGGGGTCCCTTTGAAGCCAAGGTAGTGTAGAAGGAATATATAGCACCCCTGCATAGCCCCTCCCTCTGCCACAAAGAGGCAGAGGGCTGAACAGACACAGCTAGCAAGAAATCTCCAACTGAGGCTCAAGAAACATGCACATATCTGAAAAGGAGCATCCAGAGTGACGGTACTTGAAGAAGAATGTACTTTTCTTCAAACAAAATCCTAAAATGTTTTAAAATATACCAATGGTGAAGTCACCCAGACCACCTAAATTTTATACCTGCAGTAATCTCATGACATCTGCCAGAAAGTTTGAGAAAACATTATCTATATTTTATCTGGACCTCTTTCTACTACTCTTCTGCTGGAAAGAAAATCAATACTTAGGTTAGAAATATTAAGTGCCATATTGAATTAGATCAGTGATTCATCGAACTCAACACACTGCTCTCATAGTAA
Source organism: Podocnemis expansa (assembly GCA_007922195.1). Classification (NCBI taxonomy): domain Eukaryota; kingdom Metazoa; phylum Chordata; order Testudines; family Podocnemididae; genus Podocnemis; species Podocnemis expansa. Next base: position 34,977,590 of record ML681982.1, read on the forward strand.
CTAGAATCAGATGCTTCAGAAAAAAGGTGCAAAACACCCTACAGCTGACAGTTAGGACCCAATCCAGCAGAGCACATATGTTTGTGCTTAACTTTGAACATGTGGTCAAGACCTTCTAACTACATTGGGACTATTCACATACTTAAAATTAAGTAAATGCTTAAGTGATTTGTTGGATTAAAGCCCTATAGAATTCCAAAACAAGAACTACATTCAGACAGAGTTAAGGTTGAAAGTAAGAATAGGTAACTTAAGGTAAAAAACATAGAAGAATGTAACAATTACCCAAAAAAAGAAGCAGGAAATTCACAGTTAAGGTTATATTTAAATGAAAGCCAAACCTATTAACAGATGTGCACTAAAGGCACCCAAATAACCATAACTGCATTGTGATACCATCCAACCATGATTAAAGCATTTTAGTGTTTGTGGTCACAGGTCAGATTACACTGATTTTTAAAGATACACGTGGTCATGTTTCCCCTCTGAGAGTATCACTACAAGGGACAGGGAGACATCAGGAGACTTCATGTGGCATCCACCATTAATCCCTCAAGTCGGGAGGATCAATCCTGACAATGTGGCCATCAACACTTTAACAATCTTACTGATGATTTTAAAGGGGATTTTTGGCCCCCAACTGTGATGCTCCCCAACAACTAGTTGCTAATATAATATCCATTTTAATGTTTGAGGAAATACATTCTACCAAGGAGGACTCTCAAATACAGCTTGGGGTTATCAGATTGCAGAGTCCAATTACTATCAATACTTCAAAATTTGCACCTATGTGAAACTTGGTTTTAAGATTCAAGTATCTGAAAAATCTGAGGAAATTAACAAGGTCACCTGGCATGTCATATATACATCAAATGACATAAATATGATGAATGTTTACTGTCCCTATTCTGAACAGCTGAAACACCCTCCGCTCCCTCTCGTTCTGTACCCTGCACCAATATGTGGCATCTTCAACTGCCTTGCTGTAAACACCTGCCATGGCACTGATTTTCCTCATGATTAAATGTTCTTTGCCCATACAACTGCTGCCAGTCTATCCTGACTTTATGCTTCTAAGCAGTCTAAGGAGTCTTTCCACTAAGCATTTTAAGGTACCAAGTCCTCACCCGATCTTGGTTTTGTTTCTGTGGATGCTCCATTTTCCATCTCAGCATACATTTTTAAATTCCCACATTTCCTTTTAACAGTGATAGAAGAACTAAAGATCACTGTAGCCATAATAAACCCAGGCAAGAAATGGAGCTTTCAGCATGGCACTTGGAATGGCTTCAGAAAAAAATCAGACTCCTGATAAATAAGGATACATGGCACATGGCTAATTATATGAACATGGCTTACAAGGTCTTCTGTGAGACTTTCAGAGCAGCTAGAATGTTGATTCCATGTGCTTTTCATAAGACATCTAGCCCTTGCTGGATTGATGTTTATAACTACCTCTATCAAACCAAAACCAAAACCAAAACCAAAAAAGATAGTATGCTTACCCTGAAGGGACAAAAAAGCCACTTGTAGTATTAAAAGGCAAGAAAGGTATCACCAATGTGTTGAAAGTCTGGACTTCATGCATTCAGGCCATAGGGAAGAGGAGACCACTAAACATACTACAACATGTCTCAGCAAATGCTGAGATAGCCAACTGTCAGCTAATAATAATGGAGATCATGGTCCAAAGGAACTGTCCTGCTATTCAAAAAATTTAGTCTAATGACTGCAGTTTAACCTTACTGTTCAATAGGGAGGAAATGGAATCAGTTATTTCTTTCTTAAAACCGTACAAAGCTCCCGGGCTTGACACAAGCTTATCTTGTTGTATCTTTCCACTAAGACTCTATAATATTTATCTGGAATGCTGTACAGGACCAAAGATCTGGAAAAGGTCACATGTAATGGCACTCAAGTCTAGAAGGATGGAAGATGACCTTCAGAATGAACACCAAATTGCCCTCTTGAGTATCACTTTCATGCTGCTCAATCGACTGGTACTTAAATGACTGTTGTCTTTAATGGATCTTCACAGTTGCATCATTACCATGAAGGGTTTTGACCAGGCCATAGTGCCAAGGATCAAGTGATCAGATTGACATCTCTTACTGGTACTTTAGAAACAGGACAGAAGGTCAGCACTGTTTTTGTTGACCTTGGCATACAATGCAATTTGGAACTATTGACTTGTCTAAAATTACATTCTATTGTCTGACATAAAAAATGTATAAAGTTTATTATGCAGATGATTTCTAATGGAACAGTGATCATCAACTGTGGAGATGGTTCAGGTTGTACCAACCTACAAACATTCTTCCCCAGGAACCTGTACTTTCTTTGATGCCTATTCATATATACAGCTAGCCTACTGACCACCTCAGATGCTAAATTTGTGTATCCTGATGATGTCTGCAGGACAATAGCCCTAATGAGCTTCCAGGAAGTAAAGTCCAGCCTGTCATCCAACCCTGACACCTTGATTATTTACTTTTGGAAGTGATGACTAAAACCAAACAAACTAAAGACAGAAGTAGCTTGCTTTCATCTCACCATCATTAGCTCATCAACAGCTGCAGGTCCTTCTGACCGTAACAAACCAATCTTTTCTTCCTCATACCCTACATATTTGGGGATGAAGCCTGACCATTCCCTATTCTTTTGACAGCACATCAAGAAAACAGATGTAAAAATCCAACAGAGCCACACTCTTCCACAGGCTTAACAGTAACTAACTGGATGCTACAGATACAATGTCTTGGGAATTTGCCAATGTCCTTCTTATTGCACCGGCCAAATACTGCATGGTAACAGGGGACTCCAGTTGTGTTGTGGCAAGTTGGATTCAGCAATTTCCTCTTTCTGTCATATCAGCACTGCAATGCAATGTGGACAACTCCATTCTCTAGCCTTTCAGTCTTGGGTGGCATTGTTCCCCCACAGTTAAGTGGGAAGGCAAGGCTCTTGCCATTTTAATACACAATTAAGATAGCTTATTTCATAATTGTATCTTCAAGTCACATTAAAAATGCCAGCTGAAGACAAGAAAAAACTTTTATGAAATAGTTGAGCCTCTAAGACAGTAAATCAGACATGATCTTTCTGAGAAGCAGTGGTAATAGGTAGGGCAGGACCTCACTATGGATGACAGGTAAATTTCTTGGCAGATAAACAACTCATATCAGCATCCCCTAGTCCAGTGTTTCCCAACCAGTGTGCCACTGCTCACAGGTGTGCCATCAGGTCTGATCATGTGTGCCACAAATTTTTTTGAAAAACTACTCAAAGAGATCTAGCGTGGCTCATTGGTTCATGAATATTCATGAATCATTTGGAAACTATATGGTGGTGTGCCTCAGATTAATTAATGGTAGCAAGGTGTGCCATGGCAGAGAAAATGTTGGGAACCACTGCCCTAGTCTCTCTGGATCAGCTTTCTCATCCTCCTCAGAACAACCTTGGGAATCAAAAGACCCTTCTTCATTACAACAGGATATATATGATCGTCACAGGCACTTTAACTTACATCTCTCTCATTGGATCTTCTTGTGCTCCCCATCCTGCCCCCATGGAAATCAAGAACATACAGAGTACCATCTGCTTATGGACTGTCCTCTTTTGTCCATCTTGATGGTAGATGAATGTGACTAATAGAATGGTTACATCACTTATCCAATGTCACTTATCCATTGCCTATTGTCTTCTCTATCATTCATCCAAGAAAATTAAGAACATTGTTTCCACCATCAGAAACCATAACCTAGAAGTTGCAAAGGGGTAGCCATGTTAGTCTAGTTCACCAAAACAAACAAGGAGCCCTATAGCACTTTTAAAGAATAACAAATTTATTTATCAGATAAGCTTTTGTGGGAGAAAATCCCACTTTGTCTGATGAAGTAGGATTTTTTTCCCCAGAAACTCATGCGATAAATTAATTTGTTAGTCTTTAAAAGTGCCACAGGAGTCCTTGTTTGTTTTGTATAACCCAGAAGGACTGAGCAGAGTTAAGGTTGTTTAGCTTCCTTAGCCATGCACTTATACACCTTAACATGTTTCTTGCAGATGTAACATAAATGCTGTATTTCTTTGCTTTATATTATACTTGCAAACTTAACTCCATTTATATGATTCCACCTGAGAATCCTTGATTTTTAAAAATTGTTAAAAACTACATATACAAATGGAATGCTCATGCATGAAGTCCAAACTAAGAGTCTAAATGTTTTCATTTAGGCTATGTCTACACTCTCCATGTCAGTTCGAATTACCAAATTTGAATTAGTCAATTCAAATTAATAATTATTAGTTCGAATTGAATCAATTCAAATTGACATGGCTAGACAAGAAAATCCAATTCGAATTAGCATGACCATGAACTGGACTTGCCAATTTGAATTGGAGGGGGGCACCATGGGAAGTGTGGCAAGATGGCTGTGCAAAATGGCCACTGCCACAGCCAATCCCTTGCCAGGCTTCAGCACTCTGAGCCCAGCACAGGGAAAAGCAACCCCTGCCCACCTCTAGCAGTACTGCCGCTGAAGTTGGGGAGGGGATGCTTTACCGCATACCAGGCTCGTAGTGCTGGAACCTGCTAAGGGATGTTTCTCCTGCGAGGGGGGGGAGGGATTCCCCCTGCCCAGAAGGGAATGCCCCCCCAGCGCTGGAGGCCCCCTTGCCTGCCAGTGGAGCTGGAGCCGTGCTGGTGGGAAGCACCCCCTAGCTTTTCCCCAGGCAGCTGCGCACAGGGGAAAGCACCCGCACACGTGGCTCCTCTGGGGCTGGTGGAAGGGGGTTGGGGGAAGCAGCCGCACACGGGGAAAATCACACCCACAGGCAGCTTCTGTGGCACTGGTTACTCCTGGGGAACGCACCCCAGTGGGCAGCTCCTGCAGCACTGGCCACCCTGGGGAACGCACCCCAGCAGGCAGCTCTGTTGGGAGGATTTTATTTACATGTTTCGGGTTTGCAATGTTATTGTGAGAAATAATTGATGTTTATGTAACTTAGTCCTATTATTACAGGAAGTGTGAATTTAGGATTGTTCATCCTCAGCAATGAGTCTCTAGTTGGAATAGAGCTTCAAAGCAACTCCTTACATCTAGGGGCCAGTGGCTACTGTGTGTTGCCAAGGCCTGAAATCTGCCTAGCAACAACAGACTGTATGGCAGTGGTGTGGCTAGTGGCAGGCGGCCAGGAACACAAAGCCTCCCCAGCCACAGGACAGTATGGCTGCCAGTAGAGTACCATGCACATAAGTGCCAGAACTTTCAGCATGTAAGTCTATGGGAGAACAGTTTATGCGCGAAAATAGCATCTGCTGATTGGTGGTCAACCCAGAATTTAAGGGTTTGGCTCTGAGTAGATGGGGCTCCGCTGCACTGTCTCTGCCTGTATAAGGAACCGAGGTGTGCTGCCTCAGGACTTTGTGTCATTGGCTAGGCCTAGCACTGGAATTTGTCAGGACTCATGGACTCAATAATTAGATTGGGAGAGCCTTGGAACCTCATGGACATTGAGAGTGCCTGAATACCTGATTCTTAGAACCAGGGATTCAGACTAGGGGCTGAGGTGTCCTTGAAGGCTCTGAAGAGGATCCATCACCATGGAAGTCCCCGAAGAACAGTGGCCTTAGATCGTGAGAAGGCACTGACTCGGACTTTGTAAAAGGGGCCAAAGACTCTTGGTTAAAGGCCCCAGGCCAGAAGCAGCCAGGAGACAAGGTGAGTTTGGATTCTCAGGACACCTGCCCCAGGGAACGACAACATGGGACGATGCCAGATGATCAGAGGGACAACACCGCTGGGGCGAAGCCAAACCGTGAATAGCCCCAGGGTCTGGTATCAGGGTGTGTGTTCTGTTCCATTTAGGGGTTTGGTTGGGGTCCTTTGGGATTCAGTCACGCTCGCCCACCAGCTGGGAGATTGCCCACCTGGGTGTGAGGAACTATATCTACCTGGCTTTGGGAAAAGGGAGATACTTACCTGACCGGCAGTAAGAACCTGGGTTGCTAGATTAAATGTCCTTATGTTTAATGGTCTGTGTATATGATACTTAACCTGTCTCTTTTAAGGCCTATAAGTGCTTACCTGTTTGTATGTTTAAGGTTCTTGCAGGTATACTACCAATCTAATATTTCTCTGGAGTTGCCAGCTTTATATGTTTACTTATACCTTTTTCCTGGTTTTGATTTCTTGAACATCCCTTATCCTTTGCCCTCACCCCCTTTAATAAACCATGTTTGTTGTGACTATCTGCTTTGGCCTCTTCTGTGAAGTTCTCACTGTGGGACATGGCACACGAGTTGATAGATGCTCGCAGGCGAGGAGGGCCTGTAGTGGGGAGGTGTCCTGCTATAATTCCATCCATAGCACATAGCTCCTAAAAGCTTCTGCGGTGCTGGCCACCCCCTGGGGAACACCCCACCCCCATCGGCTCCATCCCTGCATGGACTGAGGAAGATGATATGTGCTCACCTGGGTCCCCTGTGGTCATAAGTGACTCAGGGTCTCTCTACTGATTGACCATCTAGCTCCAGCATATATTCCCTGACTTCAAACATCTTCAGATGAACCTGAGGCCCATACATCTACCACTAAAGAGTGCTACCATCTGTTCTTATTTTCTTAGTCACTGCATGTCCTGGGAGCTTCACAGGTTCTACTATTCTCTTTGAGACATGAGAACCTCCTGCCACCCAGAAGAATTCTTTTCAGATGGGGAAAGACAGTGACAGCCTACTAAAAGAAATGCACAAAGTGCATATGGCACCCTCCTGAACCAAGAGAGTTTTGGTGGTGTCTGCTCAATTTTAAGATGAAGAAAGTTAGACACTGTCTCTACAACTGACAAAGTGCAGGCTTTAAATAAAGCTTCAGTCTCTCTATGATCCTGAACCTATAAGAGAACTAGCTAGCTGTACTTCCATTGCCTACCCGTGATGATTGTGCAAGATAAAGCATGGAAATTTGCATATACCCATTTTTATTGTTATATTTGGATTTGCATTTTTAATCATTCCTTACAGTGGGACTTACATTGCCAATGGTAAAGACTCTTTCTATAAAGTTCCCTGGGATGTTAACCATCAGTCAAGATTGCTGCTTTGACTAAGATACAAACAGTGGACAGGAGTAGGCTCCACAAGCATCTATCACCTTCTCTGTCATCCATCCAAGAAACGAAGAACTTTATTATTTTAATGCATGCACACTGTATATTATTGAAGTCACATTGTCTGAACTTACAACTTGGTATTTATCTAAATTAACTTTACAAAATGATTGCTCCATTTTTGTAAATCCACTAATATTCTTAATTTTTGTTTTGTTAAAATATGATTATGAATATAGCATCTATTGTCCTAAAGATTCTGAGACAGTTCACAAACTAGGCATACTGTAATGTTCTACTGAAATGCAGCCACCTCTTAAGTGCAGGGCAGACTATTGGTGCACAACACTCGGTAAAGGGTAAAAATGGGGATTTTGTCCAAGAATACAGAACAAACCTTTACTCTACAGTAAGTGCCATAGAATATTTAACATCCATAAAGAAGAAATATGAGTTAGTTTTATTTGAAAATCTGGATGAAGAAGAGGAAGAAAAAACAAGTTAAACCACTACAGTAGAGAAAGAATAGTGAATGTCCATTTGTATTGTTCACTTTGGCTACACTGTGACCTTAGGAACACCTCAATGCCTTTAGGCAAGGGTCTTTCTGGCAGGTAAGCATACAATTAGATGGCTTGACCAACTTGACATACCCCACATATTCTATCATAATATTTATTTTAAAAATATATCATTGGAAAATGAATAACTCATTGATCAGTAATATTCTTGTGTGGTGTACGTATGGTTAACCTACAAAAATTATAAAGCGGTGGTGAAAATGTGTAACTAAAATATGTTTAAACTAGGCATGTCAGGGAAAGTTGATAAACAGGTTTTTCCCAAGAAAGAAAAAGAGGCCAACACCTAATACCAGGTGTGGACAAAGACTAGGGCTTGTCTTTTAAATCAGAGATTGCAAAAAGAATGCTTGGATTATAAATATCACAAGCTGAGGAGAATTCAGCATGCCAACTACACCAGACAGCATGATGTCTATACCCAGCAGGGGAAAGGAACTTTATTTGGAGATACACTTCAAAAGAATACCTTTCAAAGGTTTCCTGAACCATAAAAAGAAGAGGAGAGAACCCCTATTTTATCCTTCTCCTGAGGAGACAAAAAAACCAGGCATGCTGAACTCTGTGTTTGGAGCCTGGCTAAGGTTTGGCCAGCCATGCTGGAAGAATGATTACAGTAAACACGGCTGGAATGAAAGACTCTCATTTGATAAACTGAGTTTCAGTCTTAACAGTGTATTTTCACTTCTGTTTATCTGGAAGCATTTCTGTCCCTGTTACTTCTACCTGTTATCAGTGGCTATGTCTACACTGGCCAATTATTCCTGACTAATTTAGTTTGTGCCTACATTAGGCTTTTCCTAGTCTGAACTAAGAAACAGTTCGAACTTAGCACTTAGTTCAAACTTTAGTTTGAACCATCGTGATGTAGACGCCTTAGTTCAAACTTAAATGTTCAAACTAACCACGCTTTCCAGTTCAAACTAACTTTCTAGATCAAACTAGCAGCATTTTTTAGTTCAAACTAAAAGGCATGGCTAGTTCTAACTAAAAAGCTGCAGTTAGTTCAAACTAACTGGGAACTGCTTAGTTCAGACTAAGGAAGTCCGAACTAAGGTTTCTGATGTAGACATAGCCACTATGCATTTATGTTAATAAAACTGTTCAGTTTTACTGAAAATCAGCTTAGCCCTGTTACTGATGGGAAAGGTGTGTTAAACTCAGTTACTTTGCACTGTCTCCTTAAAGGAACAGTATGCTTGATATGTTTGTGTGGGTGCTCCAGAAGGGCTGAGCACTGCAAAGGAGATGTTTTCGAGAAACTCCAGAAATGTTGGAGCTGTCACCTTGCAAGAAGGTCGTTGTGCTGTAAGAAGGCTACGGAAACTAAGCTGCACAACATAGAAACACCAAGGGCTATAGGGCACATGATGATGCAACCTATTACTGGTCTGGGTTGAACACCAAAGCGTCACATAGATGCACGTTTTTCATTTAAATTGACAAAAACATGGACTTGAAATCACGGATGGTGGGAATTAGTTTGACTTGCATCTCTGTTTGTAACAAACAAATATTCATTTTCTTTCAGTCATCCATGTGTTTCCCATAAAGGAGCTGGGAAGGAAGGAAGCTTTCAGCATTGCTGTATATCTTTAAGTAACAGCTTTCCATAGGCCAAAGCTTTCTAGAAAAAAAAATATTTCTCATTTGGCACTTACAAATGAATCAGCAACCATATAACACAAAGGCGGCAGCGAGCAACATATTTAATACAAAACAATCTCAATTTAGAACATCCAAAACTGAGTGTGTGTTTATGGATAAAAGACATGGACAAAAACAGTGGTCTAGAGGCACAACTTGTTGCAGACTATATGTCTGATATCTCTAAGTTTAAGTCAGCTGTACTATTGCCTGTGGGAGATGAGAACCTATCTAGAAATCAATGCCTCCTGTAAGACATTATTTATACAGCTCCACGAGTGAACTAGATGCTTATTTATTTAAAAACAAACCATAAATTATCTATTTATATGTACTTAGTTGATCAAACTGCTGCACTTCAATCCTCAGAGTGGGGATAAAAAAAAAACCTAGAAAAGATGAGGGAAATGTATTCAGGTAAATTAAAGCTGCATGAATGGATTTAGAGCCAGTGATTTTGTGGTGTTTGCACCTAAAGCATTGGTTGCTGCACTGTTAATTTATTCAAACACTTGAATAACATCATATAGATGATCAAGCTGCTGTGAGCCAACCAGTTTTCACAAAAGACCACAGAGAGCTGTCTGTTCTGACAGCCTTTAAAATTGCTTCAGCTAAATCAATTCAGGTACTGAGTTATGGAACAGTTTAAAAAAAAACTATTTGAGATAAAGTCGAAATATGTTTTTCAGAATGATTTTCAAAAGCATCTAAAAATTTTATCCTCTGTATGAAGACTTCTGGCTCCATACAAACAATTTTTCACATCTTTTTTTTTGTTATTAAAACAAAATTCCTAATAATGGACCCAAAAACTAGGGATGAAAGGAAGAGCAAATAGTGATTTAAAAGAAAAAAAATACACAGAAAAATGAAAAGAAAAATTAAAGAAAATGGAAAAGAGAGAAGGAGACACTTAAAGACTGTATTACTGTATTAGCATCTACCAGTGTATATATGAAGCAGAAGGGTGAACTGTACTGTCTTAATATTTAGTATCTGTTTAAATCTTTCATCACTAACAATGGACAACACAGAAGTCTGCTATCTTGTCTCAGAGTACACAGGAAAAGTCACTTATAAACTTATAGTGGTATTTATAGAACTCTGATTTTTTTTGCCTCACACCTTGCAGTCTTTCTTAGATATCAGAAAAATCCAGTTGCATTTCTAACACACATCTTTTTCTGAGAATATGAATCCAGCTTGATCCATTATTTTAATTTTCTCACAGCAGGACTTCCTTGATAACTCTTACCAGAGATTCAAAAATTCTGCTTTTTACAGAGCAATGTGGTTCATCATTGCTTGTCACTGAAAAATATTAAAATTCTTGATCTAGACTAAAAACAATACATTTTTATCCAGTTATTAAGACAGAGGTAGAAAAAACTCATGTAGAAATCTTCAAATCAAGGTTTAACTAGTGTTGTAATAACAGGCCCTCCAAAAGCTTCTGGCATACCCTTACATAATGTAACAAGAAGAATGTGATTTGCTAGTTTGAAAACGAGATATTTTTACCTTAGTCTAGAAAAATAGAATGGAGCTCTCCACAGAAAAGCTGCAGCATTTTCAGCTGGAGAGCTAGACACAGGCTCCAAACTGAGCCTTAGCTATTTCAGAACAACTCTCATAAAAAGAAGGAAAAAAATCAAACAGCTTGCTCTTGATCACGTGTTTCTCACTGACACACCAGACTGCCATTGAAAATATTCTGTTTCCTTTGTTTGAGTATCAGATGCCATAGGTAACAGTCTGTACCCACTTCCTTCAAATAACAGCTCCTCTGAATAAGATGCCAGAACATTTGTCACTATGTGGTTCAGCTTTTGTTTTATTTTACTACAGCTAATTTTTTGGAGCAACAGTGAAGGAAGCCAGGGAGATTTGGCTCAGTAGTTTCCATTCCACTTACACAGCAGACAAGCAGGAATGGTGATGATGATGATGAACACCACGGTACCTTTTCATGACCTCAGTTGCAATTATTTGGGAAATCTCAGAACTGTTTTCTGTTCATTGCAATTTGTTCTTCCATTAGATTTCCTTTACCAGTGGATCACAAGCTGCTGTTGTTCTGCATTCTTTCAGGTTATTCTTTGCACCTCTCCTGTCATCCTATTCCTTTGGCTACATTTTTCCATGGGGAGGGGTGGGTGGAGAAGCATATTTGTGTGAGTTACCCAGCTCAAGCCCTGATGACATCCAAGTATATGGCACTCTTCGTCCTAGGATCTGCTGCAGCAGCAGACACCAGAAAGCCTTCTTTAAAAAGTGAAGTTGTTTGTTTAAGCTTTATTAATAATATACATCATCTTCTTTCCAATAAAAATTATTTTTGAAAATTATTTAGAATACCACACGAAATGGAAAATATGTTCTGCACTGAATGTATAACTGAAGGCTATGTCTACACACAAAGTTTTATTTCGAAATAAGTCATTTTGAAATGACTTATTTCAAAATAAAACCCTTATTTTGAAATGACTTATTTCAAAATAAGGGAGAGCCTGCTCTTGAAACGGCTGTTATTTCAAAATGGTTATTTCAAAATAAGGCCGTTTGGACATGTTGTTTCAAAACAGTTGTTTCAAAACAATGGTGTTGTTTCGAAACAACATGTCCAAATGGCCTTATTTTGAAACAACCATTTCAAAATAACAGCAGTTTCAAAACTATCAGGGTTTAAGCTGTTTCGAAACAACTGTTCTTATTTCGAAATGATGGATCCCATCATTTCGAAATAAGAAAACATCGTGTGGACCTAATCACTTTTATTTCGAAATAACCAGTGTTATTTCAAAATAAAAGTGCTGTGTAGACATACCCGAAGTGTCATTGTGATGTGTAATGTGCATAATTTTCATTGTAATTTTGATTATCACTATCTTATGAATACAACAGAAGGTATCATTTGATTCAAACTGAAGCACCATCATTATTATTCATATGATGTGCTGTCAATAGTTTAACAAGCTGCTTCCTCAAAAAAACTTCTGGCAAGCAACATATGACAATCACCCAGATAAAACAGGCTCCCCTCCATCAACAAAAAATATAGTTCAGCTTCATATTCACTCAAAACCCTCCACCAGTTCCTTATCTTTGCACCCTGATCACTCACTTTGCATACCAGGATTTCCCTCCCAAGTGCCTGTGGGAATGACTCTTTTAGGTCCTCTCTACAGAGCAGCAGTGAGACACAAAGATAATGAAAACTGAAGGGGCTAAGGAAAGCAGTAGAGCTGAACTGCCAGTTAGAAGTGATAGATATTGGCCTAGTTTGTCAGACACACAAATAATGCTTTGGGAAAATTAGTTTGGGATCAGAAGGAAGTACACTGTTGAATATGTCTAAGGCTGAGACACAATTGGAGCGCAGACATGTCAAGTCTCACACCGAGGGGTTAAAATAAGCTGGAAGGTGCCAAAATGCCATTCTGGGGCCCACCAATTTTAGGGGCCAGCATTCTGTGACCCCTAAAAATAGAAAAATGGGACAGAACACTGTATTCTGGTGCATTCCCCCTGCACAGTTTTAAAAGCTCCCACCCTGGGGGAATCTCCATGCCAGCAAGAAGACTTAAAAATTCCTGTCCTGAGCATGCTCTGCTCTGGCAGCCAGGTAAGGAGGCCCTGGGGGTGGGGAGGGTTGGGGACAGTCAAGCTAGCTCGGGGCAGGCCTGTGCGCCCTGAATGTTTTTTGGGAGCAGCAACGCCCCTGGCTGAAAGGGGGCAGAATGGGGGAATGGGGACATGGGGATTGAAAGGAGCTGGGGAGGTGTGGAGTGGGTTGGGGCACTGAAAGGGGGTGGAGTGAAGACTGGGGGTTGAGGATTAGGAGGGCTGGAGTGGGAGCTCAGGGGCAGGGAGCTTAGGAAATGGGGATGGCAGCTGAGGATGACATGGGAAATGTGGGGTCTGATGTGGGCACTAGTGGACAAGGTTGCAGTGATGTGGATTTGAGGTTGTGCTTCATGTGTAAGGAAAGAGCTGGTGGGACCCCAAAATGCCTACCTGGGCTGGTGCCCCCACATGCATGAAGGGGGCCTGGACAATATGGGAAGGGGGCTTGGAGATTAGGAGGATTCCAGTGGCTGCCAACTTATACTTTAACCATTGGTCATACCTCACCATCTCATGAAACATTCACATTTGGCAGCCCTCTCAGACCAGCACACACTTGTGATGAGAAAGCAACTTGCTCACAAAGAATCTTAACTCTGTTCTGTAGTGACATCGTGAGAGGAAAAGAAAAAAACAAAACCAATATATCTAAAAACCAGTGTAATCTTACCAAGGGCTACAAATACTATAATGTATTAACTACACGGTTGTAGTAATACCATGCAGTATAGTGAAGTTAAAGTTGTTGGGGTATCTTAACCATCCATTTCCATACCTTAATATATTTTTATTTCTTTTAAATTTATCTTTAACTATTGATAGCTTGGATTTGAAATGCTTGGCTTTAAATAATTACAACATCCCCGTAATGTTTTTATCCTTAAGTTACTGAAGTGTACACTCAGCCTTAACTTCAGTTTAGCTCTTGCCTGGAAAATTCTCTATTGAATTATTAAAAATTCTATACATGAACACACAACAGGAAGCTAAAAGAGAATGTTACCAGGAAATATTTAAAATGTTTTAAATATCTGCAGTCCCAAATTGAAGACTTTTTTTTAAAAAATAACCTTTATAGTAAGATTCACCAGTACGCTCTTGCTGCTTTACCTGACTTCGGAAAGGCACTAGTTCATAACTAATTTCTCCTCAGCTCCAAAAACTTACACATTCTATCTTGTCCACAAACACACAATACAGTTTCCTCCTCTTTTCTGATCCCTTACATTGCCCAGCACATCACACAAGTTTTCTTCCCACTGAGTATATTTTGTGCCACCTGGTTGTTTTTGAAAATAACCGATTTTAATTGATGGTCATTTTTTACCATTGATTTTTAGATCTGAAATTTTCTTCATCATGTGGTGAAAGAATGTTATTCTACACAGAATTCCATTAACTGATATCTTCTAAAATGGTGTCTTCTCCTATTGTTCAATGAGAATGAGGCTGACACACACTCTTTCAACTGTTTTTAATGAAAGTGAAGTAAAGCAACTCAGAAGGAATACAGTAGCTACTTATTCTGACACGGATCAGAGACAAGCAATGTGAGGAGATAGTGCATACTGGTGGCCATCTTTGCTAAGGGTATTCTATAGCCGTTGTCCCACCAGATATGTCTACACTTAGAAATTAGTTTGAATTAATGAAGATTAAGTCAAACAATATTAATGCATGGCTACACTGACCTTCATTACTCTGAACTAAGTAAGCCCTCTGAAGTAATGAACACTTACTTTGAAGTTACGAAACTTCGCTTAACTTTGAAGTAACAGTTAATTTGAACTTATTAGTTCAAATTTACCTAACGGAGCCATGTTAATTGAAACTAACCGTTAGTTTGAATTAACATGGTTTGACCTTCTTCACCCCATGGTGTCTTCCTCCTTCTATGTATGGGGTGGGGCATGGCCCTTCTGAGGGGCTATGTTGTCACTCTTCCCATGGTGTTCCCCCACGACAATTGAAGTAGCAAGTCCTGTCCATGGACATGCTAGTTCAGTCTGAGTTTCTTATGGGGACATGTTAGTTCGAATTAACTTAGTTTGAATTAACCACTATTAGTTTGAATTATCATAGAATCATAGGATCATAGGGTTGGAAGGGACCTCATAAGGTCATCTAGTCCAACCCCCTGCCAAAAAAGCAGGACCACTTCCACTAAATTATCCCAGCCAGGGTTTTGTCCAGCTGGGCCTTAAACATCTCCAAAGCTGGAGATTCCACCACCTCCCTAGGTAGCCCATTCCCATGCTAAGTTAAACTACGATAATTTGAACTAACTTCTTAAGTGTAGACATAGCCACTAAGAACAATAAAAGAAGGTGGCCATTTCAAAAGTGAACAATAATTTTCAAGTTTCTTTTAAATAGAAAATAGTCTTTTAGACTCTGGAAGAGGAAGTTTTCCCTAAGAGTAGCAAAAGAATAATGGCGGAGAATGACAATCAGTCATATATATTTCTTCTTTAAAAACTACTAACTTTGATATAAATATGGTCTGTAAAGGGACTTTTGTTTTTACAAGACACAAAACTTGGCAGACTGAATGTCATGGTCTAATCAGAGATTTCTGGTGACTAATTATGAGGAAAACTGCATATTGGCTAGTCAAGTATTCAAAAGGAGTAGCAGTTATCTTTTTCATAAAGGCAAGCAACAAATATTTTTTCAGCCAAATCAGAACACTCTGGGTAATAACTTTTAGACCCTTGCAAGCACAGCAGAAATTGCACACACAATTAACTTTAAGTAAAAAATAAAGTGCACAAAGTATAGAATGTGTTCAAAGATACTTATTTTTCAAAAGAAAAAAAGGCGAGTGAAGATTTAGTTTGATAAGCAAACTAGAATATTTTTAGTAAAATACAATTCAAATACTTGCTAACTACTGCAAAACACAATTGGATTCAATTTTAGGAAGGAACTGACCTTTTCCTACTATTTAATTACTGCAATGCAGTTGAAGCTGCAAATAAGTTTTTGACTAATTAATGCACTGTTTAAACATATTTGTTTAAAAATTACATACAGAGTGCCTTGCTTGATTTTAAAAACATTTTGAAATGTCTGGAACACATCAAACTGTTGAGTTTTTGGTTAAATAAAAAAAGCCAACCCTCATCAACTATAGTAAAGGCTCAGGGCCAAGTAAGCATAAAGCACGTTGCACAGAAGAATATGGTAAGAAAGATAAAAAATATAGCTTCAAATACACTCTCTAGACTTCATGGAGAGCTAAATATAGAGAGTGTACTTAAAAAGTTCCACTAGTTTGACAGATTCTACTTCTTCCAAAGATATTCCATATCTTTAAAATGGAGACTTTGGTTACAAAGCTATAGCACTTTAAAATCAGTAGAACATTTCATGAGTGACCATGAATTTCATGCTGCAAAAAAATAAATTTAATGTCTGTATTTGGCAGTAAAGTATGAAAATTTTAAGAAAATCTCTTATTTTTTATTGTAGATGGACATAAGACTTTTAGAACTGACTCTAGACATTTGCTATGCTGCTCATGTGGAATACAATAAATGTGGCACTTTGCCCACAAGAAGCCCCTATTGTAAATTTCCCCATAAAATGAATCATAAGATCCAAAAATAGTCACCATGTTTAGCATTGTTTCCTCGAAGTATGATTTCAGTTTAAGCAATTTTGCTTTCAGTTTAAACAATTAAGCAATACACTGCACTTCCAAATATCTTGGAGCAAAGCACATTGTCATGAATGGAGTGAAAATCCACAGATAAGCAATTGAAAAGACTCTTTTTCCTTTATCCAAACAGCTAAAACTTATTCAGGTCCTCTCTAATCTTGATTAAATATAATCCTTTGCTCTAGCTTTCCTGACACCTGTGTTGCACCTTTCCAAAGCATACAAAATGCATCAGCAAAGATAATTGTTGTCTAGTATCTAAGCACATTACATTCTCCACTGCTGCCCAGCCCCATCATATCAAGTTCAGCATTCTTGTATTTGCCTTCAAGGTCCTATATAAAACCACTCTGCCTACTTATCTGATTTAGTCACTTATTGTGGACAGTTGTTCACTGACAGTGGCAAATTCGCTGCCATCAAATTAGATTTCCAATCAACTGAGCAGGCCTTCACAAACCTGCTCAGTTGATCGGGAAAGGCATCAAGTAACTCCAGTTCCTCAGCTAGAGTAGCACGGAACTGTGAGGACGCTGAAGACACTGTGGTAAGTAGGCATTAGGCAGTCAAAGGGAGATACGCAAGTTATTTTAAGTAATCTGTGTATCTTACTTCAACTGTCATTGAAATACTCACATAGTATAGACCAGGGCTCTGTCATGCATGCTCTCCTTGCTCTAAGAATGATTTCAGAAGGACACCCTGTTAGTCAAGTTCTCCTATAACTTCTAATGCTTTTTTTTCCATTTCCAAGAAAAATCTTACTTGAACCAATACTCCAGTCCACTATAGTCATCTCATTCAAATCCTTCTTTAAGGCCAACATTTATTTAGAGGACAAGATGTGAGTGTATTAAGAGAGTTTTGTGTTCTTTTTTAAAAGTATTTTAAAAAACTTACAAAAATAGAAGTTCAAACACTCCATGCACATGCCTTGCTGGTTAACAACTCAGTCTTGTTGCTGTTTTTCTTATCTTGCCTTTCCCTCCCAACTGTTTTATTGACCGTTTCTTGCAGAGACACAAGTATTTCTAGACAGTGATTAAGTCTATGTGGAGCCTCCCATTTTTGGGCATTCAGTAAAATAATTCTGAGGAAGGCTATTCATGGGAACTTTCAGGAGCCCCTTGTTAATGAAGCTGGCCTTTGGGCTCCATGAAAGAGAATCTTCTTTCTTTCTTGTGCATGTGTGTGCACGCAAGAGAGATCCCGAGATAGAGAGAGAAGTTAGTTCTGAAACTGATACAAATCAACATATACTCAGCTGTACATTCCTAGGGTTGAAAGGAAAGAGCAGCTGGGTTCTGCTTCTGCAGCAGAAATCTTACATGGGAGGTTGATCTTGTATCTCCTTCCTCCTCTGACCCGCTCCACACACACTTCGTAGACATTATAGCAGTGGTTTTCAAACTTTTTTCTCAACACCCAGTTGAAAAAAAAAAAACAATTTATGACCATTACCCAACAATTACATCTCTGAGCAATGCATTCCAGTCTTTTGGTGATGGCAGCAGGGAGCGCCATGACCCAGTCCCTCAGAGTCTGTGACCCAGTACCGGGTCCCAACCCTAAGTTTGAAAACCACTGTATGACAGGACTCAGTAAAATTTGGGCTTAGACTTAAACAATACATTAATTACTTACAAAAACTAAATTCAGTGCACGTCAAAATTACAAAATCAAGCACTCAAATGTAGGGAAATGCCAAAATTTCAAGATATGCACTTGGAAAGTTAAGACTTTTATTGGTAAACACTGGTAGAGGTTGATGTCAATGTACACATACAAACCAGCAAAAATATTCCATCAATAATAAAGATTTACAGATAGGCAAAGTAAGAAAAATACTGCTGGAGGATTTATTACTTTGATTTAAGCATATTGCTCTATATATTTTCACACATGATATTGAAAGTTTGCATTTTAAGGATTATAAAGTTTTAATTTTTTTTTAACCTCAACATCTATTGTCCTTTAAATAATTATGGCCTGAGCCTTCCGTAATCTCCTCAATTTTGAAAATTTAAAATCAATTAAAAAAATTGGAAAAACTTCTTTAAAACAAACATCAATTTTATCTCTTGAAATCACAAAATAAATAATCAGAATTCTGTCAGTATTATTTTGATGCAGTCTTTAATTAGATGGTCATATAGTATTTTGCATTAATCCTTTTTTAATGTTGTGTTTTTAATGTAATTTCTTCATTGTCTGTTTCAAAGCAAAAAATAAAAAAACCCATAAATTCCATCTTGTGGAACCAATGGATTCTCACATTTATCCATTGTACTTTTGCCACTTGAGCTAACACTCTAACTGATACCAGTAGTAGGCTATCTTTTTTGCGGCCTGCCACTGGAGAAGGAGGAAACACACTTTTTGCCAGTAGGTATCACAGCTATTTGAAGCTACAGAAGGGTAAAATTCAGGAGACCTGGGTTATGAGGGGAATACTAGTTATGGACACCTCTGCACCTTGTTCCCCACAAGCCTCATCTCTTTGGCCCCTCCAGCCTATCTTAGTCCCAGTTTCTTTATCCCTTTTCCTGTCCCTGCCTCACCAGCCCTAAATTGCTTGTGCCTCAATTTGTTCACCACAAGAACAAGACTAATAGTATTTTCCAACCTAACAAAGGCATCCCAATACCTAATTTATTACTAAAGTAATTTCAGATCCTTTGACACAAGGCACTACATATAGTGCTAAGTACTATTATCTAATAAGACTTTATATCCAGCATGAGGAATTGACTCTGCTTCCTTTAGAAGTGAAGATTTCACAGTTCTTGTTTGTGGAGCAGGCTTTCCATTGTACTTAGAAGGACTATCAGATGAGGGTAGATGGCTCTCACAGTGCTCTCAATAGACCACAAGTGTTGTGATGAGATATAGGCTAAAACACTGCAAGTCTCTTTCTCTGTTCCCTTCTAAGTCAAGATCCCCATTTCTGGGAGAAATCATAAGACTACACTGCAAATTTAAAACAAAATGGGTATTTGTTCTTACATGGTGATCTTTCTTCTCCTAGAGCTTATCGACACAGACATTCAGAAACATTAATCCTAATCAGTTTAAGGAGAGAATTTAAAGCACATTAGTAAAACTGTGTTAAACCCCTAGATGGACACTCTCAGTCACAACTGAAGCGCCTTGCCTTAATTTGTTTTAGTTTAATTCACCTACTGAACTGATCAGGACAGGCTCTTTGTATGCATAGTCTTTCAACATCTGCAATATCTTTCCAAAGACTTCAAATCAATGAATTTTCCTGACACTACTGCCCTTAATCATGACTATGAGTTGGATCATTATCATAAAGAACCCTAATATTAACCAGCAGAAATAACCAAATGAACCCCAAGAACCTCCGCACTTGTTCGTTCTTGTTGGATTAGGCAGGCTTTTAGGGCCTGGACTTTGTCCACTAAGGGAGAGACCAAGTGACTCCCAAAAGTATACCCCAGATAACTTGTCTCTCTGGGTATGACTACACTGAAAAGTTTTTTTGAAATAAAGATGTTTATTTAAAAAAAAAAATTCATGCCCATGCAGACATTTAGTTATTTCGAAATAAGCACTTGGGTATTTTGAAATGACAAAGCACTATTTCAAAATAACTAAAACTACTTTTTTTTTTTAGAAAGTGACATTCTTTCAAAATAGTTATTTTGAAAAAAAAAAAGCCATTACAAGCCACAGAATTGGCTTTTTTTGAAATAATGAGAAGGGCTTCCCCAGCAGGGCCGTGCTCCAGCAGGGGAGCAATACCCACAACAGGGCTACCTTTTGAGCCAGGGGAGAGATTCCCCGCAGTGGGGTTCCCTTCCCCTTGGGTGCAGAGATTCCCTGCAGTGGGGCTCTGTTCACCACCTGGGAGATATCCCCCCTGCCAGGGCTCATTTCCCTCCTGGGGGCAGGGAACCCCTGGTGGGGCTGCTTCCTCCCCTCAAAGCATGCTGATCTGCCCCCCAGTCTCTCTGTTCAGGCTGGGGGTGGGGGCTAGGAATAGGCTAAGAACCAGATCAGGCTCTGAGCTGCTTGCAATTCCCTGCAAGCAGCTCAGAACCTGGTCAATTTCACTCAGTTTCACGGGGAGCCGCAGCAGCTCGAAGGCCAGTCTGGGTCCTGGTCCATTTCTAGACCCCACAGCCTCAACAGAGGGGCTGCAGGGTGGGATGCAGATAGGCATGCCTTGGTGGGGGAAGCAGCATTGCCAGGGGTTCCCTGCCACTGGCAGGGAAATGAGCCCACAGCGGGTTCCCTGTCCCCAGCAGGGAAGGCAGCCCCATCAGGGAATCCCTCCCCCAGTGGGGAAACTATTCTGCCAGGAGGATCCAGTTCGAGTTATAGTCTCTAATGTGGACTCCCTAACTCAAGATACCAGTGCCTACTTTATTTCAAAATAGGAGTCTTGTAAAGACTCACTATTTTGAAATAATTATTTTGATTTAATATTGGCATAGTTATTCCAAAATAATTATTTTGAAATAACTTTGCCAGTGTAGAGATAGCCCTTCTATCTAGTTTTGCTGATCTCTTTCACAGGTGTGACAAGGTGGTACCACATGAGCTTATTAAACCTGTTGCCCAGTATGAGGTCGGTATACCTAATCACAAGGACAGACTGGCTAACATAGACATTAGTGGAAGAAAAACTATCAGGTGAATATATATTTCAGTTTCTCCTGTATAACTAGGTATTACATTCCAAAACTGGGATTTAACAACAGAGAAATCCAAAGGCTAAGTTAATAGAATCACAGAATCATAGGTTTGAAAGGAACCTCATGAGGTCATCTACTCCAACCCCCTGCCAAAAAAAGCAAGACCACTCCCACTAAATTATTACAGCTAGAGTTTTATCCAGCTGGGCCTTAAACACCTCCAAAGACAGAGATTCCACCACCTCCCTAGGTAGCCCATTCCAATGCTTTCCAACCCTCCTAGTAAGAAAGTTTCTCCTAATATCCAGCCTCGACCTCCCCAGCTGCAATTTGAAACCATTGCTCCTTGTTCTATCCTCTGTTACTACTGAGAACATCCGAGCTCCCTCCTCCTTGGAGCATCCCTTCCGGTAGCTGAAAGTTGCTATCAAATCCCCCCTCAGTCTTCTCTTCTGCAGGCTAAGTAAGCCTAGTTCCCTCGGTCTTTCTTCATAGGGCTTGTGCTCCAGCCCCTTGATCATTTTTGTTGCCCTCCACTGGACTCTTTCTAATCTGTCTACATCCTTTTTGTAGCGGGGAGCCCAAAACTGAACACAGTATTTCAGATGTGGCCTCACCAGTGTCGAATAGAGGGGAATGATCACATCCCTCGATCTGCTGGCAATGCTTCTTCTGATGCAGCCCAGTATGCCATTGGCCTTTTTTGACAGCAAGAGCACACTGCTGACTCATATCTAGTACTTTGGGATTTTTGGATGAAAGATGGCATGCAAATGTTGAGTACTGTTATCAATATATACATTTTTAAAAGATCACCTGCTACCCTTTAAAGCTGAAGAAATGTTAAGTTAAAATTAAAAAACACAAAATGAGATCACTCTGTCATAAAATTGACAATTATTTGTTTCCAAAATGAAATAAAATACAGACTGATCATTATATTGGTTTTTCAGCTTTGTATTTTAGATTTCATAACCTTTTGTGAGTGATTTAGGTCACATAGGTTACTTCAGGCTCCTTATAGTCTTATTGTAATTAAAATATAGAATCACAAGAATGTAAGGCTGGAAGGGACCTCAAGATGCCATGTAATCCAGAGCTGAGCGCTATATGTGGACCAAAATCTGAACTCACACAATATTTGATAGA
Organism: Podocnemis expansa; assembly: GCA_007922195.1. Classification (NCBI taxonomy): domain Eukaryota; kingdom Metazoa; phylum Chordata; order Testudines; family Podocnemididae; genus Podocnemis; species Podocnemis expansa. The sequence continues at coordinate 35,000,034 of ML681982.1, forward strand.
GAGGAAAAGTTACCCCAGAGAATATCTTTACTACATGGTTTATACTTCTAGCGCAGTGTTGCCAACTCACACTATTTTATTGTGTCATAATATTCACTGCAGTTCTTAAAGTGCCAGTTTGTCTTGTAGTCATGTGACTATATGAGGCTCTCAACTTACATTTAAAAATTAATAAGTTTCTATCCATCACTACAGAGAAAAGCTGGAAAACACAAATCCTAAGGACTCAAAACCCAGAAGAGAAGTAAAGACCCCAGGATTTGCTTTTATAGGTCTCATGATTTTGAGGGGGCCTGACTCAGACTCAGACTGTGATAAAGAAAACTGATTTTTTTCCCCATCAAAGCTCATGCAATAAATTCGTTAGTCTTTAAGAGCGACAGGACTCCTTGTTTGTAAACATGAACATGACTCAGTTATTTGTTCAATGTAGTAAGAGGAAGTTCTCTAACAGTTTGCTACTAAGTAAGATAAAGCAGCAGTTTTAACTTCACCCTCTGATGAATAACCTGCCTGCAGAAAAATCAGGCATAGTGAAGTTATGCACTGTCCCATCTCCAGTTCATTTCTTGCCTTCCTTCCCTCTTTGTCAAATTCCAAAGGGATAGCCATGTTAGTCTAGTCCAGCAAAAAAAAACAAGGAGTCATGTGGCACTTTAAGACTAACAGATTTATTTTTCGCATTTTTTCATGCTAAAAATAAATCTGTTAGTCTTAAAGTGCCACACGACTCCTTGGGGTTTTTTTTAACCTCTTTGTGCCAAGCAGCAGTAAAAGAAATAGCAACAGGACCTGGAGGAGCAGGCATAGGGGACAGTAAAGCATATTGTTCTACATAATCTCTGTAGAAATGAGAAATGCATGTAATGTAGTGAATCAAAGAATCTAGACATAGCTCCGCAACATATAGTCATCCACCTAATCTAGGGCTCAGCAGTCTTTGCCAGCCCCCCTGTGCCAATCCCTCCTCCCTGACTCTCAACCAGTGCCAGCAGCCCCCTCCACTTGAAAAAAGCAGCTGCCACCTTAAAATTTGGCAGCAGTCAGAGACGTGCAGGTGCCTCCTCCTGGCAACACGAGAGCCCCAAGTACACCATGGAAAAAAGCCAGCTGCAGCGGCTCCTCCCCTCCACTGAAAAGATCCATCCCCAGGTGCTCCACCAAAAGTTGCCATTAAGGCTGGCTATTTTTCTGCAGCATGCTTGGGGACCCTCATCCAAGGTGCTGCCAAAAGGAGCCACCCAGAGGGACTTTGGACTGCAAAAGCAACAATTCTGGTGGTGCTGCAGAGAATACTCCATGATGATCCAAATGGGCTTGCATGATGCTCTTGGCACATGTGTGGGGGTTGCCCACCCCTGACCTAATCTATGATGTAAGGTGATAAACATACTATTCCCACCCAATTATTGCTCTGATTAGTAAAATAAATAGGAAGCATACTTAAAGCTCACATCTGCATCTGCCAATGAATGAATTAAGTTTTCTAACTGATCTCATCTCTCAAGTATATTAGAAAACTTTCATTAGAAACATTAATTATAAACTTAGGTTATATGAATCACAGTTTAAGGTTTTTCTTGACATAAAAGTAAAAAATTCAGCTGGAAAAAATTGGGATTGTTCTGATTGCATCAAATCTGAAATTGTTGCTAACACTACGAGGTCATCACATCCCGAAGGCATAAAGAAATGACCATTTAAAACTAAAAATATGATGGTAATAACAAGGAGTTTACACTGGCTTTTATATACTAGTAAAATACACTACTGCTGTGCTAATTCATGTATAACTTACAGGGCATATTGAAATGTCATGAACTTTGACACTAAGAATTTTTTCCAGTATACCCGTTTCTATTTTACCTTTTTTGCAGTACATGTATTTCCAGTAACCTTAATATATTATTCTTTTAAATCCAAAATACAAAGTACAAGATTAAAATAAAAAAGATTAGAAATTATATGATATTTACCACACTATTGTAATATATACCACATATGTATTGTAACTTATTTAAATAAATAGAAAAACTACTGGATTAGTATCTTGTAATTGCATTTTATACTTTTCTTCACAAAGCAAATATGCTCAGTTCTGAAATGCAGCCAAATTTTTACTACCTTATTCAGACAATACTGTCTGACTACAGTGGGTGCTTTGGCCGAGTTAAGAAATGCAAGATGTATCTCTAATGCCAAATACGTTAAATACTACTAAACACACTCTTACAATCTGAGACACCATAAACCATTTTTAAAATCTTTTGAAAAAGATTTAAATTTGCCAAGGTGAGTAAAGGCTGAAAATACTTATTAATTACTTTAAGGAAAAGCCTTTCAGAACACTGATGTAAAAAAAAAAAAGTTTGAAACCAAATTCTAATTCGAGGTTCCACAAACAGTCTTAACTCTAATGTGTATATTCTCCCACTACTTCAAACTCTATAAATTACCGAGATGTGGGAGTATGAGTTGTATAAGGATACCTATCACTGTTTTGGAATCTTATGTGTACATTCTTCCAAGAGGGGAGGAGGTTACTTAAGTTTTAGTGTACAGTAGCTAAAACAGAGTCAGAAAGTCAACAAGGGAGGTATACTGGAGAACTACAGGCACACTACATGAAAGATTAAAGCCCAGATTCCGCAAGACACAAGCATATGCTTACATCACACTGACTTCAATGTGAATGGAGTATGTGTTATGTACTCTGCTAACTCAGAGCTTAGATGAAGAAGAATGGGCTCAGAAACACGATATAGGTAGCTCTAAATGCAAACATGTACGCAGCTGAAACAAGTATTGTTACAAAGTCAGAGACAAGGTGTGTGGAACTATAAAATATTTAGATTTATTTTTTAAGTACCTACAGAATCTAAAAAAGGTTAAAAGAAACAAGGAGTTCTGTGGCACTTAAAGACTAACAAATTTATTTATTGCACGAGCTTTAAAGCATCTGACGAGTGGAACTTTCTCCAAAGAAAGCTCATGTAATAAATACCTTTGTTAGTCTTTAAGTGCCACAGGACTTCTTTGTTTTACTGAACCAGATTAACACAGCTGCCCCTTTGGAACTTTTTTTAAAGAAGTAACTGATATACAGTTACATCCTTACTCTTATCTTAATTACTGTTGTCTAAGAATTTCCTTGTTTAGATATACTATAATTATTAAAGGATATCTGCCATCCTGGCTCTGCAGAAATATTAAAAAATATGCAGAAATTTTCAAGATCTGGGGAGATGAGGTGTTCTAACTGGTTTATTTTTGTCTCTCCTTTTTGAGACCTATGCCAAAAATTTCAACAAAACAATGGCAATATGCACCCCAAAACATTTCAGGCAAGACAGACATTTATTTTAAGAAAGATGAGTGGATCATGAACAAAATTAGTTTTATAGTGAAAAGCAAGTTAAAGCCTTAGCTATGAAATTGCTATCATGGCTCCAGAACACATTCAGTGAGCAAGAATCTGGTCTTTATTACACTGGCACAATTCAGAATCCTGGAGTGAAACACTGGAGCAACAGAGACCAGAATAGGACCCACCGTGCTGTAACTCAATTCTTTGGTATGCTTTACAGCACACCTCCCATAGTCCAGGGGTGAAATACTGAAAACAACCCTCAAGAACATAGAGGTAAAATCGTGGCCCCACTGAATCAAGGAGGGTTTTGCCACTAATTTCAATGAGGCACAGATGTCACCTCTCCAATTTCATTAAAACAACAGGTTTTCTATGATACAATCTTCAAATTCAGAGAGGAATCATGGAATAATAAAAATTAAAGTCTATTTCCACTGCACTGTACTAGTAACAAACCTCAGACTGCTACAACTAGTATAGCCTCATGTCCAAGGATCCATATGCACTCATCAGAAAGGGGAAAAGGTTAGAACAAACCAAAACCAACAATGTTGTTCCTCCAAGAAAGTGTAATACTGTGCTTTGATGACACTAATTAATCTAGTGGTTTGTGATATCATCAGTCCAATTTCTGTTTTAACTTTACTTGCTCTCAGATCTAATTAGGACTCCATCCTGCTGCCTTCCTGATGTGTAATTCCAGAGACATCAATGGGAAACTTAGTGTTCAGTTTGTATGAGTCAGACTTCTTTTACCTGATTAAATAACTGTATATATTAAACTTATTTTTATAATATAAACTTGATAATGGACTAATATTCTACCACATGGAGATACTCCCTAGGAAATGCAATCTATCTATAGCTCAAATGACACTAAATAATACCTCTTAGCAAGTTACAACAGAAAGAAATAAATTTTTAAAAGCCACAGATGCTTTTGGTTAAAGAAGCTTGTTAGTTATTAAACGTCAGTATTACAAAGTCTATAATACAAAGGCAAAGAAGAATTATTCAGAAATATCAATTAAAACTTTTTAGACTTTAGGAGAAAAATTTTGTGTTCATGTGTTTTGCCATTTGAAAAATATTTTCTTATGCAAATAAGTCTCCAGCTGTAACAAGTTACAAAATTTAGAGGTAGCTGCAGTACATCACAGTGACTGTAATCAAAATAAGTTCCTAGGAAGCAAAGCTGAGTGAAATCTCTGTAACTAGTTTTTCCATCAATTATATAATAAAAAAATCAAACCAAGAAATCAAACCAAGAGAGAAAATCCCTCTCTCCCCTGCAGTATTGGAACACTTCGCAAATATTAATCAATTTATGATCAAAATATGACTGTGAAGTTGGAAAGTACTACCTATTGCAAGGCTGGGAACTGAGACCATGTCTACACTGACAATGGCAAATTCACCACCATCAAATCAATCTTTCTAGATCAACTCAGTGGTCAGTTAAGACCTGCTAAGCTGATCTGGAAACTGACCTAATAAAACCACTCATTCAAATGGCACAGCATGGCTTTGACGGGAATGCACTTCCCAATTGGTGCAGTGCAGTGAAGACATCATGCTGAAAGGGAGTTAGGAAGTTGATGGGAGTTACACAACTAAGCTACTCTGCGTACCTTGCGTAATTCCCATCAACAATCACTGAATTTCCTGCCAGTGTAGATCTAGCCTGAGACTGAAAGATTTAATGATTTACCCAAGATCATACAATGGAAATCACTCACATGGAAAGTCTTTTACAAAGCTAAATATTAAACCCAAATGGCCTAAGTTTCAGTCCAGTCCTTTAGCCTTAAAATTATCTGTTTTTTGCAGGAGACATCCCTGGAGGATCTTATATGTGTCAACAGCGGTGGCAGCCATGATGGCCACCCCGCCCCACACGTAGCCCCCCTGGATTATGCTGCTCTCAGGGAGGAATGTTAAGTATCGATCTCCCTGATGAGCCTCATCTCCAGGCCATCCAGCTCAAGGGGAAGAATATTAAGTATCAGTCTCCCCTGATGGCCCTCACTCTCCTGTGTGAGTTTCTTCCTCCCTAGCTTTGTGTCAACAAGAAGGGGGGTGAGTTCCTATCTCCCCTGAACAATTTCTCAGCACCCTCGTCACCACAAAGGAGGGGTCATTGTCTGGAGTCTCAGTTCCATCATTGGTCCTGACCAGAATCCCACTCCCAATTGGCTGTTTTTACTCTGGCTGTGCAAAATTCTATTTAAACCCCCTGTCTCAGCTAGCTTGGTGTTTTCCCACCCTCGAATGCTAAAGGGCACGCTGCAACCCGGTTGGACTGATCCCCTGACTGAGACAGGGAGCACCCACCCCCAAGACCTTTTTTTGGGGTGTACACGAATTGCTGGCCAAACAATTAAGTACTGGGATGTTGCAGCTGGTCTGCCTCCTCACTTTGGGTTCCACTACGGTGCTAGGACAGGTATTATAAATCAATACAAGCCTCCTACTTCTCTTAATTCTTCTCCTTGCTACTATTCATGTATAGTCTGTTATTGTAGCTTCCTTATTTGAGTTTTGTATAGTTTGTGTAGCTGTTTATTATTCCCCCTGTATCCTGCATATTCCTTTCATGATATAGATGTTCATTGCCTAGCATAGATTATTTTGTGAGACCCCTTTATAATTTTTTGCACTTTGCTTTGGAGTTAAATATCTTGAGTAATTTTGTATTGGCTGTAATTTTTGCCACCTAACTCTCTACCCTTTTTCCTGATCATTTATGAATATGTTGAAGAGTATTGGTCCCCGTACTGAACCCTGGGGGACACTATTATTTATCTCTCACCATTTTGAAAACTGGCCATTTATTCCTACCTTTTGTTTCCTATCTTTTAACTGGTTACTGATTCATGGGAGGACCTTCTCTCTTTTCCCATGACTGCTTACTTTGCTTATGAGCCTTTGATGAGAGACTTTGTCAAAACAACTAAAACTATAGTATATTGACAGATCACTGTTGTCCACATATTTACTGAGTCCCTCAAATAATTCTAGTAGATTGGTGAGGCATGATTTCCCTTTACAGGAACCATGTTGAATCCTCCCCAACAAACCATGTTCATCTGTGCCAAATAATTCTGTTCTTTGCTATAGTCTCCACCAATTTGCTTGGAACTAAAGTCAGGCTTACCAGCATTTAAATCACTAGGATCACTTCTGGAGCCTGTTTAAAAATTGGTGTCACACTATCTATCCTTCATTCTTCTGGTACAGAAGGTGATTTACCAAAATGAGTAGTTTTGTAATTTCATATCTGAGTTTCTTCAGACCACTTGGATGAATGCCATCTGATCCTGGTGACATATTACTGTTTAATTTATCTATTTGTTTCAAAACCTCCTCTAATGAGACCACAATCTGGGACAGTTCCTCAGATTTGTCACTTAAAAAGAATGCCTCAGGAGTCGGAATCTCTCAAACATCCTCTTCAGTGAAGACTGATGTGAAGAATTCATTTAGTTTCTCCTCAACGACCTTATCTTTCCTATGTTCTTACCTCCTACGGGTCTGCTCATTCACATCTCAACTCCACAATACTTCACATAGTTTGTGTTCTGTTGGCTGTTCAGAATGCAATATTTACAACAGAAGAGACCAAACATATCTGGTTATACAAGAAAATAAACCCAGGAAAACCCTAATCTGAATTATCATCTAAATCTTCTAGTGGGGAGGTGTGGCCAGATGGTACTAAATTACCAACTGGTTTTAAACTGACAATATATGATCATTTTTTACTATAAAAAAGGAACACAACATACATTTTTCAAAAGCAGTAAAAATGGCTGTTATCAACTCTAAAATAATCAAAAGTAATGCTTGATATTTCCAGATACAGACCTTTCTCATTGATACATGCTTCTATGACCTCCGGTAATCTCCTACTGTGGCAGTTTTTGAAAAACATACCTACTGCATAATTATCTGAGGACTTCTTTTCCATATAGGCTCTCATACTGTGTCCAGCACTTTGGTATCTGAATATTTTCTAGGAGCCTCTTTTGTAGTGTAACTAGTATTGGAAATGTGATTGTTCCTCTTTTTTTTGTTCCTTCCTTTCCCCATAGGAAATGTTACATAAGGATTTTTAATTTCAGTTTATGTATGTGCTAATATGAGTGTTGTTACAAAGCTTGTCTGATTGACTGTTATCTGGTAAGCAGGCCACAAGAGTCTATTTCTAGTATATCAAGACTTAACATTTTTTGAACCATAAAGATCTGCTTGATGATTTATTTCTGTCAACTCATGACACACAAGGCTGAATTTGATGACTGTCCCATAGAACACAAACAACAGAACAGAAGGTTAGACATTCTGTACTAAGGGCATGGCTATACTGTAGTTAAAAACTTGTGACTGCTCACACCAGCTGACACAGGTTGACAAAGCTTGGGCTAATAGGCTGTTTAATTGCAGTATAGATGTTTGGACTTGGTTGGAGACCAGACTCTATGACCCTGTGATGCGAGAAGGTCCCAAAGTTGGGGCTACAGTCCAAGCCCAAACATCTACACTGAAATTACACAGACCCTTATTCAGGCCAGTCGTGGGTATCTAACTGCTATGTAGACATATTCAGTGGGTCTACAATTCTGGCGCAGCTCCTCTTCTCACAATACAAAAAAGTCCATCAACCACACCTTGTTAGATTCAAAGAGGTAGCCATATGAGTCTAGCTCAGCAAAACAAGCAAGAAGTCCTCTGCCATGTAAAAGACTAACAAATTTATTTATGCATGAGCTTTTGTGGGAGAAAATCCCACTTCATCAGACACTTTGAAGATGGGGGATCTTACAGAATGGAAGGAAAATAAATGCAGGGAAGTGTAAGTCATGGGATCAGGTCATGCTGAAACAGCAAATCAAAGCAGTTGTTAAGATTCAACACTGGGAAAGAGCCCCAAGACTTCAAAGAGAAACAGCAGAATTGGAACTGTTATGCAGATTCAACTGTATGAAAGCAGGATTAAATCATGGCTATGGATTGTTTTCCCATTACAACAGGTGATTTGACCTCATTTTCCTCTATGTGCTGTTTCCTAGCATGTGAATCTTCACAAATGCTTTGATTGGCTGTTTCAGCATGACCCGATCCCATGACTTACACTTCCTTGCTTTTATTTTCCTCCCATTCTGTAAATTCCCCCATCTTCAAACCATCAGATGAACTGGGACTTTCTCCCATGAAAGCTCATGCATTAAATAAATTTGTTAGTCTTTAAATGCCACAGGACTCCTTGCTTATCTTGTTAGGTGAGACACAAACCTTTTTCTTTCATTTTAGTTTGCTTTGTACCATTAATTTTTGTACTTGGTAGAATGGGAATTCTATGGCTCTTTGAATTTCATCATATTAGCTTACTGTTGTACAATACTCAGCTATAACTCAGTTGAAGTTCTTCATAATGCAGGTAATGTATATCTAGATTCCTGAAACAGCACATTAAGAAAACTCCTGAACTATTTAGACATCTTTATGATATTTCCATATAAACATTTTAGTAGCAAACATTTTAAGCATACAGCATTGCAAACAATGTTTTCATAGTTGGTGTTTTAACAAATGAAAAGAACATATTAGGATTCTGAATCCAAAACAAGCCTGTAGAATGTGTGTGTTTGTAATACAAGCAAGGAGTCTTCTGGCACTTAAAGACTAACAAATTTATTTATCACATGAGTTTTCACGGGAGAAAACCCCACTTCGTGAGACACTTCTCCAATGAAGTTCCAAAGGCGCAGCCGTGTTAGTCAAGTAGAGCAAAAAAAGCAAGGAGTCTTGTGGCACTTAAAGACTAACATTAATTTATCACATGAGCTTTCATCGGAGAAAATCCCACTTCATCGGACGCTTTGCCGAAGTAGGGTTTTTCTCCCACAAACGCTCTTGTGATAAATAAATCTGTTAGTCTTTAAGTGCCACAAGACTCCTTGCTTTTTTTTTCTCCAATGAAATCTCATGAGATAAATACATTTCTTAGTCTTTACGTACCACAGGACTCCTTGCTTGTTTTGCTGAACTAGACTAACATGGCTACCTCTTTGGAATGTGTTTGTAATGTTATTTATGATTAAACTATGAAAGACTAAATTTGCACAGCAATGAAATATTGTTCAGTAGGAACATCTATTTAATTACCTTCTCTTCAGTACCAGAATTCTGCATGTACACTGTTCTGAGATCCATAAAAGACTGGAAACTACGTTTGCCTTAAAGAATTAGGAAAGATTTGTTTGCCCTTTTAAGATTTCTTATTACTTGGTAAATTCAAATGGGACTAGGAGATTACAAGCAAACAGTATTAGTTTTGTAGGCTTATTTGTATAGTCCTTATATTGACTTAAAGCTAACAAAAAAATCTCTATCTGCTGAGAAGAAAAGTTATTGCTGAAATGATCAGTTTTTAAGGTCACTCTATCTCAAGCAAAAATCACCTATCAAATGACTCATTTTTAACATAATTGATCAACCGGATTCCTGTCTATAGACACCAAGAAAAGTGTTGATCCTTTTCTGACATACTTCAGTTAAACACTCAGTAAAACAAAACAAAACAAAACAAAACAAAACAAAAAACAAAAAAAAAAAGACTTGGGTAAACTAAAACTGGACATACTGGTTTTGTTTTCCACGTTACAGCAATCAGTGTCGAATGGGCATTTTACTAACTGTCATCAAACTTCAAGAAATGGTAACTACAAATGCAAGAGTTTATGTGGTGCATCTGTTGTACACCTGTAGACTTTAGAGGTGCAATGAGAGGAAATATAACCTGAGAAATCAGGCAACACACTGCATAGTACAATAATAAGATTCAGGTGCACAGCAATTTATGTTCAAAAAGTTCAAGTTTCTTTGCTGGCTTGGAAAAAATACCGCCTCCAGGGAATTCAACTGATAATTTACTATAAAATGGAAGAATGGCATTAATAAAACCACCGCCTGTGAAGGCTACATGTACCTCCTTGGGCAGAATCACTCCCGCAGTTCTCCTGGATCAGTGATTTCCCAAAATTTACAGGACGACTTTCTGACTATGGAATATTTGTTTCTTAGAATTAGCTTAAATTTGTTAATTAAATCAGTTTATAAAGTACAATAATTTTAAAAATTTGAAAATTAGCTCACCTGTAGATAATTCCAAAATTTTAGTTGAATTATTATCTAAATGTATTAATGCATGAATGCTTGATAAAGGAATATTATTACACAGCATGATTTCATCTATATTTCAGCTGTTTTCATATATTAATTTTTCATCCAATAAATTGGTCACAAAGTGTATTTTCCCTATGAATATTGACATTCATAATTCTTGTTGCATCAGTTATTTTTAAATGAATAATCAGTTGGAAAATGTGTTTTTGTAAGAACAGTCACCTACAGAAAGCTGACAAAGAAAGCAATCTTGTTCAAAAGCTCATTCGGCTTGCACACCTCATTAACAAACTCTCCGTTTGGGATCAGGAAAGAGAAGAAATGCTGGATCATGAAAGGGAGAGGTGCCCTCTAACCCAGGTTCTTTTATAGACTTAAGAAGTGCCTCTGTTCCCTGCTTTCTCTCTCTCCAAGGAGATCAGGAGACTGAAGAAATCCTGGAACAAACAGGAAGTAAGACCTGAGTAGCAAAAGGGACAAGAATTTTCTCGTACACATTCCCTTCAGCAAGACTTAACAAAGGCTAAGTCGAAGACTAAGGAGAAGTGGACAAATGCCCCTCCATGGGTCCAAAGCACAGAAGAAAGAATAGGCAGGCCAGGAAGGAGAAGAAACAACTTCCTTCATCAATCCTTTCATGAGAGTGGGACAGAATCCTTCAGCTGGCAAAACAAGAGTTTGGTAATATCAGTTTAAAAGGGACACAAACAACTCAAAACCTACTTCCATCTGAAAATACTGAACTTACTACTGTTACAAATAACTCAGATCATTATCCAAATAGAAAAGGGGGGCAGTTCTCTCTTTGCCTGCCTCTTGTTTTTTTTCTGTAGCACCCATCAGTATAGTATCCAAGGGCTTCTTCCAATTGCTTATTATTGTCCCAAAAATACATGAGATTGGTGTCAAAATCATGAGATTTGATACAAATAATACATTTTGAGTTCTTTTTATTTGCATAGAAATTTCTGAGCCTTTAGCATACACAATTGGATCTTGTTTCCAAGCTTTCTTCTACCACCATAAGGGATAGAACTTAAAAAAAAATGGAAGATAGGATTCTCAAATAATTTCTTGAACTGAGCAGCTGGGACTGAAGATGTCAAATATTGCAAGACTCACAGTAAATTCACAACAGTTGGCAGGATTGAAATCAATAACTGAAGTCAATGGATCAATACTGTTTTAAAATGTGAGGATCTCATTCTATCATTCTGTAGAAAAGTGAAATAAATCCAGAAGAATAATCCTGCAGAAAAGGACCTGGGAGTTACAGTGGATTGGAAGCTGGATATGAGTCAACAATGTGCCCTTATTCAAAAAGAATAAAATCATATAGGGCTGCTTTAGTAGGAGCACTGCCAGCAGATTGAGGCAAATGATTATTCCTTTCAGTTTGGCACTGGCGACGCCACAATTGGAGTATTGGGTCTACTTTCGGTCCCCTCACTACAGAAAGCATGTAGACAAATTAGAGAGAATTCAGTGAAAGGCAACAAAAATGATTAGGAGCCTGGAGCACATCACTTATGAGGAGAGGACAAGGGAACTAAGCTTGTTTTAGCCTGCAGAATAAAAGAATGAGGATTTGATAGAAGCCTTTAGATACCTGAAAGGTGGTTGGATTTTAGGAAAGACTTTTTCACTAAGAGGGTGGTGAAGGGCTGGAATGGGTTGCCTAGCAAGGTGCTGGAATATTCATCTTTAGATGTTTTTAAGGTGCAGCTTGACAAAGTCCTGGCTGGGATGACTTAGTTGGGGCTGGTTCTGCTTGGGGCAGTGGTTTTGACTAGATGATCTTCTGAGATCGCTTCCAACCCTAATCTTCACTGCTTCTATATGAAAGAAGTAACTGGAATTACTATGGATTTAGTCAAGGTGTGATCAGAGCATGTCTCAAAGATTCTACTACCTATGGCCAGGGATGTTTCTCGGACTGGGCTTATGGGGCTCAAGCCCCGAGTCCCCAGCGCCCGAGCCCTGGGTCCACTGCCAGTCCAGCCATGGCAGCAGCTGAAGTGGTGGCACGAAAGCCATGAGTCCCAGCACACCAACCCCCAGGTCTTTTCCCGAGCCAGTGGTGCTCCTGGCTATGGCAGAGATTTCCAAGTTCTTAAAGGAATAATTCAATCCACAGAGATTTGAAAGTTGGAAGATAAAAATTCCATATTCTAAAATGATAAATATTTCAGGAAATTTAGCACCTTCAGAATAAAATCTCTTTTTACATTTTTGTTCACATTTCAAAACTAAAAAATTAAAAATGTTAATGCAATTTGTGGGTGACTACTAAGTTGTTTTTCAGAATACAAATTCCTTCTTTGCTTTCTTCCTCTTTTTTCCTGAAGTCTCATATTCCAAACTGCACAAATCTCCTAAAATGATGTCTCTATTTCTGTAAAACTGAATTTTCTCCCTATGTAGACATACATTTTCCCATGATTTATGCTACATTTAGGGCACCAATATCCAATATTTGGATCATTTCTACAATGTTTTTTCATGAATCTAAAGCATAATTGAATTTTTCAAGGACTGACAAATTTTGCATGAGCACTTTACGGGGGAGAGGGGAATAAATAGAGCTTTAGTTGGTGCTACTCTTAAGTTGTAAAATCATCATGCAAATAATCGTAAAAAGAATTCCAAACTTCTATAACATAATGAATAAAATACTAGAAGAAATAGCACACAAAACAGAACCTTGTTCAGAACAAGATAGGGAGCTTCTATAACTTTGTTTTCTCTGCCATACAAATACACAGAAATTATTGAATAACACAACATTCACATGTATTCATCTTGTTAAAATGTGTACTCATGTCAATCTGGAAAACATCTGGAGCTGTTGTGGCATTTAATAAATAAGCACTAAATCCAAAAATTGTCTACTGCCCAGCACTGAAGAATCATAGTCTGACATGATAATACCCATCAGTTAATATAACCCATTCTTTAATCATTCTCCTTTAAGACTACTTTCTCACATTCTCCATTCTGTTGTTGTATATCATGCTAAAAAACACAACGTGTAAGATTTTTGTAAGGTGAACAACATGTATGGTTACCTTAATGTTTCAAAATGAGCTTTCTTATCACTCTTTTTGTCAGATTGGATAAAAATGTGTATTTTGATGTGTCTGCATTTTTTGTAAACTCTCAACAGCTGGGAATTGTTCAGTTGATATTACATTAGCGTCTTTCATTTACTTGCTTTGACAAATGCTGTAATTTATTGCATGTTAAGCATTCCTGGAATGTACCATCTCTTTTTGCCTATAAACATGTTATGTGAAGATTTATTATAAGATCAAACTTCTCTTGTTTACCTTCTATCGAACTTTTGCTCACCGTTTAATCTAAACCAAAAATCAGCTTTCTGGTTTACAGAACCCAGTAAAAGTATAATCAAAGATGCTAAATGGAAACACCCATGCACTTAATGGTGCCCTTCCACCCAAAGATTTACATCTAATTCTATAACCCTCAAAATGTTGATGTAATTGTCTTGGTCCTAGCCAGGAGGAGATTTAGTATACTAATACTAATAAAGAAATAAATGTAAGAAACATTAGCCAAAATCAATTTGGTAGAGTCTGTCACCTCCTACAGCACCAAATCAGAAGGATGTTCATACTGAACAACTCTACAGCAGTAAACAACAAACCTCTAACTTTCCATGTACTTATCACTGATGAATTGCCTAACTTGGTCTTCATCATAGAAACTTGATTTATTGACCTTGCGGGTCCAGTATTTGCTGTATTTGTCTGCCAGCCTAGTGTATATACCACAGATTCCAGGCCCAGAGAAAACACATCTGCAGACAAAATAGACATTCTGTTCTTTCCAGGGCTCAAATGAAGGTAAAGCTTAATTTAAAAAAAAAATCCTTTGAGTGCATCTTCTTAATTTGTGAAATTCAGGCACAAGTCTATTCTAGGAATCGTTAATCTACAAACCTCCAGATGCTAAAAGATTCCCAGTTGTGGTAACAGAAATGCAGTCGTAAATAGTTATTAAATTCACAAGGCTTAGAAGATTTCAATGCCCATGGAAACTATGCCTCAGACACAATAGCACTAAGCTTCCCATCTGAACTCTACATCTAAGATTGGCCCTGTGTAGTCTCCAGACCCACTGCCTGTACTCTAGCCCAGATCCTTAGACTGGATGCAGATACAGGAAATTCTTCCTGGTCAGATAACTTTCTCCTCCAGGTGAAAATAACTATTCTTCCCATTACAAGGCATAAAGAAACAGCCACCATGAACCAAGTATTGCCAGATTCAAAAAACACACATAAAAACTCATCCAATTTTGCCAACAAGTGAAAGAAATAGAAAGCACTACCAGTAGAGAACAAAACATTAGCATCAATGAGAAACAAGTGGTTTGTTACAGGCTAAGACATAAGGAACATCTTTGAATCAGGCAACATGTTCCTACTACTTCTTAATTCTGTGCCTCAGAAGCAAAGTCACACCCACACAACATTTCTTTTCTGTAAATTCACAATGGTTAAACAGTCCCTCTGCCCTGTCTTAATTTTGTTGACATTACCTGTATATGAAATGATTATGGCTATACATGAACTGTCATGATGGGCGTTAGGAGCGAAATTCAGACCTGGAGTAAGAAGATACCACTTCACTGACCGTAATGAAGCTTTGTCCACTAAAACTAGGTCTCATTATGTAAGACTGATGTCCAACATGGCACACCTCAAGTTCTCCTACCAGAGCTGATGATGAAGAGCTGTTCTCCTGGCATGGAGACTGCCAATAGTTACTGCATATGGTTGATATCTATTTTTACATGACAAGCACTAAAGACTGAGTCTTCAGTGATTATGCACCAAACAAGCCTATTTTTTCCTGCCAAAATTGGTGATGAAAATGGCTGTCTCACTGCTGAGGGTGAGATTCAACTGAATTCAAATTCTACTTGCTACAATCTGATCTTGGTCAGGATACTGAAACACAATAGGCTTGGGTGGGAATTTATGGGCTTTTTGGTTTAACTCGGTTTCTAAAATGGCATGCTTTTTTTCAACTGAGGACCTAAAGTAGTTACATGAGCTATGTCCCATTGTATATATAGGGAATCTGGCAAATACCAGATTAAGGTATGTATAGTGCATTAGAGTGCATTTTTAACTGCTCCCTGGGGAAAAAAAGTCTTACATATGTTTACTATATTTATGTGCACTTCTAAAAAAATAAATTATTAAGCTATATTGTATGTAAGGTATACATTTCTTTTTAAAAAATAGATATATTCTGAATAAAAAGAAAGCTACAACACATTTTTTTTAAAAAATTATGATCATCCCTTTTTAGTTTATTGTTCGTAATTCAAATGTAATGGAAACACAATAAGAAAATGTTAAAGTTCCATAAGAGTAAGAAAAACTGGTTTGAAGAATTGCTAAAATGAAAATATTAAAAAGAAAGAATGTTATAACTTTTTTATATTGTTTTGTTAATGACAGGCAAATTTCAGACTGCTTATCATAGAAATTTTAAATGTTTTTTGCATTAGTTACATATTCATCTACAGATGATATGCTCACTCAACAATGCATGTTTACACAACACTGACTTTACAAGACTATATATAAAAAATAGGTTTTTACATTTATTTACTTACCAACAGTATCACATGGTTCATCTTTATGTACGCAGAAATCCTTCCTATAATTGGGTGAGGGAAAAAAGACAAATTTTAAGCAAGCCATGCTGTTAAATCAGTATTGACTGTGTGACTCATATGCACATATTTTGTATGGCTCAGTGTATAATTGCAAGACTCCATTATCTCAACAAGGAGCATATTGAAGCAATCACTGGGATTATTTAGAACACTTTAATATTAGTTCATCCACAGAAGAGATTTAGGGTTAATCAGATGACAAAAATGATTCTCACATTTAAATTACATGGATCATAACTCTTGGTTGTTTCCCAGTTCTCTGATCTTTTAAAAAGTATACTTCTAGCCAGTGGAGCCAGTTTTCCCAAGGTGAAATACTCTTATTTTTCTTTTTATTTTAAGAAAAGAACTATCAGTGATGTTTAACATTAGAGTCCAAAGCAGCATTTGTTTTATCACTGTTGGAAGTGCTGAATTATTGACAATATGTGTGCTCATAAGAGAATAAAACTTGTAGAATGTAGCATAATCTGGACATATGTTAGAAAAGCTTCTCTGCAAGTGCATTTTGTTCTAAAATAATAGAAAGCTTGCCACTCAAGTCTTGGGTAGGTTCCCTGCAGAAAGGCTGCCATGGCTGACTACTGTATATATTCAGTTTTTATACTACATGTATCTCCATAAAGTGTTTATTTGTGACAACTCAGGCAAATTTTTTACACCTGTGTTGATAAACATCTGTTAGGAACTGGTTTGAGACCATCACAGCTATTTTACTTGTTCTCAGAGGCAAATAGCTAGTAAAATGGACAGATAGCCAATGGCAGCATTTGGCATCTTGTTAACAGAAACTAGTTTTAATGAGCAGGCTGATGAAAGAGATGTTGATTAAAGTTAACTGACGCCAACCTGTTGTTTTTAAAGGAAATTTAAAAAAGGGGAAACATTTCAAATGAAATATAAGTGCTGAGTTAGGTATGAAATAAAGTGAAATAATATTTTGTACTTTAGAGAAATCCTGTGTATTTGCATATAATTTATACCTACATATATAAAATATACACAGAGACATTTGCATGTTATACCATCAGGTGATACTGCTGTAGACTTCTGAATGGGCTGCTTAGACAGGAAATGCCTTGTATTATTTTAATACCTGTTTTATACAAGTGTGCATTGTCATATTAATAGCAGTTGCATCAACACAATTACTCAGTGAACATTTCTGCATAGTGCCAATTCAGGCTACAAAATAGTTTCTGTGAATGAAGTCCCTGACTATATTCATTTTACTCGAATTTATTTCTGTACGCTGACTAATAAATTCTTATATTAACCCCTTTTACTGCCCTATTGATATTCACATATCCTGAAAAACGGCAGCAATATGACCCTATCACATAGAAGACACCTCCATATATTCTCGTTCCCACAAACTGTTGTGTCTTTCATTATTACACAAAACCACGATGGTCCATTTCTCCAATAAAATGGTAATTTAGAATGAAAGTCTACCAGGTAAGCCATTGTGCAAACAGAATTTTTTTCTAAGAATTTCCTCACATCTGAGCTAAATATTTTTTCAAAGATTAGACATTTGCTAGTACATACAAAGCTTTGTTTTGGTACTTATAATGAGAGAAGACAAGGTAGTTGCATGATTTTTATGAATACAACTAAATTAACTGTAATATTAAGTGGGTTAAAACAAAGAAAGAAAAAACCATAAACAAACCAGCACAGTAAAATAAAAAAAATATTTTTATTACGGCTGTGACACACTCTCATGCAGATGATTTGAGTGCAAGAACAGCCACAAGAAGCTTGCTGCAAAGGTGGGTAAGCTTCAGATGCTTGATCATGGTAGTAAATGAACTACCATGGATATTTAACCAGGACACATTATTCCATTAACATCTCACTAATGTTAATGAAGACCAATGACTTTGAGTAAATGAAAACCAATGATTTTGAGTTCTCCAGTCACTTTCGGCTAGGAACAAAAAAGCAAAATAACAGAAGAGAAAAACACCAAGGAATACGGAGGTCCCCCCCCCCCCAGCCCCAGAATAATGTGGTGATGAAAGTCTAGGAACCCACTGAAATGAGCAGTGAGGTTGAAGCCAAAAATGGTGAAAGAGAAACTAATCATATGCAGCAGCTTCTTTTATTTTTTTCAAACCTGCAATAGATCAAATTAATGCACCGGGTTGTAACATAACTCTGTGACTTACGTTATGTCACGCAAGGGACCTGTTGCACTGTTGAGCACCATGGCAAAACTCTAAGAAATACATTACCTATCGTTAAGCTTGCGTGCATGTGTATTAACAGTCTGAGGACCAAAGCTCCTATTCCCCTACCACCACAATACTCCCTCTCCCCAACCACTATAATTAATGGATGTTAAAAGCTGTAAACAGGGAGAACAGACCCTTGAATGTAACAGAGACAGATGATTTCAGAAATGTTAACTTGCTAGTGTCTAAGAGCCTTTTTTTGGTGTTTTGTTTTGTTTTTACTTTAAAAATTTGTATTCGCATACCAATAGGGGTTTTGTTTTCCTTGTTGACTAAGCTATGCATCCCAGAGTTTCGCTATAGTGGTTTGGGAAAATAGCATTGTTATGTCTTGGCAATATGGAAGTGCAATAAACAGTTCTTAGGTTCTAACAAACATCGAATGTAATACCTAATTTAATTTTAAGAACGAGGATGCATTACATTTAAGAACAGGCACCCGAGTAAAGGTTTATTATGTCCTAGATATACCTATAAATGACTTATTTACAAGTTGTTTTCTGATTCTTATAGGATAGTTGTACAAAGAATATATCTGCATTCTCCATATGTGAAATACACTGAAACACAGAATATATAAGGTATTTTTTTTACCATTTGTTACATGATGTCAATATGTTCAAGCACAGAAAAAACAAGACATGACATGATCCCTCTGAAAAATAGCTTATAGTACAAGCAAATAGTACAAAAATAAACTGGGAGGTCCAAAGAAAGAGAAAATCATTGAGATTATTTGCATGTTTTCCTTTCTCTTCCCACCCCTGCTTTACTTATAATAAAGGGGAGAGGGATAACGTCTTCATACATAAGACATGTCCACAAGTTTTTTTTCAGATATGGTATCCCTATGTATAGTGCACTACCCCTCCCCCCTCCTTCTCTGCTGCTTCAGTTCCCTTAGTGGGACTGAGCAGTACAAAATTAAAATAGTAGCAGTCTGACATTCTTGTCAATATCTTCAGTACTGAACACCGAACAGTAAGTGTAGGACTATTGTATGGATCAGACACTACTAGCAGCAAATTCTCTGATGATGGTTCTTGCAATATTACCTAAGGTGCCTGAAACTAATACAACATATTTCAAAGACCTCCAGCTACTAGAAGATGAATAACCTTTCCTTCCTTCCAGTTCATTGCTAAAGATATTTAAATAACATTGGGCTGAGAATAGATCACTGTGGGGTGCTACCAGAAACACAGCATTGGGAAGATGATGGTCCATTTATATTTACTTTTTGAGATGTATTAATTAATCAGTTTTAATCCACTTAATATGGGCTTTCTTGATTTTACATATTGCTGATTGTTTTCAACAGAAAAACTTAATTCAGGAGACATCTTAAAAATTATTTTTTTTAATTTGAACACAGAAATATATTAATCGCTAGCAATACCCAGCTTCAAGGATCTTCTAGTAATTTTAAATATCTAGACCTATCTACAATGAGCTTTCTTGACCAATTAAAAAGAGGCTGTTTCATCCTACATCCAGTGGCATACTTTTAAATATTACTGAATACTTGCTTACTGAAATGGAGCCCATAACAATAAGTTAATGAGATAGTTCAGAATGCTGAACATCTTTTGTTTAAATTCTCCCAAACCTACAGTAAATCAATCATTTGTCTGTTTGTTAATTCCAGTGCAATTGATAACCACTGTCATGGACCTTCAGTTCACATTAAAATAAGAGAAGTGGGCACCATGCTTAGAAAATGTTATGCACTTAACACTCTGTGTGCTGCTTTTCAGAAAGTTCTGGTGCATCAATATGCAGAGGAAGAAACAAATATCTGAAATGCTAGTGATCCACAAAACTCCAAAATAGAGCATTTGCTAATACACTGAAAATATTATTTGCCATAAGTGCCAACTGATCATAATGGTAGCTACTAAAAGCCATGTGACTTATGGAAACATTTTGTTTGGGCAACTGTCCCATACTTCATAATATCTGGAATCAATACGCAAAAAAGAATCAGTAGTGGCACAAAGTTTTCTTTCACAAAGAACACAGCTCAGCACATATTCTTACAGTTTTGTATACCTTGAAATGTTAGAATTTAGAAAAACTGAAAGTAAGAAACATCTCAGAAATTTTATTTTGTTCTGAAAGTTTGGTAGGTTGATTAAAATTATTATTTTTCTTGTGTAAATTTTGTTAGGAAATTGCTGATCAGTTTGGATTTAGAAATATTAACTTCACCTTCACCAGTAAGTCAGCTTACAGCATTAAAGTTAAATACATCTAAAAATGACAGCTGGGCACAAAGCTATCTATAGCAAGGGTCTCAAACTTGCAGCCTCTGAAGTTATTTCCTGAGGCCTGCAATTACACTTAGAATTTCTCAAATAACTGATAATGCAAATTTAAATAAGTAAGTTTAGTTTAGTTCCTTTAAAGTAAGTGCACTTACTTATTTACTCTTTTTCTCCTTGATGATACCTCCATCCTGAAGGGAAATAATTCTTACTTACTCTTGGCATATATATGTTACTCTTCATTTTTTTTTCCATTTTGACTATACTTTGTATCGTTGTATGAAAAGGTCGCAGTGGTGCAGCCCTTGGGCTAACATACTAGTTCTCATCCGGCCCTCATGGTGATTTGAGTTTGAGATCTCTAATCTATAGCAATTACATTTGAGGATTTTCACAGATATTTTTCCTTTGCTGCCATTCCCCATCCACTTCTATTCATCACTGCTATGTGTTATATAGTTTTTAAACAAAAGATTCCAGTGTAATGTGAGGCTTTAACATTGCAAGCAGGATATTTAATCTTTGCCTTGCCCCAAGGACATGCTATATTTAATGGGTTTAAAAGTTTACAAGTTAAGTATAATTTATTGAAATGACAGAATAGTAGTTACCTGCTCCTGTCTAAGCTTCTTTTCTCCCATTAGTCACCTTGTTTAAGCTTGAAAATCTGTCATAAATCTCATAAAAGTTCTATTGTACTCCCACTTGAATAAGAGTCTATTCTCTCCTCCATATGCATACTAAATCACCATTAACATTAATGGAACTTGCATTCTTGTTACAGATGGGATAAGAGACATAAGTGCAGCTTTACTGGAGTTTCCAGGCTTCAAATGCTGGATTGCTTGTTAAATTAAGCAAACATGTATCATCATCATCAGACATTAAATCATGTGGGTGTATAAACTGAAGAATGCACTGTTTGTGTTCAAATTTTAAAAACTTAAAAATTTTTAAAAGGCAAAACATTAATGTTAAAGCTCCCTTTCCTTGGGCATTAAATTGCTCTAGGATTAGAGTCTGTGTGATAAACTCCACAAGATGTGACTTATTTGTGTAGAAACTGGATAATTGTGGAGCAAAGCTTAAAAAGTTAATATTAAATAAGCAGAATTCCACTAATATCTTTGAATCTTTTTAATGTAACAACAATTGTTTTTAAAGTAGATACTAAAAATAGACTTGCTGTCTGATAAACATGGTTTATTAATAATCAGCTTCTTCAACTGTATTACAAAGTAATTTTTGCAGCTAATGTGTTTCTTATGCCTTTTAGCAATGAGCACATTATATTCATTTATTTGTACTGTGCCCTAAAAAACTTAAGCTGCTACCTTCTTGGAGTGCTAATGTGTAGTGCCCATAAACAGTGTCCCTCTCAAAGACGTAAAAACACACAATACTATGCTACAACAGAATGCAAAACTGTCATGCCAAGAGAGGAATCTAAGGCAACTGCTTGCACCAATTCATAATGTCTTGCAAAGCTATAGACAGAGCCTCAAGCTGCTGTTTTGCAGATGTCAACAAACAATAGGTATGCTCTTGAGGAAGGCTGACTGAGCCTGCTTGGATCCTTGTCAGATACGTTTCTGCACTGCCTTCAAGAAGGACATTATTTGGATTGTAGCAGAGTAGTATGAATTCTGAGATGCATTTTGACAGCCTCTTTGCAGAAATGGCTTCCCCTTTCATATTTTCCACGAAAGAGACAAAGAGTCTATGACATTTCTGAATTACTTCATTTTCCAGAGGTAGAGGTAGAGGGCAAGAGCCCTATGCACATGCACATCACTTCTTCCCTCCTGATTTTGGGTAGAACACTGGTAAGTGGACACTTTGGCTGATAGGAAATTCAATCACTACCATGGGATAAGCTTTAGATGTAGTCTTACAGAGAACTTATCCTTGTGGAAATCATATCTGATCATCAGTGAATGAGAGTCTGAAATTGGAAGAACTGGAATGAGGTCAACAGGTATGAAAACTTCCTCCAAAGAGGTCTATTCTGTTAGCCTCTGTGATGCTGACAGGCCATCTCAGGTCAGAACGATAGGCCAATGTGTGTTTTAACCTCTCAATAATCTCTCACTTTCTTTTCTTAGCTAATAAACTTGTCATTAGTTTACTAGAAGAATTGTCTGCCAGTGTTTTCTTCGATGTGAGATAAAGAGTATCCATTGACCCAGCGACCCGGGATAAGTGATTGACAGTATCCTATTGTAATGTGTTACTTGGCATTGTGACCAGTGTTACAAAAGTACACTTTGTATGAGTTGCAAAGTAGGCTATACAGCCTGACAGAACTATTTGTGACTCCATGGTAAGACTATTACTATACAGACTACACACATTTGTTACCGGGTTGTTGATTTTAATATGGCCAAATGCAAGGTCACATATCTTAGAACAGACAGGTCGTACAAGCTGGGAGACCATATCTTGTCATTCAGTGACAGTGCAAAGGACTTAGAGGTAATGGAAGACAATCAGTACAATCATGTAGCTAAGATGGTAAATACCACACTTATATACATAAGCAGGGGGAATATTTGGCACAAGTTAGGAGTTAGCATCACCTCTTCAGTGAGATGTTAATGGAATAATGTCTCCACGTTAGATGTTCACATATCTAAAAGGATACTGAAAAAAACAGAAATAGTTCAAAAGGTTATCAATGTCTGGAAAACATGCCTTGCAATAAGATACTTGAAGCTCAGTCTAAATAATTTATCCAAGAGAAGGCTTAGAGGTGAAGAGTACATAGTGAAGAGATTTCTGTATTTACACAGTTCTTTTATCTAGCAGAAAAAGGCATAGCATAATGCAGTGGTTGAAAGTGGAAAACAAACAGCCTAAAAGTAAGGAACAATTTTTAACACTGACTGTAATTAACCACTGGAGCAACTTATTTAGTGATACAGTGGACTCCCCATCAGAGTCTTATAATTCAGAACTGTGCAAATAATGAATTGTTTGGTACGTTGTCAGTTTCAAAAGACTGAAAACTGAATTTGATTTGGGTTGAACTGAAACCAAATTTTCTTGGAATTTCCAGCAAATTGAAAAAGTCAAAAATTCATTTTGAGTCAAATCAAATGACATTTCCAAATTTCTCATAATTTTGTTTCACCTGAAACAATACCAAAAATTCACACATGCTTCTTTCATCCAAAATCTGCATTTTTCAGCTAATAAATATTTCATTCAAAAATTTCACCCAGTTCTAGTTCTGTGTTATACACAAGATCAGACAAGATGATTAGAATAGTCACTTAAAATCCATGAATCAATACATCTGATGTAGGTATGTTAATATGTGATGGGTCAGCAGAAGTGGAAGAATACTTTAAGCAAAATATGTATAGCTGGGATAGTCCCCTCCCTCCAGCTCTGAGAAAACATGAGTTCCTGAGGATTTCTAATCCTGGCTTTAGTGCATATTCTCCTGTGTGAATTTTGCTAACTAACTGGACCTCACTGTTTCAGTTTCTCTGTAATGTAGGAACGATAATACTCACTTGCCTTCAAGATATGTTGGGAGTGCTATGAGAATTAATGTTTAGAAAGCATAACTTTGTACCAATATCTACCTTTATAAAAAACTTGTCACTTATTTTACATAAATAAAAAGGCCTATTATTATAAATCCACTTAACTAGAAGTTCTATCCAATATAAATTGAGGTCAAATAAGTTTTTAAACACTGAAGGCAAATACAAATAATTTTCTAACCAAAGTCAGTTGCAAAGAAAAACTCCACTTTTTGTAAAGTAAGAGAAAGATTTCATACATGGATCATGGGCTCTCTGTATCAGCAAATTCAGTTTCTACTGTATGTCACAAAAAAACCCAGGTAATATTAGTAGGTAACGTTACTTTATTTATTGCACAGTTTTTCTGCCCATGTATATACAGAGATTCTTCTAATGCCTGTTCACATATACTACACTGTACTGCACTATAGCAAACTGTGGATTGGAGTGGCAGTTAAAGATGATGCATCATTTGCATGAGATGTTAGAGACACTAGAAGTTATCTCCACTTTTGTAAGGCATGTCAGTGGTATTCAGCTGCCTCAGAGTTGAGACCATATATGTATAGACAGACAGTAACTGTGGATACCCTGGACATTCCTCTATCCTGCCTTCAATGCCACTTTCTAGGCCAGCTAATGCTTGGAAAGGATGGAGACACAAAGATAATGCCCCCCAAACAGTCATTGTACCTGAAGCTGTGGTAGTATAGCCCTGCTGCAGGACTTGAGTAACATTGCGGACCTTGTTGCACCAATGTGAGTTTTCTTCAAACAGAAAAATACTTCTATATATGAAAATATTTAGTGGTAAGTGCTAATAAATTAAGTGCAAATCAGATTGTTTTAACAAGAGAGCCCTTAAAGCAAGGACTCCAATTCTAAATCTCTCTGTATAATAAAGCCCTATTCTCATTTGCTTTTATTTAAATCCCTTTTTCAACAAACTTATTCTCTCTCATCTTTCCTTCTATGGCATCTTACATTAAACAAGTAATTGTTTCAACAGCATAAGCCTCCCACAAGGAAAATAAAACCAGACAAAAAGTTATGCACTCAAGTAGGACTATTCTAAATAAATGAAACTAATCCATTTGACAACATATCTCATCATCCTCACTGCCTATATTTTATCACTATAAAAGTGTGGTAGAAAAGTTTGCTATATGATTTCATAAAGGACCCTTTGTCCTACAGAAAAGCTAGATTGAATGGTTGTTCTGTCAAAGAATCTGGAAACTGTGAAAAGTGAGGCAAACACATTTCTGTGAAACATATAAAGCCATTAAATAGTCTCACTAGCAATCTGATGCTCAATATTTATTTTTAAGTGCTTTCATGTCTCAGAACACACAGAATTCACTGACCTGAGAAGGGGATTGTGTCCCCCATTCAAAACTCTGTGTCCTGATGTTCCATTTTTATGCTAGAGAAAGAAAAGGGCCAACTGTTAAAAGGCCTGCTACAGAAAGGGTTAAATAAACTAAAACACTAGGTTTCTACTTTAAAAATATAGATTAAACAGTTGGAGTTCATCTGTCTAAACATTATTTCTGTCAGTAAAGCAGGTCAACTGTCTAAGGCTGTTTGTAAGTTATAACAAGGGAATCTGTTCCGCATTTGTAAAACAGAATGAAACTCTTTGAACTAACAAAACATACACGTGTAACCACAAATGGGGTTAGTAATACCATAAACCTTGATGATGTGCAGAGGGAGTCTGGATTAGCAAAACATTCCCACAGTCAGCAAACCACGTTAGCATAATCTATTAAAAAAATCAAGCAACTCTGAGATGGGAGATAGTGTGATTCAATAAATAGTACTAGTAGAATTTAATTTAGGGGCTCTAATTTTTGGCTCAGACCCTGACCTGTTGAGTGACCTCATCCAAGTCACTTTGCCTCTCAGTGCCCCCAAAGGGATAATGATATTTACCCCTCTACATAAAACACTTTGAAATTCATGCGTAAAAAGTGACATGAACTAAGCAAGTTATTATTTAAAAGAAAATAAGAAAATTAGGACTTAGGACAGAAGCATTTTACAATCTAGAAATACAGAACAAATCACTTCATCCAGCAATGAAATGTGGCCAGCTCTGAGGTAGAACACAGCTACTATTTAAGAGCTAGACAATAAGCTACAAGAGCCTGTTTGTCCCAGGTCTCCCTGCCTGCTGCTGTTAGCAGTGATGGTAGCTTCTGCCACAATCAACATGGAGGAGTCCAGGACCCAGAGATGCGGCCCATTTGGAGGGGAAGAGTTAGTCCTGTGAACGTCTTATGTCTCAGAATGAGGAGGGCCGATGTGGCATGGATAGAGGACTGGGAACTGAGTGCTGAGTTTTCCCCAGTTCCTTCTAGAGACACTAACATTGCTGGTTGCCTCCAAGGGTATAGCAGAAGAGATAGAAGTCAGAGCTAACTGGGGCTGTCCAATATGTTGGTTTTAAAGATACCACATAATTACTAACTAGCTCTTGAACATTAAAAGTCAGAAGCATTTGCAACAAGCTTTGCTCTTTAGCCCTACATCTAGGTGTATTCATCAGGCCTCCTAACAACTGCTGTGCATCTCTACTTATCTATGCCTGGCAATTTTCCATCCCTCACCATTCATTCTTCCCTATCACTTATGCCTTCTCCTCACTATCTAGTTCCATGCCCTACCAACGCAAAGTTGTTAAACCGTGTCTCAGTCTAATAGGCTTCCTCTGACCTGTCAGACTGGGGATGCCTTTTGACGAATAGCTTTGTGAAGCTTCTTATATAGACTTATTAATATTACCGTGGTGCATAGGAATTCCCGTCAAAGATCATTGTTTTAGGCACTGTACAAACATTTAACAGCAACAGAGGAGTCTTTGCCCCAGGGAAATCACCTACAAAACAAGCAAAACAAGGCTGGGGTAGGTTTGTAGGTTGACTTTAGTATGGAGAAGTTTGGATAAGTTTTGTATGAAGCAAAGCAAACAATGATCAGGTCTCATGACTGCTTGGGTTTCACCTTCTCTTGGGTTTCAACTCCATTTTCCCAACTCCATCCAAGATCTCTCTTTACTAATACAATAGTATTATTCTGCTTATTAGCAACCTCTCAGTTTCTAGGGGAAAAAGTTATTATCTGGAAGTTGCCAATAAGCAGAAGGCACTATTTTCAAGGACATACCCAGAAATAGGAGCATGGAACAATGATACATTATAAAGTATTTGTTAACTTTCTGTTCAATACAAGAAAAAAAAAGAAAACAAAACCTCAAAAGAAAAAACCCCAAACATGACAGACAAATGGGTACACTATATAACATAACACACTGCTAAAAGCAAATTAAGAAGTCTCACCTTTCTGTGTGTCACAAAGAATACAGCGGCACACAACCCTATAAACGAAAAGCTTTTTAAAATCACCAAAGAAAAATGTTTTTTTTAAGGAAAAAATACTTCTCCAATGTCTGCTTTATATGATTTTCCACCTCTCCCTGTAAATCCTTCTCAGTTTTGCATGCAGCCTCATAACTGTGCTTAAAGCCACAATACTGGGACACCCTGTGGAAAATGTCCACCACATGTAGCTCTTCTGCAAGCAAAGACTCTTTGCGTTTGTCCAATGCACTATCCTCCTTGTGGCTCAAAAACAGCCTGTGGGTAGTCTACAGACACTGCTGTTTCCAAAAGTTCTGTCTTAGTGAGCTTACTTTTCACTTGCAAATGACTGTAAAACTCAACAATGGCCTCAAATTCCTCTGTTGATAGATTTTCAGGAACTGAAAAACTGGCCAGCACACTGATGTCCAACAGGCCAGAATTTTTTGTTATTGATGCAACCCTTCCTCTCTCTGAAGCAGTTTTCAAAAGTCTTTTGGAGATCAGTGGACAGTGAGATGAAGTGCATCAGAACTGGTTGACAACATCCACCATTAGCAGGTGTGGATCAGCATAGAGAAAGGTAAACAATACATGCATTAAGACAAGCACAACAGTGAACTTTTACTTTTTGGATGATACTTGTGTCCATCACCTGTGTGACTGAGGTTATGTTAGGATGCAAGAATTTTAACAATGTGTAATAGTGCTACGTTATCTGAATGAGCTGAGCAATTGTCAATCAACAGGGACACATTGCAGTCCTGTAGGCACAGCTCCCAATTTCGGATCTTTTGCATTCTTTAAATAACAAACTGATTATCTGAGCATATGTTGAGCTTCTGTAGATCTTGTGCAGCTCAGAGTTGCCCTTCAGGAAATGAAGACACTTGTTCCTTCTGATCATCTTTCAAGGAATAAGGATACTTGCTCTTTCTGATCATCATAACAGGTTGTTTCTCTGTCCCATACGTGTTTGCACAACATAGTAATGTGACACAATCCAGGGTTTTTTTTCCCCTCTCCTCTTGTAAATCTTCCTTTCAGCATGCCAACACTTCTATTGGGAAAGCCCTGGTAGGAGAAGCCAGTCTCATCAGCACTGAACACGTCACATGATTGGAATTCCTCTAGAATGTCAGTAAGGTGTCCACCCTCCATTTATAACTGGTAAATAGTATCCTGTTTTTTGCCTTGCTCCCCTGATGAACAGAGTTGTGCCAGACTTTCCACACACTGAGTCAGTCATCTGAAGGGATGAACTCCTTTCCCTACTCTGTCTCCAGCTGACTCACTTTACGTTCCAGCACTGGCCCAGGGAATTGAGTGCCTTGGCCAAGATTCTGTTGAAATCAGAGCCTGGCTTCACCAACATCTGTCTGCCTTCCATTGCATTGAGGCTTGTGGCCTTCATCTTCGGTGTTTCCCGGCTATTGTAAAATATTATGGCTGTTCTTCAGAATGAATGAAATAGCTGACTTTGAGACACCAAGTTTCTTGGCTACTCACACTTGCATAGCACCAGGTTTACATATGGCCTTGACAATCCAAACTTTGTCAACAAGAGATAGGTCCACACATTTCCAATTCATGGAAAACTGCAGAAGTGTTCAGCTGTGCATGCCCAGAACCAAGAAACTGAGTATGTGTCAACCACCCCCCCTGAAAAACATGACTAAAAATCTAGCATGGTCTTTGCCAATACCCACATTCCATTAACACTGATGTTAATGAGATGGGATTGGTTGCCATTAACCAGGAACTGCTTGTTATCAGAACTGCTATCAAGTGAAAGCTTCCGTAGTTAGGAGGATAAGATGGGCAAAGGCAGCGAGATAGAGAGACCAGTAGATGAAGCTATCAGAGTTGCACCTGTAGCTTAAGAAAAGGGAAGAAGATTAATAATATCTGACCAGACCTGTTGCTAAATCTCCATGAAACAAAATGAGGTTACCCTGAATAAAGGGATGTGACAGAGAAATCTCACACCAGCAGAAAAGGGATTAAAGGGAGCCTATAGTCCCTCTCTGCTATACCTGCAGCCAAAGACAGGCCTAAAGGGGGAAGAAAAGGAGAGAACCTGGCTCAGTTCAGGCCTAGTAGACTGGGCTGAAGGACTTGCTGACTCCAAATGAATAAGCTGACCAGATTTTTGGAATGATTTCCAGAGACATCTGATTTTTCCAGTGCTGGCTGGTCCCACCTCCCACTGAGGAAGCCAGTGACAGCCAGCAGGCATCCAAGTGCCTGGAAGCTGGGCAGCAACTTTCCACACCCTGATTGGGAACCCAGCAGCAGCTTTCCATAATCTTCAATCTGGGCTGCAGCCATTCACACCCTAGCTCACAGGTGGGAACCAGGAGAACAGGCTCCTGCACCCTCCCACATGCTAGCTTGAAGATGGGCAGCAGCTACCCTGTGGCTTGCCCATAACCCAGGGTCCCAGCCAGGTGCAGCAGCCTCCTGTCTCAGCCCAGAGGGGCGGCAGCTACCCATCTCCTAGGCTAGCAGCCTGGCATCAGCCAACCTCCAAACTGTTGCAGTGGCAGCCACCCTCCCAGACTCAAAGCCCAGTGCACAGAAAGTCAGGTGGAGATACCAGTGGCTTGCCTGGTCCTGGAGTTGGGCTCTACCCTTAGGCTTACTGGCCAATGTCACTTCTCAGCTAGAGTTAATTTATGACAACCCCAGATTTCACCTGCAGAAAAATGTTAAGGGGGATACACGGGGCTTAAAGCAAGGGGGAATGCACTGGAATGCAGTTTCAGGGCCCACGATTTTTAGGCTGGCAGCGTTCTGGTGCCCCTAAAAATAGAGGAACGTGCCAGAACGTTGCGTTCCAGGGACTCCTAAAAATAGCACAAGCAGCCGGAAAGCAGCATTCTGGTGACTCCACCTTAAACCCTGCTCCACCTTAAGCCTAGGCAGAGAGCTGGCAGGCAGGGGGTTTGTGAATCTCCCCCCTGCAGGATGGAGCAACTTGTGGCTGGAAACAGTTTCCGGCAGGGCAGCCAGCCTGCAAACAGCCCAGGTAAGGCCTTTAGGGGGGGCTGCTGGGGGTTTTGTGTGGCTGGGGGTGGGTGGGTGGGTGTGTCTGGGGGTGGCTTCTGGGGACAAGTATTGGGAGGCCCACCCATGTTAGAGAAGGGGACCTACCCATGTTGGGGGGGACCCACCCATGCGGGAGGGTTCCAGTGCCTACCAAATTATACTTTAACCCCTGCCCACACAGTGTGATTTCCTCCCCGTCATTAGATATCCCCTAGGGACAGCCGTGAATATGAGTAAAATCTGAAGTGTAGTCCAGAGGTTACATTTGATTATTTGTATCATGTTTATTATAATTTTGCCTCATTTTTAAACCATTGTTTGGTGACAAAGCCAACCAGAGACAAGTTATTGCCAGGAACAGAGTACCTAAATCAGGGACGTCTGGTCAGCCTACAACTGAATCATTTTGGAAACTGAAGAGAAAGTCTAGCAGAGAGGGAGAATGAATGTAAAATGGGGGGAGGGGAACAGAAGATAAAAAAGACTAGAAGCAGAAGCAGATGATTAAGACAACATTAGCAGAAAAGCACAGCAAAGGAAGGAAATAAAACAATATGTTATAATTCTAGAGATCCTTAGCTGAAGAAATAAGATTAGATGACATTAACACTCTAAACGTAGCTGCCTGGATTTAAAAAGCATACAGAATATAATAGCCAGGAGGCTGAGAGTTGGAGCTCTCTTAGTTGAATGTAAAAACAAAAGATCAAGCTGATAAACTGCCATAAACAAAGGAACTAGGGAGACTTGAAATAAATCAGCAGCTACCAGAGTATTTGACTGAAAGCAATGGGGTAATGCATGTAGTGCTATTAGAAGTGACCAATGGTGAGAAAACCAAAAACATTGGAGAAGATAAAAGTATTGGTAAGTAAGTAACTAGTTAGTAAATGAGAAGGAGAAAGCAAGTGATCAACAACAGCACTGCTGATTATCCTTAACAGAGGGACTCTACTTGAGGAAATAATACTAGGGTTTCAGATACCCAGAACAAAGTCAGATCTCCCCCATCACCACCATCATGTTGTTGTAAGTGCTGACAGTATTGGCATGTAGCAACAAAAGGAAAAGGAGATGCAGTAAACATGAAGGAGCATAAATGTATAAACAGTGAAAAGAGGTCAAATATATGGCAACTATGGTAGCCACAGTAAGGCAGCAAAACAAGCCAAGGAGGGTACAAAGGTCAAAAACTCTTAACAACAGTATCTTATGTGGAAACCATGAGGAGACTCTCAAAGCATCAGGTGGAGAAGGAAAAGAATCAACACAGGAAAAGGGGAAATGCAAACACAGCATCTTTCTGTAAAGAATCTGATGAACACTGTTGAAGAAATAGGTGATAATATACTAAAAGGGAACAAAGAAATGTTTATTGCATTTATGCTAGAAGTGAAATTGTACATCATGAAGAGAGGAAAATAAGAAAAAATGAAAATTTCAACAAGTGCAGCACAGAAATATTTGTATGTTAGCTATTTGTCAATGGACCATATTCAAGCCATTTTGAATGAGATTCATCTTGAAATAGGACTGGTATGAGGATCACAGTCTTTAGCTGGAATGCACACAGCTTGACACTACTACTGTCCCATACCTAAGATACTGAAGTACCCCAACACTGTAAACTCAGTTCCATGGTGGAATAAGAAATGTAACATGGCAGTTAAATTTGTTATTCTTTAAGTGCCACAGGACTCCTTGTTTTGTTTTACTGAACTAGACTAACACAGCTGCCCCTTTGGAATTTAAGTTAAAGAAAGGAATAAAGACTATAAAAAAGCTAAAAATACAATGAATAGTGAAGATCTAATGAAGCATACAAGTAGTAAGGCAATAACAAAATGATATTTAAACAAGATATTTAAAAAAATCTCAGAGAGCAGGAAGAAGTATTGCGTGTGGATACCTAAAACTACCAAGACATCAGAAATATACTGGGAAATTAGAAAAATGAATGGCACTGAGCTTAAAAGTAGCCACATCTGAAGTCTGATTGGGTTGGACAAATAGAAGCTCTGATAATGAGAAAGCAAATTTTTTTCTTACGCGGAAACTTTGATGGATACGCAATGATGAAAATCAAAATAAAGTTTTCCACCAGATTAAAACACTCACTGTAAAGAGTCACAATGTACTGTGTATCAAGCTAGTATGCTGAATAAAAGCTTTAGTACGCAGGAACTTTAGAAAGATATTGATATCAGCAAGAATACATCATCAGATAAAGGAAAATACATGTAACAATATTTAGACATCTCTTTCAAAGGCATTTGAGAGTTCTTTTGGACTTGTACAATGCTATATGCAGAAAAAGGAGAGATACTGGTAGGATGGAAACATGCAGTAGTAATTCCAACCTAGAAACCAGGCGAACTGTCCACAAAAGTAGTTGCCTGTGGACCAGTTGCTGTTATTACCTGTCTGAGTAAAATTATGGAGAGAGTGATAAATGAAAGATTTGTTGTCTATCTGGAAACCAGTGATGTTATAGATAAGGTACAGAGTGGTTTTAGGAGAGGAAGATGCACCACTGATGATATTGTTAAAATAAAAATGTAAAAACAAAAAGATTTTGGGAATGAATGTTTCATGATAACTATTTTTTCTAGATATTGAGAAAGTAGAACATGTTATGGAAAGAAGACTTGTACAAAACAGATGCCCTGGAGATAACACGAAGAATGTATGAGCGAAGAAGACACATTTTGAGTAAAAGAACGATAAAATTATAGTAGGGAAAATTATGCTGAATATAATACTACAAATGATACACCACAAGGAAGTTGTTCACAGCCCAACCTTATTTAATATTCTCATAAATGCTCTCCCAAAACAAATAAGTGCAGGTTTAGGTTTGCTTTGTTCACAGATGATTGTGCTCTGTGGGTTAGGAGCAGGAATACTGAGGTGACGGAAGAGGAAATCAATAAAGCATTGCAAGAGACCTCTGACTGAGGAATTGCATCAGATTTCAAAGTTCTCCATTGTTAAAACACAAGTACTGATCTTTACAAAAAGGAAAGTGACAAAGGAACACAAATGGTACAACAAACGTATAGTTAAGAGGTTTAAATTCTTAGGGGAGTATTTAATATTAAATTACTTTGGAAAGATTATATATAAACTATTTTAAAGATAAATGTATGGGAAGGATTAACCTACTTAAAAAGCATTGCTGGAATGAATTGGAGAATAAATAAGAAAATGTGCTGATGGCATACAGAGCCTTAATCAGACCATTTATTGACTTTGGCTATCAAGTTTGGTCACCATCAAAATCAGAACTTAGACCTTAGATTTAATACAAGTTCAAGCAGGGCTATAACAACGGCGGGGTGACCAGGGCTTTGCACCAGGCATGTTATCAAGCTGCTCCATCTCATCGCACAATTTGAGGGTGCGTTCTGTGTAGGTTGCTCTGGACGTGCCCCGGATGCCAAAATACTTACTTCCGGCACTGAGTTCAGTCACTACAAATTGCATGCACTGCATTTATTAAAACACCTTTTTGGGTGCTACGGATAATTCCTAATGAAGTGTTAGCTACATTACAAATGAAACGAGGGACCTAACTTTCCAGAACAAAAGTAACAGGAGCTGAAGCTATGAAAGTACCAAACAAACATACATAGATTGTTGAGAACTCAATAAGCAAACCACGGCACATGATGTTAGAACTCCACATTGCCATTCAAATTCAAATGTGGATGCAGGATTTGAAAAACAAGGAAAAGCTGAAAAAGGCAAAAATTTTAGTCATGGGTAAATTAGATATGGCTCAAAAGTTGCACTTCCAAACATGGATATAGATCTAAAGGATTAAAAAAAGAGACACTAGGTATCAAAAAAGAAGTATACCAGTGTATAGATGAAAAGTAGCACTGGTTTTGTTAAATGCATGCAGATATGTCCAAAAAACAGTAAGAGAAGGGATGGCAGATACATTAATTCCCAGATTTGGCATACAATACAAAAGAATATCTGATTATATAGTTGACATGACAGTCAAACGAGTGACAATAATGTTACCGTTAAATTAGACCTGGGATATACATCCAGCACAGTGATCAGTTCTTCTTATTCAATTTCAGGTCTTCTTACTATAGAAAGGTGTCTTGCGGAACAGAAATGATTCAACTAATAAAACTGTATTTCTAATAAGAGTTAGTACTAATAAGAATGCAAGTAGCATTAGCTTGAATCATAGGGCCTATTGGGATAATAGAGAATGAATGGAGGACACAGCTGCTATAAATGCTGTAAAAAAATGCAAGGACTAACACAAATACCCTTGAGTAAAACAGGAATTTAAACGCCTACTACAGAAAAGTTTAAAAGAGGAATAACAATAAATTGAACTAAGGAAAAAAGATTTTTTGGCCTATGCCCTTGAGCTAAGGATAATGACCCACATCAGGGCCTGCATAGGAATAGCAAAGTGCTTTTGTTTAAGGTACAAATTGGCCTTTGCAGCTTAAACAAATCCCTTTTTAAAATAAATAGATACAAAGATGGACTACGTGCACTCTGTAAGCTGGAACAAACAGCTAATCACATTTTATGGTTATGAAAGGGCTTTGATAAAGAAGGGAAAAGCTTTCTGAGGAATTCTAAGCCTTCAGATAACAAAAATTACACTACGGCATTTAGTAGAAACATCAGGGAAATGAGACATTACTAAAAAGGCACCATTACATTACCTAAAAGGCAACAGGCAGAATGAGAGTATATAAATTGCTAAATATTGAGGAATTACAGTTGGTGGCATTAAAAGTCAAGACTGCTTTACCTTTAAAAAAAATAGAGAAAAAGAAGAAAATGTTCAGGGCTGACTGGTAAGGAGGGAAGAGGTAGCTCTGCCTTTCTTGTTGGGAGGAACTTCACTACAAGCTAGTCAGGACAACTGCTCGGGAGAAGCACTGAATCTCTGACCAAGACGGACTGTTGGAGAGAGTGGGGAGCATCCAGCAAGAAGTGAAATTTACCAGTTGATGTTTGGGACATTGAGGGCCTATGCCTCTCTGCCCTGGCCCAGACACATCTGAAATAGTGACACAATACCACAAAAGGTCCACAAAGAGGCACCACTCCAGAAGAGGCACTACACACATTGTGGACAGGGGTTAAAGTAAGGGGGAATGCACTGCAATGCAGTTCCAGGGCCCACTATTTTTAGACTGGCAGCGTTCCGGGGCCCCTAAAAACAGAGTAACCCACTGGAACTCTACATTCCATGGCCCCACTAAAAATAGCTACAGCAGCCTGAACACAGTGTTCCGGTGGCTCCACCTTAAACCCTGTTCCACCTGAGACCTGCTGCAGGCTGACAGTTGGTGAATCTCCCCCCTGCAGGGTGGAGCAGCTTGTGGCTGGAAGCAGCTTCCAGCTGGTCAGCCAGCCTGCAAACAGCCCAGGTAAGGGCTTTGGGGGACAGGGGTGTACTGGGGGTTTTATGTGTGTCCGGGGGTGGCTCTGTGTGCATGTGTCTGTCTGTGGGTGGCTGTGTCTGTGTGTGTCTCTCTCTTTGTCTGTCTGTCTGTGGGTGGCTCCGTGTGTGGGTGGGTGGCTGTGTGTGTGTGTGTGTGTGTGTGTGTGTGTGTGTGTGTGCGCGCGCGCATGCATCTGTCTGTCTGTGGGTGGCTGGGTCTGTGTCTGTGTGCCTCTCTCTGTCTATCTGCAGGTGGCTGTAGGGGGGTATGGGTGTGGGTGTGTGTGTCTGGAGGTGGGTGTTGGGGCAGGTGGTGGGTTCTGGGGATGGGTTTGGGGGGCCCACCAAATTATACTTTAACCCCTGATTATGGATTATTGGAGCCGTACTCCAAACTGAAGGTAGCTAGGTAGGAAGGAGCCCAGGGCAGCAGACTTACACTCTGTACTGGAAGCATTCTGCTGGCACTGATTTCCCTCTGGCCCCTGGCCTGGGGCACAGTGGAGAGGGTGGAGCCTAGGTTTGCTCAGTTTGGTTGGAGATATATCTGGAGGCTTCATCACATGACATAAACTTTAATTAAAGAGTAATCTTTAATTCCTGGAGACTTCTGGACAAGCCTAGAGCACTGGCAACCTTCACAGGCAACCTTCAGACCTGCCTACAACACCCACTTGTAACCTGAAGCCCAGATGCCTGTGTAGGCCAGAAGAGTTCTGGCAAAAGGCCATGAATCAGGAACCTTTGTCACCCAGACTGAGATACAAGGGGCTGGAAGTCAACTGCACTGACCATTAAGCATCCTGGCCATCCAAGCACACTATCACAGGCTATGTTTAATGTTTAAATTAGGTTTCAGTCCAACTAGCACATGCTAAAGTACACCTTACCTTACCTTACCTCCATCAGAAAATATTATTTAGAATGTGCTCACTGACACCTTCAAAACTTTATTCCTGTTCTACTCAAGACAAACCTCAAGTGTTTTTCTCCATTTTAGAGATGAGGAAATAGAAGTACAGGAGGCTAAAATCTGATTTTCAAAGGTACTTCAGTTACTAACAATTCAGTTAGACACCTAGTGGGATTTTCAGAAGTGTCCAAGCACCTAATTGCCACTGAAATCAATTTGTTATTCATAGAAGTGTCCAACCCCTTTCTGAGTCTTGCTAAATTCTTTACCTCAGTGATTTCCTTTGGCAGTGAGTTCCACAGTCTAATTATGTGTGGAGTGGGAAAAAAATGTTTTCTTTTATTACTTTTGAATTTGTCACTTTTTAATCTTAGTGAATGTCTCCTTGTTCTTAAATTATGAAATAGGTAGAACAGAAACTCCCTACTGGTCTGCTCTATACTATTTATTATTATCTCTCTTATTGTCATGCCCCCTCTCATTTCTAAACAAATACAAACTTTTCCATGTCTCCTCAGGAAAGATTTTTCAGGCCCCAATCATTCTTATCATATTTTCCTGACCTCCCTCTAACTCCACAATATCTCTTTTGAGAGGGAATGCCCATTACAGCACCAGTAATGTAGATGAGGTGAAACCACTGACTTATACAATGGTATTATAATATTTTCTGTAGTATTCACCATCCTACTGATTATGTACCTAACATGACATTTGCTCTTTTTGGCCACAGATGTGCACTGAACAGAAGTCTTTACTGATCTGTTCACAGTGATACCCACACATCCCTCTCCTGAGTTTATACAATAAATTTAGAACCTTGTAATGTGTATGAATAGTTTGATTTTTCTCTCCAAAATACATTACTTTGCACTTATTGATACTGAACTTGACTTGACAACATGCTGCCTACTCATCTATCTTGGCTGGGTTCCTCTGAATTTCTCTGCAATCTTCTCTGGTCTTCATTAGCCTAAGCAATTCCTCATCACCTGCAAATTTTGCTCTCTCACTGTTCATCCCTTTTCCATATCATTAATATATTTATTAAACAACTACTACAGTACATGTGTGAGTACAGGATCCTGAGGTACTCCTCAAAAAATATCTTTTTGTATAATGACAACTGATCTTTTAATCCAGTTCTTTATTTTCTGTTCCTTAGCCAGTTTTTTCTCAATGACAATACTTGCCTTGCTCTTACCTTATGATTACTTCTTTAGTAGCCTCCCGTGAGGGACCTATCAAAGGCCTTTTGAAAAATCTAAAGAACATCAGCTGGCAATTTAAAACATTTGAAAAATTCTAGCAGATTAATAAAACAAGATTTTCCTTTACAGAAACCATACTGGTTAGATCCTATCATTCCAGGTGTTTAATTTTCAATAACCATTTTAATCAATTCTCCAAGTTCCGACATAAAACTTACTAGTGAGTTATTCCCTAGATCACCCTTAGGTACAACATGTTTTACCCTCCAAACTTCTGGAACAGTAGCTGGTTTGAATGAGAGAAAGCATACTTTTGTTAGCCATTTCATACTGAAGCTCCTTCAGAACTCTTGGAAGTATGCATCTGGGCCTGGTGAGCAATTGCCTATCATCAATTTGTTCCAGCAGCTTTTCTTCTAACAACTCAACTGTTAATAGTATCTCACCTTATTTACCAGAAATGAGCAGGAGAGAAGGCTGTACTCACATTTCTTTCCATTGTTAAAGTTAGAGCCATACTGTGTCACCTCACAAGACAACCAAACTCTTCTAACTCTACAGTGCTACCACCAAGACGTGACCATTTTTATTTATTTTATAGATTGTTTCTAGAAGATATTACCTTGTGATGAGTATGGCTGCATCTACTGATGACATGTCTTCTCCCCAGCTTGTTGACATTTCTAAATGTATATCATTCTTCTTGCCAAACTCCTCATGTTGCCACTTACAGAAACTCTCCAGCATTTTTTCCCCGTGATGCCCGATATACATATCTGCCTGAAAATTGAATTGCTTGTTTTATTATATATTGTGATTTGCATGTTCATATACTTCTCTCATCTTTAATTGCCCATGTATACAGCTTACAAGATCAGAAAGCTAAGCACAATTTTCACTTAAAGGTCAGTATTTCCTAAGAGTGCCTCACTCTGAAGCCAGCCATAATTATTCAAGTGAAACTACTGTAACAGATTTCATTGTCTGCCATGTGTTGTTAACCTGCTGCTTAACATGCATATTTAAACATTTTCAAACAATTCCCAAATTTAAGCACATGCTTTGCCTGAGTTAATAAAAATATTCTATTTTATATATCATAAAATATACATGGCACAAGTGTTTTAACTTCAAGAAGAAAAGTCATCTTCATTTGACTATCACTAAATAAATACTGGTGAAGATTATGCCCTCCAATACATAGAGTGGACCTAGTCACCCAAATTCTTCTCCCCACACATGCTGACCTTCCACTGATGTAAGCTAGAGTTCACTGCATTTAGGAAGAGCACTGATGCCAAGATCCAGTCTTTAGAGAGAAGATTTGAGAGAACATTTTTTCTTTCTGATGCCAGTAGTTCCCAATCTTTTTTGTGGCAGCACCCCATTCCAGTGAAACTGTTTTTCTGCCACCTCCCTTTGAAAAATTTTAATACTGAGCATGAATTCTAATGCCTCCTTATTGCTCTCTTAGCTTTTACAACCCTCAAACTCCAAAATTGTGCCCCCCTGGGGGGACAGTACTGCCGCCATTGGGAAACACTGGATGAGAGGATTACTATGCATCTAAACAAGAAACATTTTGTTAGCCCCAGCATAAGCATATTTTCTTTAGCCCCTAGCATAAGTATATTTTAATTTATTAAATGTATAAGTTAGAAAAGTGTCTTACATTGATAAGAAGATTCCAATTTTTTTAAGAACTCTAAAATACAACAAGTCCTCATATACTTCGTAAAAATAACAAAGTCCATAAACTACAGCTCTAAATACGATAAATGAACTATAGGTCCAAAGAATGACCCACACTACAGTATTTGATTCATCTCTCCAACAAGGGAAGGGGATTTAACAGATGATTTCTAAAATGAAATCTGAAAGACATATCATGAAAGAGTGGTACATATTCTTGTTTTCGTTATGATAGGACTGACCAATGTATAATTTTACAATGTTAAACTTTGAAGTTAAAAGGATTTTGCTTGTACGTTAAGAAATCCACATGCATAGGGAAAACATAGTTGATAATGCACTGAAGTTTGTAAATACCAGCCAAATTTCAACAAATGACAAATTATGAACCTAAGCAAAAATGTATTTAAAATGTTTAGGTTACTTGAAAGTCATACACCCCTAAATTTTGAAATGATCCATATGTAGGAATTGTCTGCCACTGTGTGTATATATAGCATCAAATGTTATAAGCTTCTAATTTGGGTTGGGGGTCTCTCACAACTACAAATAAATGTTAATAGTGAAAATTATAATGAATAGGTAGAAGATAACTGAGAAAATTTATCAGAGTGCTATAAGTGATGGGTATTTTATGCCTTAATAAGGCAGCAAGCAACATGTCCCTATCCTTCTATTCATTCTAAAATGTCTTGTCACAGAATAAGATATATACAATACTTTCTTACTGGAGTCTCATGAAGCAGAACAAGCTTAGTCACCCGAAGAGTCACTTGTATTCCAAGGCTCTTGTGCTGGAAAAGGTTAAAAACCTTTAACAAGAAAAGAAAAACAAACATGAGTGCTTCCATTGGATTGAACACACTGCAGCCTTTAAATAAATGCAGAATTTTGTAGAACTTTGACTTGACATTTGAATTTTCTACACATTGATATTATCTAAGCATCATCTTGCATTATTTTTTTCTGGTGAAGGTAGGGAGGGACAGGCAGAAAAGGTCTTATGCATTGTTTGTTTCAAATATGCTAAATGGCCTCTCTCTTCTTCCTACTGACCTTGATAAAGCTCTAAACTATGCCTTATAGAGCTCTAAACAATTTCTCCAAACACTGACATATGTACATACTGTTATGTCATGAGTCCCAGTGAGATAAATGAAGGACCAGAGATAAAGTGAGCAGCAGACCTGCAAAAAGCAATAATTCATAGTGCCAGACAGAAGAGTTGTGATCTAGTTTTCACGCATTCTTCAATTCCTGATTCTTTATTCTACCATATTTTTTCCTTACATATTGCAGTTACTGATTTTCACTGCCTTGTGGATGAAATGAAAGTGTGGTGCATTCACATTTGTTGCTCAGAGAAAACTTCACTTTCTCTAAAATAGTAATAGTTTCTAAAACAGTAATCCCTCCAAATAATCAACATGATCAAAAGATCCTTCTAAATGAGATGTCATCACTTCATAATGAGTTTAGATCATACTCTTGTCCTAAGCATTCATCCTGAATGGTCAAAACAGCAATAAGGGTTTCTAATCAAATAATCATGCTGCTCAACTTCCAATTCTTTAGCTTCACTTTTGAAGTTACAAGGTATGCTGTAGAAAAGGAGTGTCCAATGTTTTTGGGTGAGGGGCTGTACTGCAAGTCTTTTCTCACTCAGAGGACCAGTGAGCAAATTTTGGATAGACAAGGCATAGTAGAAATTGAGCTTACAATTAATAAAATTTAAGGAGTCAAAAAATAAACACTGGTTTACAAATACAATTTGGTTAGTCAAAAGCAGAAACTTGCATTTCATACCTAAACACAATTCTCAAATAATATCCATCCTTACAGCAGCCTTTATGTAAGTGTCACTTTCACAACTGTACACAACAAATTTTCACTTGTTAATTAAAGCACATTTTGTGAAAACGTGAAATAGGCACACCATTTTTTCAGGATGTGTGAGTTTATACAGGCAGCAGGATAGTGTGGCAGGAGAAGGGAGAGCATGGGGAGCCATCTGGGGTAGCAGGGGAAAGTGTGGGGAGCAGGGGCAGGGCATGGCTGTCAAGGGAGGATGGGGTGGGTTGCCAGGGGAGCTTGGCAACTCAAAGGAGGACAGAGATGTCTGTGTGGGGTGGCAAGAGGGAGAACAGCAAGGTAGGGAACAGGACAAGGCAGGAGAGGGGAGGGACATAGGGGTGGGATGAGCTAGCCAAGGGAACATTGCAGGGCAAGGGAAGGCAAAGGCGGTCACGCAGGGTGGCACAGGAAAGTGTGGGGAAAGTGGGAAGGAGGGCAGATGGGATGGCAGGGCAAGGGAAGAAAGGGATGGCTGGACGAACTGCATCTGAGGGTGCTGAGGGAGTTGGCCAGTGTGATTGCAGAGCCACTAGCCACTATCTATGAAAACTTGTGGCAAACAAGGGAGGTCCCAGATGACTGGAAAAAGACAAATACAGTGCCTACCTTCAAAAAAAGGGAAAAAGGAGGACCTGGGGAACTACAGACCCTTCAGCTTCACCCCAGTCCCTGGAAAAATCATGGAGCAGGTCCTCAAAGAATACATTCTGAAACACTTAGGCTATGTCTACACACAGTTTTGTTATTTCGAAAGAAGCTATTTCAAAATAACTTATTTCGAAAAACCTGTTATTTCGAAATAACTTGTTTCGAAATAACAAAACTGTGTCCTCGAAATAAGGGAGCGAAATAGCAGGTCCACAGTGTGGACCTGCTATTTCGCTTC
>ML681982.1:35048135-35081411 GCA_007922195.1 Podocnemis expansa
GGACACCCCTCAGCACCTTGGCCAGGGTGCTGAGGGGGCAGCCCTTCCTCCCAGGGTGCTTAGCACCCTGGGAGGAAGGTGACATGTTGTTTCGGAACGCTTTGTTCCAAAACAACATGTCCGAACAGGGCTGTTTCGAAACCTCTGGTTTCAAAACAACCCTGTTTCGACAGCCAACGAGGTTTAGGTTGTTTCGCAAGCAGCACGGCCATTTCGAAAGAAGCGGTTTGCTTCTTTCGAAATGGCCGTGCGTCGTGTGGCCATGGCACTCCTTATTTCAAAACAACCTCTGTTGTTTCGAAATAAGGAGTGTGTGTGGACATACCCTAGGAGTGTTGTCAGCAGACTGAGGGATGCGATTATTCCCCTCTATTCGGCGCTGGTGAGGCCTCATCTGGAATATTGTACAGTTTTGGGCTCCACACTACTAAAGGATGTTGAAAAATTAGAAAGAGCCCAGCAGAGGGCAACAAAGATGATTATGAGGTTGAGGCACCTCATAATTATGACTTATGAGGAGAGACTGAAGGAACTAGGCTTATTTAGTCTGCAGAAGACTGAAGGGGGATTTGATAGCAACTTTTGACTACTTGAAGGGGTCTCCAGAGAGGAGGGACCTAGGCTGTTCTCAGTAGTAACATAGGACAGAACAAGGAGCAATGGTCTCAAGCTGCAGCTGGGGTGGTCAACGTTGGATTTTAGGAAAAACTTTCTCACTAGAAGGGTGGTGAAGCATTGGAATGGGTTACCTAGGGGGATGGTGGAATCTCCATCTTTGGAAATATTTAATGTCCAGTTAGACAAAACTTTGGCTGAGATGATTTAGGAAGAGTGGTCCTGCTTTTAGCAGCGGGTTGGACTAGATGACCTCATGAAGATCCCTTCCAACCCTATGATTCTACGGTTCTATGTGTGGTGGCAAGGGGGAACATGGGGAGCATGGCAGTGGAGAGATGGTAGGGAGACTAAGGGTGGGAAGGGAGTGTGGCAGGGTTGGGGGAAAGAAGGAGTAGGATGGGGAGAAAGGAAGCCATTCAGCCAGGTGGTGGGACCCCACTACTTCCTTTCCCTCCCACACCCCTCACTGGGTCTCTGACACCTTCCCCTTGCCCTATGCCATGCCAGCTCTCCAAACCCTTCCCTAACCAGCAAATTGCAGGCTCCCATTTGCTGTTGGCTACCTGACCCCTTCCCTGGCCTCATGGTGCCAGGTCACTGCATGGGTTTGCTAACCCCTTTCCCCATGGGCCTGACTCCCTGCATAGGCTATTCTCCTCTCTTCC
This sequence comes from Podocnemis expansa, assembly GCA_007922195.1. Taxonomy (NCBI): domain Eukaryota; kingdom Metazoa; phylum Chordata; order Testudines; family Podocnemididae; genus Podocnemis; species Podocnemis expansa. The sequence continues at coordinate 35,049,419 of ML681982.1, forward strand.
CCTCCCTCCCCTTCCCTTTCTCCACATAGTCTCTGCTCCTCCCTCTCCCTCCCTACTCTTTCCCCATGGGTAGGCTCCTCTCTATCCTCTCCCCTCCCTGTCCTTCCCTGTGCACCAGTTCCTCTCCTTCCCCCCCACCCCCCTTGTCTTTCCCATGCAGGCTTCTCTGCCACGTCCCTTCCCTTTCCCCACACAGGCTCCCTTTCCACCCTCCAGCACCGCAGGAGTTCACCAATGCCTTTGCCGGCTCACACCAGGGGAGCTCCTCAGCCCCTTCACCAGTCCCTGTCCCACCTGAAAGGGGCTGAATCCAGCCCCTGCAGGCAGGTCTCCAGCCAGGCCATTCCCACCCTTAGACTTTGCTCAGGGTGGAAGATTTAAAAAAGCCCCAGCTGGCTCCAGCTTCCAGGCTCCTGCAGCAGCACTCCACAGGCTGGATGAAAACCCTTGGTGGGTGGGAGTCTGGCTCGTGGGCCACAGGTTTGACAAGTCTGCTGTAGAACCACAGCTTCAGTGTTGCTAAATATTCATTGCATGTTCTGATATTCTGTTCAATTTGATGGAATGCCCACTTCCATTTCATTGCGCAGGTTTTGGATTAAGGTTTCTCAGAGCTTAGGGCTACCCAATCTGGTGAGCTCCTCATCCACCGTAGCAGTGCCCAGGCTGGAGGTGGAGAAGATCAGTGTTCAAGTGTGCTGTTGCTTGGATGTGCTGGTGCTCAGGTTCACTGGCACTGGGTCCCGTGCTGGCAGACTGGACAGCCATGCAGAGCAGACCAGCACTCTGCACTGAAGGAGCCTAGCACAGCCTGTAGACTGGCCAACTGCAGGGGCCAGGCTGGCTGGGAAGCGTGAGGCTGGAGCCCACATGTCAGTCATCTACAAGGCCTGGGTGGATCATCAGCACTTAGTGCTCGTGCTGGGGGGACCCACCTGGTGTTGGGGGGACCCACCCAGTGCTAGGTGGAGGGGCAGGGCTCTTTGGCCAGAGGCTGTGGCCTGTGGTACTCTCAGCCTGTCCCCGTGCTGGCTGGCCTGCCTCAGCAGGTCCCAAAACTGCCAGGGCAAACTATCCATTCCCAGGGCAGGGTGGGTCAGCACCTGGTGTCTGCAGCCTGGTTGTGGACAACAGCAGCACTCCAAGGCCAGGGCTGGGAGTGCTGTTGGGACGTCATGTTGGGGCCCTCCGGGCAGGGTCTAGCAGACAAAGACCTGAGCTATGGGGGCCAGCCAGTTCAGGCCAGCACTGTGCAGGCCGGCACACCAACAGCACTGAGGCAGGGGGTAGATTTTTCAGAGCTCCCCTTTTAGCTCGAGGCTCCTGAAGCCCCTTGCATTAATCCAGCCCTGAATTATGCCTTTTGAACAACTGTAAAAATTCATTCAATCCATTTCCTGTGCACGCATTAATCTATGTGACAAAATGCCTCAACGAGTGCTAACAGTTTCCTACCATATTTAAGATGGTTAAAATAAATCTCCTGGCAGCATCTGCTCCATGATATGAAACCATAGCTGGATCAGCAACCACTACAGTTTCTATATTGTATTCTTGAGGTAATTTATAGGAGTATCTTTTTTTCCTTCCACTTCCTCCTAGTTTTTGATTCCTTGATTTTCTTTTATCTGTAACATAAAAATATTGGTACATTAATTCATCTTTTAACATAGCAGTTTTATGAAAATGTCACTGAGGTAATATTTTAAGAATTTGCTGGAGAGAGCAAGACTATAAAATGTCACCGCCAACCCATCCGTGAGGGAGAGATAACTACAACTACAGGATTACAACAGAAGCTTAGATTTTACAGACATCAATCTTATGAACAACCAGTTATACAAACCATTTCTCCCCAAGAGGAAGGAAAAAGAAATTACACAATGAAGGTGATATTGATGAAGTACAAGACCAAAGCCCTTTATAGTCTGATGCCTCCAGTGCACTACAAATCGCTTTGCAGTGGTTTGGGGAACAAGAAAACAGCAGTTCAGTGCTCCAAAACACCACTTACATGCTGCATTTCTGTAACTCAGATACTTAATTTTATGAACCCTTCAAGCAATATTTAGTTAGTAAAATAGGGGCTCAATTCAACCTGCTGTTATAATAAAACATATGATTAATACATGGTGTTATATATTTACTGGGAGCTACTTATCCAGCCATACTTACTTTGAGACCATGAGCTCTATACAAGCATGTTAGCAGCTATTTCAGCATACTGTTCAAATTGGAATCCAGTCCAGCTGCTACATAAGTGCACCAGAGCCAAGGAGGCCCTCTGCAGCTTCTTCCCTACTTCTAATGTACACATGTAACACAAAACAGGTTTTTGCCTTCAGTCTGGCTACTGAAGGAATACTAATTAATGTCATGGGTTGGCACAAAAACAGGCTCACTGAAGTTATAAGAGTATCTTCTTGTCCTCAGAAACAAAGGAAAAACGTGCAGTCCACACACTTTTCCTTATTTCACCCCCACCCCCTACATCCTCTGGGCACACAGAAAGAAAAATCTGGATTGAAACACATTCATGCCCAAAGGAACAAGAGCATGTTCTACAAGTGGACAATTCATTAGTAAAGATCAAGGAACAAACTCTGTTTTGGAAGAAATGGTTTAAAGGATCAAATGCTGGAGGATTTAATTGAAACACTAAAGTTTTTTACAAAAAGGACTAGAGAAACTGGACTTCAAAGTAAAAATTGCTGTGATTATGTACAAATTAAATAATGCATACAAGATGCCCTGAGTAAATGAGTTTCTAAGCACACAAAAACTCCAAATTGAAAATGTATTAAACTCATGGATGAACAGAGACCACCAGTTCTTGCTTATCTAATGTTGCTTCTTCAAAAATACAACAAAATTAGGCTATTATGAAAAGATAGATTTGAATTTATTTCCACAGATATGCTGTAGACCAGAAGGTGGCCACGTATTTTTTACAGTCATTAGAAACACTAAGTTTAAAATTTAATAAAACAATAGAATAAAAAGTAAGCAATCTGTGATTCACTGCATTATCTTACATATCACAAATGTTGGGGCTTGATTTTGCTTGCATTTAAATTAAGTAAAATATTCCCAGACGTCCATGATGTAGGCTTGGACCCTAAATTTGCAATACAATTTATGCTGGAGATGACCATAACAGACACACCTTCTGGGACAGTACAAGTATTAGGAGATTTCAGCAAAATGTTTTGCAATTAATCAGTCTCATCCCTAACTGGCAAATCCCTATATTCACTCTTATGAATCTCAGCATGCCTTCCAAAATATATGAGAAACTTCACAAAAGTGCTAAAATAATCCCTTTAGGCTTAATTACTTCAAAAGTATTACTCACAGAGTAGTAAAAGACAATATAATGCTATCGGTACAAGAATGGATTTGTGATCTACTATAAAGTGATACATATGCCCAAATGTCATATATATACAGTGATCATCCTTAAAATACAGTAATAATTCAAATCCTTCTTTCTGATTTATCAAAAGACAACACAACACAGATACACAACTTTACTAAAATTGGTGCTATAGTTTCAAAACTTAGAAGTCAAAATAATGTCACTGTTTGCCAAGAAATATAAATGTGTGACAAATGCTTGAACTATATGTAATAGGTCAGGGTTTCCTCCTAACTTGCAGAGGATCAACTGCCACATCCACAAACTCTTTTTGGCAGCTTTATTGTCCAAACTTATGACTTTTCAGCTCACCCTAGACTATTTCATATTCTCACTGCCTGCCCTGCCATGAGACACTGGCAGTTCTACTACTCTTGTTTCTGTGCACTGTTCCCACAGCACCAAACCCATAAGGGATTTTTTCTCTGGAGGTCCTTTTTAAAAACATTTCCTCCCTGCATCCCACTCAAGGGATTCTGGCAGTCCTGCTTCTATCTCTGAACCACAAGGACTCATGCACTAAAACACCTCATCTTTCCCTAACCCAGACACCCTCTTGTAAAGCCTAATTTGGGTCAGCTACTGTAGCCAAAGCGCTCTAGCCCTGCTTCCTCTTAATGGACCAGTGTCATTCTATAACATTATACAAACTCACACAGACTTTCTTCAAAGGTAAAATGATTTTTAAAATATAAAATAAAAATTCCAATAGATATTGTAATTCTAACATATCTGGCCCTGATCTTTCAGATACTTTCCCATTACCTTAATTTAATGTACATGAATAGTTTTTAAGTTTATGATTGTTAACTGTAGAATCACAGCTTATTTTATTACACACACACACACACACACACACACACACACACACACACACACACACACACACACACTCTCTCTCTCTCTCTCTCTTTTGTGAATCAGTTTCATTAAAAACTTCAATTTGAGGATGTTGGCCAAGAAACACACCCTACAAGCCATATGAGCATTACTTACAATGCAAGCATTTAATGCTGAAAGACAAGGTTATGGCCCTAAGTCTAAATAATGGACTAATTTGGTTTAGAAGAGACCTCTCATGAGTCATCTTTTCCACCCCCATTCATCGGAGGACTGATTGATTCCATTAAAGTTTCCAGCAACACAGTTTATCCATTGTTTGATGCTCAGCTATCAACTAGAAATTTTAATAGGATATTATTACTGCTGTTTTAAAAAAACTGTTTTAATTAGCTAAACATCTATTCTGTAGAATGAATAAAAAAATTTCCAATAGACGAGAACTCGTAACTATATTATTGTTGTCAATACTGTAGTCTTAGAGAAAGTGACTTGTATATTACAGTTCAATCCCAATTTATGGAACCTTAATTATGTCTCTAAGGGCTGTACAACATGAGAATTCCTTCCAGCCTTACAGGAACGCTGGCTTTGAAGGGGCCATGCCCATCCTTTCCTTTAGAGCCCTGGAACTGTCCAGCTGAAGAAGAGCTAATGCTAAGCTAACCAACTTTTTCATACATTGCTGGCAGGTTTCCTTGTGATCTGAAATCTCATTTATCAGACAATTTCAGCTGTCTGTTAAGATAAATAGTGTTATACTGTATTGGTATTCAACTGGTTGTCATTAGCATTGCCAAATAACCAGGTCCTTGATACAGGACCACGTATACTGTTCTTTGCTTATTTATATATAGGTAAAATCATAAAGAAATGCTCCTTACTAATTACTTGAATTACAAGGTATAGGATCAAATTGTTTCAGTGAACAGGGAAGAACTGGTAGGGGAAGCAGAAGGGGGGTGGTAATCTGGGAAGCAGTCACTATGAGATGATCAAGTTCAGGCTCCTGACAAAAAGAAAAAGGGAGAATAGTAGAGTACATACCCCGGACTACAGAAAAGTAGACTGACTTCCTCAGGGACCTGACAGGCAGGATCACCTTGGAGGTTAATAGGAGGGGGAAAGTAATCCAAGAAAGTTGGCCTTATTTTAAAGAAACCTAATTGAAAGTGCAGGAACAAATGATCCCAATATGCAGAAAGAATAGCAAATATGGCAGATGATTAGCTTGGCTTAACAAAGAAGTCTTTGATGAGCTTAAACCCAGAAAGAATGTTTACAAGAAACAGAAGCTTGGGCAGATGACCAGGGAGGAGTATAAAAGTACTGCGCAGACATTCAGGAGCGAAATCAGGAAGGTCAATGCACAATTGGAGCTGCAAGGGACATGAAGGTAAAAAAAAGGTTTTCTACAGGTATGTTAGTAACTTAAAGAAGGTCAGGGAAAGTGTAGGCCCCTTACTGAATGGAGCAGGCAACTCACTGACAGATAATGTGGAAAAAGCTGAAGTAGTTAATGCTTTTTTTTTTCCCCCTCTTTCTTCTAAGGTCAGCTTCCAGGCTACTGCAGCTGGCAGCACTGAATGGGAAGGGGGCAGCAGCCTTCACTGCTGAAAGAACAGGTTCAGGACTATTTAGGAAGACTGGATATGCACAAGACCATGGGGCTGGATGCAGTGTATGCAAGGGTGCTGAGGGAGCTGGTTAATGTGAATGCAGGGACACTGGCCATTATCCATCAAGGACCAGTCATGTTTGACCAACCTGATGGCCTTCTATGATGAGATGACTGGCTCTGTGGATGTAGGGAAAGCAGTGAACGTGATAGATTTTGACATTAGCAAAGCTTTTGATATTCTCTCCCACAATATTCTTAACAGCAAGTTAAAGAAGTATGGGTTGGATGAATGAACTATAAGATGGATAGAAAGCTGGGTAGATCATCAGGCTCAATGTGTAATGATCAATAGCTTGATGTCTAGCTGGCAGCTAGTAACAAGAGGGGTGCCCCAAGGATTGGTGCTGGGGCTGGTTTTGAGCAACAGTCATTAATGATCAGGAGGATGTTACAGATTGTACACTCAGCAAATTCACAGGTGCCAGTAAACTGAGAGGAATGGTAGATACCCTGGAGGATAAGGACTGAATACAGAGAGATCTATAAAAATTAAAGGAGTGGGCCGAAGATAAATTTGATGAGTCTAACTAGGAAGAGTGCAGAGTCCTGTATTTAGGAAGGAAGAATCCCATGCACTGCTACAGAGTGAAGACCAACTGACTAGGCAACAGCTTTGCAGAAAATGATCTGGGGGTTAGGAGAAGCTAGACATGAGTCAGCAATGTGCCCTTATTGCCAAGAAGGCTAATGGCAAATTGGGCTGCATTAGTAAAAGCATTGACAGAAGACTGAGAGATGTGATTATCACCCTTTATTTGCCACTGATAAGGCCACATTTGGAGTAGTTTGTCCCATTTTGGGCTCTCTGCTAGAGAAAGGATCTTGACAAATTGGAAAAGGTTCAGCAGAGGCAAATGATTAGGGGACTGAAGCACATGACAAGAGAAGCGGATGAGGGAACTGGGCTTATTTAGTTTGCAGAAGAGAAGAATGAGATTAGGTAGCAGCCTTTAACTATGTGAAGGGGGTTCCAGAGAGGATAGAGCTAGACTATTTTCAAGGATAGTAAATGGCAGAACTAGAAGCAATGATCTCAAATTACGGTGTGGGAGGTTTAATATTTGGAGAAATTTTTTCACCAGGATGGTGATAAAGAAACGGAATGGATTACATAGGAAGTTGATGGAATCTGCATTCTTAGAGGTTTTCAATGTGCAGCTTCACAAGCCCTAGCTGGGAAGACATATTTGGGGCTGATCCTGCTTTAAGTGGAGGGTTGGACTAGATGACCTCTTGAGGCCCCTTTCAATCTAATCTTGTATGATTCTATGATTCAGTGCAAAAAATTACTTTTAATGTGCATGATCTGAAGGAACTGAAATTAGAGATGGTAAGAAAAAGTTCTCAATAGGATTACCTTATACAGCAATTCATATTCAATGTAATCAACTTCATTCAGCTGGAAGCAGCATAAACAACACAAGGTGAAGGCTACACAAATGGCACTGAACAACACTGGCTTTGAATTCTTTTCTGTAGCTGTAGAAAATATGAAAGATGACTAAATTGCTCAGAATCAGTCAGTGTTGGTTACTGCAACCAACACTAGCAAACCTCAGATCATTCAGCAATCCTCATGCCCCTACTCAGATTTTCAGCCAGCACCAGTCAAGGAAGGACTTCAGTTCCCTTCACCACTAACTGAGTTCCCATATTATTATTTCATCCTATTTCTGCCTTCCATAAAGGCAAAAAGCTCTTTGCTTTCTACATCTTGCCTTATAATATTTTCCCCAAATAAGCAGTCAACATATCAACTTCTTGACAAGAAAAGTGCATTTGGCATAGATTAGGGGGAAAAAAAGGAAAAATACAAACATTAACTAGAAATGTAAAAACCACAAAAAACAGAGCTCAGCAGGCCGAAGAATTAGTTGCAGAGAATACTGATTAGATTATCCTAGGACTTTGCTTATTACCAAGTGTCTCACACTCTCTAGCTCAGCCTAATGCAATGGTTTTCAAACCATGGGTCAGGAACCAACCACTGGGTTGCACAGCCTCAGGTACTGGGTCACAATGCACTTTGCTGCTGCCAACAAAAGACTAGAATGCACTGCTCAAAGATACAATTGTTGGGTCACAGGCATGTTTTTTTTCAGCTACGTCCTGAGGAAAAAGTTTGAAAACCACTGGCCTAATGGACTCTCAGCAAATCTCTGAATGGTTCTTGTGAGCAATTTGCTGAGAAAAGAGTGGGATGTGAGACCTGTGTCAACATCTAGGTATGACTGCCTGACACATACATCAACATGTAAACAAAATGCACAAGGCTTATCTGCACATTGCACTGGAATTCTCCAGTTAGTGTGTAAAGTTTAGTAAATACCAGTATATCCATGTGTACCATGCTAGCATGTATTAAAAGTTCCTAGTGAGCACTGATATAGTCAGAAACAGTACCACATCACCACATGCGAGGGAAAGCTTAGTGTGTCCCAGCGGGGTCCATGGGGAGAGTTAGCATGCAATCACAGAATCATAGGGTTAGAAGGGACATCATGAGGTCATCTAGTCCAACCCCCTGCCAAAAAAGCAGGGCCACTCTCACTAAACTATCCCAGCCAGGGTTGTCTAACTGAGCCTTAAATATCTCCAAAGATGGAGATTCCACCACTTCCCTAGATAGCTCATTCCAATGCTGTACCACCCTCCTAGTAAGAAAGTTTTTCCTAATATCCAGCCTTGACCTCCCCTGCTGAAACCTGAAGCCACTGTTTCTTGTTCTGTCCTCTGTTATTACTGAGAACAGCCAAGCTCCATCCTCCTTGGAGCATCCCTTCAAGCAGTTGAAGGTTGCTATCAAATCCTCCCTCAATCTTCTCTTCTGCAGGCTAAATAAGCCTAGTTCCTTCAGTAAATGCTGACATGCATGAGAATTTACAACCCAGCAGGCATGCAACATCTAGAAAAGCCCTGACACACAAACACATCTCCAATAAAAGTGGCAGACAGATCTATGCACATATAGAAAGTCTGAGTGTGCCAAGGTGTGACATTCTGCTCAACAAAAACTGGTTCTTTGTGTTCCCAAACAAACAATTTAGCTGCACATCATCTTTCAACTCAACAGAAATGGACAACAAACAATATCATCTCTGACTCTCTTCTTCCAGATCTGCACACATAGCTGCTACTCTTAATGATCTTCCAGCATATTCAGCACAGCTGTTTGCTCCCTCTAATCACTTTTAGTACACCATTGATGACATACATTGAAACATGGTCTTTAAAGGAATGGGGAAGAACACAGATGACTCTACACCAAATCAGCCTAATTTTGATACCTCAGAAGATACTGGAAAAATTACAATAAATTTGCAAGCACCTAAAGGATTACGGTGATATGAAATAGCCAACATGGATTTGCAAGAACAAATCATCCCAATCCATCCTAATTTCCTTTGACTGTGATACTGGCTTAGCGGACAGATGGAAGCTGTGGGTATGACGTATCGAGTTTATTACAACTTCTGACAATACCATATGATAGTCTCACAAGCAAACTTAGGATATGTGATCTAGATGGAATTTCTATCAGTTGGGTACTCAACTGGTTAAAAAGCCATAATCAGAGAACAGTTATCAGTAGTCCTCTGTCAAACTTGGAGGATATTTGTAATGGGGTCCTGCGAGGGTCTATCCCAGGTACATTACAAAACAGTATTTTCATTAATAACTTGGATGGTAGAGCAGAGAGCATATCATGTAAATTACACATAACTGGGATGGGCTGGAAGCACTTTGGAGGACAGGATTAGAATTCAAAATGACCTTGACAAGTCAGAGAACTGAAATCAACACGAAAAAATTCAATATAGACAAGTGTGAAGTACTTCACTTAGGAAAAAAAAATCATATGAACAGCTACAAAATGGGGAAAACTAATGAGGTGGTAGTGCTGAAGAAAAGGATCTGGAGGTTATAGTTACAAATTGAACATGAACCAACAATACAATGCTGTTGCAAAATAAGACTAATATCCTGGGGTGTATTAACAGAAGAGTTGTATGTAAGACCATGAAGCTAATTGTTCCACTTTATTCAGCACAGATAAGGCCTCAGCAGAACCGTGTTCAGCTTTGAGCACCACATTTTAAGAAAGATGTTGGACAAACTACAGAGAGTACAGAGGAAAGCAATAAAAATGATAAAAGGTTTAGAAAACTTTACATGTTTAGTCTTGAGAAAAGACTATGTGGGAACATAACAGTCTTTAAATATGTTAAGGACTGTTACAAAGAGGACTGTGATCAATTGTTCTCTATGTCTACTGAAGGTAGAACAAGTAGTAGTAAACTTTCTTTGTTGCAAGGGAGATCAGGCAAGATATTAGGGAAAGCTTTCTAACCAAAATGATAGTAAAGCACTCAAATAGTTACCAATAGGGGTCGCAGAATCCCTATCATGGGTTTTTTTAAAAAATGGATTGGACAAACACCTGTCAGGGACGGTGTAAGTATAATTTGGCCCTGCCTCAGCACAAGGGGGATGAACTAGATGCCATCTTGCAGTGCCCTTCGACCCTTCATTTCTACAATCCTGTCATAACTAGCCAATCTTTGTGATCAATAGGGTTCCAAGCCACTATTAAATACCTACCACTAAATCTCCAGTCTGCCATACCAGACTGCTGCAGAACATGCACGCTGCCAGAATAGGAAGGTCTAGATTGCTACAGAATGCTGCAAAAATGATTCCTCAGAAAAATGCACAGACGAAAATTTATCAAAGCAGCAGTGCACAAACAAGGCAATATTACAGAAGCTTCAGGCAATATTTATAAAATCCAGGATTTATATTTTGTTAACCTGTTCAGTTTGGGAGTTTTCTAACATAATTCCATATAATTGCTTCTGAAAAGCTTTTCTATGGTTTCAACACACATGTCTTAAAGACATTTGAAACTAAGTGACTGTGAGTTTTCCAGTCTGGTGGTACAGATCATTACTGAAACTGATATAGCATAAGTGCCCGGAAATGCAATTAGATTCACGTGGGTGCACATCTGCAGTAGCACAGAACCTAGGGCTTAAGATGGTTAGAATAAACTAAACCTGATTTTTCCATCCTAGGAAATCTTGTCCAGGCACAAAGGCAGTGGAAGGATCACTAGTAATAAACATATCTTACAACACCCTTCTGTAAGAGTTTGCATTTTGAATCACTTTCATACATAGAATGGATTGCCATCTAGTCCCATTCTTCTCCTCCTATTTAGCCCCCACACACTTAGCAGTGATTAAAGGGAGCAGGCTGAAAGAGCAAAAGAATAATTTCAATGAATAATTTTTACTAGTACAGACATCTTCACTTCTTAGGTACACAAACATTGACAGTGCAATGCCAAGGGAAGTAACATGGAGTTTATTTAGTCTTTCCTAGGCACAATATGAGCCTTAGGCTACCGAATCATTTCCCTTTTAACTTTTTAGATTTATGGGTTGAATTCAAGGGTTGAAATTAGAGTCCAATCTTTCAAGTATATGTTCTGTCCATGTTAATACTTCAGAGTGACAGAGATGTGCCGAGGGGGTGGATTGATAAATGTGAAAAATCCCACCTTTTTTTGTTGTTGTTTCTTTCTCAACTAAACTTAAGTTTCTCACAATGCTAAAAGCCTCATAGGCTATGGCTTCTCACATTTTTCCCCACTGGTAGAAGGTAGAGTTGTTGGAGAGACTGGTCCAACAGAATGTCATCTTTCACAGAAGCCTTTTTAGCTAATAAATATAACAACATATCATATGGGGTATTGCAAGGATCAGTTCTGGGTTCAGATATGTTCAATATTTTTATCAATGATTTAGATGATGACAAAGAGAGATGACACGAAGCTGGGAGGGGTTGCAAGCGTTCTGGAGGAAAGCACCACAATTCAAAGTGATCTGGACAAACTGTTGAAATGGCCTTTAAGCAAACAGAATGAAATTCAGTAAAGACAAGTGCAAAGTACTCCACTTAGGAAAGGACAATCCATTACACATATACAATGACTGCCTAAGAAGGAGTACTGCGGAAAGGGATCTGGGTATCATAGCAGACCAAATGCTAAATACGAGTCAACAACGCAACTCTGTTGCAAAAAAAAGCAAATACCATTCTGGGATGTATTAACAGGGGTATTGTAAGAAAGACACAAGAAGTAATTCTTCCGCTCTACTCCACCCTGATTAGACCTCAGCTGGAGTAGTGTATTCTGTTCTAGATGCCTCATTTCAGGAAAGACATGGACAAATTGAAGAAAGTCCAGAGAAGAGCAACATGAATAATTAGAGGTCTGGAACACTTTACATATGAGGGAAGACTGAAAGAGCAGGGTTTGTTTAGTCTAGAAAAGAGGAGACTGAGAGGGGACATGATAACAGTTTTCAAATATCTAAGAGGTTGTCACAAGGAGGAGACAGAAAAATTGTTCTCCTTAACTGACGATGATAGGACAAGAAGCAATGGACTTAAATTACAGCAAGGGAGGTTTAGGTTGGACATTAAGAAAAAATTCCTCACTGTCAGGGTGATTAACAACTGGAGTAAGTTGTCTAGGAAAGTTGTGGAATCTCCATCATTGGAAGTGTTTAAAAGCAAGTTAGACAAGCACCTTTCAGGGACAGTTTAAAAGGGTACTTGGTCCTGCCATGAGTGCAGGGAACTGGACTTGACCTCTCATGGTCCCTTTCAGTTTTTATGATTCCATGATCATTGTGTGCCTAACATTCAGGAAACTTTTCCAGCACATAATTTTGCACACCTCAGTTAATGGGGTTCTGTTTGGAGTATTTGACACAATTCTTGTAAACTTATTTCATAGAAACAAAAATGCTGTTATAGGTACTATTGTCACACCTAAAGAGTTGCTTCAATTAAAAAAAATAAATAAAAGATAAGGGGTTCCAGCAGTATTCCTCAAAATAAAGTAACAAACCAAATCTCAAGCCATGATGTTTCAAAACTGAAGAAACTCTTGAAGACCAACCACTGTATGAAGTAAATATCTGAGACCAACCACATGAAACAGTGAGACAAAAAATGAGATACAATTGCTAGATCAATTAAGAGATGGGCAAAGTTTTTGTGTTGATATTTCTGCTAATAAAATATGTTCTGCTTTCTAACAATTCAACTAGTAACTCAGCCCACCAGATGTTATAGCCAGATGAATGATGAAATATTTTATTTAAAAAATATTATCTGTGCTCTTTAACAATATGTCCTCTGCATTAAATCTGTTCAGTGAAATGATGTTACCTGTAACAACACCACAGTAATGACTGTGAGGAGCTTGCTTGTCAGTAACTTTCTCGTCTATGGACCTTCTTCGTCTGTACACCCTGTGTGCATGACCTGTCACAGCCAAAGTGTCATTGAGTGGCTCAATAAATATGAAGTCCTCATTAATCTGTATAAACCCCATCTGTAAAGGAAAATAAGAGGGACATATAAGATACTTCAAAGTAATTTAAAGAAACTACATAAGCTCACATAGACACCTTCTACCATTCCTAAAAACCTTTATTTTTTTTTAAAAAATCACTTCAATAATCCGAGTAACAAGGTTTATATCTTACCTTTTTATTAGCCTCTTTACCTCAATGCACCAAAGTAAACTTCATTTACTGCAAAGAAATCTGTGTGAGTTGGTGGCTGCATGCCAGGAGCAGTTGCACAGTGAAAGATTTGGAACGTTAAAGGCTTGCTTTGGGAGATCCAAGGATCATTTATGAACAGCAAATACAGCAAAATCTATACATTAGTTTTATAACATCCACCATGCTGTCATACTTTCCAGTAACCAGCTTTTCATAAAATAGTTCATATCTAAATTCATCTTTGTATAATGTGCTCCATCTTTAGCAACTGCACAGAGCTGCCATGGATCTGAAATTCTTGAAGACCCTTTTATAGACATATTAATGTTTTAATCTAAAAAAGGAAACAAAAATTGCCTTCAAAAGTAATTTAATCCTAGTTAAAAACAGAAAAAGAGGAGCTGTGTTGCAGCTGTTTTACCTATATGCACACCCAGATACAAGAGTGTGCTTGAGGTCACAAAAATACAGTGAACATTGTTATAACTACTATTACTTATAGTTCAACTCAAAACTGTTCAGTCTGACAAAGAAATACCATTTTCTGTCAGAATTACAAAATACTTAGAACAAAGATTTTTTCCATAAAATTTCAGCAAAATTGACATAATTTCTAATTCCAGAAATTTTAAAATCTATGAAACAGTGTTACTAGGAGGGAAAAAAAGGTACAGCAGGCACCACTGCACGTAGTTTCCATTTACACAAAAAAGAGGAGGAGTCTTCCTCTTATGGGCAATTTATCTGCACAGTCATATTAAAAACAAATATATTTAATTTCACAATTAGGCATTTAGTTTCACCTCACTTGCTGTACTAAGAGTATTCTGAGGAGCAAAGCTGAGTAGACACAGTACTCCTTAATACTGTAGATTGCCTTTACTATCACTGGATTTATTTGGCTGATTTTGCTGGGTTTTTTCCTTTTATTATTATTATTATTCAGGTTGATTTATATTTATTGAGAGTCTGTTAAATTTTTAAGTACTTAGGAGATAAGCCAAATATTGTAACATCCATTCAGTGCAACCACCAGGTGGTGCTTTTATACATCCCGTACAGTTTTCTAGTCACCCAAACTGGTCAACTTATATTGAGAATAATATTTTTTAAGAACTGGAGGAGTATATGGAAATCAGACTAATTTCTTACTGGTGTTTTTGTTTATTCAGATATTGAATCTTTAAACCCCATCATCCTGATCATTAATAAAGGTGTTGAACAAAACCAGCCCTAGCACTGACCTCTTAGCACTCCAATTGTTACTGGCTGCCAACTAAACGTCCAGCCATTAATCATTACCCATTAAGCCCAATGATCTAGCCAGCTTCTTATCCATCCATAACTGTCATAAAATGAAAAACCTTCTAGTCCCAAGAGAGGACTATCCCAATGTTGCAATGTGCACACCAGTAACCCTACCCAGAGTTCATAGTTCATTTCCCTATAAACAATAGCACATACCATTTTCCTATTTGATGAAGAGTTTGGTTCTCTGTCATTTACACCTGTATGAATCTGAAATAACTAATGCAGTCAGTGCAGGTACACTGATGTAAAACTAAGGTAAAGAGAAGAGAAGGTGTCTGTTAACACATGTGGTTTTTTAAGATCCTATAACTCTGATTAAGTCTTCTGCTCAGACCCTCTCTGTTCCTGTCCAAAGTCAAAGCAAGCATTGTTCTGTCAAGAGAGCACTCAGACACAAATAACGAAGCCTGGGGAGCATTTGATTATCATAATCTATCACATACATATAAAATCCACACAGATTACCGCACCGAAGAGCTAGAAAGGTAAAGATAGAAAAAGACTAGCAGGCTTTCTACCACAGTTAGGAAAAAAGTGAAGGGTAGAGACAAAAGAACGCTCATGGGCACACACTGTATCCAGGAAAGAAGCAACAGAGAAGAAATATTTCTATCCTAGCATCCAGGAGTACAGAGACAAAGCCCCAGTCTACACTTACTGGGCTTTTCAGCAGCAGTTGACGGCAGATACACAAGGCACGTAAAACACCTTGCATATCTGCCAACGACTTTCTAAGCTGCTGAGACACACTAGGGGAAGCCGACTGCAAATGCCTTGTGGTCAACTTTCAGCAACTCCAGTTAAGGGGCAGGAGTTGCTGAAGCGATTTGCAGAGCACAGCTGTGAGTTTATACTCACTGCTGAACTGAGCCTGGAAGATCACACTGACAACAGCGATTTTGCTGCCCTCAGCGTAGACACCCGCAGTTGCAACAAGAGGAGCCCAAAACTGCCACAAACTAAAAATGGCATGATGTCCTGATTTTGTGTTATAATAGTTGCATCATAAAGATTCACAGATGTGCAATGATGCTACATTGTGACAGAGATACGTCACAACACAGGCATCATAATACCATTTTTAAAGACAAAACATATGACATTGTATGACTCCCTATGACACTATTTGATGACGAAGCTTTCCAGTTCCTCAAAGTGAGTTTCACTGAGTCACCCCTCAGTATGAGCAGACCATGGTTGTGTGATCGGATGGACTGAAATCGCAAAGCAAAATGTATTACAGAATTAGCTGCTCCAGGCACCAAACAATCTATTATTTAAAATACCTATCAAAGCACAAAAGTTCATTCTTGCAATTTATATGTCAAAAGCTTAAAATTATACCAGTCACACTCCTTGTATGGAAGATGCATTTACGTGCACATATGGTATGGAATTAAATTAACAGTGTCCTAGCTGTTAATTGATGTCATCACCAGCATACTAGCATATGGATACATCTTCACATAAATAATATCTTCCCAAAGTGTCAGAAGCAGAATTCATATCCTAAAATTTACCATTTTTTAAAAGAAAATCACAACCATGCCTTCTCTCTCCCTTATTTAATAGCTGCTCAGAGATAGTCACCTCTTTGCTATGCATAGTCCATAGACATCCTATATGTGATTATATTAAAAAATTAACATAATGTGCCCATCCTATGATTCTAACAAAAAACACTCCCCACCCACCCACCTACAGAGTAAGGATACATAGCAGCTCTGCAAGATCCCATGTCCCCACCCATGCTGCTATCCATGATGCAGGTAGCCAGTGCTGCAGCGCACCACCTTTTGCCCTGGCATTGCACATAATCCAGGCTGTGATTTGGGCTTCCTCTCTAGTTTACATAAATAGGCAGTAAATCCAAAATTCCCATAATGGTTAATAAGTATATTTTAAGCAATATCCCCAAAACATTATCACCATCTACATGTTTAAAAATAAACAGCTTTTTAAAATTTATAGAGTCAAAGAATCACAAAATATTAGGATTGGAAGGGACCTCAGAAGGTCATCTTGCCTAACCCCTGCTCAAAGGAAGACCAACCCCAACCAAATCATCCCAGCCAGTGTCTTCTCAAGTTTCATCTTAAAAAGCATCAAATGGATGGAGATTCTACCACCACCCTATATAACCCATTCTGGTGCTTTACCACCATCTGAGTGAAAAAGCTTTTCCAAATATGCAACCTGTATTACCCACACAGTAACTTGAGACCATTGCTCCTAGTTCTGCCATCTACTACCATTGAAAACAGCATAGTTCCATCTTTCCTGGAACCCTCTTTCACGTAGTTTAAAAGCTGCTATCAAACCCCCCTCATTCTTCTCCTCTGTAAACTAAACAAATCTAGTTCTCTCATCCTCTTCTCCTAAGTCATGACTCCAACCCCCTAATCATTTTTGTTGCTCTCCACAGTGCTCTCTCCAATTTGTCCACGTTCTTTATACATTGGAGGGCCCAAAACTGAACACTGAAGGTGTATGATGTCCACTGCTTTCCCCACATTCACAGAGTCAATCATCTCATTTTATAAGGCAATCAGGTTGGTCAGACATGACTTGCCCTTGACAAATCCTCTTCCTGACCATCTTCCTCCCTTCCAAGTGCCTCATAATAGATTCCTTGAGGAACTGCTCCATGATTTTTCCAGAAACTAAGGTGAAGCTGACTGATCTGTAGTCCCTCAGATCTTCCTCCTTCCCTTTGTTGAAGATGAACATTATATATGCCTTCTTCTAATCACAAGTTTTCACAGATGATGGCCATGTAGTGTTAAAGCCAATTCCTCACTAACACTGATAAACTTTAAACAGAGTTTGGTAATCTGAGATTTCATGGTCTTTATAAAATCTCGCAGAATATTGAGATGATTTATTATTTTTTGCATCTGGTTGCAAAGACAATCTTTCACTGATATTTTACCAGAGTTCTCCAAAAAAGTGTCTTGTAGGTTAATAATATTAAAAACTAATCTCTGTTTCAAAGACTCAATATCCTGAATTAAATAAAAAAATCTGAAATATAAAAATAAGTATCTTAAACTCTCAGAGCTTTTTATAGGGAAAGCACACAAAAACTCATCAAAATGTGTTAATATATAAGGACCTCTCTCTGGTTTTGTTTTACATATAATTTAAAGCTCTGTCACTAAGTTTCTTAATTTTTGAAGGTTAAACTCAAAGTCACAAGTGATAGTCAGTAAAGCTATGTCTACATCTAAAATCTCATTTTGGACTTGGTTAGTCTGAACTAAGTAGCTCGAAAGTTAGTTGGAACTAGGTGCATTTTTTTTTGTTTGAACTAATTTTTAGTTCAAACTAGCTGCACTTTTTTCGTATGAACTAAAAAACTGTGGTTAATTCAAACTAAAAGTTAGTTTGAACTAAAAAGAAAGCGCTTATTTTCAAACTACCACTAGTTCAAACTTAGTTATTTCGAACTAGCATGTCTACATTGTGCTAATTCAAACTAAATATGCAAGTAAGTTTGAACTGAGCAGTTAGGTCAGACTAACCAGCTAAACTAACTATTCAAACTAAGCTTCGCTTAATTCAAACTAAAAAAATTTTTAGTTCGAACTAGGCAAAGCTTAGTGTAGACAGGGTTCAAAATAATTCAAATTAAGGATGCTTAGCTTAACATCTGCCACTGAAACTGAGTTTCCAGATTTATTCACTGCACTATTTACTGTATGTTTTTAATTCTAAGTTTCCTCTGTCTACCTGCTGATTGCCTTTTCTGGTGTTCTGAATTAAGAGAAATATTGTTTGGTCTCCCTTCCCACTTGCCAGTGTAACAAGCGCTTTCCATATAACACTTTTTTTTTTTTGACTGACAGGAGCACATCATGCAAAGTGCGTATATTAATACCTAACACACATTGCCTTAACAGACAGCAGAATTTTGAACATTATATAGCACTTAATGAGTTAAAAAGCACACTTTCAAACTCTGCCTAACTATTTAGACTCTGTAAAAACACAGTTTTACAAACCCTAAGTGCAACTGAACTGTTTTCTTGATTTTTTAAAATTTGTATACATCTCTGTAATCTTAGCAAACCCATAGTTTACAGTATCATGCTACAGCTGTAGTAAGGGCTCTCAAAATTTAACTTGGGCCACACATCTACATGTGTGAGTGACACTATTTACATAGATTAACTATCAATAAAATACTAGACCACTGAAGCATACAGAATACTAAGAGGCATACCATCCTCATGGCTCATTTCAGTAAACAGTGCAGATGATTCCACTGGGTGTATCCATTTGTGGAAGAAGTGATATAAACTGAAATCAGAAAGTGACCTGTGAATCACCTCCAGGAGAAAAGAGGTGATGGGGAAGAGAAAGGGGGACAAGACCTCAAGAGGATCTCACATGGGGAATATGGGTTTGGTCTCCCATAAACCACCATTCCCCCATTGTGTCCCAGTTCTGTTACTGCAAGAAAAGCTCTGAGGTGCTTGGCTGCTGACTCTTCCATCTCCTTTCTCTCTATTCCTGGGGACTCCAGATGGCCTGGTCCCAGCAGGGGACACACTGAGGGTACAGCTACAACACAAATTGAAGAGTAAGGTATGCCTACCCACTTTCCTAACAATACGAGTGAAGATGTGGTGGCACAGGCTTCAGTGCACTCACCAATACAAACTCACTGGAGACTCTATGTAAACTCAGGCTATTAGCTTGCACCGGGATCTACGCCATTACGTCTTCACTGCTGTTGCTATCAGTGCTAACCAGACTCACATTAGCACAAGTATGGCTACCCATGCTACAATCACTTTAATTTGTGGGGTAGGCATACTTTGTGAGAAGCTGAGAAGAGCTGTTGTGGCAACAGGGATGACCGTATGGGAAAAGCAGCACGATATGCACACAGCCTTCCTATATGCATGACAGCAGGGTTTAAAGTATGCCAGAATGCCCCGGAATGCTGCTTCAGGGCCCACTATTTTTAGGGGCCCAAACGCTGGGCCCCCAAAATTAGCAGGCCCTGGAGCGGCGTCTCCGGAGGTTCCAGCAGGCAGGGCCAGGGGCGTTGCCGAGGTGCTGAAGCCCCACCCCAACTCCCTCCCCTTCCACACCTCGCCCCCAACCTGGAGCCTGCTGCCTCCACCCCAGCCATGCTGCCACCTGGATCCATGGCCTACCACCACTCCCCAGCCACACCACCGCCAGAGAGTGCGGGTCAGCCTGGCTCACACTGGGGGGATGTTGGGGGTCAGGGGGCTGGGCACAGGCATGGTGGGGGCCAGGAGCTGGGATCCAGGGCAGCCCACCCACATGGGAGGGGGGCCCACCAGCACAGGAGTGTTCCAGTCCCCCCATGTTATACTTTAACTCCTGCATGACAGAGACTTAAACTGGAGCTGGAATAAACATGCAAACAATTTCAATATTCTTCTCTTCAAGACTGCAAATAAAAAAGCAATATTGAAGTTTGAAGCCCTACCTAGACACTATCCAAGCTGCAAAATATGAAACATCTGCTACAATAAATCTTACGAGAAATAAAAGTGAAACTAGCTAGTCTTTTTCACTGTCCAATCTTAAGTAAATAAATGCTCAGAGACTATTAAAGTATTGACAAAACAAAAAAACACACTTGTTTTAAAAACAACAGTGTTTATAAGCAATCAGTTTCCCTCGAACTCTTAATGAAAATACACCAGCTCCTTCTCTTCTACTTTTAACTGCTAACATATCTGCAAACTCACTGGCCTTATGTTCCCTTCATGACATCTGCTACAGACACCAGCAGCACCTTATCTTTAAAACAACTCCAGCCAACTCCACTGCATTAGCTATGAGCCACAGTGTTCTTTAGCAGTGGGCCAAATTGGAACTCCACAAAGCCCATACATCTGTAGTTCTGAGAATGATTCAGTGCTGTTAGATCTTTATTAGTGATCTCACAATTGACAAAAATGTTGCCAGCCTCCTACATATCCCCTGAGAACTGCTGCAAATTTAATTCACCATGGAAACAAGATAACTGAAGCAACCTACTGCATGTCCACAATTGTCTGACTGGGATGCAGAATGCCTCTCCATTTTTGTCAAAAGTTTTCAGATATTCAACTAAAGGACAAAACGCATACTGCAGTACAGCTTCTCTTTCCAAAGATACTCTACATGCTACAGTAGACTGTTCCTTTGTAATATGCAGTATTTAATTTCCTGTCCATCCTGCTATCAATCTACAGTTTGCCCTTTTTCCGTTATTCAGATTCCTGATTATTACTGTTACTCCCCCCCCCCAGCATAGTTCATTGATGTGGTGAGAAAGTAACACAACAAAACACCTTCTCCAGCTGTATACTAATCAATTTACAAAGATTATAGTCAATACACTTTTAAATAATGTTATCAGCCCTTCCCTACCTTTCACAAATGTTAGCAACCAACAATTTACAATTCAGTGGCCACTTTATGACAAACCTTATTAATTAATAAGACATAAACATAACACTATGTTGACAAAACTCATGATAGAAAAGTGAATGGTCTTTCTTTTATCTGCCTTCCAAACACTTAATGCTTTACTATACAAAACTCCAAATATTAAGAAACTGAATTTCCCACATGGCACTGCTTTATCAGCTCACAAGATTCAGAATATCCCAGAAGGTGACAAAGGAATATCCCTTGCAACTATTTAGACATAGCTGGATGTTATAAAAGTAAATCAAGTGCAGAAAGAATTACTTAATTGCCTCTCTTTTTCCATGAAAGTCTTTGATGAATTGATGCACCCCTACCTCAACTTTTCCTTACTTTTTCTGAAACTTGCCTAAAACCAGAAGGTCTGAACAGTAGTATTAACTTAGCAGAATACATTTAAACTGCAACTCTAAGCAGAAAGAGAGGAATACCAAATATTGTAGCACTACTACCAAGTTCCAAGAGTCATTCACTTTCGCACATTTTTGTGATTTTAACTTTGCAACTTTAATGTTATATTAACATTTTTCATTTAATATCATTTAAAGAAAAAAGAAAAATACATATTATATTTCTTATTAAAATGTGTATATTGTAAAGAAGTTGAGGCTCCTCCTTTTGGATGCAGAACTTGACATTTTTAACCAGGCCTTTGTCACTTCAAACTTAGACTACTACAGGCAGTCTACATAGGGCTACATCTTTAACACCATCCATTAGCTGAAGCTGATGCAGAATATGGCAGAGCAACTTGACCAATGAAGTATCTTTTTGCAAGAATATTCAATTCATGCTCCCACTCTGTGCTGGCTGCCTGTAAGCTTCCAAGGGAAGTATAAGGTACAGGGTTTTACCCATATAATCTTCAATGCCTACCTACAAAAGAGACTTCCTTTCTCCCCATGCCATCCCATCACATTGTAAGTAAAATAAGCAGATGAATTTCCTCATTTCCTTGGTCCAAAATGCTGGAAAGCTTTTTTTTTCCCCTCTCCTTTGTCATCCTAAAATCAAAGGGTGAGGTGGCAAATTATAGGAGTGAAGAATTGCTGCAGGAAGAGAGGGCTTTTAGTTTTTAAGTTCCAAGAATAGCTGGTGGTAAAATCTATGGGCTTTTAGTGCTGCACTTAGGGCATTATTAGTGTATTTTTAAGTTGTGTCAAATGCTCACTGACGGTGAGGTTTCTTTCTGGGGAGGGGTGTGGAGGGACTAGCATTTTTATAAATTTTGTTAAGTAAAACATGAAATGTATTTAATAAATTTAGTATTTAAATGGCTCTTCTTCAGCTTTGAACTTCACAGCCCATGGAAGAGCAATATTCAAATCTACCAGTGAATACTCAAGATTCAGGTAGGATACTGATCAAGAGGTGAGGTGGATTTAATTCATTCCCAAACTGTAAGCAACTGCAAGGTTTCAATGCCCACAGGCTACAGAGGTACCTGGAGCAGTTTTGCAACTCCTTATTTTTAAATGATTCTTAGACACTCTAGATTTAATGATCAGCCTTATTAGCAGTCAGATTTAGTAGCTAGGTGCCCAGAACAGCACCAATGCTCAGGAACCTAAGACAGGAGAAGGACTCCAATCTCAAGCCAAGAGATTCAATCACAACAACTGACAAGGTAACTCACCATGCACTGCACACATTTCCTGGAATGCCTCCTGCACTTAAATAGACTGCTAGGACCAATCAGCAACCACAAGAGAAGCTGTCAGCCCAGCTTTCTGGGGTGACACACCCTGCAGGGTTTATCTCCAGGGGCTCTATGCATTAGTGTGCAGAACCCTGTTGCAGCTGCTAAGTAATACATAGTGGTGCTAGGCCTCCCATATCCTACAAACCTGGGTTCTAGTCCCTACAGACTTGCAATAGCAATATTTGCTACAGACAGGTTTTTCCCTCTTCATATTAATCAAACACCAAAAATAAATATATGCAAGTTAGGACAGTTTAAACTATGACATTTCAAATTCTTCTAATGAAGTATCTTGATTGTAACTCAATGCTCCACCACAGCCTCCCATTCCACGCTTGCTACCTACCTTCACTCACCCCTCCCTGCTGGCCTGTTTGTTCTACTCAGGTAAACAGAGGCCTGAGAGGTATAGAACAAAGCTGCAGGCAAACTGTACGAATTAATAACTGCTAGAGCAGGTCAGAGTAGCCAATAATCAAACACTGGGCCAAATCAAAACTGCTGGACCCTGCCACCGCTTCCCCGAATCCCATCCCAGCCCCCAGGACAACCCCCCCCCCCAGGGCCCCTTTACCTGGCTGCTCCAGATGCTGAGGTCCCCTCCTAACTCTAACCCCAGCCTCCACCGACTGCCCAAGACAGCTGCCCCAGCTACACTGAGACTCCAGCCTGGAGCATATCCAATGAAACTCCAGGGCTGGGGCTGTTTACCATATTCACCCGTATATAAGCCGAGTCCCTGTTTTGAAGCCAATTTTCAGGCACAAAAATCTGGGTTTATACATGAGTATATATGGTACATGAAATTATTTTCAGCTCACTTTCAACTTTCAGCTAATTCAGAATTTTAAATGCAAAATCCAGCAGTAGTGGACATTATGCAAATATATAGCTCCCCTTGGAGTACCTGGAATCCATTGGTTAATATATGGCCAGCAACGACTGGTCATGGCAGTTGCAAGTCGAGCAGAAGCACTGGCATTGATGACCGCACCTCGGCCTGCTCAAGGACACCAGCGGCTGGCCAGGGCAGTGAAATAGGCACCTCTGCGAGGTGCTAAGGTGGGCTGGCCCCGGCCCATCCAGACCCACCTGTGGCTACGCCCCTGTTATACTGTACCTATACTGCCCTCTTAGGCATGCAAAACAGAAGTAGCCAGGAGTTTGCACTGTTTCCTGTAAGACAAGGTTGCTATTTCTGTTGCTGTTCCCTCTCCTTTGGAAGAAGGAAGTTGTTTTCACCACTACCCATTATTAGGAGGGTCAGTCCAAGCCCAAGAATGAAGCTGCCACAGAGACCACCTAGCTACCGATCTGCTGCTGGAGCTTGAATGGAGGACTTGGGCTCTGGAGAAGTTTTGAAGGGCCACAAACTGTGCACTGATGGAGACCAAGCTTCGCCTTTGGCTGCACTCCTGGATCTTGTCAGCACATCTGGGTGTACAAGGGCAGAGGAAGGAGGGGCGCTAGTAGCAGGCTGGCACCACTCCCCTGCCATGTGCTGCCACTGGAACCTGGCAAGCAGCGCACAGAGCAGAGTGAACACTGGAGAGAGGCAGCTGAGGGCTGGGGCTTGTTATGCCAAGGGGTCAGGGCAAGTGCCCCCCCCCCATTTCAGCCCAAAAGGCAAGAATCAAGAATAGCACAGAAAGCTCCCTGCAAACCAGACACTGCCACCTCTGCAGAGATCTCTCCCAGCCTCAGCCAGAAGATACTAACTGCAGGATACTATACCATAATGTTTTGTTCAGAGTGACGAACATTTCAGAGTTATGAACAACCTCCATTCCTGAGGTGTTCATATTTTTGAGGTTCTGTTGCATCTAATACAAGACTCACTGGGGAAAACTGAAGACACCAACTCAAATCCTATCGAAATCTTAGATCAAGAGTTCTCCTCGCTCTGTTTAAGGATGTCAGAACAATTTCTTAGGACCTAAGAAACATGTACTGAATTGCAAGCCACAGGGACAATACTATGACACTATTCAAGTCTTTCTATCATGATGTCCACTAGTTGAATTTATGTTGTTCTTTTTAGAGAAATTTGACAATCTGAAATTACTGTACACTGGAACCTGGCCTTCAAGTTTGATTTCTGACAGAATTCAGTAAGTCAGATAAGCTAATTTTTAGATGTAGAGCAATGGTTTCAGTTGCTTCTTTGATCCACTACAATTAAAGTTCCAAAGAGGTAGCCATGTTAGTCTAGTCCAGCAAAACAAACGAGGAGTCTGGTGGCACTCTTAAAGACTAACAAATTTATTTATCACATTGCCTTTCATGGGAGAGAATCCCACCTTGTCAGACACTCTGAAGATTTGATATGAATTCCAATTCTGTGTTTTTTCTTTGAAGTCTGATGTGCT
This sequence comes from Podocnemis expansa, assembly GCA_007922195.1. Lineage (NCBI taxonomy): Eukaryota > Metazoa > Chordata > Testudines > Podocnemididae > Podocnemis > Podocnemis expansa. The sequence continues at coordinate 35,074,788 of ML681982.1, forward strand.
ACCCATCAACTTGCGTTGAAAGAAGGCAGAAAAATATAGGACCTTACTATTCTCTTCTTTCCACCCCTTGCTATACCCTTTGGTTCCTCCACCATGCATTATTTCATTCTCTCTCCCTTAAAATTATTTTAATATAGCTGCTTTTGACAGGTATATACCTGTTATAAGTGAGTAACATCAAAACTTCACAGAGAAAATGAAGAATTAGAATTCATTTGCGAATTTGACTGTGTGAAAGCAGGATTAAATTGGGACTATGGATTTTTTTTTCCCATTCCAACAAGTGATTTGACCTGACCCTCTTCAGTATGCTGTTTCCCAGTGTTTGAATCTTAACAAATACTTTGATTTGATGTTACATTGTGACCTGATCCTATGATTTACACTTCCCTGCATTTATTTTCTTCCCATTCTGTAAATTCCCCGATCTTCAAAGCAGCTGACAAAGTGGGATTTTCTCCCATGAAAGCTCAGTTGGTAAATAAATTTGTTAGTCTTTAAAAGTGCCACCAGACTCCTTGCTCGTTTTACTATAACTAAAAACAGCTTAAATTTTAAGTACTTAATTTTAGGATACATAGCAAAATTAGTAGCAGTTCATGAGTTTTGTGTTTGTTTTTTTTCCCCAAAATACCTAACATCTTTTGTTACCAAAGACAAATTGCAAATTATTTCCAAATATGTCGTTATAATATAAATACACATTTTTGTATTTCCTTTTTATGGAAAGTTATATAAAATACAAAAAATATATTAACATGGTAATATTTAGGCTAACAATGAGCAAAGGAACTGAAAAATTAGAAGTTTCCTGCTTTCAGCTGAATCCTATAGTTTTTATATTGCCATAACTCCTAGAGTCAAAACTATATGACTGCATTCTTTAGCAGAGCATAGTTCATTTTGCCTATGTATCATACTGTACACCTGATTTTTATTAACCTTTGTCTGAGAACCTTGATATATGTAAACCTGAGTGGAGTTAAAGATAGATTGGCAAACCTTAACTGAATTTCCTTGCTGAAGGATTTTTGAGATTATCACCTTTAATATTATCTTCTTAAAACTACAGTGGTAATTTGGACCTATTTTCTCTTTAACCATGGTCAGAAGGAAAATCATAATTGAAAACTACAAAACCAGTCATTTGTCAAAATGTCTAGCTGGCAATTATCTATTTTCTCTTAACCTCAGAAAAGCTGGAACAAATCATACTTGTGCTTCTGCTTCTTCCAGCTATACCAAAGCCTAAATCTTCTAAGCTATATATATGTATGCACACCCATTGATTTTGTATATATATACACACACATATATAAATATATGCACACACAGACACACATATATATGCACATCCATGTGTGTGTGTTAATGGTAGGTAGATTTAATTCAACAAGACTTAAATTAGTTAAATGCTGCTTGCCTTGATGAAGTTAATGGGACTTACACTTGAATGAGGAGTAAAAATGCTTTATTATACTATCCCACACTTGCATTGAAAGCAGCCAGATAAATATAGGACCTTTCTATTCTCTTCTTTCCATCCCTTGCTATACCCTTTGTTTTCTCCACCATGCACAATTTCTTTCTCTCTCCCTTAAAAATTAATTTAAATATATCTACTTTTTAACAAGTATATACATAGTAGGCCTTTACCATGCAATAATGAACTGCAAAATTAAGAACAGTTAGTCTAGCAGAAAGAGAGATAACAGATGGTTTCCTTCAGCTTGTTGCTTCTGTATTACAGATGCGCCAAACTATAGGCCCGTGCCAGATTCAACCTACCAGATGCACTTACGTACCCTCCCTGGCCCACTCTCATTGTGCAGAAGCTAAGCTGCCTTTTATTTTTTAAATACGGAATTTTCTATTACCTCTAAGTGAGAAAATAATGCTCAGTTTACATTTGGATATGGCGGGGGGGAGGGGGTTGAGTCTTTGGATAACATGACACACTGTGTCTGAAAATGTGAATTTCTCCTGCATCCACTAATTTACTTTTCTGTTAAATTTAAAACTTATTGGAAACACTTTTTAAATGTGATTGTTAATTTTATTACTATTAATCTTTTGGGGGTATAGGATGAGAAGGGAAGATGGTGGAAATGAAGCCCGCAGGGGATGAAGGGCGGAACTGAGGAGCTGATTCAGGAAAAGAAATGCAGAGGGAAGAAAGGAAAAAAAAGACAATGTGACAGATAAATAAAAAAAGGAAGTAGCAAAGGAAGAGAGACAAAAAGCAAATTAATAGTTGTCTTAAGAGAGCACAATGAGTAATTCTGAATATACAAACAAGATACAACAGAAATAACCAATGTTAATAACCAATGCTATGATTTTCAAAGGAACCTAAGGATTCTGACACCCAAATCTCATTGAATTCCAGTGGAAGGAGGGCATTTAACTCCTTTAAAAATTCTCTACCATATATCTTTGTGAAAACCTCTGACTGGCATCAGTAGGAAATGAGGAGAGTATGTAGTCTCCTATGGAAGAGTTTCAAATGCAGATCAGCCTTCTCTACTGAATATGTGTGACACCCAACCATACTGCAGGGTGTCACTCTGAATGATATCCCTGAGTGTTATTGGCTGGGTACTGCATATGTTCAGAGGCAAACGCTGTAGATGCTCCCCAAACTTGGCTCTTCAGGCAATAACCGTCAGGGCGTCCCAGAAACATTAACACACTTCAGGTAGGAAAGAGTATTTCTTAGGGATGCCAGAAAAGTTGCAAGTCTCCTAGGCACAACCTGTAGGTTTCTGTAACCCTGACCCCCTGCCAGAAACAGGATAGGACTCAGCCCAGCCCTTAGGCTGCTTGCTATCATGTCTTCTCTCCATGCCACCTCTCATGCTCCTGTCCACATGCACTTTCAGGATCCTCTGATCCAGGTGCCTTGGGGACTCCAGCAGTACTTCCCTCTCCTGTGCTGGTGGGATTATGGAGCCCGCCTCTGGATAGAAAGATGATGCACTAGGTGTCACCTCAGTGCCTTGTAAACAGCTCCCAGGCTTATTAAAAATCTTGTGTTTATACATTTGTTACTTTGCTCTTTGTACAGGTTCATTTTTAAAAACAAAACAAAACTCATTCTTTTACAGCAACTTCATTGGAATTTAACAGACATTTGAGTTGGTGCACAGAAAACATGTTCTTTTAATGGGGATGTATTCCTTTAAACAGCTTATTTTTTAAGTGGGCTCTACTGCACACTTTTTTGCCAGTAATTACCCAGAAGTATAGTTTAATTTTGCTGTAACAAAATCAGTTATGTCAAAACATTGGAAGAAACTCAACATACAATCCCAAAGCTCTTCTTGAACCCTTCCAAGTCCCTGATAAGTCATGTAGCAAGAAAGCACAGCACAATTTAACCATATATCAAACTGATTTCAAAATTAGTAATGCAGTATACAGCAAATTCCAAAAAAATGAAATGCTACAGGGTGGTAATTAAGATGTTTAGTGTTCAGCCAAACATCATAGTTAATAAGTTGACTTTTTCTGGGACACTGTGGAAACATTTACAGACAACGATTACCCCAAGCAACACCCCATCCAGTAGAAGACAGGATAGATTTACATACTGTTCTCTCTCTCCTGAGATGTAAGTTTGAATCTGTTTCAGTCTGAGATAACTAAATGAATGTTAATGATGACTCAGTGTTAAAAAGGATATGAGTGCCAGTTTCGAAAACTTAAACAAGAGATATTCTAAAATCTGGGCATGCATCTCCTCTCTGTGCACATGTTGCTCCTGATTTATAACCCTATGGCTGAAAAAGCAGATAGCAACCATATTAACAGTGTCTAAAGGTCTATATTATAAACTCTGCAACATATCCCTTATTTGTCATGTGAAGATGTGTTTTATTATCCAATAGGTACTGATGATCCATAGATTAAATTCAAATTTGTGTAAAATGTTTTGACCCACAGAGTCTTGCTGGTGAGGCATGACCATTCCAATAATGCTGTCTCACCTAGTTACTGTATAAAAGGATGAAACAAAGAGAGTCAGGAAGACCCTAGAAGTCTCAGATCCCTCAAAGCAGTTGGTTGAAGTACAGGATTCATTATGTGACGCTCATTGCACTGCATTGCATTGCAGCCAAATCTGCAGTGAATAAAAATGATACAATCAAACCTAGCTCTAAAATGTAGGAAACAAAGCAAAATATCGTTGTCAATGACAAGTGTGTATTTAAAAGCAAAACAAACAACAACAACAACAAAAACCATGGCCATGTAATTAGAACTGCATGAGTTTTGAAAAATGACAAAAAGGAAGATGTTATTTTAATATTCTTGTTAATGATCTGGAAAACAAAACAAGCAACATATTAGTGATATGTGTTGATGGTATGAAATTGGAGGTGTTAGAAACCCCAACAGGATATTAAAGAGGAGCTAGAGAGCAGGAAATAAAATGAAATGGAGGGTGAAATCCAATACACTAAATAGGAAGAAGAAGGGCTTAATACTAATCATAGACAGCAAATTGGATATGTGGCTGCAATGTGATATTGCAGAAAAAGCAACAGTACTCTTTTGGGATGTGTTTGCAATTCACCTTACACAGAACATTTCATCCAGTTCTGGAGAACACTGTGCAGTTCTCTGGAATCCAAGACCTCAGTTCCACTGCAGATTTGTCACTGGAGTTTCTTTATTGGCATAAAATCAAAATGCACTTGAGTTGATCAGGATCAAGCACAGAGAGAGGGTACAGAGCATACTACACAGCCAAAGTACAAAATCATTAATCAGTGTATATACACTTTCTAAAACAAACTGCCGCATGTGCCCTTTGCTTCACATTGTATTATGTATTCCGTGACTGGTTCATTTAGTTTCTGTAACCAACCTCGATATAAATCATGAACCATTCATGAACTGCACTACACACTAGGCTATAGCTGCAAGCTACAGAACACAGTTTACTATTCTACTGTCTATATCTTTTACATATTTACATGGCTACTTTAAATTCACGCTTTGTTTATTGTTTTGCATCCTTGCCCAAAGTTGACCTAGTTAGATGCACATACAAAGTATTTTATTTATGAATCAGGATGATGAAGTCTCTCTTTATACAGCTGTGATAAGACCACAGCTAAATTAGGCCTGGTCTACACCGGGAATTGTAATTCAACTTTAGGCTGTCAAATTACAGAAGGCAAAAGCGAGTGATCACTGCAGATTGTTTGCTCAGGGTCTCACATCTCCGCTGCTCACATTACTTCCTGAAATGTATTGCACTGTGGGTTACAGGTGCAGGGGCTTGTGGGAGACAGTTGTCCTCTGCTCACTCCCCCACCCTTTTTCTCTAAAGGAAAAAAAAAGGCAGGAAAAGCTTTCCTTGCTGTTTCTCTGCTGCAAGCACAACAGAGGGCACAGTGCTGCATGCAGAGAGCAGAATTAACTGAAAACTTTCTGGGGCTGCAGGCAGGGGAGAAGCTATGTGGCTATGGCATAGCAGAAAGGAAAAACCAGACAAGCTACTTTCTGGTTACAAGGACCTAAATTCCAACTGTAGATTTCAACTACAGTGCTATGCCACTTGCAGGAGTGGTGTTAGTAGGTCAAATTACTGTTCTTCTTCTTCTTCTTTTTTTTTCCCCAGTTTACTGCTCTGACAGTGGAGACATGGGCTGCAAAGGGCAAGGTAAGCAGCATTATGTCAAACTTCATTGTCAGTGTAGAGCAGGATTTAGTTTGGGCACTTTGTAACCAGAAACAAGAAGGCAGACTGGAAGAGAAAAGCAACAAATGCTAACAAATACTAGTAAGATATTTCTATATCTTATCTGATCAATGAAAAAAGATTCAAAGAAATAAATATGTACAACTAGATGGAATATCAAAAACACCCACAAATACTTGGAAACTAAAGAGAATAATTATTGATAGTGTTCCTTGAGGTTATATCTCAGAGTAGGATGCCAATGCAAACTGGAAAAATTATAGATGAAGACATGAAACCTTGAGATCTATTGAACTTTAGAACACACGCCCAAAGGAAATTGATCAAATTTGAATGCCCAAGGTATTTGAAATTGAACTGGAGAAAATAACTAACAACATGCTATAGTTAATAATCCTGCATGAACAGTGTCATGAACATATTAGGGTTTTTTATATCTAAATTCTGTTATCCCAATGTTCATTTGTAACCTTCTCTTTAGCTACTGATGAAATGCTATTTTATGACTTTTTACAGAAGTCCTCGTCAGTGATTTTACAGCAGCCATCCTTAGTGATCCACAATAGAGACCTCTTAGAATTTCACTCAGTGCCTCTTGCAATAGCAGGTGCAGCACACCTTTGTAACAAAAACTGTTTCCGACACAGCCTTCCACATCAACAGGTCCTACAATTGTGGGAGCACACTGCTGAAACAGAGTAAGTGACTGAGAATATACTGAATTCTAGTTCTACTCTGTCAATTGTTTGCTATATACATTTGAGAAAGTCACTACGTTCACATTTTCAGCAGCATTCTTTAATATTAAGTGCCCATGGGTGTCTCCATTTGGGCACTGAAAGTCCGATGTACTCCAAGAAAGAGATCATAGAATCATAGGGTTGGAAGGGACACCACGAGGTCATCTAGTC